>CM076583.1:1140751946-1141351946 GCA_034641835.2 Pinus albicaulis | reverse complement strand
GAGAGGTTCAAGTGACAGAGGACACTCTGCGAATAATGATGGCCCGGGAGGAATTCTATGCAACAACGAAGGCTACAACGTCTCCCTGTTGGCATGCGGGAGCTCGGCTCCGTGACTTCAGGGGGACAACAACTTCGCAGAGGTTGAAACCGTGGAGGCATAGAACCAGGATGTCGCAGAGCATAACCAGGAGGTCGAAGAGCATAACTAGGCGAGAGAGAAATGATCGTCATTTTGAGTCGGAGGTAGCAGCCTCGACGTTTGCAATGAATTGAATGCCGATCAGGGTGATGGCTAGAGCACTTAAATGCTCGCCGGTGTAACTTGTGGGTGGCCATGTGGCCATGCCACGCACCAACCCACAAGCCCATCGCCGTATAACCCTCATAAATCACCCACATCCGGGAAAATTTGTTATAAATATTGAATGTTTATATGTTTATTAATTAAATTTAAATATAAAGTTCTAAAATATAATTGTTACAAATATGAATTCATTATTATTTAAATCTAAGAATTTGTTATAAATATTGAATGTTATATGTTTATTAATTAAATTTAAATATAAAGTTCTAAAATATAATGGTTACAAATATGAATCATTATTATTTAAATTTAATAATTTGTTGTAAATATCGAATGTTTATATGTTTATTAATTAAATTTAAATATAAAGTTCTAAAATATAATGATTACAAATATGAATCATTATTATTTAAATTTATTTTAATGTGATATGTATATTATGATTTTTTTAAAATTGTTAGTAATATATATATATATATATATATATATATATATATATATATATAAGTAAATTATAAAACATGTATATAAGTATATGTATTATTTAAATTTTAATAAAAAAATGTTTATATATAGTGATGTGAAATTTATTTAAATATAAATAATATTATTATATATATTCATTTTTACTGAACATCTACTAAAGATTAATATGGGTTAAATCTATGGAGGTGTAAACTTTTTCTCAAGTTGCAAAAAAGAAAATGTTTATATATAGTGATGTGAAATTTATTTAAATATAAATATTGTTATTATATATATTCATTTTTACTCGACATCTACTAAAGATTAATATGATTAATATGGGTTAAATCTGTGGAGGTGTAAACTTTTTCTCAAGTTGCAAAAAAGATGTTTGCATTTTGGAAGATTTGATTCTTCTCAACACTTGATAGAGAGGTGCAAACTTTTCCTCAAGTTTTGTACTCAAAAAAATATTTGCATATGAAGATATTTGATTCCTCTTAAACAAAAAGTTAAAATACACTTATGGTAGTCACTATAATTTATTCATCCATCCTCCATTATTTATCTTCTTATTTTTTCTTTTAATGATATCACAAGGAACAAAATAACAATAATGCATAAATCTATTCCTACCACTACTATTATAACCTTTAAATAAAACCATATACAAAAATTTTAAATCATAATTTATAACCAGACCATTTGTAACTAAATTGCCCCCTAAATTCACTTATCTTTTTTAAATAAATAAATAAATATTTATTTTTGGAGTTATTTTTAATGCGACTTTTTAAAATTGCTAATACCAAATCCGGCCAAAAAAATTTATAATACTTTTCCAAAAATAAAACTGTAACTTTTTCCAAAACTGACCGTGTATATTCCAACACCCCCCACCACTCCCATAAGGTCAAAATGTGCTCTCTAAATTTAACCTCCTCAACATCCACCTTATGCTCGTGAACAGACAAATTTGTTATCGGAATAAAGGTGCAATAATGTAAGAACAGTTAAGAGTATATTGCAATAACTGACCACGTAAAGACATACCACATTCATGATTCCAAACAGCAAAAGCTTTTCGAATTCTGGTAACTGAACTGATCGTTAGCGTGTTTCGCACGACGGCTGCAGTTGGCAGTTTGCAACTCTACACTTCCAGTTCTATTTCCAATCGAGTCCAGTTTGCAACTCCACTTCCACTTCTATTTCCAATTAAATCCAAATCGGAGCCTCTCTGATCCCCTACATATCCGTCAAATTGGCACTCACTATTTGAAGACAACCCACCCATTTGCTCTCACAGTCTCTGCTTCATCCGGGTCTCTCAGATCTCGCCTTCACCTCCACTCGATTTCTGTGGTTTTCCCAATAGAATCCCACCATCAGATTCAATTTTCTGGCACGAGTTCGAAGCCATTGCAGCGGGGGCAGCAGCATTGTAAGGTATTAGTCAATCAGTTTCAGATCTGTTCGCTATATACGTTGCATACATTTCGCGATCTAATTGGAAAGATTCAATAGATGGAGAGAGTTTTTGCATATTTGGTGGTCATATCTCTCATTGCGCATCTGTGCTTGGCTCAATCTCCGTCACTTTCTCCTGAAAAATCCCCATCTTCTCGTAAATCCTCATCTTCGCCAACGGCATCTGTGCCTTCACCGGATTCAGCACGTAGCCCCAGTTCACATGGGAGTCCGAGTCCTAGTCTTAGTCCTAGTCCCAGTCAACATGGGAGTCCTAGTCCTAGTCCTACTTCAGCTCCAACTCCAGGCCCAAATTCTCCATTTCGGAGCCCTACTTCTCCTCCCTCAGTTCCGGCACCGAGCCAGACCCCTGACTCCGGTGATTCGGCCGACGAACAAAAACTTGAACACTCCAAATCTTCCAGCGGAATGAGTACAGGTCGGAAGGCTGGAGTAGCTGTTGCGGTGGTCTTTGGCGTCGCATTCGCAGCAGGTGGTTTTATAATTTACAAGAAGAGGCAGGAAAATATTCTCAGAGCTCAGTACGGACATGCAGCACGCCGAGAGCTTCTATAACGGGTTTTACTTTTTAAGGCTTCTCTATTTGTTTAATTAATTCAATTGCTCTGGTTTGGGTATTGAGCATTAGAATTGTTGGGTGTTATGTAGATCTGTAGAGAAGATATGGACTAGAAGTCTACAAGTTGGGCTGTTGGGTTTGATCCCATAGATGACATAAGTAGGTGGCATGATTCATTCATTCTATTGGAATTGCTGAGATATTTTTTTGCAGCTTGTAGAATTTTTTAATTTATCCCCTGTTTTATTGGCTAATTTCCTTGATTCGGATGTGTTTATGCAAGAATACTGATTTGTAAAAGCATTTTACTAAGGATAATGAGTGTATTGTCGCAGGCTTTCTTCTTGTGTTTTTGGTAAAGTCTGATTTGATTTTCCCTTGAAAAAAAGGTCGGATCTGATTTTATTTGTATGTTGATGTATATGCTCGTGATTTAGCTAATTTGTATAACATTAGCTCTTTAATGTATGTGCTTAACTAAGTAATTGCTAGAACTTTTCTTTGATGTGGATATTGTTTAAGTAATTTTTAAAACTTTGAGACATTGTTATGTCTAATTTGTTCTTCCAAAGGGACTTTAATTATTCAAAAATATGCATCCTAAATTCTGTTCATGAAACAATAATGTGCAAAGCATATTAAAAAAAGATGTAAGGGTGACTTGTTGGGTTAGTAAAAGTGGAGTGTTGTTAATGTTTTTACCAAGGTTCAAGTCTATTGAATGACTCTTTTTTCTCCTGGTTGCACCAATGCTTGTGAAAAGTGAATGGGTTGAGGTCCATGTCTTGGATGACTCTGACAAAATAAATAACCCCACCAGTCATATGCAGCTTTGGAAGAATAGATCCGATGTCCTTTTAGTGATCTCGTGGCTTCTTAGTGGAAGAATAACCTTCTCTTACCTGTAAGGCATCATTGCACCAAGATAAGTGAAGTGCATTAATGTTATATATACCAAGTATCTTTCTTTATGATTAGGAAGGATCTTGTGGCTTCTTAGTGGAAGGATAACCTTCTCTTACCGGTAAGGCAGCAAGATGTTTATGGCCATCGAAATTCTCATTGCACCAAGATAAGTGAGCTACATTTTATAGTCACATTCATCATTGTAATGTTTTGTATACATACCAAGTATCTTTCTATGTATAGCAGTAGTCTAAATGTTTGATTTTTTGAACCTTTTCTGGGTACATTTTCTGACCAGTCTTGCCCAAAATCAGGATTTTGAATTAAAAATGCAATTTAAGCAATAGAAAATTGCAATTTCATTAACAATTATATATCTAAGTTCCAGTAATGGTTGTTGGAAAAAAATCCAAAATATAGATTGTTTAAATTTGTCATATATATGCACTAGCATAAATCCATCTTACCTTCAAATTTTTTAAATATTGAAAGATTTGAATGTCATGTCTTTTAGATACCTCATAGTGATTAATAGATTGGAAGTTAAAATGGAGTTATGCTAATGTAGAACAATTGCTGTTTACTTCTGCGGCCAGAAGCATTCAATCATAACAAAAAGGTGTGCTGATAGGTTGCTACCATCCTGGGCAACATCGGAGTACATTGAACAAACCCACAAACCAATATCCTTGAAATTTGTCCATGGTCATTTGCAGCGTATACCATAGAAGCCCAAAATTAAAGTCCATGACTGAATATCCCATGTAGAACAGTTGCTGCTTGCTTAAAAGAAAAAGGTATGCTGATGGACTGTCATTCCCATAAGCAAAACCTGGGTTGAACTGGACAACTCCACCTGCCGAATATGATTGAAATATCTCCATCGCCATTTCCACAATATCTATCGTAGAGGCCAATTTAAGGCCCTTAAGGGCAAAGGATAGTAATAAATTACAACCAGCGTGAAATAACTTGGACAATAAAATCTAACTACCTGGAAGCTCAAGCACCCTGCCACAGCAGCAGAAGGTGGCAGCTCGTCATCGCCATGCATTGAGGGAATTGAGGGCTAGCCCACACCTTTTGAAGGCCCATCTGCAATTGGAGGATTCCACCCTGCATCTGCTGGCCTTCAATACGAAGAAAGGAATGCTAGGAACCTTTCATTATTAGGTGGGCATTGTGATTCATCATCGTGGCCACACAGTTAGCTATGTCTTATTTTCCTGACTGCCCGATCTACCCAGTACTGATGTCGATGCCACAAACCTTCTCTAGACTTCTGAGACTGGGCCAGCCTAGACGGTACATTGATTTATGTGAAGACCATTTATTGTTAGAATCATTTTTGTTGAATATACTGAGGGAATTTTGCTCCTCGGAGAATTTTGACAGATTTTTTCAGTGTTACAGGGGGTCTCGCCCCCCAACCCCCACCTAGGGGTCTAGATTCCTTGCCCCCTCGCGCTCTGGGGTCTTGGGGACTTTTAGGGGGCATTTCCCTCACGCCCCTGCACACCCTTTCATGCCCCCCTCACGCCCCTTTTAGTTTATGGTTTCGTGTTAAAAGTTGGTGTGTCACTTAGCATGTTTGAGAATCCAAGTGATTCTGATTCAGATGGTGACATGGTTGATCCTGATATATTCGTGCAGCAGCTGGATGCAGAGACTAGTGGGGCATTACCTTGAGCATTTATGCTCATTTATCGTTATGATGATATCATTTGATATTCATATATTATGTTTTATGTTTTATGTTTCAGACAACTTATTTTCTTTCAAGTTTTATGTTTCAGACTTGAGTTGTAAACTTCAGTTTAAACTTTATTTTGAATCTTGATATAATATGTTATATGATATCTTAAACTCTATTTTCATTGAACATTGTTAGTAGTTACATTAATGATTATACAGTTACAAACTTACATGTATAATTGTATGATGTATGTTTTAAGTTTTAAGTTTTAAATTTGTTTCAGTTATATGATTCATCATTCATCAATTTATAATTTTATCATTTATGATTTATCTTTCATGTAAGTGTATGATGACTGTATATACATTCCTTGCAAAAATACAGTTACATTATAAATATTAATTTTTTTTTATGACCCTCACAGCCCCCATGTTTCCTGAAAATTGGTAGGAAGCATTTGCATAGGCCGCTCCCGCGCTCCCTCGTCCCCTCGCTTCCACCTCTAGGGGACTTGGTGGAACATTGGTTTTTTTTCAGTTTCCCGAATGTCCTTGTTTAGTTATTGTTAGAGATACTCACGGTGTACTGGGCCTTTTGCTCTGTTTTCCAACAATGGCTGAGCGTAGTTGAGTTTGGAATTTTCTGTTACTTTGTGACACATCTTTGGCAATCATGTTGATGTCTTCATACTTGATCATTCAAAACTTGTTGGCAGAACGTTAAATTGCAGAATAAAAGGTCCTGAGAACCTTGTAAGCGAAAGATTCACATTGGAGGAATATACTCTATTAGTAGTTGAAATTAGAATCTTGGAAAACTGACAGTAAGAACAGAAACAATATGCATTAATTACAAATCTGGAGAATCTTTTAGGAAATGAGTGTAACAAAAACCTGATACAGTAAGAATAGAAACAATATGTATTAATTAAAAATCTGGAGAATCTGGAAGGAATGACTTGGAAAATTTCATCTAGGAAAGCTTGATCTTAAAACAGGCTGTTAGTCACTATCGACTTGGTTTGAGCGTGCTTTGGTGCTCTAAATCATTTGTATAAATTTCATAGAACCGCTTTATGTCCGTTGCTAGATAAATTCTTCGTAAGATATTTCTTTTGTTACTTTCTCCTTACAATTGAATGTCGGGCTATGAAAGATGAATCTTACAGTCTCAAACAACTTGAAGTGTACATTTGGCTCAGCTGCCATAAGAGGGTTACTTTCCATCAAAGTGGCTCTATTTGCTATGAACATGCATTCAGAGAATCAAACCTTGATAGCTGGCTTGCTTCCTAACATGCCACCATCCTCATCACTGGATCATGATTCCATTCATTACTTGGTAAGATATTTTTACTTTTGCATTCACTGTTATTGTAAACCTTTATCTTTGCTCTTGGTTCATCTCAATCATAGTTTTAAAAAACGGAATCGGTCAGCTACCAGGCCGAGGGTTGACTCCGACTCGGACTCCGAATCGGTAATGACTCGGTCGACTCGGTTTCAATGACTCGGTTTTTGTAAAAAATACATTAAATATTATTTTTTGGTACAAAAACATAAATTTAAAGATTTTTATTCATGTTTCCAAACACAAAGTATTACAATATAGACAAAAGACAACATATGATCAAAGTAGGCTCATGAATATATCCATTATATCAAAATTGCACTCAGTGCACTATCCAAGGACCAATACATGATGATGATATAGAGATCAAAACAAAAAACATAACTAAGGAGGCTCTAAATGGCCTCTACAACAAAACATGAATAGTCACTACTAACTAGTAACTACTGATAGTCATCTGACTGTGACAAGCCAATGTCCTTTGCCTCAAACTCTGAACTAGAGGAGGAAAACTCTCGCTCCGCCTCCTCCTCTGAATCAACATCCTCAACTGGAACTATACCCTTGCCCTTACCACGTTGAGAATCAGATAGACGAGTCATGCGTCTCCGTTGTGGCTGACTAGAGGAAGTGCCTGCACTTGCAACTGGATGGCTTGGGACTGGGTCTGCTACTAGTGGATCTACATTGAGCATAGCTGCCTCCATCTCTAAATCGAAGTCAAGCGGACTCTCCCCGTCTATGTCAAACTCTGGTGGACAAGACTCCACTACCCAATCTGATGTTGGATCAATATCCTCCAACACAATGGGATCTGAATCAGGTCTTTTGTTCAGCAATTGGTTGCGTCTTAGTCGGAGGTTGTACTGGACATACACTAGATCATTTAACCGTTTTTGCTCCAAACAGTTTCTCTTCTTTGAGTGAATCCTCTCAAAGACAGACCAATTGCGCTCACACTCAGAAGCACTGCAAGTTTGACTCAAAATGCGGATTGCAAACCTCTGCAATTCAGGATAGTGGCTACCAAATGCCTCCCACCATTGTGCTGCAAAAAATGAGTTTCAGTTAGCTCAACAATTTATATGCAACTTTGAAATTGAAATTATAATTTTATAAACAATTATACAAAATAATAAATTATTAAATATAAATTTGAAAATTGAAATTCTTTGTTTACCTGGCTCATCTGATTCCCTTGCAATCCTTGCAAGGTTCTTGCCAAAGGTACCAGTGGCTTGGCTGAACATAGTGATCTGCTTGTGTATCTTCAACTGCTCACTCTCTGTGGGGATCATGCGATCAATGCAGTCAATCAATCCATCTCTAACCTCCCCAGTCAAAGCTCTTGTTTCCTGAGCTTTATAATGATACCTTGGGTTCAAAAAATACCCAGCTGCATGTATCGAGCGATGGAGTTGATTGTTCCATCTCTGATTAATGATTTCCCAAATGGGCCCATACATAGCCACTTTGTCCTTGTATGTTGCCCTTATTTGCTCCTTTGTTTGATCCATAGCCTCATAAATGAAGCCCATAGCCAATCTTTCCCCATCCACCAAGCGCAACACCTTAACCAGTGGCTCAGCAAGTTTCACAATCTCTACTGCCTTTTTCCAAAATATTTCTTCAATGACTTTCCTTTTCACATCTTTGCCATCCTGTTTGCGAGACCATTGACATTCATTCCATTCATCACTAGAAAACATCTTTTGCAAGTTTCTATGTTGGGCAAACATTGTTGGAAATATGATGCAGAGTGTTGTCCTTGATGGCAACCCACTGAATGAAGATGAAGACATGAGATTGTTGGCATGTGTTGTCCTTGATGGCAATACATCTGATGAAGTTATTCTTGACCTGATGGACTTGGTAAATGATGTAAATCTGATGTGAAATGATATGATGCTGAGTGTTGTCCTTGAATGGCAACCCACCTGATGAAGATGATGGAAACTTACTTAATGAAGTTGTGCATGATAGAATATGTTCTTGATGAAGTAAATCTGGTGTATCTACAGTGAGTACAGAAGGGAATGAAGAAAGAAATTCAGTTTGAGCTAGATCTATGATAAAAAGAGTATGTCTCAAGGCATACGCGGATATGTCTAGAGGAAGTCGCGTATGCACGCGGAAAAGAACGTTCCAAGTCGCGTATGGGAAAAAGCGCTCATAAAGTTGAAAAAGGGGCCCGTGGTATTGAAGGCTCATGGTATTGAAAAAGGGGCCCGTGGTATTGAAGGCTCATGGTATTGTTTTGGCTCATGGTATTGAAAAAGGGGCCCGTGGTATTGAAAAAGGATAAACCTATATAAGGAGAAGAAATTCATTGTGCAAATCATGGGTGTGGGAGCAAGATGTCTGAGCTTGAATGAATACTTCTCTATGAAGTATATCTGTATGGAAAGGGTAAAGGTTTGATGATAGATCTGAATCTATGATGCACCTATGAAGAAATGATGAAGCGGGATATCTAGATCTGAAATGTATCTGTATTTGATAGATCTGTTTATGGAGTGATTAGATCTGTGATGAGGCGAACATATGTCTGAAGTAAAGGGTTAAATCTGAACTGAATGTCTGATCTGAAGAAGTATGCTGCTCTGTAATGATTGAAGATCTATACGCTACTTCGCCGCGGAGGAAGCGCGTATATACGCAGCTTCAGCGAAGAGAAAGCGCGTATGCGCAATAAAATATACACTGAGGTATACGCTGGTTTGTGTGGACGGACGCGCGTATATACGCGACATCAGTGAAGTAAAAGCGCGTATGCAAACTAGGGTTTGCTGAAGCAAGGGGTATGAAATATCTGATCTGTTCTGCTATCTGATCTGTGTTGATATGTATCTGTTGATGATGTATGTTTGTGCTTAAAAGTATGGAAAGGGTCCGGTCTGGAAATATGATGAATTGTGGCCTGCAAATTGTGTTCTATTGAAGTGGTTGGATCCAATGTGAAAATTGATGAAACGTGGTCCAAGGTGGTGCTGAGGGTTGTAGCCTTCAGTCAGGGGGTTGTAGCTCCCTTCCAGGAGAGGCTGGTAAACGAGATCAGGGGGTCGTAGCTCCCTTCCGGGAGAGGCTGGTAAACGAGTCAGGGGGTCGTAGCTCCCTTCCAGGAGAGGCTGGTAAACGAGCGCAGGTGGGTGCCTGCGTGCTGGTCAAGTCTGCGCCGGCACATATGTTGTAAGATGTTTTCTCTATAATAAAATATTGAAGGCTGAGCAACTGCAGCGGTGGTTTTCTCCCGACTTGGGTTTCCACCTCAAAATCCTGGTGTTCATGTGTGATGCTTTGTGTGATGGTTTATTCTGTTCTTACTGCACATGTTTACTGTTTATAGAACATCTAATGAATGAATGATGGAATGATATAAGTGAAGAACTAATGGCATAATTAGATCTATGTGTATACGCGAGTTTTATGAAGGATATCCGCGTGTATACGCTAGTTGGCTTCAACAAAGTAGCGTATGGGTTTTAAGGAATGAAAAAGTAAAAAGTTTTGAATATGCAGTAAATACTGATTCACCCCCCCCTCTCAGTATTTTTCCCAACAAACATAGATTGCAATGTCAAAAAATGTGTTGCAAATCTAGTGACGGCAGGCCTAATAAGTTCCTTGCCCCTTGTGTATTTCCTCATCAGACTCAGAATCCATGAGGGATTGTAAATATATTTTGTGATGCATTTGGCATGCTCTAAAGTGTTCTTGATCCAGTCTATTTTGCCAATATCCTCAAGCATGAGGTCTATGCAATGTGCAGCACATGGGGTCCAAAAGATGGTTGGGTGTTTTTCCTCTAACAATTTACTAGCAAGAACATAGTTAGAGGCATTGTCTGTGATGATTTGAACAACATTTGCCACCCCCACCTCTTGAACAACCTCATCCAAAAGCTGTAACAACAACTGTGCATCTTTCACCCTATCAGATGCATCAACTGATCTTAGAAACATGGTTCCCCGTGGGCAAAAGACAAGAAAGTTTATGATGGTACGGTTACTCTGATCAGTCCATCCATCTGACATGATGGTACATCCTGTACGTGCCCATGAGTTTTTGAACTCTTTCAAATAATCATCAATGTTTGAAATCTCTCTTTGCAAAAAAGATCCTCCTAACTCATGCATAGTAGGAGGTTTGAAGCCCTTTCCAGCAGCATATATGGCATCAAAAATAGGTTCATAATATGGTGAATGAGTAGCATTGAAGGGAATATCAACATCATACCACCATCTAGCAATGTACTCACAAGCAACATCTCTCAATTCTTTTTTCCAATGAGCATCTAAAGTGGGCTGCACAGTTGGAGGACTAGGACCATATGCAGTTGCACTATCAGAGGGAGATGAGGGCACAAAAAAACTTTTAATAGTACCCTTATTTCTCATTGCACCCTTACCCCTTGTCAGAAATAGACTCCATAGAAGGAGGAACATAGCGAAAGGGGTTTTTTGATGCATCAGTGGAAGGGATAGATGAGGAACCCTCATAATCATAAGATTCAAAACTTGAGTTGGCAGCCATCATATGTTGTAGATTCCTCTTCCTCCCAATTTCAGCCTGTATTTCTTTTTGCCTATTTTTCTCTTGCTCAAACTTGTCAAACTATTCTTTCAACTGCGTCATAATTTCCCAATGTTTGGTGCTTCACATGCAGTAATTTGGCCTTTAACACCAACCAAATTTAGTTTCAGTCTTATGAATGCCCCCTCCACCCTCCTCAATTTTTTTCTTGCAAAATTTGCAAAACATTTGACCCCCAACCATTTCAGCATATGCCCAAGCAGCATCTTTTGCTCTAGGGTCCATTTTGGACTGAGTTTTTGACTTGGAAATAAAATGTTTAAATCTGAACATGAAAACAAAAAAAAAACTATTCATTCTATGTTCATTTCTTTCACCAAATGGCAAATGCAAATGGCAAATGCAAATGGCAAATGCTAGATTTGCTAAATAAATAAAACAAACAAAGGCAGATTTAGAAGAGAAAAAATAAATACCTCTAGCCTCTAGCTTCCTCTAGTTCAATGCTGTTCCAAAGCTTGCCCAATAAGCTCCTCACTGCTGCTCCAAAGCTTGCCCAAAAGACTCCTCAAAGCTGCTCCAAAACCAACTCCACAACTCTTCATAAAACTCTCACAAATGCTCAAGCAAATTGAATGAGAAAGATGTGAGGTATTGAAGGGGGTTGGGTTAGTTAAATAGCATGGGGAGGGGTTAGAAAACCTCAAACAAACCTAACAGCAGAATTAAATTGGGTTTCAAGTCCATAAAAATCGATTTTTTGGGCCCACTGGCTGGCGGAATTGGCTAGGCCGAGTTAACTCGGACCAGCCCTGGTCGGCCAGTTTTTTACCGAGCCGGTACAAAAACCGGCCGGCTCGGTAACAAACCGGCCGACTGGCCGTTTCTTCTGCATGGTCGGACTGGCAAGCCTAATGGCTCGGTCAACCAGGCTTGGTCCAATTAGAATCGGCCTGTTTTTAAAACTACGATCTCAATAAATCTAACATCTGCAATCTTTTGTTTAAACACTTCTATACTATTGACTCGATTAATTTTCCGCATCAGAAGTATTTTTTTTGGGAATGTTTGGTAACTGGTTCAACTCAATAATCAAAGTAATTTTTTGTACATGCCTTGGTTCATCTCAGCTATACATCTAAAACTATTTTTTCTTTTTTTATCTTTAGGGTTCTTTTTCTGAACAATTTATTTTCATTCTTGTGCAATTATCTCTGTTTGCCTCTATCAATCTTGGCTTTTCTCAAAGTTCAAACTGATTTTTGGTTGGGTTCTTGAACTAAGGGGTATGTTTTGTTAATTTGTTAACTTCTGCACCTGGTTAATGATTTCCTAGCAGATTAGATCTATTGAATAATAACATGGCTTGAGATTTTAACACAAGTAAAATAAACAATGTAAGCAAAATTAAATTGTAATCTCACAATCACATGCACACAAGGTTTTCTTCCCTTCCTGGGATAATGGTCTGCTAAGGAAAATAAATATAATAGGAATCTAGAGTTGATCCAGCTAATCAAGCCTTAGATATGTCCTGTGATCTTGCTTGGCTGATCTGGATCTCCCTTGTTGCCCCTTTCACCTTCCTTAAACCTTGCACGCTTGAATGGAAGTCCTTCTCCACCCAATCACTGAGATCTCACTCTCACTGTGTCTTGTGCTTAAGATGCATTGTGTGTCTTCTCCCTTTGATTCCCTTTATATCAGTCCTTTATTCATTAAATTCAAAATTTACAAGGACTCCCCTCATGGGATAATAGTCTGTTAAGGAAAATACATACTATAAGAATTTAGAGTTGATCCAGCTGATCAAATCTTAGATATGTCCTTTGATTTTGCTTGGCTGATCTGGATCTCCCTTGCTGCCCCTTGCACCTTCATCAAACCTTGCACACTTGAATGGAAGTCCTCCTCCACCCAATCAACTGAGATTTCACTCCCACTGTGTCTTGTGCTCAAGATGTGTTGTGTGTCTTCTACCTTAGCCTAACCTTCCTTTTAAAAGTTTGAATTATTGATGAAATCCACAACCATAATCTCCAAAGTGATTGACAGTTGAGATTAGATCTCAACATCACTTGAGATCAACGATTGGGATTCATCTAATTCACTAATGCAAATAACCTTTGCATTTCATTATAACTCCCTTTATAAACTCCTTTGCATTTCATTATTCCTTGATTTTATAAAAAGGAATTAATTTAATAATTAAGGCAATTGTTTCTTGAAGAGCCATAAGGAACTGGCTCTCCCTTCGATCCTGTTGCCTCTTCGATGACGCTACTCAGTAGTGCCATGTAGTTCAAAAACTTCTTCATAGGCTTGCTTTCCCTGAATGTGCTCCTAGGAGCCTCCACTTGCTCTTGACAATATTAGTAACTATTGACTCCTCCTCACCTGAAGCTTGACTTTCTGAACTGAAAGCTTGTGCATGCTGCTCTACCTTTGAAACCTTCTACTTCGCGTACTTTTTCATTACTGGTGGCATCTCATAAGACTTCTTGGATGCCAAATTCTCCTCAAACCTAACATTCCTACTCATAATTGCTTTTCTCTGCTGTAGTATAAAGATCCTATAATCCCCTGAGGTCTCATTATAACCAACAAAACTTTCCCTTCTATCTTGAAGGTGATAACTTTGTCCTCTTCTCCACAATAACATGGATGTATATTGGACAACCAAAGATGTGCAAGTGCCCTATCTCTGGTTTCAACCCTCTAGGTAACTCCTTAGGGAGTCTTGCCCCCCAATATCATGTGAGAAATCCTATTTTGCACATACATTGTTGTGTTACACATCTCTGCTCGAAGAAACATAGGCAACTCCAAGTCATGTAGCATAAACTTAACATAATTGATGATGGATCAATTATTTCTCTCTGCAACCCCATTCTTTTGAGGGTTGTATGAGACTGCCATCTCCCTATTGATCCTTGCCTAATAGAAATACTTAAATTCTTTGGAGGTTTACTCGTCCCCATTGTTTGACCTCAAGACCTTGATCCTCTTGCTTGTCTAGTTCTCCATTTGGGCTTTGAACTCTCATAACCAACCATACACCTCATCCTTAGTCTTCATGAAGATGATCCATTATTTCCTGGAATAGTCATCAATGAACATGACATAGTATTGTGCTCCTTGTATTGATGCCACTGACATCGGTCCACATACATCTGAATGAATGAGATCCAAGGTCACCTTGGACCTACTCTCGCTATTCAAAAAAGCAACATTGGAATTCTTACCAAGTGCACACCCTCTACACACCCTATTGCTCAATGTTGAAATCTGGGAGACTAGTGATATTCTCCTTCAGAGTCGACATCGCTATATAGTGCAAGTGCAGAATCACATAGGTTGTCATTTTCATGTACCGAATCTCAAACAAGTTTTACCATCATCCTGTACAAGTTGCTCTCTATAACCTCGACGAACACCACTGTGTCTGGGCTAGATTCCTCTAGAGGAATGAGAACCTACCCATTCCTGAACATGACCTCATATTCTTTGTCCTTGATCACTAAGACTAAGATCATGTTCTTCTTCCATCTTGGTACAAATAGCATGTCCTTGGCTTCTAACATCCCTCTTGACTCTAGCTAGAATTTAATGGTTCCAACCCCTTCACTGCATACTTGGTATCATTACTAAGCTCCACATGTAAATCTGAGTCACTCTCTGTCATATAGTATACTACTAAATAGCTCCCATGCCTCTGTCATGTGATGTGATGCATCATTATCCAAGTACCAATCACTCCTTGTGATGGTGCTGGTAGATAGACATGAGACAAATGGAAAGTCATTCTTGAACTTTGCTGCAAACTTATCAAGTTGAACCTATGCTTATGTTGTCGTCTGTTGTGACTTCCCCTTCCCCTTCTTCTTCTTCGAACGTTGTGATACATAGTGACTACCCTTGTGGCAGATGAAGCACTTGAGGTTGCTCAAGTCCTTTTTCTTCCTTGGTTGAGAGGTTGCCCCCTCAATGTCACCTTTCGAACCCTTCCCTTTGCCCTTCATGGCCATACTGACCAAGGCCAAGTTCTCCTCTCCATCTCCTTGCTATTTGGCCTTAGAATCCTCCCGAGTCTATCTCTGGATGCAATCATCCTAAAGCCTCTCCCAATTGGGAAGGTGCTCGCAAGCATAAACCCACTTGACAAATGGTTCCCATGACTTGGAAGATTATCCAATGCCATGTTTATGAGCTCTACATCCTCCACTTTCTCCCCAATGGCTGCAAGTTGATCCCATGTCTAGGTGATCTTCATGACGTAGTTGTTAACATTGTCAGACCTTGACATCTAGAAGGATTTGAGCTTGTTTTTGAAGATCATCTTCCTGTTCATATTGTCACTCTGGAAAAATTCCATTAGAGCCTCAAACAACTCTTTGGCTGATTTATTTTTTGCCAAGTGTGGATCAAATGATCCTTTACGACATCCATGATAATCCTTCTTCATATGAGCCTCCTTATTTACTAGATTTGTTAGTTTTGGAACAACCTTTTCAGTAGACTCTCAAAGGTCATGTTCCTTCAACAACAAGGTAACCCTTGTCTTCTATGGTAGGATTCAGGAAGTTAAATGCTCCAACCGACCTATCCTTAAATCTCAAATCGGTTGTTTCCATCTCTAGATCTGATAATTATGCCTTATGCTAATTCCTAACGCACAAGAATAAATGCTAGTTTAAACTTTATAGATATGTTTGGATCACCTTCCATTGCTATTGGTAGTACAACTTGTGTTCTATACGACCACCCCCCACGAGAGTTTTTCTTGGTAGTTGTTATTCATACATCCGCATGTTGTCTCACCAACTGACAACGACTTTATTGGACTACCTTTTTCTTGGTTGTTAGATTCTGAACCCAACACTTGACATTTAATTCCTAGCATAAAACTTACTAAATAAACACATGGCGAGGTTCCCAACGAAATATTCAACGGAAGCAAATATAACAATCTCAATCATGATGATATAAACATATTTCTGCCCAACAAGTTTTTCATTAACAAATCCAAACTTACGTGGGCTCCTATCCTGGGATAATGGCCCACCAGAGAAAATACAGAATACAATACCCTAGATTTGATCCATCGGATTTGCCCTAGATCGGTGCCCGATCTCCCTTGTAGATCTAGATCTTCGGCGTCTTTGCACTCCCTTGGATCCAACACACCACTCACTAAGATGTGGCTCTCAATCTTGTGTTGTTGTTGTGTGCCTATCTTCTCTCCTCAACCTTGATTTTATAACTTTACATTGAGTTAAAAGTTAAAACCCCATCACTAATCTCAAAGTGATTAACGACTGAGATTAGATCTTGCCTCACTTGAGATCAATGGCTAAGATTAAAACTTATTAAAGTAAATTATTTTACTTTTCCCAAGTTTCTATTAGCTTTTCACAAAGGAAAAATTTGTAACTTTTCATTAAAGATAAGTTACATGTTACATATGCTGGTAGTGATCACTACTAAACATGCTATGATATAAACCAATATACTGCCACACCGGCATCCAGTAGACTAATACTATCCCGAAATAGCTGTTACAAAAAAGATGCCTATAATCTTCTATTAGCTTAATAAGCCAACATATTAATATGTGTTTTTTTAAAAGTTAGACTTAGGCTAAGTTACATCAGCAACTTGCTCACACTTGAGCAAGTGTTCTAAGAAAAATGTAGGTGACTTCAACATGCTTAGACACAAGGCCTGTGAAGAAGTACCTGTCCATGCTACAAAAATCAACACTCCCTCTTAACGAGGGAGGTACTTCTGCCACTTGGAACTGGCTCTGATCTTGGACCTATATCCATTGCCTTGGCTGCTCCCTTTGAACTGAAAGCCTTCTATGCCACCTAGTCTGGAAAGATCCTCGAATTCCAAGACCCCGTGGCGTTGTTCCTAGAAGCATCCTGCTCTTGAACAACCTTCTTGACAAACTTGGAGGAATCTTTTGGTTGCTTCTCTTTACCTGTCCCTAAAGGTTGATTCCCTTTGAGCTGCCCAACCTTCAGAGCTTCCCACTCCTTGTTCTGTCATTATAATGCTTCTTGCCATTGTTTCTGTGCTAAGTACTTCTAGCATGACTGTGGGTCTATCTTGGTCCTTTGAGACACCCATGAACTCTGTGGCCAATTCCCCGACTGGCATGGCCTCCCTCTCTCCCTCTAAGGGCAGATCTCTGTAATATTGCTAGCTATATTGCTGGTATTGTCCTTTGTACCATGCTTTGTTGGCCAAACCCTATCGACACCTCTTCTCATAGGCTGTCTTGGCAAATCCCTACCCAACGGCTCCCTGTTGCCCGTTGCATATTACTCGATCATGCCCAACACAACACTTTTCCTACGACACGATCCTTCGTGCTATCTCCTTGTAGCACCCTCGGCATAGTTCTTTGTAGCCCTGCTCTAGCATTCTGCATGTCCTAGTCGCTTGCATTGCAGATATTGACTAGACAATGACACTATGTTTCCCTTTATGTAAACTTTGAGTTAGTTCGACTATCGACCCTTTCTAGAATCTCATAGCAGGCACATACCTCCTTGTCACCTTGGAGACTCATGTTGCTCATAATCCTCATCGTATTCTGCAGCACAAACACAAAACAACCCAATGAGCAGGCAAAACTTTGCCCTCAGAGCCCACACACTTATCCCAGCTATTGAATCACACACATTGACCTTGTACTTGGGCTCCAAATCAAACCACTGAAACACCACGCTGTGCATGTGTCCATCTTGCACATTATACTCAACTCGTCGTTTCTCGATTTTCATTGTCACCTTATTGACACCTTGTCACAACGCCTCCACATTTGTGGCTAGTCAACTGCTCTACCTATTCCCTCGAAATGACGACGAATGACCCTTTGAGGACCACCTCTTTTCCTTCACAGGCCCCAACAGTCGATTCTCTGCATTGTCTGACGACTATGCTAACAAACTGCTCGCGGCTTGATCGCTGGTCCCTATGCCCTGCTTTTGGTAGTCGACCACTTTCCTTGCAGCTTCCTTCCCTACGACCCGTCTGCCATTGCATGACAACAATATTTGCAACAATTGCACAACTCTTCATGTTGTTTTCTTGTCCGCTATGTATTGACCTTACTCTTGCTTGGGATTGCAATTGGCTGGAGTTGCCACCCCTTAATTTCTTCTCAAGTGGCCCTCATAATTGACCTATCTAATTCCTCTGTCCACTGCAATTGTTCTCGACTGATGATCGTGTTTTTTCCTTATGTGTCAACCAATGCTCGAACCAGTTGATCTACTCTTGGATCCACTACCACTGTTGTTGCTGATTTCTACCATCATCATTATCTTCGCCCCAACACCTTGTGGCCTATAGGCTACCTTTGTCGAACCCCACTACACTGTCTCCTTTATCAGTCTGTTGGTTGGCAACTCTACCCCCTTTTGCGTCTAATGGCTAGCATATCACTGTCCTGGCATATCCTCGGCCTTTCAGCCACTCTATGACAGTGCCTGCGATAGTTGGGTGGCTTTTTGGCCACCCATTGCTCCCACGACCCTTTTTTTGTTAATCGTCTCCACATTGAGCTAAATCCCTAACCCTATCTTTAATCTCAAAGTGATTAACGATTGAAATTAGATCTTGCCTCACTTGAGATCAATGGCTAAGATTAAAATTTACTCACTAAAGTAAATTACTCTACTTTTCCCAAGTCTCTATTGGCTCAATAAGCCAACATATTAATATGTGTTTTTCTCTAAGTTAGACTTAGGCTAAGTTACATTGGCAACTTGCTCACACTTGAGCAAGTGTTCTAAGGAGAATATGGGTGATTTTTGCACGCCTAGATACAAGGCTTGTGCAAAAGTATCTACCCTGGCTACAAAAATCAATAGTACCTGCTGTGTTTTTAGATGACATGGCTAACAACTCTACCTCCCAAGCATGACTCCCTTTTTTATTATATGTTTTGTAAGTTATATTTCTTGTGGGCCCCTTCTCAATTCAAGCGAACATTTTGCTTTGCTCCCACTGTTGTTGCATTTCCTCATGTGTTGGGTTTGATAGCTTGAAAACACTATCTGCCACTGTGGAATGTAACAATTGGCCTTTCCACCCACATGGGCCTCATCCACCGATTAGCCATTTTATTTGTTTATTGTTGCCTTGTTGGCCCTCCCCACTGCATCATTGTGCAACAACTTGTACGAATGCTTAGGACCAATAATTTTTTTCTCCTTGCTATACAGTTGCTAGTCCATCTAGATGAATCTGGCCCCTACGACTCTTGTATGAATATGGCCTGTGTATAGTACTTCAGAAATTGGTCTTCAAAGGCTAAGCTCTGATGCCATGTTAATTTTCTGTTAAATTTGAGATAACATGTTCTTTGCTTAGGTTAGTTACATCATGTGCCCATTAATCCATCAACAATCTGTTTAGACATGTCTGTAACGAATGAAGGGACATTAACAATATAAACAGAGGACAAGTCAAGACATGAGAACATAGGAAATGGCTCAAGCCAGGGAAAAACCCCAAGATGGGGAAAACCCTTGATCAATTCTTCTTATTATAAATATCAATGTTCAACAGAGAGAGAATACAACATATAAATGTTGAAGTGACTTGCCAATGAGAAGATCCCCTTTGATACATATTGTTCCAATAATGACAACAAATGCTGATGAGGTACTCCAGCAATCTGAAGGTTCTGGTGAGGGTTGAATGGCAAACTGTTGTAGCTCCTTTTCATAGCTTCTGGATCCCTTTCAAGACTGCGACCTTCCTTATCCAAGCCGATTTATACACACACAAGCATCCATAGGAACTGGTGCAAGAGTGATCACTGGTTAGGGCTGTTGAGAAGCCTCCAAAAATTCTTTCTGAGCAGCGGATTTACTTCAATTATCTCCATCCTGAATTGCGGCTCAATTAAGCCATAAACATTCTCTCGTCCAATAGATCAAAGCCTCCTGCTAGACTTGCGAATAGATCAAAGCCTCTTGCCAAACTTGTGAATAGATCAAAGCCTCGTGCTAGACTTGCAACTCTCCGTCCAAGGATGTCAAGGCCTGCGACTTGCTTGGTGCACACAGCTAGGGCTGCGACCTGTTGTAGAGGAGATAGAAACTGAGCCCAAACACCTACACTCTCCCTCTTAAGTGCAGCTACTCCTCTGCTGCAATGCGACCCTAATGGAGACACAAAATTACCTGTAAAATAGACCCACACAAATTAGCTCGGCTATCTCAGAGTCGAATTCCATATGAGATGAGTGTGTGAAATGAGGGAGATGCCACCTCAATATATACAATTCATTGAGGTTGAAGGGACGTGACTGTTGGGCTTGGTGAGCCGACATATAGAAGAGGCCGACCTTGAAAATCTCAGAGTCGAATTCCATATGAGATGAGTGTGTGAAATGAGGGAGATGACACCTCAATATATACAATTCATTGAGGTTGAAGGGACGTGATTGTTGGGCTTGGTGAGCCGACATATAGAAGAGGCCGACCTTGAAAATTGCTTATGAGAACAAAAATTCAAAATCACACTTTTGCTTATCCAAATGAGACAATCTTTATATCGATTTTGGTCCTCTTGAAAAGAGGAATTCAATGGAATGATTATCTCCATCAACTAAGCTGTCCAAAGTGGAATTTGGCTCTAGTTGTCAATTTTAACACTCCCTCCCAACTAGGGAGAATTCCACCTACCAATCCATCAGTTGCCAAAGGTCATCATGCCATCATCATGAACGATCTCTGTCTGCACTGCTCTGCTCTACTTTGTTGAACACTGAAGAAATAATGAAGAAGAATTGATCGAAAGTGAAACACAAGACCTTGCCACTCTCCACTGACCCAAAGTCAGTCTAGAGTTAAAACCTCAATCAAACTTGATCCCATATCAAATTGTTGAACGCCATGCATCCTAGCATAGAGAGTACGACAATACACGATGCGTCCATCGATAGTGCTATGGTTTGTATCCTCATTTCCCAACTCATTGGCTAGATGAGAGGTACTTCCCGTGAGTCCCGGACTACATGGGTAGGATGATGCAAAAACACTAGCAGGGAAAGAATATTTCACATCCTGCTCATAATCACACGTAGGGGAAGGAGAAACCACATCCTACAAACACACATCTTAATCACATGTAGGGAAAGGATGAACCACATCCTACATATCACAACCAATGGTAGGGAAAGGATAACCACATCCTACATGCATGCAAAATACCGAGAGTAGGGAAAGGAAGAATCACATCCTACATGCATGCAAACCATCAATTAGTAGGAAGGATCCTACATGTGGGGAAAGGATGAACCACGTCCAACTGACATGTCAACCATCAATCGTAGGGAATGGGCATCCTACATGTGGGGAAAGGATGAACCATGTCCCACCGACATGTCAACAGATGCCTGTATGCATCTCTCACAAGAGTACTCGTAGGAGAAGGTGAACCACTCGTCCTGTTGCATATCTCATCAATAGAAGGGGAAGGTGAACCACTCACCTTAAACATATGTCAACCACCATGGGGTATCACAAGGGAAGGTGAAACACTCACTCTGTACACAGCGCACCACTTAGGGGAAGGTGAACTACTCACCCTATGGTCGCTCATAGCTCTAAAAGTACCCCAAGTCCCCAGGGGCTCCCAGAGCTCAATCTTCAACCAAGAATCCCTTTATATAGGGAATAGTGCCAAGCTGATTTCTAAAGTCAACACTAGATCAACGGAAGCCTCATAGCTCCTATTCAGCAGCATACAGATGTATATATAGAAAACATTACAACAGAGATCTTGGCAGCAATTAACAATCCTCTGCTTCGGCATATCTTGATGAAGAAAATATTTAACTGATCTTTACTCCCTCTTACTTAGGGGGACCACAAGCCTAAGCTTGTCTTTTCAAAGTGCAAAGTGTCCATCAGGCAACCTGCTCATCATGAGATCCATTCTACTTTGTAGATATAACTGAGGGCCTTAAGAGATACAACACTTATATGTGCACATACTGTCTGCTTCTATGAAAAGTTGTCAGAAATATACTATCTACCCAAATGATAAAACTGGGAGGCTCTCCAATGTACTATATATAGGTCTTTCCATGACTTCCACTTAAAGAAGATATCAGCTTCTCCTTGTATGAGAGGATCATAATCTAACAGATCATATCTTGATCTGAACATCAGAGAAGAATGAGGGTCCGAAGCATATCCATCAAGCACCATCTATACCCTGCTATCCAACTTGCGTCTATGTACCAAAGTCAGCCCATCAGGTTGCTTCTTATTTAAAGCTCCCTCTGAAGCCTTACATCAGATGATTTTCTAGCTTTCGATGATGAGCATGCTAATTGATTTCAGCCACATATATGAAATTACACAATCATCAACTATAGTTCGATGTCCAGATCCAAATCATTTGTTGAGATGGTCAATTTACTGGAACCTTTCCTGACCTGCATAGGAACAAGAGAAAGCCTATTTCTTCATAATGGTGGTAGATAGAGCTGTCCAGAATGATCAGTAGCTGATAAAGCCGTGTCCAAGAAACTTCATCAAAAGTCCTTTGTGCAAGATGCCAACAAAAAACAGAGTGCTGAAATATATCTGCCCTTAGATACATCAGACTGTCTAGAACTCACACATCTTGTTCACAACTTCGTTTGTGAACAAGATCTAATGTTAATGGTTCTGTCATCGATGACCTTTCATGCTTGATGTGCTGATGGAAAGTACAGATCGCTGAAATGTCAACCATGCTACTATAGTGAAATAACTGAGCTTTTATAATCACAACTGTGAACAATAAAAGATATGAGAATACTGCTCCTGCTAAGAATCAGAGTTTCTCTTATAATGCTGCCATGCCATATCAATTCTGATATCTATGATGTTCAGCTAGGTAATTACTGTGATTAAGATACCATACAATCTTATATACGATCCTATTACTGCAATGCTTGCAATACCGTTCTGCATATAATGTCAGTTCGATGTATTCACATTTTGCCAATCACTGTAATATTGTCATCATATATATCAAGGTTACATAAGCATGGTTTCTATCAAATTCTAGGTTCTAGCATATATCAGATAGATGTCACTGTTTCAATTACAATTTACAGAGGATCACAACTGAATCACATTGTTCAAGTGGAGATGACACTGCTGCAATTATAGTACCGGCGATCATATGAACCTTTTTGTTAAGAATCCCACATTAAGTACCCAAAAGTCATTATGCTGAGACTTCAGTGCTGAGAAGCAGGACTATAAACGGTAGATTCCAACAAAATGTGTGAGGTATACGAGCATGTTTCTGAGGGATAGACAAGTTATCATCTAACTATACGAGCTATCGTGAGGGAATACAAGCCACCATTGAGACATTATAATCGGAACATAGAAGGTCACAAAGTCATAACCGCTTATAATAACATGATTTTGTAATAAAATACGTTCCGCTGTGATTCTGGATCTATCCGGGAATACGATCAAACTAAGAGACAATGAGATCTCATCTGCCACGCATCAGCAGCTCAACTTCTTCTCACTCTGATCTAGAGCATAATGGCAATTGTATAAGAATGATAGAATATTAGACATTAATTAGGGCTCGTCTCCTGACCAGGATAAATGAAAGAACTAGGACAGAGCTTAAATTCTATAAGACGGCTTTCTGAAATTAGAATTGTTGTAAGCCTGCAATAAAGACATAGTGTGCCATAACACTTCTGATCCTGGGACCTGTGATGAGTTCACATTCATACCTGGAAATAATGGTAAATTATGTTGTAACAACTGATACATGATGTCAGAAGTGTTTATCCAATCGGTACAGTGATCTGAGATATATTACAGACTACAGTGACAGGATAGTCAAGACCAATCAACATACAATATAGCTTGTAGTTATAATGAACATTGATGCCATAGAGATGAGGTTCATATCAATATAAGGGAGTTGGATAGAAATGCTAAACCAAAGTCTTAAGACCTTATACGTTACCTAAGACCTTCCTTCAGAGATATCAGTCCTTGTCATAGTGATAAATATGGTTCGTACCAATTTGGACTGAGACCTTATATGCTGCATTCCTTCAGTGATTACTACAGTTCGTAATGCTGCTTGAGGTAGTTTTTAGATTTGGACTGATAGGTCATTGTCTTGTTAAGATAACTTACAGGACCGCAGGGCATTTGGTAGATCTGAACCTTGCAAACCTTTGCTGAAAACTATGATTTTTACGTTTGCAACTATGTCTTCAAATAATAGCAGACAAGCTTTGCCATAACCAGTTGTCAACAATATTCAAAGAAACAATAAAATAGTCTTTAAAAGGAGTTCGGTCCTGGTTCATTTAATGCTGCCTCCTTTGCTTATTATCATGAGACCAAAAAAATCCTAGAATGAGCAATAAAACCTGGTCAAAGAAGAATTCTGCGGTTAAATGTCTGCAGTTAGGGCTTGTAGTCATAGAGCCCAGATAGCCCAGATCTTGTGTCAATTGCTGTGACCCTTCCTTCAAACAAATCCTTCCACCCTCGGCTATAGTTTTGGGCTACAAACAACCCCCAACAAGCCTCCACGTCTACCTGTGCATGGGGTTTAGGTTTGTGGCCTGTTCTGCTCCTCGGAACAGCCTTGGGCCCACTTTGATCTCATGAGCTGTTGAGTCCAGCTCTGACATATACCCAAACTTGAATTCTAACAGTCCCTTGCTCGATGGAAACTTGTAACTTCCTTTGTGATTCCTTCTCTTGCTTGGGCTTGTCCTTACCTAGTGATGATTCCATGTTGAATTTGAGATAACATGTTCTTTGCTTAGGTTAGTTACATCATGTGCCCATTAATCCATTAGCACTCTCTTTAGACACAACTGTAACAAATGAAAGAACATTAACAATATTAAAAGAGGACAAGTCAAGACATGAGAACACAGGAAATGGCTCAAGCCAGGAAAAACCCCAAGATGGGGAAAACCCTTAATCAATTCTGCTTATTATAAATGTCAATGTTCAGCAGAGAGAGAATACAACATATAAATGTCAAAGTGACTTGCCAATGAGAAGATCCCCTTTGATGCATGATTGTTCCAATAATGACAGCAAATACCGACGGAGGTACTCTAGCGATCTGATGGTTCTGGTGAGGGTTTGATGGCAAACTGTTGTAGCTCCTTTTCATAGCTCCTGGATCCCTTCCAAGACTGCGGCCTTCCTTATCCAAGCAGATTTATACACACACAAGCATACACAAGAACTGGTGCAAGAGTGATCACTGGTTAGGGCTGTTGACAAGCCTCCAAAACTTCTTTCTGAGCAGCGGATTTACTTCAAATAACTTTGTCCTGAATTGTGGCTCAATTAAGCCATAAACAATCTCTCGTCCAATAGATCAAAGCCTCCTGCCAGACTTGCGAATAGATCAAAGCCTCCTGCCAGACTTGCGGCTCTCTGTCCAAGGATCTCAAGGCCTGCGACTTGCTTGGTGCACACAGCTAGGGCTGCGGCCTGTTGTAGAGGAGATAGAAACTGAGCCCAAGCATCATACAATCTCCCTCTTAAGTGCAGCTACTCCTCTGCTTCAATGCGGCCCTTATGGAGACACAAAATTATCCATAAAACAGACCCACGCAAATTAGTCCTCCTCTTCTCAAGCTCGGCTGTCTCAGAGTCAAATTCCATATGAGATGAGTGTGTGAAATGAGGGAGATGACACCTCAATATATACAATTCGTTGAGGTTGAAGGGACGTGACTGTTGGGCTTGGTGAGCCGACATATAGAAGAGGCCGACCTTGAAAATTGCTTATGAGAAAAAAAAAATTCAAAATCACACTTCTGCTTATCCAAATGAGACAATCTTTATACCAATTTTGGTCCCTCTCGAAAAGAGGAATTCAATGCAATGATTATCAACATCAACTACGCTGTCCAAAGTGGAATTTGGCTCTAGTTGCCAATTTTAGCAATTTCAAACCCCAATACTTGATTAATTACTTCCTAGCAGATTAGGTCTATTGAATAATAACATGACTGAGATTTTAACACAAATAAAATAAACAGTGGAAGCAAAATTAAACACCAATCTCACAATCACATGCCCACAAGGTTTTCTTCCCTTCGAATCGGTCTTTCATTCAGTAAATTTAGAACTTACGAGGGTTCCCTTCCTGGGATAATGGCCTACTAAGGAAAATACATACAACAAGAATATGGAGTTGATGCAACTGATCAAACCCTAAATCTGTCCTTCTATCTTACTTGGTTGATCAGAATCTCTGTTGTCGCCACTTGTACCTTCCTCACACCCTGCACACTTGAATGGAAGTTCTTCTCCATCTAGTCACTGAGACCCCACTCTCATTGTGTCTTGTGCTCAAGACGTGTTGTGTCTTATCCCTTAGCCTAACCTTCTTTTTATAAGTTTGCGTCATTAACCAAATCCACAACTTAATCTCCAAAGTGATTGGCAACTGATGTTGGATTTCAACATCACTTGAGATCAACGATTGAGATTCATCTAATTCACTAATGCAAATAACCTTTGCATTTCATTAGATTAACTCACTTTGTCTTATAAAAATGAATTACTTAGTAACCAAAGCAATTGCTAAGATTGAGGGTCAGTTAGGCAACTTCCACATGCCTAGACACTATGCCTATGCAGAAGCCTAAGCTACTAACATCAACATGTTTGGCCTATCTTCTTTGAGGGTTCTAAAATCCTTGTGTCCATGTTGAATATTTTCAACTTGAATGGTTTTTATTTTTTTACAAAAGTAGGAGAGCTTAGATTTTTTCATTATTTCAGAATCTATTTATGTTTTTAGCTTTTTGGTGGAGATAATAAAATGGAAGCCAAACGTTAAGAGATATTTGACATTGAAATCATACAAGAGCTAGTAAATGGTTTTTTGTTGCCAAGGCTTTTAGAAGGTTATTATCATAATGTAGATTTCTTTTTATATTGTTTTTAGCTATCTAGGGTGCAAATTCTCAGTCACAGACATAATTCTTGGTTGGCAAACAATGAGGTGAGGGAGGAAGCAAGAAGGTTGTGGTTATCACTAAGCTAACAATATCGTTCTTTTTTTGTCTATAGTGTTAATTCTTTTATACTAGATCTGATTTAACTCAGAAAATTAAGTTGCAATGGAAAATATCATGAGGAATCAAACATAGAACAGCAAAAAATTCACCCAATAACAATCCACCTTCACTTTATTAAACTCTGGAAAATTTCAGGTCAGACCCATAAAGATAAATACACAAGAAAAATATTCACCTGTATGAGAACTTGTAAGTCACTGCCCATGGAAATCGACCTCTTGAAATTCAACTTGTCAGCGGGAAACCAATCCCAAGAAATTCATGGCTTCCTCTGGAGTTGCTTGTTGAGAAATCAATGCTATTAGGATTCAAGGTTTGATTCCTCTTTCTTGATAATTACTTGTGAATTATGTTGGCTTCATCAAGCGATTACCAAATTATGTGTATATGAAGATCACAAGAACAAGAGACACAAGATGTAGGCACACAACTGGGACAAAACACCTATAAGGGGAAAACCCAGTCAAGAACTCTTCTTTCAATAGATTCAAATCAAGATGAGACACTTCCAAACTTCTTAGACCTAGACAAAGACCTCTTCCAACCACCAAGTCAACCCTTCCTCCTTGTAAATGTCCTTTTCTCAGCCTTCTAAGTGTCAACGCTTCAAGGTGCAACTTCAGATTAGAATTTTGGCCCTAGTAGCAAATTTTCCGCTCCCAAACTTCAGAACTTTGACCTTTTTGACTCAAAAATAATTTTTTTTACATGATACAAAAGCCCAAGAAAGGTTTAATAATAGTGACAATGACACTAATGGCTCAAGACAAAACCTAGAAGCCTTCAATGGAGGCTTTGACCTATAAAACATTGACCCAAGCATGAAACCTGACATTAATAATAAAATTTCTTTTGATAAGTACAATTGTAAAGACCAATACTAGTTACATTCTTCAACACTGCTCAACCTCCTCACCATGCTCACAACCTTCTAAAACTTGTTATATGACCTGCACACCGGTGCAACTCAACCTCCTCCAAAATCAGCCTCATGGTTTCTCCTTTTTCCAACTCGACTTCCTTGAATTTCTTCTGGAAATCCTCTCAACAATCTCTTCTTATTTTGCTTAGTCAAATCGAGCCTCTCACTCTTGAGAAGATCACTTCCTCAACAAAATGTGTCCTCACCTCTCCCTTAGGCTTATTTTATAATTTAATCAAGCCAAAATCCCTAACCCTAATCTCCTAAGTGATCAATGGTTAGGATTATATCCTAATCTTCACTTGAGATCAATGGTTTAGATTATATCTAAGTCATTTAAATAATATAATTATTTATAATGAGATTGTCTTTCGGATTAATCACATCATTGAGATTTGGTCGACATTTCGAACCATTTAATGTGGTTCATCCTCAGGACAAAGTTGAGGATGAACATTAGATAGTTCGAAACGTCTACCAAATTTCAATGATGTGATTAATCCGAAAGACAATCTCATTATCAATATGGATCACAAAAGTCTAAGATCTAACATAATTATTTATCCCGAGCACTTTGGCCTAATAGTCCACAACAATTAATTAAATTAATTATTGTACTTTTTCCTGAGGATGAACCACATTAGATGGTTTGAAACATCGACCAAATCTCAATGATGTGATTAATCCGAAAGATGATCTCATTAACAATATGGATCACAAAAGTCTAAGATCTATCCTGAGCACTTTGGCCTAGTAATCCACAATAATTAATTAAATTAATTGTTGTACTTTTCCTAAGTTAACCTTAGGAAAGAAATCATAAAATTGCTTACTCCACCAAGCAAACACCTAAAGAAGCAATCCAATATCTTCTACATGCTAAGACACCAAACCAATCTAGAACACTTTCTAAGGCTACAAAATCAACACTCTTGCCAACAAGGAAGGGATTCTCTACTACGCCCAGGTTGTAAAACATAAACTTCCCCTATGCTAGAGGCTTGGTGAGAATATTTGCTACTTGCTTCTTTGTAGAGATGTACTATAATCTCACAACACCTCTTTAGACCTTGTCTTTGATGAATTGGTATTTGATCTCTATATGCTTGGACCTATTATGAAACATTGGATTCTCAGAGAGCTTAATGCAACTTTGATTGTCACATTGAATCATAGTGGCCTCATCTCAAGACCAAATAATCTTGTGAGCATCTTGTGAAGCCATATGGCCTCACAACTCACCAAATTCACTGCCATGTACTCGACCTCTGTTTAGATAAGTGCCACTGAGTGTTGCTTCCCACTATATCCTGATCACAACTGATCCCAAGCTGAAACAACCTGAAGTACTCTTCTTGTCCACCGCACTCCTTGCCTAGTGTAAACCTGTGTAGCCCTGCAACTCTACTCCACTAATTCTGACATACCTCAGTCCATACTCCATTGTACCACAGAGATACCTAAGCACATGCTTCACTGCCACCCAATGAACTCTCCTTGGCTTCACCATGAACTGAGTGAGTGTGTTCACAACAAAACAAATATCTGACTTAGTGTTGACCAGATACATCAAGGACCGAATCAAATGTTTGTACAAGGTGGGATCCACCAACTCACCCTTAAAAGAACTTAGCTTCCTCAAGTTGGTGATCATAGATGTAGAAATCAACCTGCAATCCTCCATCTTGAATCTCCTTAGAATCTCAACTACATACTTGCCCTGCCCAAGGAAGATCTCTCCTGGTTGCTACCACACCTTTAATCCCAAGAAGTAATGCATCAAACCAATGTCCTTCATCTTGAACTCTGAAGCAAGTCCTTCAAGCCTCGACACAATCTCCCAAACATCATTCTTGATGATGGAGCTGTACTCCTCCATCATGGCATCCCTCCAAATCTGTTGATATGCTGCTTACTTAAAGGTAGAAGGCTCAGAATTGTTGGTGCCACTCATCAAGGCCAAATAACTGGAAAATTTGGTAACTGGTCTGCTCTCTCCAAAGGTCTCCAAAGGTCTTGCTAGGAGCCTCTACATGCTCCTTTGCATCCCTCAGGGTCTGCTCAACCCATCTCGGCCACCTTCTGGTAGAGCTCGAAGTAACATCTAGCTCCTCCTCCTAGTAGAGCTTGAAGGAACATCTAGCTCCTCCTCCCGATCTAAGGGTTATGCCCCTGTTGCTAGTGCTGCTAGTCTTTGCTCAACCTTTGGAGCTTCTTACTCTCGATCCTTTGCCACTGTTGGATTTATCACATGGGACCTCCTTAAGGTACTACCTTCCTCAAATATGACATCCCTCCTGACCACTATCTTCCTTTGTCCTTGAATGTATACCCTGTAGGCCTTTGAAGTCTCATTGTATCCAACAAAAATGCCCCTCTCTAATGAAGGCTCCAGTTTAGGCCTCTTCTCTGAAGGAATGTGAACATACACTAGACTACCGAAGATGCACAGATCAATCAACTTCAGTTTCTGTTAATTTTGGGCAACTAGGTCCAAACTCCATGTTGCACTGCTCATATGATGATGGTCATATTTTTGTTGGATTCCTATTTCAGAGAGGTGCAAGATTGATCTAAAGATCATCTGCATCAGAGGAGCAGAACATTGATTTTGAATTTATTTTCCACATGTGCAAGGTCGGCCAGATTTATCCCACATGCCTAAGAGATGTGTCACACACCCACATTGATGGACATAAATTGGAGAGACTTGGAGGTTGTTTTCTCATCAACTCATCACACATTCTCTCATTGTGATTTGATTGGTTCGATAGCCTTTGGAGGCCTTTTTCCCTCACAGTGGAGCGAAGCTTGCTATTTTCTGCGCTGATCTGTTTACGGTTTCTGTTTTCTGTGCTGATCTGTTTAGGGCTTTTCTGTTGCAACGTTGACTGTGGTCAACCCTTGGTCGTTTGACCTCAATATTCTGCAGAAATTCCGATTTTAGGAGGCCATACAACTAGGCACTAAAATTGAGGAATTCTGAGTTGTTTGATCGAAGCCCTCATTTGTTGCATTGAATTTTCTGAAGATGTCTGCATTGATTTTTTATGCGTTGTCCTTGGTTTGACTTGTGTTGACTTGTGATGAGCTGTCTTTGAGGGCTGTGGGTGTGACACATGAAAGTGTTGGCTGACCGAGAAAGACTTTGTTGGTTGAAGCATCATGCTGACCGCCGTAATGCCACAATATCTCATATCTTCGCTGAACAAAAGGAATTGTAAATCTGATCTATATTTGGCTTGTCTTCTATTGATCTATTATTGTGTTCTATCAGCATTTTACTTTCAAGTTTATGTGATTGCTATTTTGTATTGGGCCTAAGAAAGATTGAAGTAAAAGTGCATCAAGCATAGAACACCATGGTTATCTAAATTTAACATGGTATCAGAGCGCAGGTGAGGACAAGCCCAAGCAAGGAAGAATGTAATACAGTTGAGAAGCATTCTGCTGTGAAGGAATGAACCATCAGGTATGTAGCTGGAATGAGAAATAACGTAGAAGATGTTTTTTCTCTGGATGATCTTGTATAAGTTAAGATTGCATATAAGAATCTTGCAAGTTAGAATAAGAACTTCTATTCTCTAGCCTGGTGGAGTAAATGCATCTCATCATGATCTGAGTTCATCAGTCCTGTGGAAGATTGGCCTAATCAATCAAGAGGCCTATTGCTGATTTGATTTGAAAATCAGCAAAGAGCATTGATGTATTGCTGTAAAAATGAAATACCGCAATCTTGAAACAATCTTTCAGCATTCTATTGTCTGAGCTTTGGAGAGGTCATCTAGTCATGACAAACAATAATGGTTAGTGAAGTCTTTCACCTAGATCAAGATTCGTCAAATAGGGTTGTGGACCTGTGGCAAAGGCTAGAAGGCTTCCAGCGTGGGTTTGAGGAGAAGATTGTCTTCTCTTAAATACGAAGGTCTAGCGAAGGAAGGCAACATATATTTGGGTCAGCATTGAGGAGTTTTAAGGACTGTTTCATGATGATTAAGGCTACAGATCTCTGGCCACTTCAGGATGCTGTAACAGAGGTAAGTTGGGTGTGCCTTTTATAGTCTATCATCTCAGATCAATGGGCCGTAGAGCAGAGCTGCTATAGCATCACAGTCAAGGGTTATTTTGAGTGTCCAACAATCCTGTTTTGGGTCATTTATCCTTGCCGCAGTCAACCCTCAGCTAGCCGCATATAACCTAAGGGTAGCAAGGCTGAATCAAGGTATTCTATGCAGGTCACACTCCATTCTACATCAGATCTATTCATTAAGATTTGTGATGATGCTAGAAAGTAGCATTGGAAGGTTATCAGTTTGGGCAACATTGTAAGGCTGGGCTGCATTATCAGTTTGGGCAACATTGTAAGGCTGGACTGCATTATTAGTTTGGGCAGCATTGTAAGGCTGGATTGCATTATCAGTTTGGGCAATGTTGTAAGGCTGGGTTGCATTGAAAGGGTACTAAGAATCTCTATGTCTTGGAGCTATATAAGGGTCACTATGTCACCCTAACCCTATCTCAGAAGTGTGCTCAGAACCCTTATCAACAACAGTTCATGATAACAACTTCAGAAGACATTATGTGTCTTGAATTGCAGGCCATCCACTTTCTTAAAGTCAAAAGTTTATCAAGTCAAGTTTGAATTTGATTGATGTACTGGTTATAAAGAAGCCCCTTCTGATTTGGTTGAGAACGATACTTATCTTGAAGAAGAACTTCAAGGAAGCTCTAGAGTTATGGCACCGGAGGTTTGCACACCTTCATTACGAAGCCCTTCCCGAAGCAAGGAAGGTGGTGGCAGGGATGCTCGAATTGAGAGATGATCATGAAGGTATATGTCAGGGTTGTGCCGAAAGGAAGCATTCAAGGGGACCATTCCCCTCAAGTGTCACAAAGACAATTGATATCTTGTAGTTGATACATTCTGACTTTTCTGGTATGTTGCCTGTGACATCCTTGGGAGGATGTTCCTATTACATGACTTTTACAGATGACTTCTCCCGCATGACCTGGATATACTTTTTGAAGAAGAAGGACGAAGCATTCAAATGGTTCCGTACCTTCAAAGCCTTGGTGGAAAATCAAACCGAGAAGAGAATCAAAATTTTGAGGACCGACAATGGGACCGAGTATGAGTCAAATCAATTCAATGACTTTTGCAGGGAAGCTGGCATTAAGAGGGAGACCACAACTGTGTATGCTCTCGAGCAAAATGGTGTTGCTGAAAGAAAGAACAGGACCATTGTGGAAGCTGTCAGTGCCATGCTATATGACCAAGGTCTTTCGAATTTTTATGGGGAGAAGCTGCGAACACTGCTGTGTTTGTTCAAAATAGATGCCCGCATTCCGCATTGGACTCCAAGACTCTCGAAGAAGTCTTCTCTGGTAAGAAACCTGATGTTTTTCATTTTAGAGTTTTTGGTTGTCCTGTTTACTTTTGTGTGCCGAAAGAAAAGAGAAGCAAGCTGGATGCTTCTGGAAAGAAGGGAATGTTCGTGGGCTACAATGAAACTTCGAAGGCATATAGAATCTATGTGCCTGGTCAAAGAGAAGTGGAGATATGCCACAATGTCACCTTCGATGAAGATGCTGCCCTCAAGAAAGTAAGAAATCTTCCTAGCTCCAAGGAAGACAAAGAAGATGAAGAAGCAGAGAAATTGGAAGAGCCAAAGGATGACCTGATGCCCAATGTTGAAGGACCTATGGATCCCATTGATCCACCTCCTTCAAATAAGAGAAGACCCTCATGGCTTAGGGATACTCTCGAAGATGCTGAGAAACATATTGCCCCAAGGGGGACATTTCGTGAAAGCAAGAAGCTGAAGAGATACCAAGGGTATCTAGCAGCTATGAGTACACTAGTACAATCTGAGCCTGGAACGTTTGAAGAAGCCATAAAGCATCAAGTTTGGAAGGATGCTATGCACGAAGAATATGAGTCCATTATGAAGAATGATGTCTGGGAAGTGGTCCCAAGACCGGAGGACAAATTTGTTGTCACCTCCAAATGACTCTTCAAGATCAAGCATGGAGTTGATGGCAGTGCTGAAAAGTACAAGGCAAGATTTGTTGCCCGAGGCTTCTCTAAAAAGGAAGGCATAGATTATGATGATATATTTGCACGTGTCGCCCGCTATACCACCATCCGATCTATCATTGTCCTTGTTGCAACGCAAGGATGGAGTCTCCATCAGATGGATGTGAAGACTGCCTTTCTACATGGTTCAATTAAGGAAGAGGTTTATGTGGAGCAACCTCCGAGATTCGAAGTCTAAGATAGAGACACCTATGTATGCAGGTTGAAGAAAGCCCTCTATGGGTTGAAGCAAGTCCCCACGGCTTGGTACGAGAGGATAGATATCTACTTGATGAAGCTGGGCTTCACTTGAAGTAATGCTGATCCAAACCTTTATTTTAGGTTGATAGAGAAGGCCTCTCATTCTAGTTCTCTATGTGAATGATCTCTTCCTAATAGTTGCTGACCCTCTCATTCATCAGTGTGAGAGGGAGCTAGCTTCCGAGATTGAGATGAAAGACCTAGGACTGATGCACTACTTCCTAGGCTTGGAGGTCTAGCAGAGGCCAGGAGAGATTTTCCTTTCTCAAGGAAAATATGTCGTGAAGCTGCTGGAGAGATTTGGTATGGTGGACTGTAAGTCTGTGTCGACACCGATGGAACTCAACTTTAAGAAGTTGAGTGGAAATGCTGTTGGGCCCATGATAGCAAATCCTACCGAGTATCGACAACTCGTAGGGGGCCCATGATAGCAAATCCTACCGAGTATCGACAACTCGTAGGGGGCCCTGATTTTCTTAGTGAACTCCCGTCTAGACGTATGTTTTGCAGTGAACACTTTGAGTCAACATATGGTTGAACCTCATCACATTCACTGGATTGGTGCCAAGAATCTGTTGAGATATCTTCGGGGCACAATCAACCATGCGCTGAGATACACTGCCGGGAGTTTGAGACTCCATGGATATACTGATGCCGATTGGGCTGGTAGTGTGGTGGATTGCAAGAGCACATTTGGATGTTGCTTCACCTTGGGTTCTGCTTCGATATCTTGGATGAGCGGGAAGCAAAAGTCGGTGGCCAAATACATTGCAGCGAGTATTGTCTGTTGTGAAGCTGCTGGTTGCGAAAGCTCTTCAGTGAGCTATTCGGGCATGTGCTAGATACCACTGTTATCCTTTGTGATAACCAGAGTGGGATTCATCTTTCTGAGAATCCCGTGTTCCAAGCATATTGATATCAGGTACCACTTTATCTGGGATATAGTACAACGAGGTGCTGTAATGCTCGATCATATAGGAATTAATGAGCAGGTCACAGATATTCTCATGAAGCCCCTGCGGAAGGTCAAGTTCCTAACCTTCCGTGAGAAGCTTGGAATCGTGGAAAGACCCTATTCTGAGGGTCCTGCTTGAGTTGGACTATGAGCTCTGGGAGCTCTAGGGGGATTGGGAATAGCTTCTTGGAGCTATAAGCACTCACGGGGCTAGGCTTGCTGAACCTTGTGGTGCTTTTGTCCCACCGTTATGATATTGAGTTGGTTCGCCTCTCTCTCATCTGCCCCGCACACATCCTACCCATGGGGTTTTAGACTCATGGGAAGTATCTCTCATTTGGCCAATGAGGTGGGAAATGTGGATAGAGACCATAGCAAGACCGATGGATGCATCGAAGATTGCCGTACTCTCTATGTCTAGGATGACACGTGTCCAACACCTTGATCTGGGATCAAGTATGATGAAGTTTTATCCTCTAAATTGACTTCGGGTCAGTAAACTAACTTCGGGTTAGTATGAGACTCTTTTGAGTCCGAGAGAGGTTTTTACCTCTAAGCTGACTTTGGGCCAGTTGTGTGTGATGTCTTTGTGACTCACCTTTTGTTCTGAAATAAGGAGCCAACAAAGCAAGTTACGACGGGATGATGCACAATGTTTGGTTTGGTACATGATGGATGGCACTTGTGGACAGATGGAGTTCTCCCTAGTTGAGAGGGTGTGTTAATTTTGGGCAACTAGGTCCAAAATCCATGTTGCACTGCTCATATGACGATGGTCATATTTTTGTTGGATTCTTCTTTTGGAGAGGTGCAAGATTGATCTAAAGATCATCTTGATCAGATGAGCAAAACATTGATTTTGAATTTATTTTCCACATGTGCAAGGTCGGCTAGATTTATCCCACATGCCTAAGATATGTGTCACACACACTCATTGATGGACATCAATTGGAGAGACTTGGAGGTCATTTTCTCATTTTCTCATCACACATTCTCTCATTGTGATTTCATTGGTTCAATAGCCTTTGGAGGCCTTTTTCCCTCACACGGTGGAGCGAAGCTTGCTGTTTTCTGCGCTGATCTGTTTAGGGCTTTTCTGTTGCAGCGTTGACCATGGTCAACTCTTGGTCGTTTGACCTCAATCTTCTGCAGAAATTCTGATTTTAAGAGGCCGCATAGCTGGGCACTAAAATCGAGGAATTCAGGGCTGTTTGACCGAAGCCCTATTTTGTTGCGTCGACTTTTCTGAAGCTGCCTGCGTCAATTTTTCTGCGCTGTCCCTGTTTTGACTTGCGTTGACTTGTGATGAGCTGTCTTTGAGTGCTGTGGGTGTGACACATGAAAGTGCTGGCTGATCGAGAAAGACTTTGCTGGTTGAAGCATCCTGTTGACGGCCGTAATGCCACAATATCTCATATCTTTGCTGGACAAAAGGAATTGTAAATCTGATCTATATTTGGCTTGTCTATTATTGTGTTCTATCAACATTTTACTTTCAACTTTCAAGTTTATGTGATTGCTATTTTGTATTGGGCCTAAGAAAGATTGAAGTAAAAGTGCATCAAGCATAGAACACCATGGTTATCTAAATTTAACAGTTTCACTCTTGTAAAAGTCTCTGTAGGAGCCATGCCCTCCATTTCCGTGTGAGGACTCTTGTTCTATAGGTACATTGTTGTGTTACAAGCCTCTGCCCATAAGAACATAGGAAGATCTTGATCATGGTTCATGGCCTTGGGTACTCCGACTGTACTCCTGTTCTTACTCTATGCCACTCCATTTTACTGAAGATTGTAGGGCACTATCGACTCTTTCTTGGTTCCTGCTTCTCTGCATAAATCCTTAAACTCATTGGAGGTATACTTGCCCCCATTTTCTGATCTCATGACCTTGATCTTCTTCCCAGTTTGTTTCTCCACAAGAGCTTTGAACTCTTGAAACCAACTGAAGACTTCAACCCTGGCCTTTAGGAAGTAAATCCATCTCCTCCTGGAATAGTCATCTATGAATGTCACAAAATAACTCCACCCCGAGACAAACTCCACTAACATAGGACCACAGATGTGAAAATGCACGAAATGCAACACACCCTTGGATCTAGTCTCATTGCTAAGAAATGCTACCTTGGCCTACATGCCAAGTGCACATCCTTTACACACATCATCATGATCTATACAGAACTCTGGAAAACCGATGACTATCTCTTGTAAAAGTGATAGAGCCCTGTAGTGTAGATGTCCCATCCTCCTGTGCCAAATCTCACTCTGTTGTCACTGCTATGTACCAGGGCTTTTAGTGGTTGTCCTCAACATATATAGTTACTCTCTCTGTTGCATATAACTCGCCTCATGCTAGGATCAACCACTTTCGGCTTGACACATCACATCCCATGAAATTGACCTCAAGTCCTTTATCCTCCATGGCTGAAACCGAGAGTAAATTCTTTTCCAACCCAGGTACATATATTACTTCACCTCCATAAGAGCCCCTGAGTCTAGTTGGAAGTATATGCTGCCAATGCCCTCCATTGCATGCTCAGTGTTGTCACCAAGCTCCACATGTAGGCCTTTGTGCTCCTTGTTAGTTTTTGTAGCATTAGAGGTGTTCTAGTCTCGAAACTTTGTGGAGAGGTTAAAACACAGGAGTTCTCAATAACCCAAAAATCATTTCTGGAAATTCCACCTAGAAGTGTCTCAATTAGATTATTAGCCTATTTTAAAATATTTCCTAAGTCTAAACTTAGGAAATATGGTTAATTAATTAGAATTAATTGAGATAAGGTGTAAAACATCTAGAAACTCACACGAATCGACTTTGATATGATCTTATCCCTTGATTAAGTTTTAATCTTGGCCGTTGGAGTCCCAACGAAAGATTATAAGAAGTTGATGGGTAGATGGAGAACATACACTGGAGGTTGATTTCCTTGGAGAGTTTGTTCATCCAAAGAGCAACAACAGTTACCAAACCAGTTCGAGCTAGAGAAGGAAGCAGAGATAGAGAGGGGCAAGGACAGTGAAGGCTTTTCTAGATCTAGTGAGTACATTGCAGAGGCCGAAATTTCTCTAGGAGGTTGCACATAAGCTTCAGAAGGCAGTTTGGTTTTGTTGGGGTGAAGTTGGTTATCAGTTCCAGAGCCCAGAAGATATTTCCAGGGTGCCGGAGAGACAGTTTCCTTGTCAACAACAGGTAGGATGACTTGATTTGCAGAAGTTCCAGGCTGTGGCATTTGAGGGACTGCGCAAAGGTGATGTAGGTTCTGTGCAGGGCTCGGTGGATGACTTGCTTTTCAAAGGCAGTCAAGTGCCGAGATTGCTCGATGTGAGGGGAATTTCCCTCAGATAAGTTTTTCCAATATTTTCTCTTGAGGATTGCCAATTTTCGGCATCCAGATTGTACTAAGATTATTTCACTGATGTTTAATAATTAAAACCCTTAGCTATTGCACCGATTTTCACAAGTTGGGTTTTTTCTGGGACATTTGTCCAAAAATAATTGTGTCAATTTTTATGTGTGTGTAATAGCATATTTCTTAAATTCCAACACTATTATTTTTTGCAGTATTTTTGTGAAGATTGTAGTGTGTTTATTTCGTTGTTGCCGTAACAATAAATTGCTAATTTAATTAATAGTTAGAAGAAATAATTCTAGTTGCTACAATAGAATTTCAGTGGTGAATTTTTCACATGGTATCAGAGGGAGATTGTTCAGGTGGGAAGCTCAGAAGCGAAAGGCAGAAATCGTTCAGATTCAGAGAGAGTCTAGCAGCACGATTTCGAGATTTGCGCAGAAGCTGACTTAGCAAATTGAATTGATGGGCAGAGGGATCGATTTTTCCAGTGCAGATGGCAGGAAAAATTCACAGAGCCTAGGAGCAGTTCCAGTAGACTGTAGCAAAGCCAAAAAACAATTCCGGTGAGGCAGATCATATTTTCGTTAAGCAAATTCCTTGTTTGGACGCAGAAAGGGTTTTGCAGGAACAAAATCAACGTTGGATGGAAGAGAAAATCACAAACAAAGGGAAAATTTCTCTCAGGGGTTTCGAGTTTTAGAGACCCGATTTTCCATTTGCAAATTGGCAGTAACTGTGAGTAGATTTTCTCACTCTAGCAGGGAGTGCGAATAGTAGATTCAACAGTTAAGCAGAGGAAGAGGGAGATTTTTGACCATATTTGAGATTGACACAACTAGGCTTAGAGATCAGGATAGGTTGGAGGGAGCTTCCAACTGTGTCATTTGGAAGGCTACATTGCCTTTCCTTCTAGATGAATTTGGCCTGAAAGCATATGCAAAGAATGTGGTGGCAGTACCCCAGGATGTAGATCAGTTGAAGGAGTACATGAAAGAAATGGCGAACGCGAAGCGGATGATCTTGGATGGAATCCAAGATCATGTAGTCCCACATATATCTGGCAAGAACATTGCCAAGGAGATGTGGGATGTTCTCTCCCAGCTATATCAAAGTTCTTCCGAGCAAAGGAAGATGTTTCTCCAAGAGAAGCGAAGAAGCATTAGGATGCAGAAGGGTGGAGGCATAGATCCCTTCCTCATCAGGATTAAGGAGGTCCACAATAAACTTTCAGTAGTTGGAGAGGCACCTCAACCGACAGAGCTTGTACGATTGGCACTAAACAGTTTCTCAGAGGAGTGGCAAGTGTTTGTCCAAAGTATCTTGGGTAGAGGCACTTTGCCTGGATGAGACAGGATGTGGTCTGATTTACAGCAGGAGAAGTTGCTAGTAAAGAGCACCACTAGCAGAAGCAACGAGAAGGTCGTGAAGGGTGAGAAGGAAGAGGAGAATGTGCCCCTAGCATTAAAGGGTCCCAACCAAGGACATGAGAAAGAAAAAGAAGGGCTTGTGTAATGTCAAGTGCTTCAGGTGTGGCGAGCTTGGACACTATAGTACGCAATGTCCTCTCAGGAAGAAGGACAAGCAGGGCAAGCAAGTCCAGGCAGCAACGTCCGCAGAGATATATAAGCTGTCCTCCAGGCTAGAGGAAGATTTTTCCATTGTTGCAGTTATACCTCATGGGGTGGGGTGGGGCGATATGGAGCTATAGTCCTAGAGTTGCAGAGGGTTGGGTAGGGTCCTTTGAGGTGTCCTACTCATGGATCATTACCATACTACAAGGTCCCACAATATTTAGTAGCAGGATGGATCAATGTTAGTTGATACAGTTTGATTCCAGAGTGATAGTTGCAAATTAGTTGTAGTCAGGTGCTGAGGAGCGAAGTGCAGTGTTGACGACAGAGCAAGAGGCTCAGTAGCAGAGTCAACAACAACGCTGATTCCTTAGTGGACAATGCAGGGGCTAGTAGTAGTCAAGACTCGGGAGATAGATGCAACAAAGGCACAAATGATTCAATATTTAGGATACTTCTGAGTTGTAGTAGTTGTAGTTGCAACAACATATGAGAGAGAGTTGTAGTGTAGATGCAGGGTTGGCAACAACATAACGGTGTCAGCAACAACACAGATGCAACATTAGAGTTACGCAGTGGTTGGTGGGTAGTGGCAGGCAGTCACAGTGGCTAGACATCAATAGCGTGACAGAGGGTGATACAGAGATAGGGTGTTGTAGCAGTAGTGCAACACTAGAACACCTTCCTCGCTAAGAGGGAGTGTTAGTTTTTGTAGTATCGAAGGTGTTCTAGTCTTGAAAATTTGTGGAGAGGATAAAACACAGGAGTTCTCCATAACCCAGAAATCGTTTCTGGAAATTCCACCTAGAAGTGTCTCAATTAGATTATTAGCCTATTTTTAAATATTTCCTAAGTATAAACTTAGGAAATCTGGTTAATTAATCAGAAGTAATTGAGATAAGGTGTGAATCATCTAGAAACTCACATAGATTGACTTCGATATGGTCTTAGTCCTTGATTAAGTTTTAATCTTGGCCGTTGGAGTCCCAACAGAGAGTTTGATTTTCCATAGAGCAATAATAGTCAGAAGAGTTTGAGCCAGAGAAGGAAGCAGAAACAAAGAGGGATAGGGACATTGAGGCTAGAGGAAGGTTTTTCCAGATTCGGTGAGTATATTGCAGAGAGGCCGAAATTTCTTCGGGAGGTTGCGCAAAAGCTTCAAAAGGCAGTTCGATTTTGCTGGGGTGAAGCTGGTTATTAGTTCCAGAGGCCAGAAGATATTTCCAGAGTGCCAAAGAGAGTTTCCCAGTCAACAACAGGCAAGACAACTTGATTTGCAGAAATTCGAGGTTGTAGCGTTTGAGGGACTGCGCAAAGGTGACGCAGGGCTTGCGCAAGGCTAGGTGGATAGCTTGCTTTTCAGAGGCAGTGAAATGTCGGGATTGCTCGGAGTGAGGGTAATTTCCCTCAGATATATTTTGCCAGTATTTTCTTTGTAGGATTGACAGTTTTCGATATCCAGATTGTACTCAGATTATTTGACTATTGCTTAGTAATTAAAACCCTCAGCTGCTACATCGATTTTCCCATATTGGGTTTTTTGGGGGATATTTGTCCAAAAATATTTGTGTGCTAGCATATTTCTCAGTTTCCAACATATTATTTTCTGTAGTATTTTCGTGAAGATTGCTGTGTGTTTATTTCGTTGTTGCCATAGCAATAAACTGCTAATTTAATTAACAGTGAGAAGAAATATACCGATTGTTGCAATAGAATTTCAGTGGTGAAATTTTCACACTTCATGGCCATACTAGTGAGGATATCACGAGATCATGTCATGTGACGAGATACCCCATGTCAACAAACCACACCCCTCTTGTAATGGTGCCGAAAAGATAGGATACTAGAGCAAATTCCTTCTCAATTTTTTTCGCCAAATCCTATGTAGATGCAGTTGTTGCTATCTTCCCCTTGTCTTCTTCTTGTTTGAACATTGTCCAACATAATGACCAAATTTTTGACATGCAAAGCATTTGACTTTGCTCATGACTTTCTTCCCCAATGAAGGTGCTCCTCCACTCTGGTTTCGCTTGGATTTATCCTTGCCCTTCTTTGCGTGCTCAACAAGAGCAAAGTTCTTCTCATCTCCACCTTTGTGCTGTCCACCAGTTATGGATTCCTGCAAATCTCCTTTTGGGTGAAATCGTCTCACACTCTGGTCCAATCAGGAAGCTTATCTCTAGCTAGGATACCTATCACAAATGTAGCCCACTGCTTGGTACACCCTTTCAGTGCTACTTTTACAAGCTCCATCTTGTCCACTTCTTCCCCAACAACGAAAAGTTCATCATGAACCTACGGAATCCTTGTGAAATATGAGGCCAAAATCTCATATTTTCTCATCTTAATGCTATTAAGCTTCTCCCTTAGCACCATCTTTCTGTTTTGGTCATCACTGTGGTGCAACTTTGTCAAGGCCGTCCACATTTTATAGGTTGAATCCTTTGTTATGTGAGGGATTATGTGATCCTTCACACCATCCAAAATGATGCCCCTGGATTTTATATTTTTTATCTTATGTTCAACCACTTGGGTAGCATCCGAAGAAACTTGAATATCTTGACTTGCAATTTTTCACAAACCGTTTGCCATTAAAACAAGGGTGATCCACTCCTTTCATGGACTGAAGTTTACAGCCCCCTCCAACCTATCTTCATACGTCAGACTTGATGATTTCATATTACCAGATCGTCTTTAGCCACAAACCCGTCGCTGCAAAAACTAATTTGTTGCCGTAAAACCCTTGTGATTTATTATCTCCCCCATGGAGTTTTTATTGCTTTGATACCATGTTAATTCTTTTATACCAGATTTGATTTATTTTACTTCAACAATTTTATTAAAAACGCATAAAATATTTATCTCAATTTTTTTTTGAAATTGCTGATAAAACAAACACAGGAGTATATTAACTCAGAAAATTAAATTGCAGCAGAAAATATCATGAGAAATCAAACATATAACAACAGAAAATTCACCTGGTAACAATCTTCCTTCACTTTACTAAACTCCGCAAAATTTTGGGTTAGACCCACAAAGAAAAATGCACAAAGAAATTTTCAGTTGTATGAGAACCCGTAACTTGCCCCCCAAGGAAATTGGCCTCCAGAAATTCAACCTGGGAGCTGGAAATCGGTCTCGAGAAATTCTCGGCTTCCTCTGGAGCTGCTCAACCTCCTCACCTTGCTCACGACCTCCTCAAACCTACTGTATGACTGTAATATTCCTTTTTAGGAATATCTCTAAAACACAGGCAATTCTAACCAGAGATGGACTGGGAGGGCATTTACCAGATATTTCACCTTTGAAAAGAGGATGAGATCTGGAGGCTATCTGGCCCTTTCCAGGCTCTGTCTAAGAGTGTGGGAAAAACACAACAAGTGGTATAGAAATCTAGATGCAAAAAGGGAAGAAATAACAGATTGCAGTCATACAATAGCGTATATATAAAGCATGCACAGATACTCGAGAAATAAGAGAACGCTGAGCCATTTTATTAATCTGATAGATACAGAGGAGTACAATCGGTGATCAAGTGATAGCATCTAAATCTTGCACAAGGAAAGTCAGGATCTATTCTCAGAATGCTGCATGGAATGACTTTATTTCAGATCTGCTTTGCATGGGACGGCTATGTCTCAGATCTGCGTTCCAGCTAATGAAAAATGGTTGTGTCGCTGCCCAGACATATCTCCTTGCGGATCTGTGCTTTCCTCCAATTGATCATGCCTCCACTATCCGAGATCTGCAATAATACGATCACCTGCCGATCGAGAAATTCTCCCAATAGACGCGTTGCTATTTCTGCGCTTAATCTCCTGTCCACGATCCTCCAGAATACAACTGGGGCTTCCCAAATACGCGCTGCGTCATTATGCGTAGCTAATAAACGCGCTGATCCTCCACAGGTGCTGTGCAGTTAATAAACGCGCTTCTCCTCCACAAATACAGTGGATCGATCTTCCTATAAAGACACTGACGGGACTACCTCACCCGAGCAGGCACTCAAAGTCCCCTGGGGTTGAGGGCGAGATCTCCGAACGGAGACACTCAATGCGCTAAACAGCGTTGCAGACAGGCTAAACAGCTAGCATGCTCAATAGTCGCAATGAATAGATTCAAAATGCATAAATTCTACATGATCCCCGAATGATGAAATTTTCTTCTTTATATAGCGTTGGCCGCTCTCGAATCCTATGGCCGCCTCAACCCATGACACCACAGTAATATCCCTTTGCTGTGTGCGTCTCCACCCATGATACCATGGTAATACCCTTTTTGTTGCGTGCCCAATTCGGCCCTCCTTAATTACCACGTGCGTCTTATTTTAGAGTGAGTCGTGGTCCTTTTACTCACGTTTATTCATAAACTAACTACTCAAAGCAAAATTGTCCAAAATCGAATATTCCAATTAGCCATTGCTAATTGGGAATATTACAATCTCCCCCGGCAGAATGTTGCTTGTCCCCAAGCAACTGTAGTGATGGATGCTGCAAGATTTTCTCATTCTCCCAAGTTGCATCCTCATCCAGCAAATTCTTCCACCTCACCAAGAACTCCCGGATTGTTCTGTTCCACAGCTGCCTTTCCCTGGTATCAATAATTGCCTCGGGCTGTAATACCAAATGCCCTTCATCATCTGTAGGTGGCAGCTCCTTTGTCATTGTCCCCTGCTGCCCCAATGCCTTCTTTAGACAGGACACGTGGAAAATGTTATGAATCTTGCTGCCTTGGGGCAGCTCCAACTCATACGCAACTTGTCCCACTCTGCATATCACCCTGTATGGTCCATAAAAACGAGGCTTGAGCTTCTCAGCTCCCTTCTGTTTCAGTGATGACTGTCGGTATGGCTGTAAACGTAGGTAGACCAAGTCTCCTACCTCAAACTGTCTTACCATCCGACCCCTGTCGGCATACTGCTTCTGCTGGTTCTGCGCTGTAGCCATGTTATCCTTGAGAGCGCGGAGAATGTCCAGACTCTCCTGGATCCAATCTTTGGCTCTCGGAGCCTTGCTAACACCCAACATCATATCAACAAAAGATAAAGAATGGTACCCATACAAAGCATAGAATGGTGTCATACCGATGGACATGTGATATGTGTTGTTGTAACAGTACTCCCCCAGATGCAACCACTTCAGCCACGCTCTCTGCTGCCCACTAACATAATTACGCAAGTAGCCTTCCAGCCACTTGTTAACTATCTCCGTCTGTCCATCTGTCTGTGGGTGATAGCTGGTGCTCAGTGTCAGCTCCGTCCCTACCAGCCAAAAAAGCTCCTGCCAGAATCCGCCCATAAAGCGACTGTCCCTGTCACTGATGATGGTCTTGGGAAGACCATGCAACCTGAAAATCTCTCTGAAGAACAGCTCTGCCACCTGTGCTGCTGTATAGTGTGCGGATATGGCGAAAAAATACGCATACTTCGTCAGCCGATCAATGACGACGTATATACAGTCCTTGCCATGCACCATGGGCAACCCTGTGATGAAATCCATTGAAATGCTCTCCCATTTCCCTTCCGGAATGGGAAGAGGCTGCAACAAGCCTGCGGGATGGTTCATCTCCCCCTTGTTTCTCTGGCAAACTTCGCACTCCTTGATATGTCGGAGCGCGTCGTCCTTGAGGCCTTTCCATGAGAGCCTCTCTCTGATAGCCCGGTAGGTTTTGGTAAACCCCTGATGTCCGGACAAAGGTGAGTCATGAGATGCCTGAAGTATCTTCTTTTTGAGCTGGGAGCCCTTCGTCAAGAGGATCCTATCTCTGTAGTAAATGATCTCATCTATCACCCTATATCTGTCATTTGTCACCTGACCATCCAGGACCTCACAGGCAAATCTATCCTTGGAGTACTCCACCAAGAGTCAAGCCCTCCAATCTGTATCCAAGCTCATCAGAGATAATGCAGCTGGCCTACGTGAAAGTGCATCGGCTACCACGTTATTCTTCCCTTTGACATATTCAATGTCAAAGTCATAAGCCTAGATCTTGCTGATCCACTTCTTCTGCCTCTCTTGTAGCTGTTTCTTTTCCAAAAAGAACCCGAGGCTGTTGTGATCAGTTCTTACCTGGAACCTATTGCCCACTAGGTACTGCCGGAATTTGGCCAATGCATGCATAATGGCCAACATCTCCTTGTCGTATATAGGATACAACCGCTCATGAGGAAGGAGCTTTCTGCTCTCGAAGGCTATAGGGTGGCCTCCCTACATCAAGACTGCGCCGATCCCCTCTCCTGACGCATCACACTCCAAAACAAAAGGCTGCGTAAAATCTGGCAACGCAAGCACTGGACAACTGCTCATAACCTCCTTGAGCCTGTCAAAAGCCCGCTGCGCTGTATCCAACCAACTGAATGCCCCCTTCTTTGTCAAATCTGTAAGGGGTACCGTAAGCTGAGAGAAACTCTTGACGAACTTCCTATAATATGTGCAGATGCCAATAAATCCTCGAAGTTCCGTCACGTTTCTTGGCTCTGGCCAGTTTCTGATGGCCTTGATCTTCTCTTCGTGGACCCTTACTTCGTCCACTCCTGTGATGTGTCCCAAATACATCTCTGTCATCCCAAACTCACACTTGGAGAGTTTAGCATAGAACTGTTGCTCCTCCAAGATATGCAGTACTGCCTCTATGTGTTGGAGATGTTCCTCCCAAGTCTTGCTATATATCAGTATATCATCGAAAAAAACCAACACAAACTTTCTCAAATGTCTGCGGAAGATATGGTTCATGCATGACTGGAAAGTAGCTGGGGTGTTGGTTAGCCCGAAAGGCATAACCAAAAACTCAAAGTGGGCATAATGGCACCTGAAAGCATTCTTGGGAATGTCCTGTTCCCTCACGCGAATCTGGTGGTACCCGGATCTCAAATCGATCTTTGAGAAGAACTGGGTTCCTCTCAGCTCATCCATCAGCTCGTCAACCCGCGGTATGGGGTACCTGTTCTTCAGGGTCTTCTTATTTAGGGCTCTATAATCAATGCACATTCTCAATGTGCCGTCCTTTTTCTTTACCAACACCACCGAAGAAGCAAAGGGACTGGTGCTAGGCCGAATATGTCCAAGAGCCAACAACTCCTGGATGGCCCACTCAATCTCATCCCGATAGGCCTTGGGGTGCCTTATAGGGTGTGGTAATAATGGCCTGGATGCCTTGTTCTAACTCAATAGTGTGCTCAAACCCCCGATCTGGTGGCTGCCCCGGTGGTATCTCTCCAAATACCGTCTCATACCTAGCGAGGATGGCCTGTATATTCGGATGAACTGTCTGCCTGGTAGCCCCTGCCACTGATGCCCGTAACTCAATTGCCCGTTCTATGTCTCTCTTCCGAAAGTCTGCCTCCATCCGGTGAGCTGAAACAGTCTGAGGTGGGTAAGTGTGCATCCCACGTATCTTCTCATGCTTCTCGGTCTTCTTGTCATCCCATTCCATTTCCAAGGCCTCCCAATCTGTGGTGACTTTTCCCAAAGTAATCAACCACTGCACACCTAATACCACATTGGTATCCGGTATGTTAACCACGAAAAAGTGGTCAGTCACTGTGTAGGTACCCATCGTCACAGCCAGCTCTGGAACATACTTGGCACACTACATTGTTTGATCCCCTGGGACCAACACTGAAAATCCATCGAAGCTTTCTGTCGGTATGCCTCTCCTCTCAACCATTTGTGCATCGATGAAGTTGTGGGTTGCCTCACTGTCTACTAGGACTGAAACTCGCTGCCCACGTACTGTCCCTCGGACCCCGTCAGATACTTGGGTACTCCTTGCAATGCTGCAAGGGTCCCCCCCCGTGGGTGCAAAAGCTGCACCTCCTGCCCCTGAAGGTGGGGGTGGCAAATGATCTTGCTTCGTCTGACTGTCTCCCGCCTCCCCATCCTCATACTCATCCTCTTCCCTGCTACTCTCGGAGAAGACTTCAATAAAATGTGCTTTGCCAGCAGCACATTTGTGACCTGGTGCCCATGGCTCCTGAGTCCTGACAGGTAATGCACAACCTCTTCTTCTTCAACTCCCTCCGGGCATCATCATCGAGCTGTACCCTACCCTGATTCCCCTTTGGAGGCAGAATCCTCACATCCTTCCCCTTTGGCTGGAAAGCCGGTTTCTGGGGGTAAGGTGTCCTGGTCCGAGTTAAGGCATCTTTCAAATCCCGAGTTCTACCAATGGCATCCTGGAGTGTGGCTGGTCTAGTGGATCTGACTAGACCCTGGAGTGGCTCTGTTAACCCTTCCACAAACATATAGATCATCCGTGCTGCAGATAGATCTGGTACCATTACTAAAATTCTCAGGAAATTTGCAATATGCTTCTCAGGACTCCCGGTCTGTTTGAGCCTTGTCAGCTCAACAAAGTGCTTCTCTGGTTCCTCCCGGTCGAACCTCTCTATTAGTCTCCGAGTGAACTCGGCATATGTAGTCACGGAGGAATGCCCAAGTGTCACCCTTCCATGGAACCACCAATCCTAAGCCTCACCCTCCAAATGAAGCGTGGCCACCTTGATGGCCTCTGTTTCTGCCATCTGGTTGAGCTGGAAATATACATCCAGCTTCTCCACCCAAGACTTTTCCGAACTGTTTGATGAACCATCAAACGTAGGCAAATGGAATCGGCTTGCTGTGCACTGGGTATCTCCATCATGATAATGTCTGTGCCCTTTGTGATGGTCGCGGGTCTGCTGTCCCGCTTGATCTGAACAAAGTCTTTAAATAAAATGGCATCCCTGAACTCTTGCCCAGCTGCCTGGTACTCAGCAAAATACTCACTTATGCGGTCTGTTTTTTCTTGTGCTCCTGACCCCGTATCTACACTCAGAAAAGTGGGCATAGTGGCACGAACGGGGGCATGTGATGCTTGGTGTGGAGCGGCAACCTTCTCCTACAAATGGTGGGATGTGTCCGACCCCTCATCAACATGGAAATATTTTGGGATTTCACGCTGTCTAGCCTCCATAGTCGTGAATCTCTGGCCCATCACCTCTATCTGCCTTGCCAGATCCTGCAATGATTTGAGGTGTGCTTCCCCAAACTGTTTCACATTGCTATCATCCGCCATTGGCTCTCTCTGCTCTGCTTCTACTGCAGGCTCCTCTTGTTCTGTGTCCACCACCCGAACGCAGTCTCCTTCTCCGTAGGTGTTCTTCAACCTATGCTCAATATCTTTGTACTTCCTACCTCTGTGGCAGATGTAGGGTTTTTCTTCCGATGACATAGACTACTAGCTCCACAGGCTGAGCCAGATCTATGCTCTGATACCACTGTAATATTCCTTTTTAGGAATATCTCTAAAACACAAGCAATTCTAACCAGAGATGGACTGGGAGGGCATTTACCAGATATTTCACCTCTGAAAAGAGGATGAGATCTGGAGGCTATCTGGCCCTTTTCAGGCTCTGTCTAAGAGTGTGGGAAAAACACAGCAAGTGGTATAGAAATTTAGATGCAAAAAGGGAAGAAATAACAGATTGCAGTCATACAATAGCGTATATATAAAGCATGCACAGATACTCAAGAAATAAGAGAATGCTGAGCCATTTTATTAATCTGATAGATACAGAGGAGTACAATCGGTGATCAAGTGATAGCATCTAAATCTTGCACAAGGAAAGTCAAGATCTATTCTCAGAATGCTGCATGGAATCACTGTATTTCAGATCTGCGTTGCATGGGACGGCTGTGTCTCAGATCTGCGTTCCAGCTAATGAAAAATGGTTGTGTCGCTGTCCAGACATATCTCCTTGCGGATCTGTGCTTTCCTCCAATTGATCACGCCTCCACTATCCGGGATCTGCAATAATACGATCACCCGCCGATCCAGAAATTCTCCCAATAGACGCGCTGCTATTTCTGCGCTTAATCTCCTGTCCACGATCCTCCAGAATACAACTGGGGCTTCCCAAATACGGGCTGCATCCTTCTACGCAGCTAATAAACGCGCTGATCCTCCACAGGTGCTGTGCAGTTAATAAACGCGCTTCTCCTCCACAAATACAGTGGATCGATCTTCCTATAAAGACACTGTCGGGACTACCTCACTCGAGCAGGCACTCGAAGTCCCCTGGGGCTGAGGGCGAGATCTTCGAACAGAGACACTCAATGCGCTAAATAGCGCTGCAGACAGGCTAAACAACCAGCGTGCTCAATAGTCGCAATGACCAGATTCAAAATGCGTAAATTCTCCATGATCCCCGAATGAAGAAATTATCTTCTTTATATAGCGTTGGCTGCTCTCGAATCCTATAGCCACCTCAACCCACGACACCATAGTAATATCCCTTTGCTGTGTGCGTCTCCACCCATGATACCATGGTAATACCCTTTTTGCTGCGTGCCCAATTCGGCCCTCTTTAATTACCACATGCGTCTTATTTTAGAGTGAGTCGTGGTCCTTTTTACTCACGTTTATTCATAAACTAACTACTTAAAGCAAAATTGTCCAAAATCGAATATTCCAATTAGCCATTGCTAATTGGGAATATTACAACGACCCTGCACACTAGTGCAACTCGGCGTCTCTAGATAATTCTGCCTTCTCTAAAATCGGCCTCTTGGCTGTTGTACTTGGTCTCTCTTTTTTCCAACTCAGCTTCCTTCAATTTCTCCCTGAAATCTCTGCAATCTCTCCTTATTCTCTTAAGTCAAATTGAGCCTCTCACTCTTGAGAAAATTGCTTCCTCAACATAATGTGTTTTCACCTCTCTTAAGCTTATTTTATAATTTCATTAAGCCAAAATCCCAAACCCTAATCTTCTAAGTGATCAATGGCTAGTAAGAAATCCTAAGCCTCACTTGACATCAACGGTTGAGATTATATCTAAGTCACTTAAATAATTTAATTATTTATCCTTGGAACTTTGGCCTAATAGTCCACAAGAATTAATTAAATTATTTATTGTAGTTTTCCTAAGTTAACCTTAGGAAAGAAATCATAAAACACCTACTCTACCAGGAAAACACCTAGAGAGGCAATAAAATATCTTCTACGTGCTAAGACATCAAGCCAATGTAGAAGATCTTCCAAAACTACAAAATCAATATATGGATGAATTTGGAAAAACTTATCTTCGAAATTGAGCACATAAAAGCTTGCATTTATGATTTTATATCCTGACCAAATATGTGATGATCATCGGAAGGCCTCCTAATGTGAATGCATACCAATAAAATGTTCAATAATGGCATGATGCTCTGTTTCTAGTCAACATTTCTCAAGTAGCTAGAGGTGACTCCACTGTGTTGACGAATTTAACATAAAGTGAGGAAGTTTCGTGTAAAATGTTTTGATGTTTTATGTATGAATACCATAGGAAGTTTTCTTTTCTATTTCATCTGTTTTGAGTCTCAACTGCACACATATTTCATCCATTTTATTATTTTTAACCATAATTGGGAAATTTTGTATTCAGCAAAAAAGGCTTTAGCAGAACTGCAGAGTAATTACATTCAGATCTGTTCCACACTTTATCATACAATAACAAAATGCCATACTGTTTACCAGCCTATAACCAAGCCTAATTATATCAAGGGGCAAAATTTTCCAGCACTTCTTAGTGGTATATATTCTACAAGATAAACCTGAAATGCTAAGAACTTTTTAAAACATAAAAATTAACAAAATGCATGTCTACTGGCTGCTTCTTCGATTGCTGCATTGACTGGGTCTGAGTCTGGATTTGCCATTTCCTTTTCATCATCAAGCTGGTGCATTGTCTTCTTCCTTTGGTCTTCCACAGTCTAAATTTACAGACTACAACCTGATTCAAGGTCCAAGATTGGTCTCCCTTTTCTTAGATTGATCACCATGTTCAAAGCATATTACAGTCGGTGTCCAGGATTGCTATTTGATGCTTCTGTTGGACAAGTGTGTCCGTGATTGCTGCTACCTGGGTGACTAGTTGTTCATTTTTATGATTTTTTGTTGTGGCTGTAAAAATTAAGGTTCTGTTTGCCTGAATGGATTCTTCATGGTTGCTTAACACCATCCTTATCTCCTTCGGTTCTTGGTAATCCATGTTGGTTCAATGGTAGAGATGTCTTATAGCCACCCGTAAATAATCTGTTTGTCAAGCTGCACAAAAACCTTGCAGACTTTGACATGCCAAAGAAGGAATCTAACAAGGCTCCTATATGCCTAACCAAAGAGACCTTGGCAGAGTCACAGAGGGTCAAGAGAGCAAACCTCTTCCAAATGTAAGAACAGAGAAACCATCAGAATCTCCAGGACCTGAAGTATACTTTGAACTCAGTGCTAGGAAACCCAAAGAGTGCTATTTCGTTCCACTATAAAGGAAATGCTGCGTTCCCAGAAAAGTACTCTATCCAAAGTCACATCAACTGGAGATAGGGGAACAGACAAAGACTCAAAATATGATGGAGAAACATCAACATGGCTCTCATAAAAAGAATTGAACCTGGTAAATCAAAACTCCCCTAGTCTGGAAGATGACAGGGGGGAGGGTGTTCATCAGTGCTTAGAAATACTGCACCAAGCAAGCAAAACCCCAAAAGAGAAAACATGCCTCGCCAAATTTTTGCACTGCCTGGTAACCAAAGCCTCCACTATCGAATTGCATACCAATAAGCCATAATCCCACCGTGACAAGAGAGAAAACCTTGCTAAAATTTAGCTGTATATTTACTTACATTTCTTTATTTCTAGCAATTCCTCTATTTTTCATATTGTTGCAACTCTGATTCTATTAATTACATATTGGTGCAACTCAGGTTCTGTTATTCACACAGCGCTCCAACTCTGGTATTTAGACTGGATATTTATACATTGCTACAAGTCTTGAAGTATACAGTGTACACAGCTACAACCCTTACATATCTAACATGTGGTTTGGTTATTCCTGCGGATCTTCTATGATTTTTGCTGTAGCTTAAGGATTAGGTTAATGCTGCAACTCAAGCTGCTGCAACTCTGCAATTAACATTATATGTAACGTACCCAGCCTCCTGCTGGGTAATGCTACCACAACCACAATACTCAAAATACTCAATTGCTCTGCAGAAGCGAGAACCCTAACCTTAACACAGCCGCCTCTACGCCTCAGTCTTGGGTGTTATGCAATTGCAGAATGCTTATACAGCCAATTTCCACACGCATGATCCAGATTTATAACATCGCACAGCGGAATTATCCATTAATTGACAACATTGAAGAATATTAACGCAAAACACCGATTGGGTTTTTATGGTAAAGCATAAAACGCATCAACATGTGCAGGTAAATAGTATGTACAATAAATAATGCACATAATTGAATTGCATAGAGGAATTATAAGCACGATAAACATTTGCACATGAACCCCGAAGCTAGGGTTTTAACAGTAAATCATATAAACAAGACATCACATAAATTGAACACTTATCTGGTACAAATAGACCGACTGGGTATGGGCCTTCCATGTTCCACGTTGCAATAAACCGCGTGGTTCATAGGTTTCAACCACAAGTCACCTCCAAGCCAAGGCTGCAAACCCACGGGAAACTATAACAAAAAATAACCATACGTTCATAGCCAAGGTGCCAACCCAACGATCATGTTGTCCAGGGCTCTAGGCACCCTACACCCTGCAGGCCAACTACAAAGGTGCCAACCCACAACCATGCTACTCTAGAGCTCCAGGCACCTTCTAGGCCACATTAACTGCCAAGATGCCAACCCAACAGCCATGCTTCTCCAGGCACCCTCTAGGCCATAAACCGACACAACTTCCAGGTGGTTAAACTCACCAGCCATAGCTTCCGACTGGTCTAGAACCCACTGGCCGATTGCTCAGAACCAAAGTCCAATCATCATCTCCCTCATCTTCAGCATAATCCTCGTCGTCAAAATCCTCATAATACTCATAATCATCATGGTAATCCAAATAGTAATAATAATAATTGAGGTCTGCAGGCAAGTATGTATATACTACCCTTAACTGCATGGCCTCTCTCAGCCATGTGTTACCCAGAAGCCTTGTGGGCCCCAAGTAGTGTTACAAGAGTCTTTGATCACTCACGAGCACTCACGATTCTGACTCTGATCTTCAACCAAATGAGCCGATTTGAATCTCGGCAAGTCAAACTTGTGTTGACCGAGTTTGATTCGTGGTCAACACAATTCTGACACGCGATTTCAACAATTTGTAGAGGACTCGACGAACCACTCAGATTCTTAGGTTAAAAGTCCGCATGGTTTTATTTTGTGGTTTCGCTTTTACTTCTTCTTGTCGCCCGCCACGCTTGGAGTTCGCTTTCATTTCTTGTTGCCCACCTATCTATAGACGTCATGGATCAAACGATGCCATTGTCACATTCTTCCCTCACTGCGCACACTTCGACTTCGATAAATCGAAACCCTTTCTCTAATTTGTCAAGGTCACGATCGGTTTTGCTGGTTGATTATGTATACAGTATTAGGTAGTCGGCTTCATGTATTAGGCAACGAATTTAGCGTTGGTCGGCTCATTCGTCTTAACAGAATACGTTGCTTTCTGGGTTTTCTATGCCTTAGGTCCATCCACGCGACCCTTTCCTCGCCCAAAGAGTCACCTAAGTGAACTACGAGTCATCTTACGAAACACGAACTACTTGCCCTTGTGCTCATGCTAGTAGCTATTGACTTGCATGGTATACATCTAAGTAACCGGATACTCCTAAAATGCCCTCGTATCCCCGAATCCCCGTGTCGGACACCTCTACGTATCGGATTCGGCCCCAATTCGAAGGACACGACGTATCCGTACAAGGTACGGTCGGGATACGGCGTATCCCGACCGTACCCCGTCGGATACGCCCGCGGGTTCAAAAAAGCGTTGTTTTTTTATTATAAAGGGGGGCTTTTGCTCATTGTTTTTCACCAATTGAGGAGGATTTTTCAGGAGAGGGCATCAAGCCTATGGCCCTAGTATTTATATATGATTCATGGTAATGTTTAAGAACCTTAATCTTCATTTTCATCCTTTTACTTAAATTTTTAACATTACCATGAAATGACTCAGGATGTTTGAGAGTGGTTCCGACCTCATTGGATTTCATATGGAGAAAGTAGAATTTTAGATCTCATTCAAAATCTAGCAGACTTATCAGTTTTTCAGGATTTCAGGATTGGGCTATTGCAATGTTTCCATCGAATTTTGTCATGTATTAGGGTATGGAACTCGTATTTAATCAAGAGCACCAATCCATTTGGCAGTGTTCTTATGTAACACATTTTGATTCTAATGACTTAATGAAAAAACTACAATATCTTACTATCTTCAATCTTGTCTTTCTGAGTAAATTTGACGATTGTATCATGTATGGTGTATCAATGTATCATTGTAATTTGTATTATAGTATCAATGATGATGTATGACTCATGAGTATCTAATATCTATGTTTGAATCAATGAATTTTGTATGAATTTGTGCAAAAAATATCTAATTTTTAATATATTAATATATATATATATTTTAAAATATATATATATATATATTTTTAATAAAATAATATATAACGTAATGTATCCCAGAAGTATCCTGTTCCGGGGTTATCGTACCCGTATCCGATACTTCGAATCCCCGTATCCCCGTATCAGGTGACTTAGGTATACATACATATTTGTGGCTACTCCATGATGGTCGAGTAACATTCTTCTCCTTTAAAAATATCATTTTGAATAAAAAAAACTAGTTGTAGTATGTTAAAGTTCTATATTGTTTTGAATAAAAGCAAATCGTTGCAGAATGTTGGATCTTTACAAGGACCTATAATAATGAAACAATTCCTTAAATTCATTTGTTGTCGTTGAGTGTATAGGTGATCAACCAATGGGTATAGCACATTACCAATCCAAACTTAACCCAATTTAGAAGTCATGCTATTGTAACCCCAACTAAAATTTTAGCAGGTCCGCGGTGTTGGTTGACGAAAACTTGGAAGTCCATTGTCTTATTTGAAACTTTGTACCTGTTTTTGAATGTTTTCAAATACTAAACATATTTTATACTTGAAGTATACACATTGTTCTCCTGATTTTTTGGACATCTATTGATATTATGCAGTGTTTGGACATGGCTTCATTGAATATCAAAGAAAATTGTTTTCTTTAATTCAATATATGTGTATATCTTTATTTGTTGTATTCACCAATTTTTTCCCATTTTTTTCCCAATCTGATTAAAACTCTTCGCTCTTTTGCCTCGTCGATTTATTGCCGATTCCGAGTCTGGTAACATTGGCCCCAAGTGCTCTCGTCATCCATCTGTCATCCACCATCGTTGCTTCCATGTCACGTGGAGTTGGAGTTGCCTCTTACTATGGAGTGGGCTCCGCAGCCAACCTATTTTATATTAGTTTATTATAAATATGTACATCAGTTACATCATATTAGAATCCTGACCCTCTGGCCACATAACCAAACCAGCAAATAAGCATGAGCATGCTAACCCCAAAATATATAAAACATTAGCACATAGGCACGCAGGCCCACAATTGCTGTCTCTGGCTCACCATCCTAATATCAAGATATACATATTTACATAAAAAAATGGCGGAGGTATTACGTTACAATACTATGTTTTGCAAGTTTAACAGGTTACTCAATTTTTAGATTAATTCTTCACTTTACCTTATTTTCTAAAATTACAATTGCCTTTGTGGGGTGATTCTTTCTAGCACAGCTTGGTTTGAGTGTATTTGTTAGTAAGTGCATTTCATGTGCATTTCTGTTACAGTATTCAAGATCGTCTAAAACACTTGAACAAGTCATCTTTTACTGTCAGTTTGTTTACTTTTGCTGCAAGAGTAGTTTTCGATTGCAAGTGTGGTGTGGATTTAGCCTAGTGACTTGTGAAAGCATCTCAATATCTTGTCTTGTGACATGCATTTAGAATATTGCAACTACATATTGTACTAGCACAGACAGTGCATAACAGTTCGCAAGTTCTATACTATCTTGATTGATAATTAAATGTACATTGTTTGTTTAATCCTCATTTTGCACCACTATTCCCAAAAGAATCCACCCATTTGCTGTTAAAGTCTATGCTTTATCTTGTTTTCTCAAATCTCGCCTTCATCCCTTGATTTCATTGGTTTTCCCCTGTAGAATCCTACCATCAGATTCAATTTTCTCTCACAAATTTGAAGCCCTGTACAGAGCCAACGACAACATTGTAGGCATCAATCAATCAGTTTCAGAACTTTTGGAAAGATTCAGTGGATGGCCATAATGTTTGTATATTTGGTGGCGATGCCCTTATTGGGCATATGTGCTTGACTCAATCTCAATCTCATTCTCCTGCACAATCCACCTCTCATAAATCAGGATCTCTGCTAATGGCACATGTGCCTTCACCAGATTCAACACCTGGCCCTAGTTCACAAAGTCCTAATCCTAGCCCAGACTTAAATCCTCCATCCCTCAGTCCCCCTTTTGTCCTCCCTCGTTTCCAGTGCTGGGTGAAATCCCTGACTTCGTAAATTCAGCCAGAACACCGCTTGAAGATTCAAAGTCTTCCGGCAACCGAGTAAATGTTGGAAGGCTGGAGTATCTGTTGCAGTGATGGTCTTTGGGGTGGCATTCACAGCATGTGGTTTTGCAATTTACAAGAAGAGGTGGGAAAACATTCACAGATCTCAGTACTGATATGCAGTATGCCGAGAGCTTCTGTGATGGATTTTACTTTTTAGCCCTTCTCTATTTGTTTAATTAATTCTATTTCTCTCTTGGGTATTGGGAATAAGAAATGTTGGGTGTATTATAGATCTGTAAAGAAGAGATGGACTAGAAAATCTATAAGTTTGGCTGATGAGTTCGATCCCATAGATAGCATAAGTAGGTCGCATGATCCATTCATTCTACTGGAATTGCTGAGATTTTTTTGCAGCTCATAGAATTTATCCCCCTGTTTTATTGGCTAATTTCCTTTAGTCAGATGTGTTTGTTTATTTAAGAATAATGATTTGTAAGGATAATGAGTGTATTGTATCAGGTTTTCTTCTTGTTTTTTTCAATTTATGTATATACTGTTGATTTAGATAACTTTGTATCAAAATGTAATCCTTGACACAGATATGTTCATGTAAGTAATTGTTAGAACTTTGAGCCATTTTTTATCTCTAATTTCTTCTTCTAAAGGTACTTTTACTTTTTAAAGCTACGCTTCTTAAATTCTATCCATGAGACAAATATGTGAAATGTATTTAAAAAATATGCACAGGTCAACGGTGCCCTGTCGCGTTGGTGAAAGTGGGGTGGTTTTATTGCTCTACTAATTTTCAAGTCTCTTCATTGACATTCTTGTGCTTGTGTTTGCACTAGTGCTTGCTAAAAGCAAGCAGTGCAGGTCCAGATGAATTTGACAGAATAAATACCCCATTAGTCCCAGGCAACTTTGGCAGAATAGACCCTGCTTGTAGCCTGTGCAGTGGGATAACTTCTGTAGGGTGGTGAGATGTTTCTGTTCATTGAATATCTCATGTGGAACACTTGCTGCTTGCTTGTGTTTACTGTACGCGTTCATTCACAACAAAGTGTGCTGATAGGTTGCTCTACTACCATGCGTGCATTGAATGAACTCACATGGCACAAACCAATATCCTTGAAATCGAAGCCCAAAATTTAAGCTTCTGATTGAATAGCTCATGTAGAACAGTTCCTGCTTGCTTGTGTTGACTGGAAGCATTTGGTGAAAAAAAAGGAGGTATGCTGATAGGCTGCCATCACCCTGGGCAAAATCAGGGGTGTATTGAACACCTCCACTAACCAATATTCTTGGAATCATGCCATGGCCATCTACATAGTATGTATCACAGGCGCCCAAAATTTAAGGCCCCGAAGTGCAAGTGATAGTAATAAATAACAACTAGCATGAAATAACTTGACCAATGAAATCAACTAACTGCAACCTCAAGCACCCAGAATCATCACAGCAGAAGGAGGCGGCAGCTCATCATCATCAGCATTGAGGGCTATCCCATACCTTTTGAAGGCTCATCTGTAACTGGGGTTTTCCATCCTGTATATGCATCTTGTTGTAGTCGCTGGCCTTCGTATATGAATGAAGGAATGCCATGAACTCTTCAGTATTAGGTGCATTGTGATTCATCATCATGGCCACCCAGCCAGCTTTTTCTTCATTCCCCGACTGCTCAAACTACCCAGTGCCAGTGTGGCGGCCATAAACCTTGTCTAGACCGCTGATTTTGGACTGGCCTTGATGGTAAATTGATTTATGTGAAGACCGTTTATTGTTAGAATTTTTTTTGTTGAATACACTGCGGGAGTTTTACTCAAGGCGGGTATTTGCACAGATTTTTAAGTTTCCTGGACGTCCTTGTTTAGTTGCTGTTAGAGACATTCACGGTCTGCTAAAGCTTTTCACTGTTTGCCAACCATGGCTGAGCCTAGTTGAATTTGGATGTTTCTCTTGCTTTGTTACACATCTTTGGCAATCGAGTTGATATCTTTATGTACTGGATATATATATATATATATATTTCACTTGATCATACAAATGTTTATGGCAGAATGTTGAATTCTAAACTAAAAGGTCCTGAGAACCTTGTGAAAGTAATTTTGACGATAGAGTAGTTTCAGGAGTTGAAAATACAATCTTGGAAAATTGATATGGTAAGAAGAAAAATAATATATATTAATTCAAAATCCCGAGGATCTGGAAGGAAAGCAAGTGTAAAGAATAAAACCTGGCGAAATTGGGAAATTTCATCTGGGAAAACTTGATCCTAAAGTAAGCTGTTGGTTACTAACAACTTGATTTGAGTATGCTTGGGTGTTCTAGTTCATTTATATAATTTCATAGAACAACTTTATGCCCATAGCTGGATAAATTCTTTACGTGGTAAGACATTTTTCTTTTGTGAATGCGTCCTTACAATCGAACGTGCCCAAATCCTCAGGCGAATCACAACATTCCATGTAGTCGACCTATGAAAAATGGATCTCACATTCTCAAACAACATTAAGTACACATATGACTAAGTTGCCACGAGAGGGGTTCTATCCTATGTCACAGGGTTCGGCGAACCTAAAGCTTTAGGTTCGAAATTCGGCGAACCTGATAAAAATTTTCAAGTTCGATGAGGTTCGGCGAACCTAATTCCGAACCTCAAATCGAACATTATCTCAAACCTCAAGCCGAACCTGAGTCGAACCTAAAGGCAGATTTTATGAAATTTATCAAAAAGTTCGATTTTAATAAATTTTAAGAGTTTTTTCGTTGGCGGATTTTGTTGGTGGTTTTTTATAGCGGTTTTGATCGCTGTGATGAAAACGATGGGCTATTCCCGCCAAGTTTTGATCAATCCAGCTTCATATCAAAAACCAGCTGCGAAATTACATCCCATCCAATTGACTCTGCCGCACATGTTTAGTTCTTTTGCTATTCGCATACGTTTATTACGTAAGCCTGCGAAATTGTGGCTATCGCCCATTCAACTGGACGACAATTTCTGTTATCAACGCAGGACATAATCAAAGTCGGGGATATGTTTAGCAACTCTCCAAATTTACAAAACGAAGTCGATGATCTTTACTGTCTATGGATGCAAAGATTCCGCGAATGGAGTCAAACAGATCATATGGCTATGGCAGCAAATAAATCAACTGTCACATTGAAAAGTAATCTTAATGTCACTATAATTTATGGTTTCAGAGGTTAATTCTTTGACGAAAATAGATTTGAATGAGTCAAACAGATATGGGTGTGGCAGGAAATAAATCAACTGTCACATTGAAAAGTACTCTTAAGGTCACTATAAATTCTATGATAGCCTACAGGGCACAACTTAAAGTTGCAACCCATTTTGGGTTATGTCAAGCTTATGGTTGTCCATTTCTCATCTTCTTCGTTCCTCCACATTTATAGAGAACTGAATACTCAGGCAGATAAAATTTCAAAAGCTGATCCACTTATAGCAGTTAACAGTGTCTGTGTGTCTGAATTTTGAGGAGGTGGAGGAATCTAAATTCATAGTTTTATAATTTATTAATTGATTTTGATTTTTAATTAATTTATGCCATATATTTTTATATTTATTGAAAAATATGTATAGTCGAACCTAATGTCGAACCTCATTACGAACCTCATCGGAAAATTCGAACCCAAATCGAACTTAATCGTTGCCGAACTCGAATTCGAACCCGAACCATGTGACATAGGTTCTATCTGTTGGGGTCCTAGTGATTTGGTAGACTGGCATACCAAATGACAAGGCAACATTAGAACCACTTTGGAATCCTAGGATCTAGCCCTCCTGGATTCAGAGAGGGATCTCTCTATGTAAGTATTGTTTTCGAAGATATTTCTTTATGCTTAGTTATGATATTAGGCTAGTTATGAAGTTCAAGAGGTTGTTTGTTTTGTTTTGGTTGGGACTCATTAACTGAGAAGGTCATGTGAAGTGAAGAAGGAAGTAAGTGGAAGGATGTTTTGGCATCGGAAGATAGGTCAAAAGAGTGCTAAACCATTGGGCTATGGAGTCATAAAAGGGTTTACTCACACATCAACTATCCAAGAGTTTTCAAAGGGCAAGTCATCTATATCAGAAGATCTTTTAAGTTGAGTTTGTGGTATGGAACGTTAAGGAGTGAAATGAAAGAAGCAACATGGAAGAAAACAAAGGGCAGCCTAAGATCAGGTAAGGACTTCTAACTTATCCTGTTTTGGCATACTCTTAGGAAACAAAACATATAATAAAACAAAGGGCAATCTAAGATCAGGTAAGGACTTTTAACCTAACCTGCTTTGACATACACTCAAGGGAAAAACATGTAAGATAAACATAAAAAGCAACCTAAGATCAGGTAAGGACTTTAAACCAAACCTGCTTTTGGGATACTTTTAAGGGAAATCTTCAAAACAGTTGTTTAAGACTAAACAAGGGACAGGGCTAACCATAAACTTCCTTGATTAAGACTCTACTTAGCATGCAACGAAAATATCATTCGAGAACAATAACTCAAGTTCTACTCAGCCAGACATGGGCTCACCAACATTTCTTGACTGGTTATACTCTATTGGAATCATTCCCAAATACACATTTAGCAGAAAACATAAAGATAAAGATTTTCAGTGAGAGTTAGGGTACTTTGCAGTATATCCTACTCTATATTTGCTGTTCTTTATCAGAGAATATGAACACAGTGGAAACATAAAGAAAATAACAATTACAGTGAGAATAACATCACCAATGATTTAGATCAGGATCCAGTGAATCTGCTTGTCTATTGATGTGCAAAACCAGTTACATACTTCGAGTCCAATAGCTCTTTACAATCCAATTCTTCTCTTCCCAGCCTACTATATTACAACTACTCAGTGGCTCTAACTCAATAACAATGCAACAATTAACAAGGTTCCAACCCTTTACAATGAATTTTCTGTGAATACTTATAGGTGAAAGAGGAAGAGTGTTGCAGAAATGGTAATAAATATGAATTAAGACAAAATGCGAGAAGTGTTCGAATGCCCATTCTGCTCAGTAAACATAGCATAGGATCGCTGTCAAAGTGCCTATGAAAGTAAAGCAGGTTGCAGGTGTCCTTTTCTTGATCTCTGGAGACTTAAACTGGCCTGATGATCGAACATTCAAAGGCTTTCTGCTGATTTGTCTGTCTTAGCCCCTTTAAAGACTGACTTGCCTTCAATTTGTGTTTTACAACTTTATTAGACCTTCTACGAACCATCTTCTGTCTTTTGCTGACTGTATTAGCCTTTAATCCTTCGATTCCTTCGCTGATCTTCATTAATATTCCCTGTGTAAAGGTGGCTGCGGGAGACTTGTGGATAAATTCGCCATTAAACTTGCACATGACGAAAAACTGTTAAGAAATCCTGCGTTTCTTGGGTTTAACTGCAACAGAGGGCTCTGGTGGGGGTTATGGAGCAGTGAGGAAACAGGTGAATACAGCGGGGATGGGTTTAACGGTTAACCATGGCGGTGACGAACCAGGGTTCAAAATTAATTATGGCGCAAAGATTTGGGAAAGCGGTATTAGAAAACCGACAGCAGTTTTCGCGTGAGGTGAAGGCGGTAAGTGGTTTGGAGCGAGGGGGACGCGTTACGGTCCAATGGCTGACACGTATGCTCCTGAAAACCGCCCATTTCGCATTTAAAGTGCATGGAGGGGAGGAGGAGAAAAATGAACGTGAAATGGAATCTGGGCCGTTAGATCTGGGGAGAAGAAACCGATCAATGGTGGAGATTTCACGGAAACACAATGGGAAGGCCCTGCATGGTCGAGTGGGACCAACAGGAAAAATATGGAAATGAAAGAAATACACCTAGCGGGGGCTTTTATAAATTATTTTATGTGTTGGCAGTGTTCGCGGGCGAACAGAGGAGAAAAGATGCGAGTTGTCGGATCTGAAGGATGGACGGCGGAGATCTACTCAGCAAGTCGGCGATCAGAGGAGTAGAGGGTCCGGGACCAAAGCTTTTGGAACCTGCGATGGCCGATGCCGATTGGGGGGGGGGGATTTCGATGGGCGGAGGACCGTCGGATCAGGATAGAGATCAACGACTCAGATCTGAGCGAGGCATCGCATATCGGCATCGGAGAGGGTCAGGGGCATGGGAAAAGAAATCGCCGATGAGCGATGAGTGATGCGGTGGGAAGCGCCGATGCGATGGAGAGCGGGCCGTCGGATTGGAACCGAGATTGACGGCTAGGATTAAAGCGGGCATTGGCCATCAGCGGAAACAAAAGCAAGGGGAAAGAGGAAACGGGATCTGCGATGCGCCGATGCAATGGAGGAAAGCGATGGCCATCGAATCTCGGGGAAAAGGACGGCTGAGATGAAGTCGGGACTTCGCTCATTGGCGGGGAAAAAGGGTAAGGGACGCAGGCATTTGGAGTTGCGATTTACGATTTGCGATTTACCGAGGACTGTCGGATCAGGATAAAGATCACGGTGGGGATTTGTGCGGAGGTGCAACCATCGCGCAGAAAGAAAAATGAATTTACAAAGGAAAAGGGGGGCAGAGCGACTTCCGATAGCGAGAAGGGGGCTTAAGCTTATAGCCGACGGTCGTGGGTCCCAGTCACGCAGTGGAAGGGGTTGAGAACTAAGCCCGCAGGGGCTTAAATCTGTTTTATGAAAATACTCAGATTTACAGGCCGAAAAGGGGTTTTTTGAGGTTTTTACAGGTTCCGATAGAGTAAACGGAGGGGATTTTTAAACCAACAAGAACGGATTTTTATGGTTTAACAAAGGGATTTTTGAAAAAATGAGGGATAAATGGAGAAGAGGCTTTTGAATGCAGAGATCAAATAGCTGGGTCTTTTGAAGGATAAGGAACACAGTAGAGGCTTCAAGAAGTCACAGATTTTGCCTAAAATTTGTTTCTTGAAGACTGGAAGACCCTTTTTACTATTTAGCCATCTTTGCATATGTCAAAATTATGGATGGCTAACACTACTCATCAAAATCCTCTGGAAGTTGCACTTGGGTACCAGTTGCTATAAGCACGCATTCAGAGAACTGAACCCCCCAGGGGTTCTATCCATCAAAATTGTCTGGAAGTTGCACTTGGCACCAGTTGCTATAAATATGCATTCAGAGAATTAAACCTTTATTGGTGTCCTGCTGCCTAACACGCTGTCATGCTCACCACTGGACCATGATTTCATTCGCTGCTCGGTAAGACATTTTAAAATTGCATGAGCTATCATTGTAAAATCTGATCTTTGCCTTCCCTTCTTGTCAATTGTGCATACCTAAAATTTGCATCCTTTTCGTTTAAGTATTTGTATAGTATCAACTTGATTAATATTATTTTTTTAAATGTTTCGTTCAACTCAATAAAAGTAATTTCTTTGTACATGCCTTCCGCTCATCTAAGCTATACATCTATAATTACTTTTATTTATTTTTCCCTTTGGGATTGTTTTCTTTGTAAGTATTTTACTTTCATTCTTGAATTATCTCTGTGACCTCTGTCATACTTCGCTTTTCTCACTGATTTTTGTCTGTGCCCGTAAACAAGGGGTCTGTTTTAATGTATAGTGTACCCTTTGAGGGTTCTGAAATTGCCCGTGTTCGTGTGAAATATTTTCAGCTTGATTGGTTTTTAATCTCTGCAAAAGACTTGGGATCTTTGATTAATTCATTATTCCAGAATCCACTTGTGCTTTCAACTTTTTGGAGGAGATAATAAAATGAAAGTGATATTTGATGTTGAACCCATACAAAACCTATAGTAAATAATTTTTGCTGTCGTGGTTCTTAGATGTTAATTTTTTTTCCTTGGAAAAAATTTTAAAATTATAATATCATTGCAACTTAAAAAAACAAAATTAAATTTTGTAGATGCTTGAAAGCATTCTAGATATGTAAGACTGAAGTCTTGTGAGAGCAAATAACACCCTTTTTCTTTCCTTTCTTTCTTTGGACCTTTTGCCAGACCCCTATAGACAAGTCATTGGTCAATAAGAACAATTGCCAATTTAGACACAATCACCACAGGGGGGGTGTTCTTTATCAGAATCTGAACTTTCCAATACATGGACTCTCTTTGTTCCCACCAACCCATCCTCTTTGCCCGCATGTTCATCGTGATTTTGAGTGTTAGATGCATTTTGTATTGGAGGGTCTTCCTTGATTTCCTCTTCTTCATCATCCGAAAAAGTGGGATCAAAAGGCTGCCAACCTTTTGTTTAACTAGCCTGCCCCTTTTCTTTTTTGGGGTTTTTTAAGCCTGTGGACAAGAATCCTGTAAATGTCCTGTTTGAAAGCATATAAGGCATCTAAAGTCTGTATTTTCATAATCCAAGGTTTGGATCCATTGAAATGATCTATGTGTTAGCAGAATGCGGTCGGGTAGACCTTTGCTTAAGTCTATCTCTATACATATATAAGCAAAGGTGAATAATTCTTGCTTCATTCTTTCATTGTCTGTTTTTTTAAAAGTACCTAGAGTATTTCCAATGCCCTAGTACATTGTGATGCCAAAATGGAAGAGGAAGGTTTGGCAACTTTACCCACACTGACATCTTTGTTACCACCATTTTTGAATAATCAAACTCCAAAAACCATGGAGTGATGAAAAGTCCTGCTCTTCTTCAAAACCAAGGCCCTTCTTGCAAGATTTTCTCTAAAACTTTCTGGGAAATAAACTGTACTGCAAAAAAGCCTTTGAAGCCTTTGAATCAAAGATACATGTCACAGATTTTAGTCCATGCTGTAAAAATCCACTGATGTAGTGCCTCTGACCTTGGCCAAAATCGCACTAAATTTGCAAATGACAGCCCTTGATGGAAGAAAAAATAAGAGATGATTTACCTCTTCAATGCTTACTTCCAGTGTTGGTTGGTATTTGATCCGATTTTTCAACAATATACGGTCCTAGAATGGATGGAGATTGGTCCATTGAAATGGGCTCCTTTCCACACACTGCATCCTTGTATGAAGATGAAGAAGCTGGCTCTCTGGAACCCACCACACCCCCACACAGCCTAAGCAACAAGAAAATGGAAGAATTGCGAGATATACTATAGTCTTTCCACTGTAACAGATCCTGCATCTGTTTCTCTTTGAATATAAGACGCTGCAAGGCTACAAGAATCCCCGAGTGATTTTCCAGGATCTGTTTTTAGGGTCAACACTTTATCAAGCTCAGTGACCCAGATCTAGATTGAGTTACCTTTGAGGGTTTTAACAAAAACCTTGAAACCCTTCTGTGTGGTTCTGAATTTTTAAATCGTCCACCGCCCCCCAAATTCATAGAGATGCAGAAACTTGAATATCCCTCGTACTCCCAACAGTGCATGCAAGAAGTTGGGGGGCAAAACAATCCACAAAGGCACCAGAAAACACCTTGATTTGGGCGTTCCAACCTGCAGAACTCCAGCGCGGATGTAATCGCTCATCCCCGTCATCGCACACAGGAGTAAGAATGGAAACAACAATCTGGGCAGGGCAAAAACCGCGGTCTTACAAAAAGAAGTCTTCACCTAAAACAAGCATATGGTGTTAAGAAGTACAGCAGCCAGCTAGATTGATCTTCAGATCCGCCATCTTGATGAGCCCCTACTCTTACAAGGTTATTATCAGAATGTAGATTTATTTGAATATAATTTCTGGTTATCTAGGGTGAAAATTCTCAGAGGAGGACATAATTCTTTGGCAGGTAGACAATTTTGTATTTTGGTGCAATTGGGTGAGGCAGGGAGCAAGATGCTTGTGGTTATCGCTGAGCCCACAAGACCATTCTTTTCTGTTTATAGATGAATTTGGACGAACTTATGTTTTTGAATTGAGCATCTAAAAGCCTGCATTTTGCGTTCTGAGTCAATTCCAACCCTGGTTCTGACCAAATATGTGATAATAATCTCAAGGCCTCCTAATATGAATGAAATATGCAATGATGGCATGATGTTTCTCTGTTTATAGCGTTGTCGACGTTTTTCAAAGCAGCTAGAGATTACTCCACTGCGTTGACGAATTTAAGTGTGTGTGAGAAGGAATTTAAGTCTATGTGAGAAGGATTGTGTAAAATGTTTTGATTCTTTCTGTATGAATACCATACGCAGTTTTCGTTTTTTATTTCATCTTTTTCAAGTCTCGACTGTAAAAGTATTTCATTCATTTTTGTTTTTAGACATGGACGATATTGTCATTTAGATGCATCACTGCAACTTGCAAGACAAGCATCTGAGTGCCTATGAATAGGTGGCATGTAAAAGATGCAACCACCATGTCCAGAGCGTTTCCTCCAACTATAAAATCACTGAATGTACTGAGCACATTGCTGCTTAATTCTGGTCTTCTGACATCGAGGCTTGTTTTTCAAATTGGCAGGGTAGGGTTCTATTTCACTTTGAAGCGCCATGATTGGTTTAACTCTTCAATCACTGAATGTACTGAGTACATTGCTGCTTATTTCTGGTCTTCTGACATCGAGCCTTGTTTTTCAAATTGGCAGGGTAGGGTTCTATTACACTTTGAAGGACCATGATCGGTTTCAGGTTAAAATAAATCAGTATTTTCGTTTGAAAAAATTTCGAAGTCAATATTTTTATAACTGCTAATCCGTTTGAGTCAATCTGCTTTGGCTTTGACTTTTAATTAATTTGTAAATTTTTGAAATTATTTTAAAAGTTTGAAAAAATTAAATATTAAATTTATTTTTTAAGAATTTTTTTTTTTTTTTAAATTGAATTTCTATATTGTTGGATGACTGATATTTTATGTAGTTTAAAATCAAATTTTAGAATTAAAAATTGTTTAAGAAAATTAAAAAAAAAAAAACTCTAATGGTCAAATGTTTTTATAAATCAATTCTCTTTCTTTTCTTTTCTTTTTAATTTTTTTAGTAATATTTTCCGAAATTTATGGATTTAAAAAAAAACAGTTAGTCATTACTTTTTGGGTTTTACTAATCATGTAAACTGACTGAATTTAAAAACAACTATGGGAATTGATCGATTTTAAATTTTTTTATTATTGATTGAATTTGGTTCAATTATTTTCCTCAATAAATTTATGAGGGGTTGCAGCAGTGCATTATATTAGATATCATTTTTGGGATTCAACTATGTTAAGTCATTCATCTATGACCATTTCCATGAGAGGTTTAGTCAGTTACGACTACCTCTCATGGAAATGGTCATAGATGAATGACTTACTTAACACAGTTGAATCCCAAAAATGATATCTAAACTTACTTGTATTATATATTTTCACAATTCAATTTTAAATCATGATGCACTAAATAAATAAAAAAAGCCATTTTTTCAACTTAAAAATAAAAAATAAAAATATTTTTTAGGAATCTTTTCTACTCCCTCTTTTGTGTAACTAATTTTTTATTTTTTATTTATTTTTTATTTTTATTTATTTATTATTTATTTATTATTTATTATTATTATTATTATTATTATTATTTTTTTAAATAATATACTAGACATTGTAATTTTTTTATTAGATATTTTATTACATATGAATTCTTTGCCACTTTAAAACTGCACGAGATACTTCATATCAAATTGATTTTTTCTACATAGAAATTCTAACATAGATTATTTATTTACTCTTGAATTAGGACGGAGTGTAAATTTAAAGTTAAATAAATAGTGTGTTACAATAATTAACACACACGCACACACATATATATACACTAGACATTATAATTTGTTATCCTTATTTGGTTCCATAAACCAAAGATGGAATAAAATGTGCTTGTGCACATTTCAATAAATTCTTAACTTTTGTTGCAAACTATGGTGTTGAAGCTAATATTTCATCCAAAATTATCTATGCACCTATCTCTGTAGCTGTAAGGTTATCTAGCCCATTAATTACTTCTATTATTTCACTTCGGCAATATTCAAATGTGTTTCATTATTAGATTTATGAATTTGTTTAAACATTTAATAATTGCTATTCATTACTTTTTGCATAAGAGGCAGGTAGTAACCAAATTTCATTTTGTATTAAAGAAAATGTAATGGGCACTCTCTATCCACTAACTAACAAAATTTACCTTATCCGATTTTGTAGTCTTTGATAATCAAAGTCCATCCTAATCTAGGCTTAAATTTATTTTAATCAATTCTTATTTTGTTAAATTAATGAGAAAATGAGTTGATAATTTCTATCCATAATCCTTAAATTGAAACAACTTAGGTATTTGTTCAATTACAAGAATTTTTGAGAAAAATAAAATAAATTTATAAAAAAATTCAATTGACTGTCATTAATTTAGCAATTTGTGTACATAAATATAAGCAAAAACCAAGACAAGTTATGTATATAGCAGCCCCATATAATTGACCTCCTTTTGTATGCTCTTAATCACAATGAAATGAATTTTTGAAAATTAGAAAGTAGTTGTACATGTACGAGTAAAACAATATACTTTTTTTAACATTCAAATCTGAATCTATTTTTTTTTCAAAGGAAAAAAACTAAACTGAACTAAACTTTAAGTAGCAAAAATTTAGTTTACATATATTTATGCATTTCCATATATCCATCCAACATAGTAACAGGTATATCATCGAGATTTCAGAAAAATCCCGACCATTTACATATTCAAAAACAATGTAACATGTATTTGCTACCAACTATGAGAAAGAAAACCATCCACAATGACCAAAATATGGAATGCAGAAGAAACACACCAAATAATCTCGAAATTAGGCCAAAAAGAAATAGAGCAACCTTTATGGAAGTGCAATTCTACCATCTTCGTGTGTAATCCCTTGAAATACGTGTGTAAAACATATAGCCATCCACAACCAACAAGCCTTGTTTTGATAAAGAGTCAACCACCATATTTGATTCACAAAAGAATGTGTTGTATATGAAAAGACTTGAATGCGTGAAGGAACCCCTTTGTGCGTACCCTTCAGTTTCACAGCTGTGGTGGGTGAAAATTTGTTTTACCAGAGATGCCTTCAATGATGGTCTTCAAGTCCCCATAAATATGTATGTGATGTATCTATTTGTGAATAGCGAACCAAAGTAGACCCTCGAGGGCCACCAATGCTACTCTTGTATTTGTGCTTGGGCCTCCAAACCAGTGCAATTTGTAAATTGTATCCTTGTTAATGCAAAGAACAACTCCACATCTGCATTTATCCTCTTGTGCCACACCCTTGAAGTAGCCTGCAGGCGGAGTAACCAGAGGTCTCATGTGTCGATCTGACAAATCCTTTGTCCTATATTGATGCAGGTTCATACATTTGAGCCATCCCTGTATCTTAGAAGCAACCATGTATATATTATGTACCATTCCCCTAAATATGACATGATTTATAGTCTTCCAAATCTACCATAGTACAACATGAGGGATAAACACATGAATTCCGCGTCCCTCCAATCCCCACTTAAGACAGAAATCAATAAAGGAGAAAACTCGAACAAGAAATTTGTAAAAAGAAAGGATCAAAGTCCAAACTTGTAAAGCAAAATTGCAGGTGAGGAATAAATGAGCAACAATTTCAGATTTTGTACTACATAATGGACAAACACCAAGACCCAGACAACCTCTTTTGTGCAAGTTGTCCTAGGTAAGTATTTTATTCTTCCACGCCAGCCAAATGAACATGATTATTTTAGCAAACCAAACCAAATCATTAATACTCCATATAGTAGCAAACCAAATCGAAGTAGATACCCCCAATGTTTGATGAAAGATGTATTTATAGTTATCTGTAACGACCACATAACCCTTTCTAATAATGCCATCCCAGGTAATGGTGTTGCCCAATGGATTTTTGCATAAACCAACATCTTTGAGATCGCAGATATAGTTGTTCCATTCTATAGACATACACCCATGTGAACCGATTTGGGACGCATCTTTCCAAGATGGCAAGTCATTATCCCAGCCTTTGATAGCCTGGTCTGAGAAGAAAATTCCCCTATGTTGCAAAGCAACAATTGTGTCCAAAGTTAATTGAGTGGATTCAAATAATCCAATAATATTGTCATAACCAATTAACAATAAATTTCCTCTGCCAAAGGATCATTTCACCCTCGCAAAAACCATGTCTTGATTTTTTGAAAACTCACCTAAATATACGACCCTTTTTTTATATCAATCTCTTGCAACCTCATCCAATATCTATATACATTGTAGAAAAAACCTCATCTCTTGCAATCTCTTCCAAGTGCATATGTTGTAATTTAAATGTATCTATGAACAATATGAAAACTAATAATATTCTTAAAAAATATAAAGCAATGCTTTAACATTATTCTCTCCTTCAAATCAAACTACTATCGTGGCATGCCCAAATGTTTGTGAAGTCTATTATTTTTGTTATACAAGTCCTATCGAACATATGGCGAAATTTTAATTTATGTACATTGCAGAAAAAATTCGAGTGTATGTTATTGTAATTTTAATGTACCTATGAACAATATGAAAGCTAATAATATTTTCTTTTAAATATAAAGCTATATTTTAAAATTACTCTCTTATGCATATCAAACTCAGACCTTAGCATGCTTAAATGTTTGTAAAGTCTATTATATTTGTGATACAAGTCTTATTGAACATATGGTGATTTATTGGAGTGATGTTAAAAATAGTTTACTTCGCTATATGGTGCTAACAATTTTAGATCAAATTATAAACATTACAACACAAAAATAGTTGAACTTTGTAGAGTTTCATAAATTGTGTTTTAATCTACTTCAAAAAAACTCGTGAGGTGTTACCAGTAATACAAACATAAGTGTCTAAGGTTAAGGTTTTTAAGATTCTATTCTTGTTTCTTTTAAAGTTCAAATTAGAGAAACTTCTTTTGCTACCAACAATGCTCTTTGGAAGAATAAAAATAATTTGCCACAATTTTAGCAAATTTGAAAAAAGAATCACAATGTTTTGGTTTACCTTCACGTTGTTTCCTTGCTCCAAACATGTGTTTCTTTGAATACACTTGATGTAGAGTCAACAAAATTTTCCATTTTGCCTTCACATTTTTCAATGTCAATTATTATTAAGTCTATAATATCAAAAAATTCACATAGAAGTTTTAAAATCTTCTGCAAGCAATGATTGAGACTAAAAAAATTTAGTTGCATTGAATTCAAGTAAATTTGTGAAACTATCATTGAGACAATTAATCGATATTTGACAAATATTTCACTTAATTAATACAATTTTCCCTAGAACCAAAGGCAAGTGAATTTGATATAGATTCAATTCATAATGAATGCACATATAAGGTATTTGTATTATCAACAAACTCAAACTTTTTGTCCATTGATCTCTTCAAGAAATCTGAAACATGTTGAGAACTACTTGTAGATATAACTTACAAGAATTTCCTACAAAGAAGTTCAATAAATATATCTAATTGCATACCAATAGATGTTCTATTGATATGTTCCTCTTGAAATCATTGAATCAATTTATTTAATTCATTAAACCACTGGTAAACAAATAAATAGAAACATGAGCTTGAAATTTCACTTCATACATCTTTGTATAATCATCTTTTTGTTCTTAAAACAATGTTGCTATGATTTTAAAAAGCATGTTCATCAATTATTCCCTAGAAAGCTATTGGATTTCATGATTTTGAAGTACTTGTAGCTTGGCAAATTGAAATAAATCTAACAAATGCTTAAATTATTCATGCCTCTTTGTAGGTTTTTCTTGCCATGAATATATTCTATTTGCTAGCTTATCTATATAATTAAACTTGATGGCAACATTGAGGGAGGCGGTGAAACCCTAAGACTTGTTTTGTATTTTTCTTTCTCTGGATAGAGGTGCTCATGTGGGTCTCGGGTGGCTCGTTTCTTTTGTTGGCTTCTTGAATGGAGGTGTTGGGGTTTGCCTAGTAACTTTCAGGGGTCTTTTGTCTTTTGGCATAAATACAGCTTGTAATCTTTCGGTGGCGGCTTTTATTCTAGCTTGGTTGTGTTTTATTATAGTTTTATACAATCTTCGTGTTGTGGTTTTCTATGGGAGTATCAGTTATTATTAGGTTGTGAAGTGGTTTTCTCTGGTCTGTTGACTTTGTTAGTGGGTTTTTCCCTCTTTCTATCCATTGCTCTCAGGGTTGGGTGATAGTTTTTTTATTGTTGGTGCTAAGCTAGCAGTTTCCATGGGCATCATGGCTAACATTAATTAAGTGGACTATTGTTGTGGAGGTAAATCCCCTATGCGGACAGAGGCGATCCCACTAGCCCTAGAGTGGGTCTAGCAACAATCGAAACACGCAAGACTATTAGTTCCTAGTTACAAAAGATAGAACCGCGATAGATCACTTACTGTGATTCCTTCGCTGCTGTTGTCGAAGAAGAAGTGGTGCTTCCGTTCCTAGCTAGACAGGTCATGATCCATGAGCTTGCTGCATCCAAATACTTGTACACATGCAAAGAAGAGGGACAACATGCAACGTAACATTTCACACATTTATAACTATCGATTAGTCAGAGAGGAACGAATGAAATTGCATTATATAATGGAAAAACACAATCATGGAACTAGTAGCAGAGTCATGTATATTAAGATACGAGAGAACGATTACAATCGGTGCTCTAACGTCGTGATCTTCCTTCGACAGGGTTCAAGCGGGACGTGTCTCACAAAGCTCGTCAGGGATTCGACAAAACTCTCTCTCACACTGTTCTCCTTAACTCTGCTCTTGATTGTCTCTCAGCTATAATTTCCTTCCCAAAAGTTAAGCTAGCTAGCAAATGGAGAGGGCAGGCTTTTATAGAGAGAGAAGGAGAGGTTAGGCTCCCTATAATCATGGGGGAGAGTCCTATCTCTTAGGAAGGTTCCATGAGAGGTGGAAAACCACTTCTTAAACAGGGAGATTCGGAAGAAAACAACCCAACCTCATTTTGATGATCTGTTCTGAAGTTGTTAGAATCAAACTTCTGCCTTTTATTGTTAAAAAACATTCCTTAATAGGCTTGGCACGGTCACAACACAAGGACAGAGCGCCAGCTGGCGCACCCACTAGTGTGAATTTTCCTCATTAGCGCGAGGGATGAATTGGCTACCCGCGCCAATGCCAAAACATGGGTTTTTAGGGTTTTCCAGAGGAAATGTTCTTGAGGAGAATTCTTACTCTTATGCAAAAGGATGCCATCAAGTTATTTTCAGGACATTTTACTGTTCACAAATCACGGGAATAGTCCTCTAATGTACGAGACGAGGGATTGCAGGGACGGTGACAAAATGTTGTGTAACAGATGCCCCCTAAAGCATGAGGTTCGAGAGAGAGGGAGGGGTGAAATGCTTTATGAGAACGCGCTCAACTGAAAACACTGCCTTCGTAAGACCTGCGAATACAAATACCACTGATATCTCTGATACATGATATGTGGTATGGGTGCAACCATCCATAATAGAGTGTACAAAAACCGGGATCCAAGGTATGGACGCAGCCATCCAATAAATAAGGATCAACAAGTAGACTCAGGTATGGTCGCTGTTGATCATGTCAACCTCCTATTTAATTTTTGGCAATCAATCCTCAAACCTTGTAAACCCCCTTTGTTCGGCCTAAAAAAGTCATTTTTCCGCCTATCGTTTCCCTCCTTTATAACCGAAATACATTGAAAATAGGTGAAAAACCCGTATTCTTTATAATTGTAGGCCAGCCCCCTTCGTCCAGCTCCCTTGACCTTTCCCTTCCACATGACTCGTCCCCACACCCGCTCTCTGTGCAAAACAGGTGGTTTATATCGCACCGCCTTTCGGAGGCGGGTGGTATTTCTCAATTCGAAGCGATTCCATACGATGTTCGTCGCGTGTCTCAGTGTACGGCTCAAAAACTACTCTCCATCGCACGTTATTGTTCAGCAAAAGATACGGCGCGATATTCATATCCATTGTTCGATCTGGGGCTCAACATCCAACGGTCATCGCACTCCGAAGATGTGCGGAAGTTAATCTAAGCAAATAGCGCCCCTGGCCCACCGTCTCAATACCCTCCGATACGTTTTCCACCGTCGATCTCCTCTTGAGATCGAGCGGTCTAGATTTAACCCACGCCACGCCATTGACCCCGTATCTCCACGTCATCATTCCACGTGCTCCCGTCGTACATTCTTCCGTCTTCCTTATATTTCATTCAAAAGGTCAAATTCAAAGGTTTTTCATTCGCTGCACTCCGCCAACCTTCATCAATGCATTTATCCACCCAGTCCATTCACCATCGTTCCACTGCATTTTTCCGCCACCCTGCGTTGTTTCACCTCTTCTCCATGTCTGCACAACCATTTTCATTAATCCCTCCACGTCCATCATCTTCATGCCTAGTTTTCCTAACGAGTTTGCGGGTTTTGCAGGTTTACAACGGTGGAAAACTATCATAATTCACAGTCTCTATTACTGTGATAGAGAGCACGTCAAAGGACCATTTTTCAGAGCTGAATTATGAAGAAAGGCCTAGGAAGGCAAATCGATAAGACTTCCATTAAAGAAGTAGGGTTAAAATCTGTCAAACCCTGCAGGGACATTCAAGGCGCCGATTTCGCAGATGAAGATATTAATGGAGCAGCATGGAAATATGAGTGAAAGATCAGGAATTCAACGTTCAGCATTGAAGATCTTAAGCCGTAATTCAAGATTTTGAAGGCAGAGGGTACCATTCGCAGAAAACATACTCTAAAGCTTTCTTTTCAGCACCATTTTTCTTCGGAAAGGACGAAATGTTTATGTGATTTTACTTCTTTGCCGTGTCCCTGAAGAGATTTCTACCCAGTGCATTTATTTCAGTTAGCAGGCCACTAAGTACAAGCAGCATTACAAATTCATCGAACAGTATGGGCGTGCACGTTTCAGCCATCCTGCCTTTATGAAGCAAATTAAATGTTCATCACCTACTCCCTTTTCGAGCTTTCTTGTTCTCCTATAAAGCTCCCGAAAAACAGATGATTTAGGGTTCCAGATTTTATCAGAAATTATGCAGTGAAAGGCTTTTTGTATACATTTTGTAAAACTCTTGTATGAAGGCTCAGAGCCCATAGGGTCTCAGTGAGGAGGAGTTCCATCTGTTAAAGAGGATTCTGGTCTTTGGTATTTCACAGTTTGTAACCTTCTCTTATGTGTTATTTAAATAGATCGTTTCATTTCACCCATTTTTCCTGTATCATGTTTTGGAATGCGAGTGGCTCACTGATTTTTGGTATGGATTTATCCTAGTTGATACCCATGCTCGGATTAGTCAAGCACTTTAAATATGGCTCATGCATGATATTCTGTTCCACTATTCATCTAAACCATGTTTCTGCTATATTAGTTTCTTTGGGAGGGTGTTTTTAAAACACTATTATCATGTATGGATTCTTAGATTGGTAAGCCCATGCATGGTGGTATTGTGTATCTGGATATCAGCTCAACGCTAACTAGTATTTTCTCAATACTTCACTCACTACATACACCTTCTGATAACTTATTTCTGTGAGGTATTTTTGAATCGGCCCGCTTTACAGTAAGCTGTCTCTGAATTGTCTGTTGCTTTTATATTGGAGTTCTGCATGTTGCCTCTGCAATATCCCTTTCTATGTGTCAGTTTCCGAAGGTCTTGGTCCCATTCAAATTAATTTTCCTTGTTTTACAAGAGATAGCGTGAGAGCTTGTTATTGATAACTCCCTCTCTTATACCATATGCTCTTTGCTATATAAGATGTCTTAGGCACTGGTCTATCACAACTCTAGGCTGTCTCTAGGAGCTACAACATCTTTTTGGCACCGTTGCCAAGGAACGAAGTTGAGAAAATTTAAATCCTTGGGCCTCAACAAAATCTAATTCACTCTTCAAGTAGGTGAGTATGGAGAGTTGAGAGTTGTAGATCCCTCACCTTGGCGACTCCGCATTTGTTTATTTGATAAATCTATTTGCAGTCCTGGGTCATTGTAAGCCACACCTAAGGTCAGATACGTCTCAGCCAAAGACACCTTCAATGTCTGACCCTGAAAAGATCATACATAGAAGAAATTGGAGGGAAAGAAAATCAGTCCACTCTGAAATCCCTGAATTATCTATAGAAGACTTTCCATCCTCTTCTTCTCAAGAAACTTAAGTGCCAGATCCCGACTCCACCGTGGGAGATACCGACTATTACTATTCAAATAGCCCACCCCGAGGTATCAGAAATAAAGATAGTTTTCACCCTACTCCTGAGGTTGAAGAGGTTAAAGAAGTCACTGAAGTATCTGCTGTTAACAGACCATTCTTCCCCTTAACACCTCAGCCTGCTGTTCATTACATTCCTATTATTATTCATACTCCACTTCCACCTCCTCCTCTTACTCATCAAACTATTGCACTACCTCCACCCCCTCCAATGGCAAATGTTCCAGGCTTCTTGCTAAATTAATATGCTCCTCTGGCATTACCCCAAGTGTTGAATGATTTTCCGCAGGATTATTTGAAGATTTTACCCCGATTCAATGGGGAAAATGAGATTGATGCTCAAAAACATCTTGAGGTTTTCTGTGCTTTTGCAGAGAATTTTAATGTGGAACATTTAGATGTGGTCTTGAGGCTGTTTGTCCAATCTCTAGATGGTGAAGTTCGAAGATGGTTTAAGACATTGGCAGGTCGTTCTATTACCACTTGGGAAATAATGGAAGATACTTTCCTCAGGAAATGGGGAGAGAAGAAATATCATGGACATTGTCTTACTGAGTTCAATACACTCAAGAAATGACATAATGAAGGGGTGTCAGAATTTATCAAGAGATTTAATAAATTATATTTGAGTCTTCCTGCTGAGATGAAACCTCATCAAAATGCGGCTAAAGTTGTTTTTGTAGCAGCTTTTGATTCAGAATTTGGTTTCTCTCTCAGAGAAAGAAAGCCTGCTACTCTGGATGATGCTCAGTCAGATGCACTAGAGTTGGAAGCAAACTTTGCCTCCACTGGAAAATCAAAGGGAAAATCTGAACAAGATACCAGAAGAAGGGGCAAAGAGGAGGTGTCCACCTCTTATCAAGACAGAGATTCAGCCAATGACAGAATTGAAGAAATGAGCAGAATGATCAAGAACCTTTCTGGTAAACTGGTCAAGCTTGAATTGGAAACCAAGAATTCAGCCCCCAAGAATTTCCACAATGCTCAAAACAGAGGTTACAATCCTCAGTACAGGAAACCACCCCTGCAAATATTGCCAAGGGAAGCAAAGGAGCAACAGGATCAGGTACCACACCCATTGTACCTGGAAGGTCCAGTAGATGATTCTACTGAAGACACTGCCTATGGACTGGAGGATGAAAATCTTGCCTTTTCAAATAGTGATGGAGAAGAATGTCCTTTGCAAGGAAATGATGGAGCTGAGTGCTCATTACAAGAAGAAGAAAGGGCCAGAGACACAGAGGACGCAGAAATTTATCATTATTGTAAACAATTTGCTGATTTCATGCAAGCACAATTCAATAGAAGATATGATCTCAGATCTTCTAAGAGGACTCGTACTCAAGACCAAGAAGAGGAGTTACCCCAGAAGGAAGCACCTGCTCAGAAGGAGTCTACAATGCAGAAAGTCGCAGACAAAGGTAAGGGCCCTCTAAACAAACCTTTGCAGTCTAATGATCAAACTCCTTCCTCTTCAAAGGTAGTCATTCCCCCTAATACCAAATCTGAGTCAAAAGAAGTTAAACCCTCAGCTGAAAATAAAGAGTCAAAAGAGGTTGTAATAGAAAAATCTTCTCCTGTTTTCAGGTTGCAAAAGGAACTTGAGAAAGTCAAAATCCCAGTGCCCTTGACTGAACTGTTAAAGCAACCTGCCTATCAATCTCAAGTCACCTCTTTTATGATCCCTCCAGAAGCTGTACTCACTCCAGATAGTCTCAACCTTCAAGAAGAAAGACCCATCGTTGTCTTTGGTCCACATGTTGAGGAATTAGATGCTTCTACTCCTCCCTTCTATGTGTCTCTAGTGGTTCATGACCTGCTATTACATAACTGTATGTTAGATTCTGGAGCTTCCCATAATCTACTACCTTTGTCAGTCATGGAACAACTAGGATTACAAATTACCCGTCCATACAAAGACCTTTATTCATTTGATTCTAAAAGAGTTAAATGCTTGGGGATGATCAAGGATTTGGTGGTCAATCTGGCCCAAATCCCAACAAAAAGTGTAATAATGGACATCGTGGTGGCAGACATCCCAGCTCGCTTTGGCATGTTACTGTCAAGGTCCTGGGGGACAAAAATTGGTGGATCAATCAAGATGGATTTAACATACGCCACTATCCCAGTTTTTGGTGGCTAGGAGAGGAGGTTGTACAGGGAGACTAGATTTGTCAAGATGGCGACTAAGGCTGACAACTCTGTTAATTCACCAGTCTACAGTAAAGAAGGAGATTTCTCATGCTTGATGCTGGAAGAAGATCAAGATTATGCTCATGAACCATCCTTCTGCCAGATCAAGACTGAGCAGCCCTCAAAGAGCCGTGAAACAGGAATCTGGACACTTCATTTTGATGGAGCAAATTCAAAAGAAGGTAATGGAGCTGGAATATTATTGATTTCTCCTACAGGAAGATGGGTTCCATTGACTTTCAAGCTAGAATATGAAGCTACTAATAATGTGGCTGAATATGAAGCACTTCTATTGGGATTGCATACAGCGAGGAACATGAATATACAAAGTTTAAAAGTTCTGGGAGATTCAGAACTGGTGGTTAGACAAGTCAGGAATCAGTGTCAGATCAAACACCCTCGGCTAAGGGCTTACAGGAATGAAGTTTGGGACATGGTGGAAAATTTCTTCTTGGCATTCAATATCCAGTTCATGCCCCGAGAACAGAATAGGATGGCTGATTCCCTTGCTGTGGCCGCCAGTACATTTCGTCCACCTCAAAACCCTCTTTTAAGATATGAAGTTGAGGTGCGTTATCGGCCGTCAATCCCAGATAACATCAAACACTGGCAGGTATTTGAAGATGAAGAACAGATGAAGAGATTCCTGGATACAGTAGGGGAATTCTCCAATATAGAGATTGATGCTGAAGAAGAAGGAGGGCCTGAAAACTCTTCAGAAAGAAATTGGGAGGAGAAAGTGGCAGGTAATAAGGTGTTGCAGTTAAAGGGAAACATTATACCTAGAGGGCTGGTGCCTCTAGAAAGATTATTTGATAAGAATGATGTCCCACTGCAGCCAGACAAAGTGGTAGAAGAAAATCAGGTAGAAGACCTGAACCTTGGTACTGAAGCTGACCCCAAAATTGTAAGATTGTCCAAGAAAGTCCCAGAAGAATATAAAAATCTATATCAAAAATTATTTCAGTCTTACAAGGATGTGTTTGCATGGTCCTATCAGGACTTGAAAACTTTTGACATCAGTATTATGCAGCACAAAATTCCACTGAAGGGGGACGCAAAGCCTCATAAACATAAGCTCAGACAAATAAATCCCCTACTGCTTCCCTCTATTGAGAAGGAAATTAAGAAGCTGTTAAAGGCCAAAATAATTGTGCCATTGAGGTACTCTAAATGGGTGGCAAACCTAGTCCCTGTCCGAAAGAAGAATGGAGAAATAAGGCTGTGTGTGGATTTCAGAAATTTAAACAAAGCATCCTTAAAAGATAATTATCCACTTCCTAAGATGGATCACATCCTGTAGAAGGTGGTTGGAGCTTCTAGGATGTCAATGATGGATGGATTCTCTGGTTATAACCAGGTGGCTGTATTTCCAGAAGATCAAAATAAGACTGCTTTCACCACACCATGGGGTACATTTATGTATGCCAGGATGCCTTTTGCTTTGATTAATGCAGGGGCCACTTTTCAGAGGGCTATGGACATTGCTTTTATTGGAGAGCAAGATAAGTTTTGGTAGTCTACCTGGATGATATCACTGTGCTTTCAAAGAATGATACTGAGCACATTGAGCATCTGCGTAGAACCTTTGAGAAATGCAGAAGGTATGGTCTCTCTCTAAACCCTCAGAAGTCTTTATTTGCATTAGAAGAGGGTAAACTTTTGGGACACATTGTAACAAAAAATGGGGTGAAGATATATCCTAAGAGGGTAGAGGTTATAAATGGTATTGCTTTTCCTAGAAATAAGAAAGAGGTACAAGTATTCCTAGGGCGCATCAATTTCCTGAGAAGGTTTATTCCTAACTATGCTGAAATAGTTAGGCATATAACTGACATGCTGAAAAATAATAATGAAGTTAAATGGTCTCAGGAATCACGAGAGGCATCTACCAGGATAAAAAATGCTTTTGCAGAAGCCCCTGTGCTAGCTGGACCAGATTATGATAAACCTTTCATAATTTTTTCTTTTGCATCACCTCATACAATAGCAGGAGTTTTATTGCAGAAAAATGAGGAGGGGTATGAGCAGCCTATAGCTTTCTTCAGTGAGGTGCTCCGGAATGCAGAATTAAAGTACAAAATATTAGAAAAGCAAGCATACGCCCTAGTGAAATCCCTCAAAGCATTCCGCATGTATATCTTACAGTCCCATATCACTGCATTTGTGCCTGCGGCTGCTGTAAAAGATATTCTTATTCAGGGGGATAGTGAAGGAAAAAGGGGGAAGTGGATTGCCAAGATACAGGAGTATGAATTAGACATCCGTCCTACTAAGCTGATCAAAGGACAAGGGCTTGCTAAAATGTTATCTGAATCATACTATCAAGCTTTGGGTATAAATTTGTCCATAATAGCAAGTGGGGAATCTGAAGAGAAAGAAGAACGACAGGGAATTGGGGTAGCTACTCCTGAAACACATATAAAGTACCTCACCAGTCAGTGGTACAAAGAGATAGTAGAATATCTCCTCACACTCAGTTTCCCCCCAAGCTGTGATAAAGCTAAATACAGAACGATAAGATTGAAATCACATAAGTACATAGTCGCCAATGGCCGGCTATACTGGCGAGATCCCTCAGGCATCCTACTCCTGTGTCTCACAGAGGATGAGGTAGAAAGTATTATAGCTGAATTTCATGAAGGGATCTGTGGGGGTCATTACAGCTGGAGGGCCACTGCTCATAAAATCCTGAAAGCTGGTTTCTACTGGCCCAAGCTTTTTGGAGATGTTTTTGCTCGGGTAAGAGCATGTGAGAAATGTCAGAAATTTGCTGAAAGGTAGAAGTTGGCACCTCTGCCCATGATTCCTGTGCACGTGGATGAACCATTCAAACAATGGGGAATCGATTTTATAGGTGAAATACATCCTCCATCAAGTGGTCAGCATAAGTGGATTTTTACTGCCACTGATTATTTCACAAAATGGGTGGAAGCCATACCTGCAAGGAATGCCACAGATACTGTGATAATAAAGTTCATGGAAGAGAACATCATATCCAGGTTTGGCTGCCCTGCCAGAATAGTGACTGATAATGCACAGGCCTTCAAGTCTACAAAGTTTGTAAGCTTCTGTCAGCAGTATAACATCACACTAAGTCACTTTATAGCCTATTATCCACAGGGAAATGGCTTGGCAGAGTCTTCCAATAAAACCCTGGTGAGGGCACTGAAGAAGGCTATTAATGAAAATCAGAAAAATTGGGATTCTCAGTTGAAGTTTGCTCAGTGGGCCAATAGAATTACCAGCAAGAGAGCAACTGGAAAATCCCCGTATGAATTGGTATATGGGAGGGCAACAGTATTTCCTATTCAATTAGCCCTACCAGTAGCCCGATTCATGCAGGAAAGTCAAGAGGAGCCTGATGATATGACCAGGCGAATAAATCAGCTGGTAGAATTGGAGGAAACACGAAGCCAGGTGAATCAAAGGCTGACAGAGTATCAGGAGAAGATGAAACACCTTTTCGATCAGCATGCTAAGGACTGGAATCTGCATATTGGTGATTTAGTACTCAGGTGGGATATCCGGAGGGCTGAAAAAGGAAAACATGGTAAATTCAACCCACTTTGGTTTGGTCCTTTCAAAATTGTGGAAGGAGGAGGTAACAATACTTTCAAGTTGGAAAATTTACAGGGTGACTTGCTTGATGCCCCTGTAAATGGTCAGTTTCTTAAACCCTACTTCCAGTTCTAATTTAGGCAGAGATAGCCTGATGTATTATACTGTATATTAGTTCGATTTCACTCTTGTTTGAAATAATGTGGGTGTCGTGATGCATTATGGAAAGGAAAGGTAGAAGTGCTGAAGAGCAGAGTTTGCATAGGAGATTATCAGGTGGTCTGCGGAGTTCTCGACACGTCCAAGGATGAACGTGCCGTCCCCTGGTGGAGCCAATGTTGATCATGTCAACCTCCTATTTAATTTTTGGCAAGCAATCCTCCTTAAACCTTGTAAACCCCCTTTGTTCGGCCTAAAAAAGTCATTTTTCCGCCTATCGTTTCCCTCCTTTATAACCGAAATACATTGAAAATAGGTGAAAAACCCGTATTCTTTATAATTGCAGGCTAGCCCCCTTCGTCCAGCTCCCTTGACCTTTCCCTCCCACATGACTCGTCCCCACACCCGCTCTCTTGGCAAAACAGGTGGTTTATATCGCACCGCCTTTCGGAGGCGGGCGGTATTTCTCAATTCGAAGCGATTCCATACGGTGTTCGTCGCGTGTCTCAGCGTACGACTCAAAAACCGCTCTCCATCGCACGTATTGTTCGGAAAAAGATACAGCGCGATATTCATATCCACCGTTCGATCTGGGGCTCTGCATCCAACGGTCATCGCACTCCGAAGATGTGTGGAAGTTAATCCAAGCAAATAGCGCCCCTGGCCCACCGTCTCAGTACCCTCCGATACGTTTTCCACCATCGATCTCCTCCTGAGATCGAGCGGTCTAGATTTAACCCACGCCACGCCATTGACCCCTTATCTCCACGTCATCATTCCATGTGCTCCCGTCATACATTCTTCCGTCTTCCTTATATTTCATTCAAAAGGTCAAATTCAAAGGTTTTTCATTCGCTGCACTCCGCCAACCTTCATCAATGCATTTATCCACCCAGTCCATTCACCATCGTTCCACTGCATTTTTCTGCCACCCTGCGTTGTTTCACCTTTTCACCATGTCTGCACAGCCATTTTCATTAATCCCTCCACGTCCATCATCTTCATGCATGGTTTTCCTAACGAGTTTGCGGGTTTTGCAGGTTTACAGCGGTAGAAAACTATCATAATTCACAGTCTCTATTACTGTGATAGAGAGCACGTCAAAGGACCATTTTTCAGAGCTGAATTATGAAGAAAGGCCTGGGAAGGCAAATCGATAAGACTTCCATTAAAGAAGTAGGGTTAAAATCTGTCAAACCCTGCAGGGACATTCAAGGCACCGATTTCGCAGATGAAGATATTAATGGAGCAGCAGAGAAATATCAGTGAAAGATCAGGAATTCAACGTTCAGCATTGAAGATCTTAAGCTGTAATTCAGGATTTTGAAGGCAGAGGGTACCATTCACAGAAAACATACTCTAAAGCTTTCTTTTCAGCACCATTTTTCTTCGGAAAGGACAGAATGTTTATGTGATTTTACTTCTTTGCCGTGTCCCTGAAGAGATTTCTACCCAGTGAATTTATTTCAGTTAGCAGGCCACATAGTACAATAAGCATTACAAAGTCATCGAACAGTATGGGCGCGCACGTTTCAGCCATCCTGCCTTTATGAAGCAAATTAAATGTTCATCACCTACTCCCTTTTCGAGCTTTCTTGTTCTCCTATAAAGCTTCCAAAAAACAGCTGATTTAGGGTTCCAGATTTTATCAGAAAATTATGCAGTGAAAGGCTTTTTGTATACATTTTGTAAAACTCTTGTATGAAGGCTCAGAGCCCATAGGGTCTCAGTGAGGAGGAGTTCCATCTGTTAAAGAGGATTCTGGTCTTTGGTATTTCACAGTCTGTAACCTTCTCTTATGTGCTATTTAAATAGATCATTTCATTTCACCCATTTTTCCTGTATCATGTTTTGGAATGCGAGTGGCTCACTGATTTTTGGTATGGATTTATCCTAGTTGATACCCATGCTCGGATTAGTCAAGCGCTTTAAATATGGCTCATGCATGATATTCTGTTCCACTATTCATCTAAACCATGTTTCTGCTATATTAGTTTCTTTGGGAGGGTGTTTTTTAAACGCTATTATCGTGTATTGATTCTTAGATTGGTAAGCCCATGCATGGTGGTATTGTGTATCTGGATTTCAGCTCAATGCTAACTAGTATTTTCTCAATATTTCACTCACTACATACACCTTCTGATAACTTATTTCTGTGAGGTATTTCTGAATCGGCCCGCTTTACAGTAAGCTGTCTCTGAATTGTCTGTTTCTTTTATATTGGAGTTCTGCATGTTGCCTCTGCAATATCCCTTTCTCTGTGTCAGTTTCCGAAGGTCTTGGTCCCATTCAGATTAATTTTCCTTGTTTTAGAAGAGATAACATGAGAGCTTGTTATTGATAACTCCCTCTGTTATACCATATGATCCTTGCTATATAAGATGTCCTAGGCATTGGTCTATCACAACTCTAGGCTGTCTCTAGGAGCTACAATAGTCACAACCATCCAATTGAATGAGTCATGAAATAAATCACAATAATCCACAAAGAACCCACAACCTGGATGTTTATCAGACAAAATGCAGGGTCTTGTGCTCCATCTTGACCCGAACAGAGTACAAGTTCGAGCATGCGAATATGTGAGCTGAAGTCGAACATGCAAGAACATCATCTGATTACCAGCCAATAATTAAAGCCGTTAACAGACACGAGAGAAACCACCAATAATGACAATGGCTCTCAAGGTACAAAAGGTACAATCCACATAATGTGAACAGTGAGCTGGCGTCGAACACCCGCAGAATCATCCGATCGAAGGCCAATAATGAAAACCTTGCATCGAATGCGAAGAACCTGCCATTGAGGCATGCGGGCTCCAAGACACCTGAAGGGAGTCTCTAGATCAGCTTCTCGAATAATGAGCTGAAGTCGACAGGAAGTGACCTTGATCAAAGATGGGTCATAATGTTTCTCAAATCATCGACACGAGACAGAGGGATATAATGTTTGTGAATCAAGACCAACAGAGAATCAGAGGGAGGTTGAAAACTGTAGAGGCCAACTTCTCTTGAACATATCGATGGGACGACATTGGATTTGGCAGTATTTGACATCACTGGATTTAAGATCATGGTGACGTGGCAAAGAGCAGATGAGTGGTCAAAAGAGATTACCCAAACCCATGAAAGCAAGTAGATAACGAGATGAGATGTCCCCGACCCGACATGAATGCAAACAAGTGCCATGTTCAAGAGCGACATACTACCGACACAACTATAATACTAGTTCCATTTTCCCCCACCATTTCTGGCGAGTACCCCAATTATTTTTGAAAACAAGCTTGAAGGGGATAGCATGTGCTTGCGATATAAGTTTGTCCTTCGGACAAATCCAACCTAGTACATTTTACGAGCCCTAGGAAGGAGGAACTCGAGTAACGTCGTTACGACGAAGTCCGATGTCATCAGTTTTTTAACGAGTCTGACAAAGGAAGAACTCGGTGTCTTTTCATGTTTAGAGAGTTTGAAAAGACAGCGGACAAGAAAACTCCAATAGTCCCTTTTCGTAGATAGTTACACAGATCCGAAAAGGTAGAAAACTATGTCTGAGAGAACCTCCTAGTCGCGATAAGCGAGGGTATTCATTTTTCGTAAATAATCTATCCAAGCTCGAAAAATGGGTAAACGTATACTGGGTAGATATCGTTTCACAACCAATTTAACGAGCTCAAAGCAACAAGCGACTCAACAATCTTTTCAGTTTTAGAGAGTCAGAAAAGCGCTGAAAGGTGACTCCAGTAGTGACTTTTTTGTGTTTTTACCAAGTCTGAAAAGTATAAAATACAACTCGTCTCTTCGTCACAATCATGTGGAAAACCTGTTGTTGCACAAAAAGACATGTGTAAAACATATTCGACGAAAATAATGCAAAAACATATCTAAAAACATGTTTAAAAACCCATTTAGGACTTTGAAAAGCTATAAAAGACCAATCGTGGTAAAAAATATTTACTTTTCACTTTTTACCTCTTTGCAAAGCAACAGTGACCCTTTTGTGCTTCGATCTTCAAGTGACGATTGCGACCAATCTAGCGGACCAAATCGACTTCCGTCCGGTTCAGGTAAGAGCCGACCTCTTTGTCCATCTTTTACGCTGCATTTCATTATATTTATTCATGGTTTGAGGTCTTTTAGGGAGGGAATTTCAAAATTTAGGGCTCCGCGGTTCGCGTGGGTTCCAGGCACGGACTCGCGCCAATCCGCTCTGTTTTACACAGAGGCCGTGCCAGTTGGCGCGATCGTTAGCCAGACAGCCGTGCCAACGGCGCAATGGAAATTCCGGCTAAAAAATCTCAAAAATGAACCAATGAAATGCAATTTTGAATACTTGAGGAGGTTTATAATGCTCCTATGTTTGATTTGATGCAGGTACCCAGCACAAGATGGTCATTGAATGGAAAGAGAGAGAGCACAACGAGGAAGATGAATTGGCAATGGGAAATGAGCAGTGTATGAATGCTCTCCAGAATTGCGGGTTGAAAAAATTCTTCTTGATGCCATGTCTCTGGGCTCAGCCCGAACTACTGCAATATTTGATTAGCATCTGGGATGAGGATGAGGAGAAGTTCAAACTTCGAGATCATGTACTTGAGCTCGAAGTGTCAGACATGTACTTTATCACTGGACTGTCACGTAGGGGTCTAGTCCCTATCTTGACCGCCACCAGGCCTTCAGGTGAAAACATGACAATGGTCATGGACAGGGTGTGTCGAGGGGCACGCAAAGGAACAGGGAGCGGGAAGGTAGACATTCAGACCATCCTCGATCTAGCACTAAGAGTAGTGCTACATACCATTACGTGGGCTACGGGGTTGCAGGCACTGCACGAGGCTACAAAGACACAACTCTTTCTTGCATCGGAGTGCATGAACCCAACAGTGTTTGACTGGTTTACAGCCGTGACTATGAACATCAAACAAAAACTAACAAAATGAAAGAAGACCAAACTGAAACAGTTTGGATATGGGTCAATTTTGGTGTCGTTCTTCCTGGAACGACTACCTATCTTCCAGTGTCAGGGGGCCATAGTCTCGGATCCACCACTAAGAGAGCCGCGAATGGCTCGATGGGTGGCATTGATGCCCAGGGTAGGGGGCGGCCAGTAGATGTCCTGGCGGTCCGAGTTCTTTGGCTGGCTCCGACGACAGTTGATCGTTGTGGAGGACTGACCCTATGCGGGCACAGATTTTACTGGAGACCCAGACCTTCCGCTATCGGAGGGAGAAGACCGGGACAAGGAGCTGGGTAAGACTCTTTTTAGTTTTATGATTTTTTGGTATACATGCATGTTCTAACAGCTGATCCTATATGTATGCAGATGTTGGTCCAAAGAGGCCCGCTGGGATGTCACCAGTAGCGAGGAGGACCCCTTTCGCTTATGACCCTCAAGGTGAGGGGGGCAAGGGGGACGAGCTTGTACAGAACCTAGAGGGGATCGCTCACGGAGTTCCGGATTATGCTCGTTTAGCTGATGTTACCTTAGCTTATCGGAGGCACACTGTAGGGGTGCTGAGTCATCTCCACCGCTTACTGGGGTGGTTGCTGCAGGTAATGACATGCTACCACGAGCACCATGCCGATTAGTCACCTAGGCTTTCTATTTGCATATTTTTTTTGAGAGACATGTCGTCTCCGGATGTAACTGAAACAAACATGTATATTTTTGGTTTTATATGATGCACACGTTGTAAACACTCGACATATATATATATATACACATCTATTTTCTACATGGATCTTACTTACATATGATGATGTTTTTACAAATTGCGTAAATGTCTATCTAATACCATGTTGGCTACTGCATCTGTTAGTGTATTCATTCATCTCGGTATATGCTGATATGTAATGTAATCAAAATTTCTCTCAAGTAAACGAATACGTAGATATAATCTTACAATGCATGAGTTTCTAACTGAATAATGACCATTGAGTTGTAAAACCACAAGCTGTGAGTCCAGATGTACAAGTAACGCACGAATACCGAGGTTAACACCCTCGTTTAATAATTTCAAAACGGCACTATATTTCGCGACATTATTTGTAGCAGGCCCTAGACAAACACCTTGTAAATTAACCAAATCACCAGTAGGATTGTAAATTACCCAGGCTGCCGAAGATAGGTTCCTGGTACTGTGGGAGGCACCATCCGCGAAACCGACATAAAGAGTAATAGACATCTGCACAATCAGGAAGAACCAATAAGTAGAAAAACGCTTACAAAGCACACCACACCACACATGCACAAAAATGAAAAAATCACCTATGTACATATACTATGCAAGAATGATTCAAGCATAATATTTCTTCAGGTACAACCTATTTCTGGGCTATGCCAAAGGAAGACCTTCATAATCGATCAACTCATAAGCCCCATTTTTCAATACACGTTTAACGATATAGGGCCCATGCCACATAGGTTGGAATTTGCCCGCCCTAAGCTTGTCATGGGCTTGATCATACAAGAGGACGAGGTCCCCTTCGATAAAAGAGCGCGGAGAAACCATTTGATCGAAATGAGCTTTAACCTGCTTTTTCTGTGCCTTGATAACCAAAGCAGCCAAACAACGAGTTTCGTCCAATCTCTTGAGATATAGGAGACGTTCTTCCTCCAGGGAAGTATCGAGCAGTAATTCCACAACCAATTTTAGTGAAGGGATCTCACATTCAACCGGAAGAGTAGCTTCCAGACCATACACCAACTAAAATGGTGTGAATCCGGTCGCACTCTTCACTGACGTTCGGTAGGCCCAAAGAGCTGAAAACCACTGGACATGCCGATTCGATTTGTGTATACCAATTTTTTGTTGAAGCATCGTGACAAGTACCTTTTTCACGACTTCAACCTAGCCATTTGCCTGAGGGTAGTATGGCGTTGAGCTGTCGTGACACAAGCCCAACTTAGATGTCACCTTTGCCATCATATAGTCCCGAAAATGAGAGCAATGATCAATGAAGATGGCTTGAGGAACGCCGAAACGAGTGATCACATGGTTGAAAATGAACTGTGTGGCTGTCTTACCGTCTGCAGCCAGTGTAGGCATTGCTTCAGCCCACTTGGTGAAATAATCTACGGCAACGATGATATAAGCATGCCTCCCGGGCGAGTGAGGGTTACATGTCATAAAATCAATGCCCCATTTGGAAAAAGGGATTACGGTAATGACAGGATGTAATGGGAGAGGCGGCACACGCATCTTGCGTTGGAAGATCTAGCACTCATGACACTTTCGTACTGCAACAATACAATCTTTAAATATAGATGGCCAGAAATAGCCCGCACGAAGGATCTTCTGTGTGGTAGCATAACCGGACATGTGACCGCCACAGGCACCACTATGACAGTCATTCAGAACTTTCTCAGCCTCCTCTAAGGTCAAACACCGGCGGAGTACAGAATCGACTCCGACACGATATAGGGTATCTCCGACAATGCGATATGGTTGCGACTGATGTCGAACGCAGTGTCGAACATCCTTCATTAACTCGAACTAGAAGGTAGATGTCTGGAGGTACACGATGATATCACCGTACCATGGATCGAGAGTGTTGATTAAGAAGAGAGTTTCGTTTGGGATATGATCCTCGGATTGAGATAGAACAGAGTTGGTAGGGAGAGAACAAATGAGATCAACAAAAACCAGTGATTTATTCGATTTGGCAGTAGTGAACTCCAAATCAAACTCTTGGAGGATGACAATCCACTTTGAGTACTTGCCCCCCAGCAATTGTCGAGACAAAATGTAAGTCATGGGGTTGCAGTAGGAAATCACGGTTACCGTGCGTAACAGGATGTAATGGCGAAACCACTGAACGGCCTGGACCGCGGCCAGCTCCAACTTCTCGACGTGTGCATAACGTGTTTCAGTGTCGAGGAGGTTTCGAGACAGATAATAAACCACATGTTCGTTACCGTCATCATCATCCTGCACCAGAACCATGGAAATCGTGCTAAATGCAGCGGCCAAATAGAGGGTAAAGTCACGATGATAATTTGTAGGAAGGATTAATGGAGTGTTGACGAGCAACGTCTTAAGGTTATCGAAAGATTGCTGAGAAATCTCATCCCAACAGAAAGGGACGTCCTGTTTAGAAGTCGCGTAAACCCTTTGGCTACCTCTGCATAGTTCGGGATAAAATGACGTAAGAAATTTTCTTTCCCTTGAAGACTCTGAAGCTGATGCAATGAGGATGGGGAGGGGAGATTAACAATAGCCTCAACCTTGAGAGGGTCAAGGTGAATTCCATCCTTAGAGACAATGAATCCTAAAAGTCGACTAGATTCAACGCAGAAGACGTGCTTGTGAGGATTAAGCCTGATGTTGTAACGTCTGCAGTGGATAAAAATCTGGCGGAGATGTTCCGGATGGTCTTCACGTAGAACTGAATGAGCCGGAAAGTCATCCAGGTACGACTGAACAACATTACGCATGTCGTGAAAGGAGTAAGACATGGCACACTGGAAGGTAGCCCCAGCGTTTTTTATGCCGAAAGGGAGCTTCTTATAGGTGAATGTTCCCCATGGACAGATGAAAATGGTCTTATGTTGATCAGATGGAAGGATATTGATTTGATTATAACTTGAAAATCCACCCATAAGGGAAAAGATCTCACTCCCCGCACAATAGTTAATGATTTGATCGATAAAGGGGGTGGGATGTCCTTAGGGCAAGCTCGATTGATATCTCGATAGTCAACACAGACTCGAATTGTGCCCTGCTTCTTATCCACAGGGACAATATTGGAAACCCACTTTGTCAAAGGGATCGGATATATGAAACCCGCTTTAAGAATTTTTTCAACTTCAGCTTTTATAGCAGCGGCTTTCCGAGGATGCACTGGGGGCAGACATTGATGCACAGGCTTCGCACTAGGATAGCCAGAAATTTCGTGCACGACAATACTGGGATCAATTCCAGATATCTCTTCATAAGACCACGCGAAAACATCACGGAATTCATGGAAGAGACTAGTGTACACTTGAATCTCATCGGGAGAACAAGTGACTCCCACATGGATGTTCTCGATGACCCCCGATTTAACGGAGATGTCAATAGGCATCGTTTGGGTAATATTACTTAGGTTTCCTTTCGAGAAAACTTCATGAGTCAATATTGGTGTTTGGAGCGGTGGAGAGGGAACCTGAGATGAAAAATGCTCGAGATAATTAGACATTGCCCCTAGGCCAAGCATAAACGAGGAGCGATGATGCCCATCGCTCCACGACAGATCTTCGAGAGACATAGTCTCCACGATAGCTTCGTCAGATGGAAAAACTTCTCTCAAAGGATCGGGCGAATCTGCATCGCGGAGCCAAGGGGATTGAGAATAAACATCAAGAGCCATGCTCAAAGGAGCATTATCAGCAGGAGGAGGATCCAACGTGGCAATGATCTCACAATAATTGATTTCAACTGGGGTCAGAGGCATCGATTCCCCAAAAGAGGCAACCTATTCAGGAGAAGGGATGATCCATGGGTCATCCGACCTAGAGATCATATTGACTTGAACGGTGTTCGGTGGTGGAGTGGGGAAAATACCCATGAGAATGGGGTCTTTGAAAAGACCTGGTCCTATACTTTCGGGGGGATTAGGAATTTGATCCATGTACGGCGCGTTGTTCTTGGAAGACGAGGTAAAGAAAGACAATTGATCGATAGTAATAATCTTGTCCTCATGTGGAAAATTCAAAAGTCGAAAGAGGGTGGACGGAACGCACAACATGGCGTGGGTTCAACTGCGACCGAGTAGAAGATTGTAGTTGAGTTTGGCATCAACAAATTCCACTTCAACGTTGACTGTCTTTCCTTGCAATGTAATCAGTAGACTCGTGAGAACACCCAAGGGTTTTGATTCCCTTCCATCGAATGCCTCAAGGGCATTAGGAGATGAAGTGAGGGCTAGAGAGCCAATGGCCTTCCAGCAAGCAGATGACATAACGCAGGTAGATGCACCTTCGTCCATAATAGCTCTGTGAATATTGAGGCCGTTAATGCCGACTTGTATAACAAGCGCAATCTGGTGTAGAAGTCAGGGGACAAAATTCTCTAGATCGAAGGTGAGAAGGCTAGAATCGGCAAGATCAATTTCGTTGATCGTAGATAACAAAGTTTTCTATTGAGACAGACAACTCTGAAGTACTTCCAGCGCGGACATCGCGGAAGGCGCCTTTGCCAAATCCTCAACAATGCTGTAATGCTGAGCAAGACAGGCGTTTGGATTATAGGACGACTTTCGAAGAACACCTTTGGAAGGTGGCTATACAACGGGTTCAACACTGGGCCTTTCAATCTCAAGAAGACTAGAGGCAAGCGGGGGAGGAGGGCCATCAACGACTTCCTTCCCAGTTGCCTGGCGTGATCCGGCGTAATCCTTCGACCGAGTGGAAATAGAAACAGTTGCAACACCATTCATCATGAAAACTTGAGACCCAAATGGTGCAGATGGTGAAGGTTGCTCGATCATCTGGGTTTGCTGAGATGGAAAAGGTTCCTTAATAACTGCCGAAGTTCCCTTAGAGCCCTTAAGAAGTTGACTAACCTCGGATCGTCTAGGACAATCTTTGCTGTAGTGGTCTTCATCACAAATTAGGCTAGGGTACTTCGGTTTTCACTGTGAACCATCATTAGCACGTGGTTTGGACGATTATGGTTTTGGGGCATCGGATTTGGCTTTGCCTTTGCCCTTCTTTTTCCCTTTGGAAGTCTTGTCCGCAGGATTGGCCTAGACGACATTGACCTCCACGGTCTTACCAGAATCCGGAGTAGCCTAAGGAGCATAATTGTTGGAAGAATTCGATTTCTGCTTCCCATTGGAAGACTTGTGAGAAGTCTGAGAGACAGAACCAATAACATCATCTATTAATGGAGTAGCTGGCGCTTTAGAGGTCCCTGGTCACGGGGCATCAGTCAAGATGTTTTATAGCGTGCTAAACTGAGAGTACACTAAATCGAGGTATTGGGCACGAGCAATGGCCTGTTCCTCGGTTACACATGCCCCCATTGAAATGTCTTGTGCAATCTTATTGACGAAAGAGGTAGTGAACCAGTGAGTTAGAAGCTGATCAGGAATGTCAAACTTGATCAGACGAAGACGACGTCTCCATTCGTGAATGTGATCTGAAATATGAGTAGCTTTGTATTGTTTCAGAGATGTCAAGAGATGCGTCTCGGCTTCGTAACGAACCGGTAACTGGAAATGCGTCAGGAACGCCATAGCTAGAGTATTAAAATCTTGAAAAATACCACGGGACAATTCTATGTACCATTTAGCAGCAGTGCCGGTGAGAGTGCGCTGGAAAAGACGTAGACGGATCGAGTCATCCACCCAAGAATTCGAAGAACACCATAAGTGGTATGTCATGACATGTGCTTGGGGGTCTTCTCCAGATTTTCCCTCAAACTTAGGACAATCTCTAGGCACCTTCGTCGGAATCAGAGGCCAATATGGATTATGAAGAATCGGATCATTGGTCAATTTGGACACGTCCGATAACTCCAACATGGCAAGAAAAGGTAATTGAGGGTTAAAAGGCATTCCAGGTCCCCGATAAGGACCTGTACCCTTACTCCATCCTGGTTGATCATAACTCTGCCCCCATTGGTTCTGTCCTGGAGGATTCTGACCATAGGGGGTATAAGCCAGATAATTGGGTTGATATGGCGGCTAAAAACCAGGATACGGGGGTTGATAACCAGGGTACTGATTCTGATTATTCGTGGGCCCCAATTGAGTAGTGTATGGATTTTGTTGCAGAGTATAAGTATAACCTAGCTGTTGAGGGTAATAACCAGAACCTTGGGGCGGGTTGTAAACCGGTCGAGACTAACCTTGAGGGTAATAGCCGCCTTGGGGTCGAACGGGCTGCTGGTAAGTGGGGCTCTGCTAAGTCGGATAAGTTGGGCGTATAGGTGGATTTGGTTGTGGCATAGAATAGATCGACGGCTGAGCAGGGTTAACAGGCTGTGCAGGCTGCGTTGGTTGAACAGGTTGACCTAGCTGATGTGGGGCACCAGGTTGACCCGACTGAGCAGGTTGGCCGGATGGCGGGAGTGGGCTAGGTTGTGCCTGATAACCAGGTTGACTTGTGACAGGACCATAAGATGACCCTGGTCGTGCAACATTTTGACCAATTGGAAAATGAGGCTGCTGAGGTTGCACCAAAGGTTGAGAAGGATGGGTTTACCCCCCAGGACCGTATAGAGGTCTATGGTGGTACCCTGGTTGCCCTGCTAGTCCTTGAGGTTGCCCTAGTTGGACCACAGGGTGAGGCTGCAGAGGTTGACTTTGAGGATTGTAAGACTGCCCTTGCAGGCCGTACAAAAATCATTGCTGGATCGAAGGTTGTTCCTGTAAGGGTTGTCCTTGCGGGACGTACGCATACCCTGTCTGGGCCGAAGGTTTTCCCTAGAAGGGTTGTCCTCGTGGGATAGAAGCATATCCTTGCTGAAACAAAGGTTGTCCCTGAAAGGGTTGTCGTTGTTGGTTAGAAGGTTGCACAGGTAGGGTAGATATAAAACCGTTAATATACTGATAAGCCTCAGGAGCAGGTAAACAAATGGGGTTGCCCTGCTCATCATATTGATATGGAAATGCGTAAATCGCGGCACCATCCACTCCATAATGAGAAAAGTAAGGACGGTTAAGATCCTGAGAGGACTAACCAACCTCAGAGATCGGGGGTTGTAAAGACATCTGATACTCCTCGGGAAAAATGTTCTTGGGAATGGCAGAAGCTATATAAACATCTTCAGGAACTGACGAGGTCCTGGTTGACTGAGTGGTGACAACAGGCATAGACGCAACCACACAAACAGTAGGTTTAACAGGTACTGATGTGACAAAAGGAGATGCCGTGAGAGGTGTCGATGGCGACATCCCTAACGAGGGAATGGTCGGTTCCGTGGACGGAGTCGATATTCCCATAGAGGCAATAGCAGCCATGACCTGACTTAAATACCTATATCCAGCTGGGAGCAATGGACCAGGTGAAGACAAAACAAATGGTTCAGGGATGTCTTCGGGAAAAAGTTGGTAGTCTTAACCAGAAGTAGGAATTCCCTCACTAGGAGTAGGACTGGATGAGTCCATATCTGACCCTGCCGTAAGATCTTCTAAAAGACGACGGGGACTAGGAGGTACAAAAAAAACCAAAAATGGTGATCCCGATGTAAGAGGAGGGAAGTGTTCCCCAACTCCAAATCCAAACCAAGCGTTGGACAAGGGCCAATTGAACTCAACTGGTCCTCCAAAGGGAAGTTCATATATAACCGGTCCCCCGTCGAGAAACTCGGATACAATGGGCTGCTGATGCTCAGCAGAGGACTGAGAGACCTCTGATGAATCATTTGTATAAGGACTACCAGTAGAAGAAACTGATGGTTCTGCCACTGTGACTATAGAAAAAAAGAGGAAGAGATAAAAAACAAAGACAGACATGCCAAAAACCAAGGCAAACAAAAACAGGCCAAAAAATCAATCTTTAAATGGGTGTGTGATCGTAGGTGATTAATTTTACCACATTGAAACTGGAAATTTTACTGTTTCATGTTTTAAGAGTCTAGAAACGAGTAAAATATGACTCTATCACTTTCAGTTTGAAAACAAGTGTGAAAGGACAAGCGCTTGATGATATTTTCAAATTTAGGGAGTCAGTAAAGATCAAAATGACTGCTCTGGTAATCTAGGTAAATGGGTGTACCAGATATCCGTGAACTTCCATATACACCTTGATAAAAATGAAAGAGAAATCAACCAAGGACTTAACGTACATGCAGGTAATCTCTCTGAATGCTGTGTCTGGTGTATCATGGGTAAAAGGCGACAAACTCGGCTTCCTATGGATAAAGGATTTGCAACCTAATGGGGTCTCCCTTTATATACACTACAGTACAGGGAGCACAAGTCTGTACTAGCGCTGTCTGTAGCCAGATGGCGAGCGACAGCTACTAGGCTTAAAGACGCTGGAACACGTCTCTACCTTAGACTACTAGATGTTCTGTTAAGTTTCAATGCTGCCTTAGGTTAATTCAGTAAATTTTAAAGTTGATCTTCAATTTATGTTTCGATTTCAAGGCCTATCGAATGTTGGATGTCATAAAACCTATAGATGCAAACTACATGGCACAAAATATTATTTTGTTAAATAAAGAGCTATCTACGGGAGAGTTGAGAGTTTTCAAATGACAGCAAAATGAACACACAAAAACATCCACTACTGTTTTCAATGCAAGCTAATGGAACTAGAAAACTTTTCTCTATAATTATACAATGCTAGTAATGAGAAAAAGTTTTCAATTTTCACTATGCCAATCAAAATTCAAAAGATTTTGTTTTTTTTTGTATTTTTCAATATATCAGAGCAAATGCACTAAATAAATGAAAAACTAATGAAAAAATCAATTTGAGAACGATAAAGAGAGAGCTGAAACAAAAAAATTTCACTCAACTCAAACGAACACAATCAAGACTCAAACCGATGATGAGATCCCTCAAAGCGAAGAAGAATCTCGAAAGAGACTCAAACAAATTGTGTGATCTAGGCTTGGAGCAACACAAAGCGAAACTGAACGAAAGAGAATAAAATCACTCAATTGATGCAATGATTCAATGGGATTCACAAGATGAATGCAAAGAAGCAAAAACGAAGTTGATCGGGAAAGCAAAGGCCTAAAACTCCCATGGGAGGCTCAGCACACTGAAGCACCTAGAAGCCCTAGGGATAAAATGCAGAATTGATAGAAAAGGGAAAACAATCGGAAGATAGGAGCTAAACACAGTGAAAAATGACTTCAAAGCACTCAAACAATCAGAAAAAATGAACCAGGACCAAAACTCAAACTCAGAGAGTCCAAGAACAGGAAAACCCTAAAACCAAGCAGGGTTGGCGCACCTGTTTGGCTGTAATCTACGCCAAATAGGGAATGGTGCGGGGGCCTAACTAGTAACAAGCGCCCGTTGGTGTGACTGTCAGAGGTATAACCACGCCAATCAGGTTTACCCTAAAAAAAGATGAAAATGAACTAACAGAGGCTATATCTGGTCTTCTGGGGGCTGAACAAGGTTTTAACACCTGTTAGCCATCAGTAAATTTTTGTCATAGCAAATGATGGCTAAAATGGGTCTTTGGTCTTCAAGAAACAAATATCATGAAAAATTTGTGACTTCTTGAAGCCTGTTGTTCCTTAAAAGTGATGTTCCTTAACAGTGTTGTTCCTTAGCCTGTTGTTCCCTTAAAAGAAATCCACCAAGGAAGCCTGTTGCTCCCAAAGAAAATTGTTTCCTAAAGGGCTCCATTTTCATCATTTCATCCCCCCATTTCATCTTCATACAATGCCCCCATATCATTTATTTTCCTTGTAAAATCCCCCTTTCCTCTCTCATTAATCCTTATTTTCCTCAAAAAACCCTTTAAAACCACTTAACCCTTTCTTATTTGGTTTTAAAAATCCTTTTACTTCATCCGAAACCCCAAAAACCCATAAAAACACATAAAACCCTCTTATTCCGCTTTTTATATTAACAAACAGGTTTTAAGCCCCCTAGGGCTTAAAACCTTGGGCTTTCGCTCCATATGGCTGAAGCCCCGCAACTAGGCGCTTAAATCATTCGTCCCATATCACATCGACATTATCATGATTTTCATCGCATTGTTCCCCTTGCCTCCCGCCGATGTGATTAGCCCCCTTTTCCCCTTGGCCCTTGGTCACTCGTTTTTTCATGCGACCATGCCTCAGCGCCTATGTTTAACCCCCCATCGCATCGACATTTTCCTTTAAAACCCGCATCTTTCTTTGTAAACTTCTCGCCCTGATGGCATGCCCCGACGAAATTTACATCGTGGATCCATAGGATCCGACGGTCCTCGTTTGATCCCATCTCTAACCCATCGCACCTCCTCTTCCAACCATTGCTTGACACCTGGCTTCCACTTTCTTTCTCCGCCGCACACCTTTCCCATCGCGCTCTTTCCCCACCGTTGGATCTGCTCCGCTTGATCCAACGGTCTACGATCAATATCGCACAACTTTCGCTCCCAAGGTTTAACAACCAAAACTCACGCGAGACCGCTGGTTTTGCAGAAGCCACGCGACACATTTTGGTTGGATCGCGTTCCCTTTAGGCTAAACCGCTTACCACCATTTATGAACGCAAAAACCATTTGCAGTTTTTGAAAAACCACTTTGCCCATTTTCGCGCCTAAGTCGGTTTTTAAACCGGTTTTCCGTGAGTTTTCTCCACATAACCTCCTCCGCCTGCATTCTATCTCCTCCTCACTGCTCCATCCGCCTCCGCTAGCCTCCAAAGCAGTTTTACCAACCACGCAGGGTTTTATAACATGTTTTATGGTTTTGTGCAGATTCTATGGTGATTTTAAACGCCGAAATCCCCCCCTACAGTCCATAAAGGGACAGTTGCTGAGGGTGACGAATCTCAGAGCCCGATCAAAAGCAAAAGGGACAAAAGGGGGGCGGATCTTATGTTTTAACCAGTGTTTCATGAAGCATTGGTTTTGCAGTTAAAACCATCCAGCGCAAGCCATTTGTGAACGAATAAAGTTGAAGGATCAATAAAGAGTATCAGGAAATAAACATGAAGGATTAAAGCACAAAGTTAAAAATAAAAAGACTTAATCCCACGGTTTAAAGGGGTAAAGCACAGTTTGAAGACAAAGTCAGTTTAAAAGGTTAAAACAGTCAGCGTAAAAGGTTTAAAGACTCTGAAGATGATTACAAAGGCCAAAAAGTAGTATTAGGGCATAATCAGTGTTTAAAGCCACTAAAGCTGACAGATCAACAAAGAGAGCCTCCAAATGCCACATCAGAGAGGCAATTAAAGCCAGAAATGCCACCTATAGACTCATTTTCCTCAAAAGAATACACAGTAAATGCACAGTCAGAGATATTTTGTGAAAAATAGCTCAGAATTAATTGCCAGCCTACCAAAAGCCTCCAAAGTCAACAAAAGTGACTAAAGTTGATGAAATTTAATGTAATAATCAATTAGCAGAGTTAAAACATTTGAAAAATTCTCCATTTATCCCTTCAAAGGCCGAGAAGTACTTACTGTATTAATTGAACAAATAGACCTTTCTTTCACTCCACATCCTCATTCTTCTATAAATACTGCTCTAGAAGACAGTATAAGGGTTGGTCTTTGAATACTCATTGATTGTAAATAGCTATTGAGGCTGCTGAAGCTCTTTTTTGTAATAGAAGAAAGATAGGTTGAGATGAGAAGTTTGAAGCTGTAAAGACCCACTGGACTTGAAGATTGTAATTGGTTTGAACATCAAATACAAAAGCTAATTTATGGGATCCTGGTCTATGTCAATGGTGATGTTTTTCTTATTTTAATTGTTATTTTTCTCATGTTTTTCATACTATCCAATTTCTCTGATAAAGAACAACAAATATAGATTAGGATTTACTTCTAAAGTACCCTAAATATCACTGATAAATCTTTATCTTTATGTTTTCTGCTAAATTGTGTATTTGAGGATAATTCAATATAGTATAACCAGTGAAGTGTTGGTAAGCCCATGTTTCCTGAGTACAATTTGAGATATTGCCTTTGAAAGTTCTTGAAAAGTCTGCCAAGTAAATTTGAACTAGGGAAGTCGATGGTTAGCCCTGTCCTCTAGTTTATCTCCAACAATAGCTTTGAAAAGTTCCCTGAGAGTATGCGAAAATCATGATAGGTTCAAAGTCCTTACCTGATCTTAGGCTATTCTTCGTTTATCTTAAATTTTGTCTTGAAAAGTCTGCTAAGTAAAGTTGAACTAGGGAAGTCTATGGTTAGCCCTATCCTCTAGTTTATCTCCAACAGTAGCTTTGAAAAGTTCCCTAAGAGTATGCCAAAAGAAGGATAGGTTCAAAGTCCTTACCTGATCTTAGGCTATTCTTTGTTTATCTTAAATGTTTTCCATTGAAAATATGCTGAAAGAAGGATATATTCAAAGTTCTTACTTGATCTTAAGCTATTATTTGTTTTCCTTTGAGTATGTTGAAAGCAGGCTAGGTTAAAAGTCCTTACTTGATCTTAAGCTACTCTTTGTTTTCTTATAGGTTTGCTTCTTTCACTACACTTTTATGTTCCATACCATAAATCAAATTAAAGAGATATGTTGACATAGATGACTTGCCCCATAGACCACCCTTGAAACTTGTTGTGCAATTAAACCCTTTTGTGACTCCATAGCCCAATGGATTGATATTGTTTCCTACTTATCCTATCAGCTGAACCATTTTTCAACCTACTTACACCTTTACCCCTCAAAAAGACTTCCTTCATTTTGATGATATTCATCCCAACCAAAAACAAACAACCTTGTACTTCATATCTAGCCTAATATCATATCATAAAGCATAAAGAAATATCTTTGAAAACACTTATATAGAGAGATCCTTCTCTGAATCTAGGATGGCTAGATCCTCAGATTCCAAAGTGGTTTTGATGTAGGCTCTGCAGCATTTGTTCTTTCCAATCTTGCAAACTACAGAGACCCTAACATACTGGCGACCATACTGGGGAAATTATTGAGTAATAGATAACTTCACAACTCAACTAACCCTATTAATAAATGAATCAAGTGTCACCAAGACTGGTTATTATTGATTCTTGATGGTGAAAAACAATCAAACCTTGAAAACAAGTAAAATCCTTCACCTGGTGACTCCAAAACTCTGAAAATACCAAATGACTCCACTGGAAGAAGACTCTAAACTAGTTGACCTAATACAGTGACCTCTTTTCTAATTTACAAACATGGATTCAGATGCAGACCCAGAAGCAAAAATATTGGCCAGGATGGAAAGAAAGTTGTACATGTTTGGAAAAATAATGGATAGGTATGAGGCTAATTTAAATATTGATGATCTAGAGCATCCCATGCCTTTTCTTGATCAAGAAAAAACTCAACCACTACAAGACCTAGAGAATGAGCAAGATAGGTATGATTATCAAGATTTTATAGAAGATGACGAGGAAGGTTTTCAAGAAATTCCTGATTGCCTACCTTTGACTTGTATTGCACTATTAAGAGAACTTCACGACCAAAATGCAAATACTAATAGTGAGCAGTGCTTTGAGGAAACAAGTAGCCACTTAGAAAACATAGAACCTGAAATAGAAGAAAAAACAACACATATAGGGACTCTCCCTCTATGTTATAACTCATTTCATATTTTAAGAGGGGAGTGGCACCCTGATAATGTAGAAGAAACAACTCATGAACCCTGTATTAAAAATGAGCATCATAATAAATATGAGGAGTTGTTTGAAACAGAAGAAGATCAGGAAACAATAGAAAATCCTCAAGTTTTACTTGCAAGCGCAAGCACTGATCCCCTAGAAGAGGCTCAGGAAGACATCCAGCCTTAAAACCAGTTAACACAAGAGAAAGAGGATTGTTGTTCTTCTGTTAATGCTGAAAAAGAAATCCCTCTTTTGACAGAAGAAGAAATTGATCAAATATTAAACAAATAGCTAGCCTCTGAATTTTTTTATAAAGCAAACACTTTTGCTCATCTACCCATTAAACCTTGTTGTCTTGAACCAGACAATAAACTTGTAGATCAGCTTAAAGAAAAACAAGCTGATAACCCAATATGCTTGATTGGTGAGATTGTTTATACTAATGATTGTCCAATTTTTGATCAGTCTGATGATGATGATGAGCTTCAAACATAAACTAATCATGCAGGGCAACGAGCAATTGATTGGGGTCATGAACTTCCGTATCATCAGTTTGAAAGCATCAATCAACCAATCCAATCTATTAGAAACAACTTTCACATAATTGGGAATCAACAGTCTTTCAGCTCAAAAGTTGAGGAGGAAAATAAAGAAGAATTTCTTGAGCAGGATGAAGATAAGGAGCCTTCTCCTGAAAATATTGAGGTATTAAAAGATACCCCTGCTCAAGAATATAATGATCTCTTCACAGAGTACAGTCCACTAAATCAGAACATACCAGGACTACAAGAAGACAGCGCTGTAAAATATGATGAGTCCTTCAGTTCAGATGATAATGAAGATGAGGAAGAAGTTCTTTCCCAAAAGAATCTTAATCTTGATCCAGTGGAGGAAAAGGTAATCTTGGTTGAAACCCATCTTCCAAATATTCATAGCCAGGCTTTATTTCAAGATCCCTATGCTGATTTTTTGAAGACATTTGAAGAGGGAATAAAAATTGTTAGGAACAGTATATTACCAAAAATCAGAAATTTTTTTAACACTGCTGCTAAAGAACAAGTGAGATGGGAGTGGCCCTTTTGTTTATCCAGCATGCTCAAAGAGATGAGCATAGACCAGTCATGGAACCATATGATAGATTGGATGTATTGGAAAAAAGAGTTTGTCAACTAAATATGTAAATATTTCAAAGTTAGATCAGGGTAGGTAGGAATGTCAATAAAGCTCAACCTATGAGCATTTAGTTAGTTTTTTGTTTTCTGCTTTGAATTTGAGAAAAGAAAAATAAAAAAACAATAGAAAAAGAGTAAAAGAGGGCAGAAATAAAACAAGAAAGGTACAACCCCATACCAAAAAGAAAAGAAAATCTGAAAATGTGCAAGCTTAAATGCCACTCCGGAAAAGAACACTGTTATTTAGTCATACAGCCTAATCATGACTAGATAGATTTAAATTTTCTATTGATAGGTTAGTGAATCAGATTAGCCAAACAATTTAATCTTGGCTTATTAGTAGATTAGATTAGGATAGAAATAAATGGCTCTAATCAGACCAAAATCTGAGCCAAAGAAGATCAAACATGCTTAAAATCTGAACCAAGAAAGAATAGAAAAAAATAGCTCTAAAAGATCAATACCAGAGCTGCCAGAAAGAATGAAGGATGTCTTTTATTTTTCAAATCTTAAGCCTTCACATTTTTGTTTTTTATTTCCTGCAAATTTCAGTCTATGTGCAGCTTGTTTTTATGCCATAGACACTTCAACAAATCAGACAGCCTAATCCTGGTTTGACTGTCTTTTTCAATTTCTGTTTTAGAAGATAGAGAATAAAATCTGCCAGACAGTTTAATCATGACAGATAGTAGCTTAGGTAGAGAATTAAGGAGTTCAACTTCTTAATCTGAACTCATGGAAGAAATAAGGGTAGATTTAGATTAGTTTCCTACTTTCAATAAAAGAATAAAATGTTGATGACAAAGGTTTGCAAGTCCAAGTGCACCTTATGAAGAAAAAATGTTAGGAAAAGTAGGCTGTGTAAGTAGAATGTTTGGGAGAAATTTGTTTGCTGATACAAAGAACTAATCATCTTTTTAAGCATCATGATCAAGGAAGAAAGGTTGTCAATGGATAAGACACAGTTCTGCATCCCAGAGATCAATTGCTGAAATTCTTGACACCTCCAAAGGAGCTTCCATCCCCAAGTGGAGCCACTGTTAGCCATCAAGAAATTTTTGTCATAGCAAATGATGGCTAAAACGGGTCTTTGGTCTTCAAGAAACAAATATCATGCAAAATTTGTGACTTCTTGAAGCCTGTTGTTCCTTAAAAGTGTTGTTCCTTGACAGTGTTGTTCCTTGACAGTGTTATTCCTTAACAATGATGTTCCTTAAACAGTGTTGTTCCTTAGCCTGATGTTCCCTTAAAAGAAATCCACCAAGTAAGCTTGTTGTTCCCAAATAAAACTGTTTCCTAAAGGGCTCCATTTTCATAATTTCATCCCCCCATTTCATCTTCATACAATGCCCCCATATCATTTATTTTCCCTGTAAAATCCCCCTTTCCTCTCTCATTAATCCTTATTTTCCTCAAAAAACCCTTTAAAACCACTTAACCCTTTCTTATTTGGTTTTAAAAATCCTTTTACTTCATCCAGAACCCCAAAAACCTATAAAACACATAAAACCCTCTTGTTCCGCTTTTTATATTAACAAACAGGCTTTAAGCCCCCTAGGGCTTAAAACCTTGGGCTTTCGCTCCATATGGCTTAAGCCCCGCAACCAGGCACTTAACTCCTTCGTCCCATATCGCATTGGCATTATCATGATTTTCATCGCATTGTTCCCCCTTCCCCCCGTCGATGCGATTAGCCCCCTTTTCCCCTTGGCCCTTGGTCACTCATTTTTTCATGCGACCATGCCTCAACACCTATGTTTAACCCCCCATTGCATCGACATTTTCCTTTAAAACCCGCATCTTTCTTTGTAAACTTCTCGCCCCGATGGCGATGCCTCGACGAAATTTACACCGTTGATCCATAGGATCCGACGGTCCTCGTTTGATCCCATCTCTAACCCATCGCACCTCCTCTCCCAACCATTGCTTGACACCTGGCTTCCTCTTTCTTTCTCCGCCGCACACCTTTCCCATCGCGCTCTTTCCCCACTGTTGGATCTACCCCGCTTGATCCAACGGTCTATGATCAATATCGCGCAACTTTCGCTCCCGAGGTTTAACAACCAAAACTCACGCGAGACCGTTGGTTTTGCAGAAGCCACGTGGCATATTTTGGTTGGATCGCGTTCCCTCTGGGCTAAACTGCTTACCACCATTATGAACACGAAAACCATTCACGATTTTTGCAAAACCACTTTGCCCATTTTCGCACCTAAGTCGGTTTTTAAACCAGTTTTTCGTGGGTTTTCTCCACAGAACCTCCTCCGCCTGCATTTTATCTCCTCCTCATTGCTCCATCCGCCTCCGCTAGCCTCCAAAGTAGTTTTACTAACCACGCAGGGTTTTATAACATGTTTTATGGTTTTGTGCAGGTTATATGGTGATTTTAAAGGCCGAAAGCCCCCTACAGTCCATAAAGGGACAGTGGCTAAGGGTGACGATCCTCAGAGCCCGATCAAAAGAAAAAGGGACAAAAGGGGGGCGGATCTTATGTTCAACCAGTGTTTCATGAAGCATTGGTTTTGCAGTTAAAACCATCCAGCGCAAGCCATCTGTGAATGAATAAAATTGAAGGATCAGTAAAGAGTATCAGGGAATAAACATGAAGGATTAAAGCGCAAAGTTAAAAATCAAAAGACTTAATCCCACGATTTAAAGGGGTCAAGCACAGTTTGAAGACAAAGTTAATTTAAAAGGTTAAAACAGTTAGCATAAAAGGTTTAAAGACTTTGAAGATGATTACAAAGGCCCAAAAGTAGTATTAGGGCATAATCAGTGTTTAAAGCCACTAAAACTGACAGATCAACAAAGAGAGTCTCCAAATGCCACATCAGAGAGGCAATTAAAGCCAGAAATGCCACCTATAGACTCATTTTCCTCAAAAGAATACACAATAAATGCACAATCAGAGATATTTTGTCAAAAAAAATCTCAGAATTAATTTCCAGCCTACCAAAGCCTCCAAAGTCAACAATTTAATGTAATAATCAATTAGCAGAGTTAAAACATTTGAAAACTTCTCCATTTAGCCCTTCAAAGACCGAGAAGTACTTACTATGTATTAATTGAACAGATAGACCTTTCTTTCACTCCACCTCCTCATTCTTCTATAAATACTGCTCTAGAAGACAGTGTAAGGGTTGGTCTTTGAATACTCATTGATTGTAAATAGCTATTGAGGCTACTGAAGCTCTGTTTTTTAATAGAAGAAAGATAGGCTGAGATGAGAAGTTTGAAGCTGTAAAGACCCACTGGACTTGAAGATTGTAATTGGTTTGAACATCAAATACAAAAGCTGATTTATGGGATACTGGTCTATGTCAATGGTGATGTTTTTCTTATTGTAATTGTTATTTTTCTCATGTTTTTCATATTGTCCAATTTCTTTGATAAAGAACAACAAATATAGATTAGGATTTACTTCTAAAGTACCCTAAATCTCACTGATAAATATTTATCTTTATGTTTTCTGCTAAATTGTGTATTTGAGGATAATTCAATAGAGTATAACCAACGAAGTGTTGGTAAGCCCATGTTTCATGAGTACAATTTGAGATATTGTCTTTGAAAGTTCTTGAAAAGTCTGTCAAGTAAATTTGAACTAGGGAAGTCTATGGTTAGCCCTGTCCTCTAGTTTATCTCCAACAGTAGCTTTTAAAAGTTTCCTGAGAGTATGCCAAAAGCAAGATAGGTTCAAAGTCCTTACTTGATCTTAGGCTATTCTTCATTTATCTTAAATGTTGTCTTGAAAAGTCTGCTAAGTAAAATTGAACTAGGGAAGTCTATGGTTAGCCCTGTCCTCTAGTTTATCTCCAAAAGTAGCTTTGAAAAGTTCCCTAAGAGTATGCCAAAAGCAGGATAGGTTCAAAGTCCTTACCTAATATTAGGCTATTCTTTGTTTATTTTAAATGTTTTCCATTGAGAATATGCTGAAAGCAAGATAGATTCAAAGTTCTTACTTGATCTTAAGCTATTCTTTGTTTTCCTTTGAGTATCTTGAAAGCAGGCTAGGTTAAAAGTCCTTACTTGATCTTAAGCTACTCTTTGTTTTCTTATATGTTTGCTTCTTTCACTACACTTTTATGTTCCATACCATAAATCAACTTAAAGAGATCTGTTGACATAGGTGACTTGCCCCATAGACCACTCTTGAAACTTGTTGTGCAATTAAATCCTTTTGTGACTCCATAGCCCAATGGATTGATACTGTTTCCTACTTATCCTATCAGCTGAACCATTTTTCAACCTACTTACACCTTTACCCCTCAAAAAGACTTCTTTCATTTTAATGATATTCATCCCAACCAAAAACAAACAACCTTGTACTTCATATATGGCCTAATATCATATCATAAAACATAAAGAAAAATATTTGAAAACACTTATATAGAGAGATCCCTCTCTGAATCTAGGATGGCTAGATCCTCGGATTCCAAAGTGGTTTTGATGTAGGCTCTGCAACATTTGTTCTTTCCAATATTGCAAACTACAGATACCCTAACAACACCAAGGAAGGTGAACCAGAAAAGCAGACTAATCAAACAAAAAGCCAAAAACAACCTAATGGAAGAAGGACCAACTCCCACATTTCCCCAGCGGAGTTGCCAAATTTTTGTGGAGGTAAATCCCCTCCGTGGACACAGGCGATCCCACTAGCCCTAGAGTGGGTCTAGCAACAATCGAAACACACAATACTATTGGTTCCTAGTTACAAAAGATAGAACTGCGATAGATCGCTTACCATGATTCCTTCGTTGTTGTTGTCGAAGAAGAAGTGGTGCTTATGTTCCTAGCTGGACAGGTCACGATCCGTGAGCTTGCTGCATCCAAATACATGTATACATGAAAAGAAGAGGGACAAAATGCAATGTAATATTTCACACTTTTATAACTATCGATCAGTCAGAGAGGAACGAATTAAATTGCATTATATAATGGAAAAACACAATCAAGGAACCAATCGCTGAGTCATGTATATTAAGATACGAGAGAACGATTACAACCGATGCTCTGACTTCGTGATCTTCCTTCAATAGGGTTCCAGCAGGACGTGTCTCACAATTCTTGTCAGGGATTCGACATAACTCTCTCTCTCACAGGGTTCTCCTTACCTTTGCTCTTAATTGTCACTCAGCTATAATTTCCTTCCCAAAAGTTCAGCTAGCTAGAAAATGGAGAGGGCAGGGTTTTATAGAGGGAGAAGGAGAGGTTAGGCTCCCTATAATCATGGGGGAGAGTCCTATCCCTTAGGAAGGTTCCATGAGAGGTTGAAAACCACTTCCTAAACAGGGAGATCCCGAAGCAAACAACCCAACCTCATTTTGATGATCCATTCTGAAGTCGTTAGAATCAAACTTCCGCCTTCTATTGTTAAAAAACATTCCTTAATAGGCTTGGCACGGTCACAACACAGGGACAGAGCGCCAGCTGACGCGCCCAGTAGTGGGAATTTTCCCCATTGGCGCGATGGATGAACTGGATACCCGCGCCAATGCCAAAACATGGGTTTTTAGGGTTTTACAGAGGAAATGTTCTTGAGGAGAATTATTACCCTTATGCAGAAGGATGCCATCAAGGTATTTTCAGGACATTTTACTGTTCACAGGTCACGGGAATAGTCCTCTAATGTACGGGACGAGGGATTGCAGGGACAGTGACAAAATGCTGTGTAACAACTATGATTCAGTTACTTTGTTTAGGGGATCTATCTTCTTCGGTCCCAGGTTTTTCACAGACTATGGGGAGAGTAGTACGCGTCATTCTGGCGATATTGAGAATGGGTTTCCGGCCCATTGTGGTGTGGAGTGGAAAAAATACCATCTACTGATTGGTGTTCCATTATCTTTTTCGGGTTGTTTACTGTTCACTTCACCATGCTTCTCCCAGGTAAATTCCACTGTTGTGCCCATTACTTCTAGCAATTTCTCGGGATGTTTTACAACTCCAATACAACCCTCTATGGGTTTAGTGCTACCGGTTTTGTTTGGCTTATTTACGGTTGGTTTTCCAGATTTAGGGACCCTCTTGACATATAGCGAGGGTTTCACATCTCTCTTGGCATGTTCTACTGGTGGGTGCTTGCTTGGTCTTTCAGAGGTTTTTTCGAATGCACCGGTTAAATCTGTGCATTCACATGAGGTGAGAGTGGTTAATTTGGCATGCCCACATTATGGGGTTGTAGGTGCACAGGTTGAGAATGAGTCAAACCAGTTAGCTTGTGAAGCGGATGTTGAGGGTCCTACTCTACAAAATGCTAGGGTTCATAGGGATTTTAGTGATCGACGCAAGAAATTCAGGGTTTTGAAGTGGGAAGTAGTCTCGGTCCCATATAATTTATCTATGGGGAACGACATCAAAGTGGAAAAAGTTGTGGACCTTGCTGAAAAATCCTTGGTTGGGCATGTACGAGGTCAAAAATTTAGCAAGGAGGCAATCATTGCTTGGCGCAACCAGATATTATGTGTAAGGGCTTAGGAATGCCTAGATATATTTATGTTGGCGAAGGGATGGTTTCAACTTATTTTCAAATTACATGAGGTGGCTTCATAGGTTGCAACATTGTACGGTCTATTGATTCTACTCATATTATATTCAAATTTTGGGCTCCCACATTCGATGAAAGTAGGGAACGTTGCGATGTGGTTTTTATTTGGGTTTTTTTGCCAGGATTACCAACTGATATGTGGAATCCACTGAGTTTTTCTAACTTGGGGAACATTATTGGATGATTTCTTGAAGCTAACTACTCTTTTGAGGAGTCGAGGGATCTATATGTGGCTCATATATTGGTTAGTTTGGACATGCGTAAAAAATTACACGAGGAAATTAACTTTGGTTTTGATGGGTATTGTCTACAAATATTGGACTATGAAGGGTTTCCCTTCAAGTGCAAAAGGTGCCATAAATACGATCATTTAGTTCAAAGCTACAAATTATTGTTCTGGAAAATAGGGGGACTTGGCTCCAACTTACAAAAAGTAGCGTGTGGCAGATAGGGTAGAGGTTGAGGGAAGTTTTTTGGAGGAGGATTTGGTTGGAAACCCATAGGTGTCTTTGGGCTCAGTTGCTCCCAATGACATGTACACTAATCCTATGGTTTCAGAAACCGCAGTCTCATAGGAAGCCACTTCTTCATCTGAATATGTTTCGACGGATCCTCCTCCTCCCAAGGGTACTACTAATCCTTTCTCTCTTGTATCTTTGCTTGTTTCCACTTTATTTGCACTCAGTATGGATGTTATGGTCTCCTTTTTGTGGTGTGGTGTGAATGGGTCTCTGAAGTCGGTCACAAAGTTTCCCATTGCCAAGGCGATTTGCGCTATCCCATTGGCTTCCACGGGCTATACATCCCCCAGGGCTTCCATTTCATCGGGTTTCTCCAGGCTCCTCGATGGTGGGTATATCTTTCATAACCTCTGATACAGGCTTATTGTTTCCATGACTGAGGGTCTCTCTGGTGGTTTGGGGCATTTTTGTGTATTTATTTCAAAATACAGGGGGAGGGATCGAAAATAAAATATTTCCAAAGCTAAAGACAAGGCTTGTGAGTAGATGGTTGTGGGTCATTAATCTTATATCGACGGGGAACTTAGAGCATTGTTTCCCCTCTAAGGTGTTCCCAAATGAAATTTCTCTCTTTCAATTGTAGGGGTTTGGAAAGTGATCCTAAAAAACTTGCTTTAAGATGCATGTTTCAAATCAAACTACCTGATGCTATTTTTTTCTAGGAAACCCTTTGTGAGGGTGTTACTATTTCATTTTATCTTGAATCTGTATTTCCATCTTGGTGTTTCAATGTGGATGATGTCTGTGGTCGTTCAGGTAGTTTGGATGTAGGTGGGGACTCTCAGAAGTTCCAAATGGAAAATTTATGGATTTTTTCATGTGATTTGGGGGTGGTGGGGTTTTATATGGATCTAAATTTCATTACCACTCTTATAACTACCTATGGTCCTCATGATGATCAAGTTGTTTATTGGGACGAGGTTTTCAACAAAACTTTATTTTCTTGGGATAAACTGATTGTGGTGGGGGATCTAAATTTTTCTATTGGGGAATGGGAGTCTTGGGGAGCTTGTGCAAGGGTTGATCCATTTTCTGATTATTTTTATATTAAGATTAACTAAAATAACCTTCTTGATTTGGTCCCAGGGCGTATTACGCAAACTTGGCGGAACATGAGGTTGGGTGATGATTTCATTGCGGAACGCCTTGACGGATTCTTGATTGTGAATCCCTTCATGCAACGTTGTCATTTGTTGTGCTAAATAGTTGGATCTAGGGGGATTTATAATCACTTCCTAATTTATTTTGAGATCCAGGGTGCCACTCAAGAACTGACAAGTCCCTTCGAAATGAATTCTCAATGGATCATTGTTCCTAGTCTTTTAATCTCTTTCGAGAAAAGTGGTGTCCTTTTGTTAAAGGATTTGGTCGATCAACGATGACTCGTTGTCTTCTTAATCTAAAAAACATTAAAATAGTGGGAAAGGAATGGGCTACTATGGTTAGGCTGGAGAAGGATGAAGCCTTGATTGAGATTGAACAAAAAGTTGAGCAATATTATTCTTCTCTAGGAGAGGGCGATCTCTCACAAGGCTCAGTGTCATTTTATTTAGCTATGCTCTCGCAGGAATGAAATTTTGGATGCAAAGGAGGCCACTTGGATGCAAAAGAGCATGGTTGTTTGGCTCGACTGTGAAGATCAAAACTAAAACAAAAATCACTCTTATGCAAAGAGGAGAAATATAGCTAAAACTATATGGAGTATGGAGGGGTCTGGGGGCATGCTTGTTTTTTCATTTGAGGGTTTATCTTCTCTTGGAAAGGATCATTTTAGCTCTATTTTTTTTAGCTTGCTGATACAAATATTGTTGAGGCTATCAAGTAGCATAATACTTCCCAAGTTTTGTAGGGGATGAAGATAACAGGGAGTTGATGGTTGTTGTTTCGGAGGGTGAACTAAAGGAGGTCCTTGCCTTTTTTCAAAAAGATAAAAGCCCTGGGCCAGATGGTTGAGCATTGGAATTTTTCAGTGCTTTTTATGATCTTGCAAGCCCTGATCTTCTCAGGGTGGTTAATGAAGCCAAGGAGGGTGGGTGCATTCATTCTGTCTTCAATTCAACTTTTATTGCTTTAATCCCAAAGGTAAAAAATCCATCCTCTTTTAAGGATTTTTGTCTTATTACACTATGTAACTATGTGTATAAAGTTATCTCCAAGGTTATTGCAAGAAGGATTAAGCCTATTTTATCTAGATGTATTTCTCAGGAATAATTCAGGTTTTTAGAGGCTCAACAAATACATGAAGCAATAGGTGTTGCTCGGGAATGCCTGCATAGTCTTAAAATTCTCAAGTCCAAAGGGGTGGTTATCAAACTTGACCTTTCGAAGGCATATGACCGAGTAAATTGGCTTTTTTCTATGCCTCCTTTTGACATGTGGGGTTTCAGGTTCCCTTCATAAATTGGATTATGAATTGTGAGATGATGGTTTCCTTAGCAGTTCTCATCAATGGTTCGACTTCTTATTTTTTTCTCGACCCAGAGGGTCCTTCGACAGAGTTTTCCACTTTCTCCTCCATTTTCTCTTAGTTGCAGAGGGACTGAGCCAAATGATTGCGGAGGCAAAAGGGAGGGGTGCTTTCTTGGGCGTGAATGTTCCACAATATCTCACTATCACCCATTTGTTTTTTTTTGACAATATTCTCATTTTCTCAAATGGATTTGTGAATTGGAATCTCTTTTGTATATCCTACATTTTTGTTGGAAGGCTACGAGTATGGTCATCAGTGATCGTAAATCCTCTATCTCTACTTTCAACTTAAATGATAAAACTTCTCAGCATATCAATATTTTGTTTCCATATGAGATCTCACCACTTGATCAAGGTCTAAAGTATTTAGGCTTCCATCTAAATCCAAATTTCTATTTAAAAGAAGATTGGAGATGGTTGATTTCTAAATAGGAAAAATGATTAAAAATTTGGTGTTTTCATTCGTGTTTTGGTTAAACCAATGTTTGAAGTTATTCCAGTCTACTGGATGTCCTTGGCTTGGATCCCAAAGGGGGTTTTGGAACATGCATGTAGGCTTTGTTTCAATTTTTTGTGGGTTGGCTATTAGGAGCATTATGTACTCCCATGAGTTAGATGGTCTCATATTGTTATGCCCAAATTCCTTGGATGTTGGGGCTTAAAAAACATATTTTTATTCTCATGGGTGTTGGCTACCAAGTGTGGCTGACGTCTTATAGATTATCAAAGTCTCTAGACTCGGATCATCACTCAAAAATACATTGTCCCCCACAACCTGGAGGAGTGGATCTGCCTACCACAACATTCAAGAATACATTTCTATGGTTTGGAGGGCTGTTTTTAAACTCATCTCATGTGATCTCATTTGGATTAGCGTGGAAAATTGGTTCTGGAGCAAAGGTCTGGTTGGGTATGGACCCTTGGGCAAGCAGTGGAACCAACTATATATTATCTCCAACCCTGATTGGTTGTATTTGTATTCGGGGTATCTCTAGACTTTCTCATATAAATGACTTGATGCGCACTTCCATGTGGCAACAAGGGTAGCTCTCGGCTACAATTTTATAGTTAGATGGGGTTTTTCAGAGGGAATGGATTGTATACTTAAACACTTTATATTCATGACATATTCGTATATCGAATACTGAAGATGAACATGTATGGTATGGTAATGCAAATGGTGTTTATTCTCCAAAAGCGGGCTATGATCATTTGAAAATGACAGCTCAGGAAGTGATCCATCTATAGTGGTGGTGTTATTTGTGGACTGTTAAATGTCCATCCAAATAAAAAATCTTTAGCTAGTGCATCCTTATGGTTAAGGTCCCCACCTGGGATGTGATGCAACGACGACATAAAATTGGGTCAGCTAGTGTATTTTATGCAGGTAGGATAAGGAATCCATTGCACATTTAGTTGTTCATTACCCTTTCTCTCGACTCGTATGGTCATCGTGCCACAATGTTCTTGGTGTTGCTTGTAATTTCCTAGGAGTTTCATTAGCAAAAATTTGGAGGGGTTGGATCGATGATAGGGCCACATGCTTTTCGGTTGTTTCCACTTATCATATCTTGGGGTATTTGGTTGGCTCATTGATCAGGAGTTCATAAATTTTGCTCAAAATTGAAATTTACAGGATTGGGTTGAAACCAAGATGGTTGTGTAGATCTCGTCTTCCTGATTCCGACGTCACAAATGGTTCGAAAAATCGATGTCATATGAAGGAGATATCGCGTTCTGATCGATTTCCCAAAAAACTAAATTTTGCGACAGGGTTGACTGGATGCCCAGTCAGCATGTAGGGTGCACATTCAGGAAAAAGGAATATTTTGAAGAATATTCCTTTTCTCAGAGCCAGTCAGAGGCTGACAAGTGGCATTATGTGATTGGGTTAAGGTTGTACGAGTTGTGTTTTATGGCCAATTGGAGGGTGACACGTGGCCAACCTTGAGGCCGCCACATGTCCCTTGAACATTGTAATAAAATTTTATGGAGGCCACTAAGCTCAACCCTGCAACCTCCTGTAGAGCCTCCACCCACCACAACCATCTACGCTACACATGATTCTTAACATCTAAAGGGCTTGTGTAATATTTAAATTTTGATAAGATTGTATGCGGGGGTTGGGGATCGCCATCGGTCCCAACCCGCCGGTGGCCCCACGATGTGGTCACATGGAATTGCCACAAAACCGCGACATCAAACTTAACGACGACAGAAAACTACGCAACCGCTTCATAGTTAAACCTTATAACATGGCGGGTTTTGTTCCAATGGTTACGCCGACAATTATGTAATGCGGATTTAACTCCGGTTCCACCAACTACTATCGCGGTTTCGGCATGGGGTTCTGCTCCAAAATTTAAATGCAACCGGGGTTTTAGGGTTTGGCATGTGGCCACCCCCTCCCCTTTACATTAACTCTTACGGTTAAAGCTAGCAGGAACATTAGCACGCCACTATTTTTATGGAATTTGGCTGAATTTAACTACAGTTAAATGCAATTCACCAAATTTAGTGGAGGATTTCTAGGAATTATTGGGCAAATGAATTGGAGGGTCAATTTTCGCCCAAATGGAGTGAATGAAGAGCTATCTAGAGTAATTGGAGCATTCTGGAGCCATTGGTGTAGATAAAACAACCATTAGAGGCTTGTAAACACATGTATTTGCAAAATTTTGAACATAATGAAAGATGGACATATCATTGAGAGCTGGACCAGTAGATGTAGCCCGGGAGGGGTGAACTGCTTCATCATGCCTGATGTGTAAATGTTATGTGTGATTTTATTTCTATGTTATACGCTATTTTTCAATGTTATTTTCTCTTATTTCATGCTTCTAATTCACTAAAATCACTTATATTTCTGTTGGAAATACTGAGAGGGAGGTGAATCAATGTTTCTTTTCAATTGTTAATTATTTCCAGTTAGATTATTCATAATTAAAGACAGAGAGATATATATAATAATGATATTAATAATTAAAGAGAACTTCAATCCCTTTTTAATAATAGTATACAATAGATGAGAGAAGGGCACCAACCCTTTTAATGAAACAGGCACCAACTTGGACTTTGATAAGGCTCCTACCTCTAGGGCTTCGACCCTATCTTCTCAAGGCACCAACCTTGTGTTTAGGGTCACCTACCCCAAGGAAACCAATCCCTCAGTCTTATTTTTAATAGAAAAATGTGTGATGTGCTTGCTTGACTGTCATCAACAAGATTCTTCATTGTTATTTCTTTAGGTATAAGTAACAACCTTCTGTAGATACCGTTCGAGTTGCAATCTGAGGTGAGGTGACTGTTCACTGTTCAACTAAAATTCCAAGCCACCATTGGTATAATTTCCCACAGGTCTGAGCAGTGTTGTAGGTCTGATCCTAGCCTCCCACCGAACAGGTCCGAGCACTAATCAATGATGGTTGTCTGAAATATGAGCTGAGGTGAGGTCTAGTTTACCATTGGAACAATCTGAGCTTCTATTCCTCCACAGATACGCAATCACAGGTGGCTGACACAGTTCGGTATCACTCTTTTCTTAAGCTACAAGTCCGAGCTTGAGCTTAAGCCTCTTCCACAACTCTGTCCGCAATAACAGGTTGAGCTTCTTGTGTAAGGTTCCAGGTCTTTACTTCAGGTCCGAGATATTAAGGATAACCCAAACACAGATTTAACCTAAACAATTCCTCCTCGACCTCCTTAGTTCACGAGTTGTGAACTCTTCTTACTGTTCTGAATTCATGTGATAATCTTCACCGAAAATTTCTGACTCTAAAATGGATGAACACAGATTTATATATATAGTAGTTTGTCCCTATGAAGAGACACACCCATTGGAAGAAGGGCCGACATTATATGACTGCATAGGTCAGCTTGACTATAAATATATATATATTTTTATCTTAAAAATTCAATTTCTTACAAACTAATGGGAGTTTCGGGGCAAGTAAGAGCTTGTTGGAAAGAGGAAAAAATCCTCTTTAATATGGTCTAGGATTCATTGTGAAAGGTGCCTCCAAGGTGTCTAAATTTATTTTTCTTTGTGAATGTTCATAAAATTTTAGTGTAGAAGGTGATTGGGACAGTAAGAGATCATTAGAGCTTCTTCATCATGGTGTGTCTTCCATGTCATCATATGTCATAGTGCAGCATCTATCAATCTTCCATTAAGACAGCTCATCAAGAGAGCTTGTATTCCATCAATGACAATTATTGACCAACAATCTCCCCCTTTTTCATTGATGGAAATTTAATAGAATTCTCTCCACCTTTGACATCAATGGAAAATGGGGTGCCCAAGTCCTCCACCTGTTTTGATGCTCCCCCTAACATACTGTATCTCCTGACATGCTGCTTGATTTAATGTGATGCAAGAGCAATGACCCCCATCTTTTGGTGAAGATACTCAAATGCTTCTCGTGGAAGGGGTTTTGTAAATATATCCGCAATTTGCTTTTTTGTATTGACGTATTCCAACCTGATATTGTGTTCAACAACTTTTTCACAGAGAAAGTGGTATTTGATTGGAATATGTTTGGTTCTTGAGTGCATCACCAAATTCTTTGAAAGACTGATGGCACTATTATTGTCACAAAATATAGTAATTGGTTGCTTAGTTTCTATGTTGACATCCTTCAAGGCTTCCTTCATCCATAGAATTTGTGTACAACAATCAGTAGCAACTATATACTCGGTTTCAACTGTAGAAAGGGATATAGATGATTTCTTTTTGCTGAGCCAAGTTACAAGACAATCTCCCATAAAGAATGCATTTCCACTGATACTTTTTCGATCATCCACACTTCCGGCCCAATCAACATCATAATAAGCTGTCACAATCAGAGTTGAACTCTTAGGATACCAAATACCAAAATTAGTCGTTCCTTTCAGATATCTGAGAATTATTTTCACAGCTGCTAGATGGGATTGTTTAGGACTTGACTGAAATCTCGCTACCATTCCTACTGCTTGGGTAATATCTGGTCTTGTATCAGTTAAGTATAAGAGAGCTCCAATTATTGACCTGTAAAGATTTGTATCTATTTGGGGGGTATCATCTTCTTTGCTTAATTTACAATTTGTGGTCATTGGTGTGCTCATAGGTGCACAATCTCCTGACATGCTGTTTGATTTAATGTGATGCAAGAGCAATGACCCCCATCTTTTGGCGAAGATACTCAAATGCTTCTCGTGGAAGGGGTTTTGTAAAGATATCCACAATTTTCTCTTTTGTATTGACGTATTCCAACCTGATATTGTGTTCAACAACTTGTTCACGGAGAAAATAGTATTTGATTGGAATATGTTTGGTTCTTGAGTGCATCATCAGATTCTTTGAAACACTGATGGCGATAGTATTGTCACAAAAAATAGTAATTGGTTGCTTAGTTTCTATGTTGACATCCTTCAAGGCTTTCTTCATCCATAGAATTTGTGTACAACAATCAGTAGCAACTATATACTCGGCTTCAGCTGTAGAAAGGGATATAGATGATTTCTTTTTGTTGAGCCAAGATACAAGACAATATCCCATAAAGAATGCATTTCCACTGGTACTTTTTCGATCATCCACACTTCCGGCCCAATCAGCATCATAATAAGCTGTCACAATAAGAGTTGAACTCTTATGATACCAAAGACCGAAATCAGTCGTTCCTTTCAGATATCTGAGAATTCTTTTCACAGCTACTAGATGGGATTGTTTAGGACTTGACTGAAATCTCTCTACCATTCCTACTATTTGCATAATATCTGGTCTTGTAGTAGTTAAGTATAGGAGAGCTCCAATTATTGACCTGTAAAGAGTTGTATCTATTTGGGGGATATCATCATCTTTGCTTAATTTACAATCTGTGGTCATTGGTGTGCTCATAGGTGCATAGTCTTCCATCCCATATCTTTTAAGCATGTCTTTAAGATATTTTGCTTGAGATAAAAACATGCCTGCAAAGGTTTGAGATATTTGTAGCGCAAGAAAGTAAGACAACTCACCAATCATGGACATCTCGAATTTTTTGGACATATTTAGAGCAAATTCATGGCTCATTTCTTCATCATTGCTAGCAAAGATTAGATCATCGACGTAAACAAGAGTGATCAGAAGTTTTTCCTTGTCCATCTTCATGTAGAGATTTCTACCAGCCACTCCCTTTTTGAAACCTTCTTGTTGCAGATAGTGATCCAACTTTGCATACCATGCTCTAGGGGCTTGTTTTAATCCATACAAGGCCTTTTTTAGTTTGCATACAAGGTCTTTTCCTTTAGCAAGATCAAATCCTTCTGGTTTCTCCATGTAAACTTCCTCCTTGAGATCTCCATTTAGGAATGCTTATTTTACATCCATTTGATAAACCTTGAATCCTTTTGAGCAAGTAAATGCTAGAGACATCCTTACAGGTTCCATTCGAGCTACTGGTGCAAAGGTTTCTTCGAAGTCAATTCCTTCGATTTGTGAGTATCCTTTGCAGACAAGTCTGGCTTTATTTCTAATGATTTGTCCATCTTCATTCATCTTGTTTTTGAATACCCATTTTGTTCCAATTATATTTTTATCTTTTGGGCGAGGTACCAGTTCCCAAGTCTCATTTTTTTCGATTTGAGACATTTCTTCTTCCATGGCCTTTATCTAATGAAGATATTTGCTTGCTTGAGAAAAAATTTCAGGTTCTATTAAAGATAATAGAGCCACATCATCTTTTCTAGGGGTGCTTATCATCCTTCTTCGAGTTTGGATTCCTTCATCTATATTTCCGATGACCTGTTCTTCTGGATGATATCTTTGAACAAACTTGATCTTGGAGGGAGTTTGTGAAGATTCATTTTGAGGTTCTTCATTCTCCTCTCCTTTTTCAGGTTCTTCTTCTTCACTTTGTTCAAATAAAGGCTCAACTTCATGATCTTCAATTCCTTTTTCTAGAAGGCCTTCATCAATATTTACATCAATGATTTCCACTATTCTTCGTAGACGATAGTTGAAACATTTGTAATATTTGCTTCTAGTGGAGTATCCAAGAAATATTCCTTCGTCAACTCTTGAATCAAATTTACCTAGTGAGTCATCATTTATTTTTATGAAACATTTGCTTCCAAAAACCTTGAAATATTTGACTGAAGTAGGTCTTCCTTTCCATAATTCATAAGGAGTCTTTTCATTATTTGGTCTTAGTTGAGTTTTATTTAAGGTGTAAATTGTGGTGCCAACTTCTTCTCTCCAAAATTTTGGTTGCAAATCGACTGCTAGTAGTATTGCCCTTGCCATTTCTTGAATGGTTTGGTTCCTTCTTTCAACTACTCCATTTTGTTGTGGTGTCCTAGCGGTAGAGAGTTCTCTTTCGATTCCATGCTCTTTACAGAATTTATCGAACTCTTTTGAGGTGAATTCTCCTCCTCTATCCGTTCTAAGACATTTAATCTTAGAATCTTTCTCATTCTAAATGAGAGCCTTAAGATTTTTAAAACATTCAAATGCTTCGGATTTATATTTTATGAAATATATCCACATCATTCTAGTATATTCATCAAAAAATAGAGCAAAGTACCTTTCACCCTGAAGAGCTGGACTTTTCGTTGGCCCACACAAATCTGCATGAATAATTTCCAAAGGTTTTGTTGTTGAGAACTCCTTAGTTTTGTGGCTAGTTCTGGTTTGCTTTCCATTTTGGCATGGACCACATACAACTTGATTTGGTTTGCACATTTTTGGAATATCCCTTACTGCATTAATTTTGCTGATGTTGACTAGGTTATCAAAACTTGTATGCCCCAATCACTTGTGCCATAACCAACTTTCATCTGTTTGACTTAAGTAACATTTATCTTCTTGGATTCTACTGAGAATGTAAACATTATCTGGTGTTCTTACTCCTTGCACCACAAGCTCTCCTGAGGACGAGTCTCTTATTTCGCAATTTTTTGTACTAGAGACAACATTATGTCCTTGGTCACAAATCTGGCTGACACTTAAGAGATTGTGTTTGAGCCCTTCTACCAGCAAGGTATTTTGAGCTTTTCCTAGTCCATTGACAAAGGTAGCAGTCCCTTTTCCAGTGATTTTAGCAGATCCACTTCCAAAGGATACATTTCCATTTTTCTTTTTCAATGAAATAAACTTCTTTTGGTCACCTGTCATATGTCTCGAGCATCCACTATCCACGAACCAATGATTTTATTCACACTGAGCACATAGAACTAGGCCACATTTATCAGTTTTGAGATTTACATTTTAAGCTTTTTCCATTTTGAGAGGGAAATTTTGTTCATTATGATCATAATCATCACATAATGAGAAAGACGGATCAAAATTAGCCAAAGGATCAAAGGAATTGTAAGTTTTGATTTTTTCTTGCTCTTTAGGCCCACGTAGTTGGTTTGGTTGATTATTCAATCTTGGTTCTTCATTCTTATGAGCCTTGCAATACTTAGCTTGATGCCCAAAGTTTTTACAATTGTAACAATGCCCAAGAAAAATAGTTTGATACCTGTTTTAGTATACATAGCTCGAATCAACATCCTTCCTTGAAATTGCTCTTTCAAATCTTGGTTTTGAGATGTGACCTTTTTCCTAAGATGATTTTTCTTCTTTTGGATGGAAAGAGAGTACATCAACATAACTTCTGGCATTATTCTTCGTACTCGATGATTCTCCTTTGAAACAATTCCAGACTTGTCAAGTTGAGGTCTTTGAGTGTTAAGAATGTTGTCAAGAGCTAGAGAGCTTTGCCAACTCCTTTTGATTTGCTCCAATTCCTTTCTTAGGGACACTATTTCAGCTTCATGTTTTTCACAAATATCATCCTTCTCTTTTAACTTGATGCTCAAGAAGTCTTCCCTTCTTTTTGCTTCCTCGCTTTCTAGTTTGAGAGAAATTATCTTCTTTTGTAGGTTCTCATTTTCTTCAATGGAACTCATTAGCAAACTATCCATGTTTCTTTCATCTTCTATTTCTGAGTCATCATCATTTGTAAATGCCATGAATAATGTTTCTTTGCTTCCAACATAATTACTTTCCTCATCTGATTCATCATTGCTTTCTTTGTACTGATGCACATTTCTAGTTGATTTTCTCTTTATGACTACAAATTCATCTTCATTAGACTCATCTTGTTTAGAGAAAAAGTTCTTCTTATTAAACCCTTTCTTCTTGTACATCATTATTTTAGAGTCCTTTTCATCATCACTATCATGTTTATGAGGACATTTTGCAGCATAATGACCTATTCTTCCACAATTGAAACAAATAAGAGGGTACTTACCTTTTAGCTTAGATCCCCTTTTTAGTCTTCGTACAAATTGAGCTAACTCGTTTTCATTATCTGATTCGTCGTTGTTGTAATTCCATCATTTTCCTTCTTTTGTATATTTTGAGGCTTTGAAAGCTGCTTCTTTAAAATTTGGGATCCCTTTCCTCATCTCATAGGCAATAAGAATTCCATGAAGTTGATCCATCTTGAGAGTATCTAGGTCCTTCATTTATTCTATGGCACTTACTTTGGAGTCAAATCTGTCAGGAAGTGATCTCGGGATTTTTTGAACTACGGTGCTTTCTTCAATATTTTCCCCTAGTCCTTTACGAGAGTTAACCACTTCAGCTACTCTGAGGAAGTATGATGCAATATCTTCTTCATCATCCATTTTCAGACTCTCGAATTGTCTTCTATAGGTTTGAATCTTTGCCTTCTTAACTTTGGAGTCCCCATCATATAACGAAACCAATTTATCGCATACTTCTTTGGCTGAGTCACAGTTCATGACTTTCGTAAATTCAGAATCGGTGATTCCACTAGTGATGGAATTTAAAGCTTTGGAATTAACAATGTAGGCTTTTCTTTCATCAGGATCAATTGGAAGACCGGTGGGAGCTTTGTATCCATCCAAAACAGAGTGCATACTTCAGGGCCAAGAGACATTAGATAGTAGGACATCCCCTTTTTCCAGAAACTAAAATTTGTTCCATCAAAGATAAGGAGTTCCCCTGTTGCTTCCATGTTATTCATTGTGCCTAAGAATCCTTCTTCCAACTGTTAGGATGATAATGAAGAAGCTGGCTCTGATGCCAATTGTTGGAAATACTGAGAGGGGGGTGAATCAGTATTTTTTTTCAATTGTTAATTATTTCCAGTTAGATTATTCACAATTAAAGACAGATATATATATATATATATATATATATATATAATAATGATATTAAGAATTAAAGAGAACTTCAATCCATTTTTAATAATAATATACAATAGATGAGAGAAGGGCACCAACCCTTTTAATGAAACATGCACCAACCTGTTTGCCAAGCACCAACTTGGACTTTGATGAGGCTCCTACCTCTAGGGCTTCGACCCTATCTTCTCAAGGCACCAACCTTGTGTTTAGGGGCACCTACCCCAAGTACACCAATCCATCAGTGTTATTTTTAATATAAAAATGTGTGATGTGCTTGCTTGACTGTCATCAACAAGATTCTTCACTGTTATTTCTTTAGGTATAAGTAACAACCTTCTGTAGATATCGTTCGAGCTGCAATCTAAGGTGAGGTGACTATTCACTATTCAACTAACAATCCAAGCCACCATTGGTATAATTTCCCACAGGTCTGAGCAGTGTTGTAGGTCTGATCCTAGCCTCCCATCGAACAGGTCCGAGCACTGATCAATGATAGCTGTCTGAAATCTGAGCTGAGGTGAGGTCTAGTTTACCACTGGAACAATCCGAGCTTCTGTTCCTCCATAGATACGCAATCACAGGTGGTTGCCACAATTCGGTATCACTATTTTATTAAACTACAGGTCCGAGCCTGATCTTAAGCCTCTTCCACAACTCTGTCCGCAATAACAAGTTGAACTACTTGTGTAAGGTTCCAGGTCTTTACTTCAGGTCCGAGATATTAAAGATAACCCAAACACTACCTCCTCGACCTCCTTAGTTCACGAGTTGTGAACTCTTCTTGCTGTTCTACATTCCTGTGATAATCTTCACCGAAAATTTCTGACTCTAAAATGGATGAACGCAGATTTATATATATAGTAGTTTGTCCCTATGAAGAGACACATCCATTGGAAGAAGGACCGACATTATATGACTGCATAGGTCGGCTTGACTGTTAATATATATATTTTTTTATCTTAAAAATTCAGTTTCTTACAAACTAATGAGAGTTTCAGGGCAAGTAAGATCTTGTTGGAAAGAGGGAAAAATCCTCTTTAATATGGTCTAGGATTCATTGTGAAAGGATGCCTCCAAGGTGTCTAAATTTATTTTTCTTTGTGACTATTCATAAAATTTTAGTGCAGAAGGTGATTGGGATAGTAAGAGATCATTAGAGCTTCTTGATCATGGTGTGTCTTCCATGTCATTATATGTCATAGTGCAACATCTATCAATCTTCCATTAAGAGAGCTCATCAAGACAATTATTGACCAACAATTTCATGGTTAAAATCCTTAATACTTAAGCAAATGATGGAGACAATAATGTACATGTTTTATCACTGAAAAGACACTTATAATAGCAGACTAATACAGTCCTTTCATATTAGGTTGGTATTAGAATAGCAAACTAATACAGTCCTTTCATATCAGGTTGGTATCAGAGCTAAAGTTTATTCTCTGGTGTTGTTTTGTGCAAAGATTTGTTTAACTGTTTGCAAGTTTCACATGATTAATAGGTTCAAGCTCAAGAGAGGAAAAGGAAAATTGTTGGAAGCAAGAGGGTCTCAAAGTGAGCCACATCAAAGGAGAGCAAGATTGCCACAATCTCCACCACCTAGTTCACCTCATAAGGAAGCATAAGCAACATTAAGCATGTCTCCAGAGGAAGCAGAAATCCATGAAGATGTGGATCCCAAAGAGGAAGAAAGAGTGTTCAGGAAAGCATTCCTTGACATGATTGAGATGGTTAGAATCTTTTATCAAGAAAGGAATGAGAAACTGGAAGGAGAAGGATCCAAACTTCACAAGGAATGACAGGGATCATCAGGAGGTCACAATGATGAAAATAAGTCAAAGGAGGGCAATGGAAGAAATAGAGGCAGTGGAAAGTCACCATCCTCACCCTCATCATCATCATCCTCTACTTCATTTTTTGTACATCAGCCACACAAGTCAAAGAACACTGGTAAAAGTCTTTTTTAAAACTTGATGTTAAGTTTTAATTGCCAATGTTTAATGGTGAAGTCAATGCAGAAAATATTAATAATTGGATTAGGAAATTAGAGGTCTATTTGAGAATCCAGAACCTTCAAGATGATGATACCAAAATCCAATTAGCTTCATTGAGAATGCAAGGTGCAACAGTGGTTTGGTGGGAATCCAAGACAAAGGAGGAGATAAAGAAGCATGGTAAGATTATTCTATCATGGATTGATTTCATTTCTGCAATAAAAATACAATTTTATCCATTAGCTCATATGCAGAAAGCCATAATGAACTAGCAAAACTTTAGACAATTGAAAGGACAGTATGTGTAAGAATACACTGAATAATTTAGGAGAAGATCTCTCTTATTAGGCGTAGATTTGCAGAGCCAAGATACTTTGCTCAAGTACATAGGAGGCTTACATAGCTACCTTAAACATACTATTCTCATGTTTAACCCCACAAGTCTAGATGAGGTATGTGTTCAGGCCACACATCTAGAAGCTAGAGGGAAAAAAAATTCTAATGAGGGTAGGAACAAACCTTTTAAGGGGAAAAAAAAAGAGAAGACCTCAAAAGGTAAAAGCAAAAATAATGCATCTGTTAAGAAAGAGGGAGAAAAAGCGGTTTGTAAAATTATTCAAAATAGGGCCATAATGAAAATCAATGTTGGAAATTACATCCTGAAAAGAGGCCCAAATATTTCAACAACAAAGGGAAACAGAAAATTGCAGCTACAACTGAACATGATTTAGGAGAGGATTTAGGGGATGAATCTAAAATTATAGCCATGGGATTGAAGAATATGAAGGGGAAATAAATTGAAACTAAACCCAATACTAGTACATCAAACTGTCACATACATGCTCAAAACGAAGAAGAGAGAATTGCACTGTTTCATGTGAGGGTCATATCCAAATATACTAAGATTGACAAATTGTTTGACAGTGGGTCACAAGCAAACTTAATCTCTAAAGACTTGGTCAAGAAACTTAATCTTAAGACCATACCACATCCAAAACCATATCCACTTGGTTGGGTTTGTAAGGATGCAAATTTATAGGTTTCAAAGAAGTGTATATTGCGGTTTGCAATAACTGCACATTTTGTTGACACAATTGAATTAGATGTGGTTATGCTTGACATAACAGCTATTGTTTTGGGGAGTCCTTACTTGTATGACTGGAAAGCGATCTTCCATAGCCATGAGAAAAAATACCATTTATTCAAAGATGGCAAGGAGTACATTGTTAGAGCACATCGCAAGAAGACAACTATTGTTATGGTAAACGTTGGACATGTAAAGAGGCTGGTAAATTCAAGTAAGAACTTTGTTCTTCTAATGATTAAGCCTAAAGCTAATGATAATCATGAATCATTTGAGGGTTGTGATCCTAAGTTGAAATCATATTTATATGATGTAGTTGATGCACATCATGAGATGTTTCAGGAGCCAACATGATTTCTCCAAAAAGGGAGATTCAACATGAGATTCAGTTGCAGCAAGATTGTCTTCTTCCAAACATCGGCATGTATCGCATGTCGATAATGGAGAATGTTGAATTAAAGAGGCAAATCAAGGAGATGTTGGACAAAGGAATCATAAGGCCAAGCACTTCACCATGCGGTTCACCCATAGTCTTCATTAGGAGAATTTTGAGGTCTATAATGGTCCTCCTAAGGAAATAATAAAATAATATTTATGAATTTGCTATTCACTTTTTGCACCAAAATCCATGTAACCATGGTTAAATTCAATTAAAAAATTGTACCAAAATAAAATTAATATAAAAAAGTGCATTGTTGTGACTATAAATAAAAAAGAGATTTTCAAGAAAAAAATCATTATCATTGAACAACTAATGCATTTGTACTTTGTACTTAAATAGCTTAAAATAATTTATAAATATAAATTCATAAATTCTTAGTTGTACAACATACCATTAATTAAAATTTATATTACTTAAATTATAAAATAAAATTATATAATAACATGTAATTAATATATTATATAAAAATCAAATAATATAATAAAATAAATGTAATATATTATTTTATGTATTAATTTTATATTACATATTGAATTGATTCGATTTATAACATAATAAGAAATAATATATAATATAAAAATTAATATGATATATGAAAAGTGTGTAAAAACATGAAGATTGTATAGGGATATGCATTGTTTATTTCAAAAAATATGAAATGACAATAATAATATTTTATTCAAAAAATGTAAAATGACATTTATTATGAGTATTTTACTTTGTGACTTTAAAAGTATTTAGAATACTACCATGGTTAACCATGAGTTTTTATCCACCATTGAGAATGTGACAAGTAAGTACATTTAACTCAAGCAATGTTACCTCAACCATAGGGGATGATGTCATCGCCTTAAATGTGATTGGTTCTCATAAAGTGAATTTTGATTATAAATTTTCCTTAGGAGGCCCATTTTTTACCTCAAAATTCCCCTAATGGATTCCAAAGAAATATGGGACTTGGCACATGTGTGTAGACTTCAGAGCTTTGAACAAGATAATGGTAAAAAATTGATACCCGCTCCCAAAGATTCAGCTGAAAGAAGCAAAGTTTTTCACCAATTTAGATTTATGAAGTGGATATCATCAAGTAAGAATTGCATAAAGTGATGTATGGAAAATTGCATTCAAAACCAAACAATGACTATTTGAGTGGTTAGTAATGCCATTTGGTTTTTTTAATGCACCGACAACTTTCATGCATGTTATGGATAGTGTTTTGCATCTATTCCTTGATGACTTTGTGATTGTGTATTTAGATGACATTGATTTTCAGCAAAATAAGAAAAGAACATGTTTTGCATGTGAATAGAGTGTTTGATGTTTTGAGAAAAGAGAAATTGTTTCTTAAGATGTCAAAGTGTGAGTTTGGAAAGACTTATTTGGTTTATTTGGGATGCATTGTAGGAGGAGGCGAGTTGAGGATTGATCCCTCTAAAGTGGAAGCCATTGTGAATTGGACCACACCCAAAATAGTAACCGAGGTAAGAAGTTTTTTAGGTGCAACTTAGTATTAGAGAAATTTTATTGCTAAATTTTTTGCCATCGCATCTCCTATGCATGCAGTGACAAGTGTGAAGAAAGGCTTCCAATGGAGAGGCAAACAACATCAAGATTTTTAAGCTTTAAAAGACAAGATCAGTTCAGCTCTAGTCCTTGCATTACCGAATTTGAGACATCCATTCGAGATACAAACTGATGCTAGTGATTATGCCATGGACACAATTCTTTTGCAGCATGGTAAGCCTATCGCTTTTCATTCTGAAACATTCAATGGTGTTGTAACTAATTATCCTAAACATGACAAAGAACTGTATGCATTGGTACAAAGCATCAAGAAGTGGAAACAGTACTTGATGGGTAAAGAGACGATTATACATACCGATCATCAACCATTATAGTACTTGCATTCACAAACAAAATTGCAGCAATCACGACATTTCAGGTGGATGTGATTTCTTCAACAGTTTCACTTGGTTATTAGGTACAAGAAAGGTATTTTCAATAAAGTTGTTGATATGCTTTCAAGACCAATTATATGTGCTTCTACTTTACTCAAAAATGATCCTATTGTACATGAGAGTTACATAGAACAATATGCACATGATGTTGATTTTCAAGATGTGTATGCCAGTTTGAGTGAAGGGAATCAAGTTGAAGAAAATGATTAACACATGCATAAAAAATTTGTTGTTTTATTTGGGAAAACTGTATATACTACAAGGAGAGAGGCTAAGTGTCATGAGAGAAGCTTATTCATCTCTTATTGCTGGACACTTTGGGGTAAGCAAAACAATGGCGCATATACAGAGGTATTCCTATTGGCCTCACATGATAGATAGTGTGTCGCGTTTTATAAGAGGTTGTTCTATGTGTGCAACAAGTAAGCCTAGCAATAGGAAGCTTGAGTTGTACACACCACTACTGGTACCATTAAGGCCATGGGAGAGTGTCTCCATGGACTTTGTTGGATGTCTACCTATGTCAAGAAAATAACATGATTATCTTTATGTAGTTGTGGATAGATTCAGTAAAATGTGTATACTTATGCCATGTAAGAAAACCATTACTGTTGAAAAAATTACTGAACTTTATTTTCAACATGTATGGGTTCATTATGGATTGCCAACTTCTATTGTTAGTGACAGGGATTCCAAGTTCATTGGGAATATTTGGTCCAATCTTTGGAGTATGATGGACACAAAGTTGAAAAAGAGTATTGCTTTTCATCTGCAAACTAATGGCCAAACCGAGGTGGTGAACATAACTATTGTGCATCTATTGAGAGGATATTGCAGCAAACATCTTAAGTTGTGGGATAAAAAACTGCATTACATTCAACGCGCTTACAACCGGGAAAAACACTCTTCTACAAATACATCACCTTTTGAAGTATGCTTTGGGTATTTTCAAAAATCACCATTAGACTTCATCTTTGAGAAGGATGTTGCAATCGATGGGCATAGTGATATTGACAAGGCTCGAAAGTTCATTGAGAAAATTCAAATTATACATCAACAAGTTCAAGAAAAACTTGAGAAAAGTCAAAGAAAATACAAGGAGATGCATGACAAACATAGATTTGATCACAAGTTTCAAGAAGGAGATAAGGTATGGTTGCACATAAGCAAAGAAATGATGCAAGGAGAAGGTAAAAATCTCAAACCCATTCGCTATGGTTCATTCAATATCATAAAACAAGTTGGTAACAATGCATTTCAACTTGACTTTCCTTCATATATGCAAATGTATTCAGTTTTTAATGTTGAAAACTTACGTTTGTATGAGCCACCTTTGATCGATGATCAAGGAAGTGATGTTCAACTACCTTCTATTAAAGATTTCTCTCCAGAATTTCTGAATGAGCTCAAGAAAGATACAATTCTTGACAGGAGGACAAGAGCATCCAAGAGGGGAAGTGTTGAATACCTTCAAGTTGGGCTCAAAGGCAGTAAGCCAAGCAAGGCAAAGTGATGGAGGTTGGAAAGGTGAGGGAGTTGTACCCTCATCTACTGAACATGTAATCAAATTATTTTGGGGTCCAGAAGCTTTCCAATGGGGAGGTGTGATCAGGGGTTCATAAATTTTTCTCAAAATTGAAAGTTACAAGATTGGGTTAAAACTAGGATGGTTGCGTAGATATCGTCTTCTTGAGTCCGGCACCGCGAACGGTTCGAAAAACCGATGTCGTATTAGGGATATATCGCGTTCTGATCGATTTCCCAAACAACTAAATTCTCCGACAGGGTTGACTCAGATTCCTAGGCAGCATGCAGGGGCACAATCAACAAAAAGGAATATTTCGAAGAATATTCATTTTCTCAGAGCTAGTCAAAGGCTGACAAGTGGCATTATGTGATTGGGTTAAGTTTGTACGAGTTATTTTTTGTGGCCAATTGGAGGGTGACACAAGGCCAACCCTGAGGCCGTCACGTGTCCCCTGAACAGTGTAATAAAATTTTATAGAGGCCACCGGGCTCGACCCCGCAACCTCCTTTAGAGCCTCCACCTGCCACAACCATTTTCACTACACATGAGTCTTAACATCTAAAGGGCTTGTGTAATATTTAAAGTTTGATAAGATTGTATGCGGGGGTTGGGGAAAGTCGGTGGTCCCAACCTGTTGACAGCCCCACGATGTGGTCACATGGCATTGCCACAAAACCGCGACATCAAACTTAACGACGACATCAAACTCCGCAACCGCTTCATAGTTCAACCTTATCACATGGCGGGTTTCGTTCCAACGATTACGCTGATAGTTATGTAATGTGGATTTAACTCTGGTTCCACAACTACTGCCGCGGTTTCGACACGGGGTTCCACTCCAAAATATAAATGAAACCGGGGTTTCGGGGTTTGTCATGTGGCCACCCCCTCCCCTTTACATTAACTCTTACGATTAAAGTTGGCGGGAACATTAGCGAGCCACTATTTTTATGGAATTTGGTCGAATTTAACCACAGTTAAGTGCAGTTCACCAAATTTAGTGGAGGATTTCTAGGAGTTATTGGGAAAATGACTTGGAGGGTCAATTTTTGCCCAATTTAAGTGAATGAAGATATATATAGACTAATTGGAGCATTATGGAGCCATTGGTGCAGAGAAAATAACCATTAGAGGCATGTAAACACACGTATTTGCAAAATTTTAAACATAATGAAAGATGGACATGCCATTTGGAGATGGACCAACAGATGTAGCCCAGGAGGGGTGAACTTATTCATCATGCATGTTGTGTAAATGTTATGTGTGCTTTTATTTCTCTGTTATACATTGTTGTTCAGTGTTATTTGCTCTTATTTCATGCTTCTAATTCAGTAAAATCACTGATATTTCATGGTTAAAATCCTCAATACTTGAGAAAACTATGGAGACAATAATGCACATGTTTTATCACTGAAAAGACACTTAGCACAGAAAACTAATACAGTACTTTTAGATCATTCACAACTGGGATAATTTTCAGGACTCCCTTTCCTTCTGGGTCTAGATTGTCGAAAATTGTCTATCAATACTTCAACATTATCCATAGTCTTAGCCTGTGGCAAGGAGTCAATTAGTCCTTGTTGAGGCACTGGATTTCAGTTTTCCTTGGGGTTTCTTCGAAGGGGCTTGTCAGAATGATGGGGCCTCATGTGGTGGTGGTTTTTTCCTTCATTTATTCGAACACATTTATTTCTGTATTAGTTTGGGTATTGGGAGGGGCTCAAATAATTGGGTTGAGCTATTGGCTTGTAGATCCTCGATTGCCTTCGCCTTGGAGAAAGGTCTTGACCATCTTCAGATTTTTAGGGATTCTATATTGGTGGTGAACTGGGTTAATGCTACCTAAGTGTGCCATTTTGTTTCTCTTTCACATACATTTATAGCTATTTATCATTTGCAAGATGTTTTTGTTTCCATGTCTATTAATAATGTTTCCAGGGAAGGAAACGAGTTTTCTAACAAGCCTTTTAAAGAAGGACTGCTCTTGGATCAAGGGCTTTGGAAAGTGACAGAGTTTGGTGCTCCTGCTCCATATCACTTCTTACACCATTCTTTTATGGAGGAGTCTGTCATGATTATGGTTGATTTCAATTAACTATGTTTTGATGTACATATTTTATTTTGTTGGTCGGCATTATAGTAGCTAGTTTTCTTTTTGTTATTAGACTTAGTTTTATATATACTAGTGGACCGTGCACAATGATAGACACATTTGCAGTTGTCTTCATACAACTTATTAGTGGGTCATTGTCTTTTGCAGACAATATTTGTATCCTCTAGGAACTATATGTTTTTTATTGCCTCTTGTGGGATTAGGGAAGATTCCAATGAATGCAGATATGAATGCATATGAAAAATGTATTTTTTATTGTTTTATATGAATGAAAATACAATATTTTTTTTCCAAGAAAAAAATATTGTATTAAACTTGAAAAAATAATTTTGAAGCATCTCTTATAGCTAGGGCCTCTGATATTCTACACAATGAATATTTAACAAATGATGCAACCAAATATTCATGAATACGTCTCATGGATCAAACTCTATCTGACCCAAATCTTATCATTTTATGCTTTAATAACTTCATTTGAGATAATAAACTTGATAGTGTTTCATAAATAGATTGTATAGTGTTGTCTTTTATTTTCAAAAAACAAATATGTAATAAATAAAAATGATTAGATATTTAATACATACAATTAAGTGTTGTCACCTTATTTTATCTGTCCTATCATCAACCAAAATAGTATAAAAAAGGCTAGAGAAAATTTATGTCTATATTTTTGGAATAAAGTTAATTTGTTTTAAGTGAATTTTTTTTATTGGATGTAATCTTAGTGTATGAAGAATATTCATTGATTAATGACATTTGGGAGTTCACTTATACATGTGCAACTCATATAGTCTCCGCATATTTCTAAAGGTAAATCTTTTATAGCTACAAAATACAAAGTTTCCATAACACTAACTGTTATGCGGAATTTATGATTGTGGACAAAAGTATCTTCCCTAGACCTAGTGGACTGGCGTAGAATAACATAAAGCAAATAATATAGAGTTTCTCTTAGAGAAATTGAAATATGGAAATATGCCTACTTGGAATCCGTCGCAAGTTTTACTTTCCTTTTGGCTTGTAAGCTCCAATCATAGCTCCAAATGTTATAATTTGAACCTGCACATACAACCAAAACAAGCCAAGGATCTACAACATCTATGCAGCACAATTCAATCACTCTATTCAATGAATCAATGACTCATTGAAATACATGAATGTAATTGTAACAAAACACATATAGGAAAACATTATACTCTTTGTATTAATAGAAAAATGAGAGATTTTAGAACTAAAAATAGTAGTTGATCTTGTAGATATCTCCCCAAGTTGACTTGTCCTTCCTTGTCACAAAGCACACCTCAGTGTCACCCTAATGCATGAAGATGATGACTCTATTAGATTCAAGGTAGTAGCATGAGAGCATGATAAATCTCCAACATCCAACCCTGATGTTGTGGATGGCATTAAATTTATAAGAGAGTGTGGTAGTTTAGGAATTCTTATCCATTTACCAATTTAGGCTTGAAATCCACTTCAGATGGGAGGATGAGCTCAAGGGGTAAGAGGTGAAGTCTCCAAGGTAGGATCAGATAGGATTCGAGTTTCTTATCCACGGTAAATGGTTAAAACAACTCCTAGAAGCTGTTATCACTCTAATAATTCCAAAAGTTGTGAGATTTTGATTTTATATTTTAAAGAATATTAGAGGTAACCACAGACCTAATTTTAAGCTTTAGGATCTAGCCTTCCTAAGGCTCAGAGAGGGCCCTCTCTATAAGATTTAACTTTGTTTTTATGCATGATCTTAGGTTATTTATATGGGGCAATTTGGTTTGGTTTGGTGGTAAAAAATCATTTACTGAGATGGATAGTGATAGATCTGTTTTCCATTGGGAAAATGGAGTAAATGTGTCAAGGAGACAGATCAACATAAGGGTCTAAAGTCAAATATTTTTAGGGAAAGATAGCAGAGTCACTCAAAATATTTGAGGTTGATTGGTGAAGTGGTTTAATCGGGATAAAGAGCAATCAAGGATTCTTTGATCCAGATAAGGATGAGAAGACAGAGGTAATTCGAAAGAGGGAGCAATTAAGGTTTCCCTACTCTGGAAATCATCAGAAAACATTTAAAGGAAAACAGTAAATAACAGAGTGTTTTTAACAAATTCTGATATATCACTTCCTGATTTCACATTAAAATTTAGAACACATTTATGTATGAATGGAAAACATAAGAATATTTTAACAAATAACAGAAGAAATTACTTCACTTAAGTGGCCCAACACATGAATCCTGAAATATGATGCTTTATTGATTTGATCTAGCCTGCTGACTTGAAACTTGGTACAAAAACCCTTCAGGTACAGAAAAATTGACTATAGAAATCTTCAGCAATTTATTCCACACTAATACTTCAAAAGATGAAGTATTTATACAAAAAGTAATACAAAATATCCTATAATACTCCTAGGAATGTTTTTTTGGAAATAAAATATCTTATTACAAAAAGATAGTGACAATTGCATAACAAACTTGCAAGTTGTCCTATTTATTAAATAAAATATCTTTCTTATTGGACTTAGGCTGCAGCTGGTTGTTTGAGGTGTCTTCAACGCTGGCACTTGATATTCAATCAGTTTTGAAGCTTTATCTCTCATCTAATACTCTTTAACTAATACACTTTAACCACTGATACTTTTTAACTTGTTGTTTGACTGTTTTACTGCCTTTAAAAATCTGTTTTTACTGCCTTTAAAAACATCACTCTGTTTTTTCATCCTTTTTCACTGAAAAATTTCTTTTTACAGTAAATCTGTGATTTTCTGCCAAAACTCTTAATTTAATATTTGTAAGTTTTCTAAAATTCTCATCAGCTTCTGTGTATCTAACAAAGGTTGGCTTGACAACAAAGAGATGTTTTATCTCATGCTGTAAATAAATAAAAAATTCAACACTCTTATGCAACACTTTACATGTGGGAACTCCTTGCCAATCTGCCTTGTTTACTTGATCTCTAGCAAATTCTCTTATCTTCTTCTTGTAATATTCTTGCTTCATCGGTTTATCATTGATAACACGAATGTTTGGCAAGCCTTTTTGTCTTAATGTGTCAAACTTAACCATGAATTTAGTTATGGCCAAATCCATATTTTGACACTTCTCTTCTAGCTGCTTCATTAAAGTTTTCTTTGAAAGTACCTTTCTTACCTCAAGAATTGTTTCAGTTCTGTCAGTAATTCCTATCTCATCCAATTCTTGCTTGTTTTTAGTGTTGAGAAACTTGATTATTTCTTGGGCTTCTTCAGGTTTGGAACCAAGCTCTTCTTTAGTTTTCAATATTTCTTCTTTGGTTGCCTTAAGCAAGTCCTTCTGCTCATAGATTACTTGAATTTATGGCCAAGTGTCATTGATTGACTCAATGATATTGGACCATAGCTGATTATTTAAGGCCATTGGCTCATTCAAGGTTAACTCTGCTTCAACCTTATTTAACTGTTCACTTAACTTTTTGGCATTTTATTCCTCTATTTTAGCATTTATTTGTGCTAATTTCTTGGCATCTTCCAATTTCTTAATTTGTTCTTTCAATCTGTTTATCTCATTATTCTGTATTGACATCTCCTCCATAGCTTTAATGATTTTGTTGGCTTCATCTGTCTGTTGAACTGCTGAAGTGGAAGATTCTGTAGCAGAAGTAGTGGAAGAAGTAATTGGCACAGTTGTGGCCAGTGGGATTTTTGGTACTAACTCTTCTACTAGAGTTGAAGGGACTGCTGTTGTTACCATGGGAATGACTGTAGGAGGAACACTTTAAGTTTTTTCAGCTTCTTTCTCTTGGACAAGCTTGTCCATTTCTATCTCCATCTCCTTGATCTGTGCTGTCATTTGTAGTATGAGACTCATCATCTCATCTTTTTTATTTGCCTCTTGCACAATCTCCTTAGTCTATGGATGTTCTGTTGGAGGTAGTTTCAGTTGCTTTCTAAGTGCTGCAATATCAACATTTTTCCTTTTCACCAATTCCTCTGCAACTTTTACATTTGAAGGGCCATACCCTACTTCAATCACCAGTTCTTCTAAAGACTTGATTCTAGTGTCTTTAGCATAAGAAGAATTTTTTTCAATCCTAATTTGATCTCTCAAATTTTTTACAGTGTTCAGGAGTTTCTGGGCACTTGTTGCCTTTGTGGTCATAGTATAATAAATCATTTCTGAGCTTTGCTTATGAAACTCAATCTAATCCAAGGGATGAATGCTTTCTACTGGAATTTCAATATTAGCTCTCTTGTAATATGATGTTGTTGTAGGTTTAGGCACTGTTGGATATAGCACTGTCATTAGAAACATTTTATTTGTATAATCAAAGGCTGAAAGCAACCTATTTTGAATTCTTGGAGCCTGCTTTAAGTACTGTGAGTAGATATCATTTTTTATCTCTTCATTCTTGGCCTTGATTTCTTTATATATCTCTTTGATATCCCTGTCTTTATCTTCTATCTACTGTGATGAAGATGCTTCCATGCTTTGCTGTTTTTCAATCGTCTAAGTGTTTGAAGTATTAGGTTCCTGATAATTTTCAATTATTGTAGTAGTTTAAGTGTTTTTCTTTGGATTCTCTTCATCTAAAACCTCAATTGTTTCCTTTTCCTTGTCTTCTGGATTGAGCTTAGGTTTCTTATTTTATCTGATCTTGAATATGGTTTATGTTGTTGGTTCAGCTATATATGTGCCTTCTTCTCTAATTCTCTTTGTGGTTTTGTCCTCCTGATTTACATTCTTCAAAGTGTGACTAGTATCACCTTGTTTGACTATTTCTATTAATGTATTTTCCAACCATTCTGTTTGGTTGGAAAACTGTTCAATCTCAAGATTCTTATCATAGATATAAGGGGTTAATTTGAATTTTACCCTCATCTTACTGAGTATTCCATAAGGATCATAGTTCCACAAGAAACTTTCATTAAATTTATACTCCCACAACTGTTTTGCTGCCTCTACACCTGCTTCCTTGTGATTGCATATGAAAGGACCCACCTGGTTTTTGAATTTGAAATGAGTCTTCTTTTTAGCAGCCAAATTTTTTTTAGAATCTGAGTTTATAATTTGTCTTATATACTCTAAGGCAAACACTCTCATTGGCAAGTATTTTGGCAATTTATATGGCAAGAGGTTTGATCCATAGACTCTAATCTCTGTATGATTTTGGTAAAAGTACCAATCACCAGTTCTGCTCTACTCTAATAGCTGTAACACTTTCTTAATCTCATTACTTATCCTTGGTTGTACACTGTTTGTAAGCATGTTTATCAATGGGTGAACAAAATAATATGTGAAATCCACATAAGTGAACTCATTTGATTATTTTCTAATTAAAGAAGTCCAAAAAATAATTGACAATGGATTACCTTCTACATCCCATTTATGAAGGGTTATTGCGAATTTATCTGCTTGGAAGTAGAGGAACATATGAAAGAGGAAGGAGGTGTATCTGAAAACACCTTCAGTGGGAAGTTTTACAAACTTATCATGGATACTATCAGCTATATACTCAACATAGTTATAAATGATAGTGGGGGGTTGACCAGGCACACAAGTGGGTAGAAAACCAAGTATAGACTCATCAGTGTGCTCATCAGTAAAATAACCAAGGATAAATGATAACATTGAAATAACATGTCTTGATCCTTTAGGAATTTGGAAGAAGAATATGGAGGGTTAACCTTTGGGATTTCAACATATGAAGACATGAATACTTGGAAGATCTGAAATCTTTTAGGAAAATCTGTAGGTTTTAACCCTGAATAGAAATTATCTACACACGAATATTATAATAGAAAATAAACAATAGCGAGAGCATAAAACATAAAACAGATAAACACAGAGATTTTCCCCTGGATCCCAAATCGGGACGACCAGCTTGATTTTTCATCATATTCCTTTTAGTCTTACAACACATATATATACATGCTGAAGCATACATAAACCCCAATCCATTAACCCTGGATTAGAACATAACCGTAGTTCCCTTAACCGGGTCTACAAAATACCAGGGGCCAAAAACCATCGTACCCCAAAACCATGTGCAAACTCATGCACAAAACATGGGTGGGTCCGCCTATGAGTGGGTCCGCACACCAAAAAAAAAATTTGCCGGGGCACTGCCCTGGACCCCGACAGGGGGGGTTGCCGCCCCCCCTGTGACCCCCCTGCTGCGCCCAATGCAATGTAAAGCGCATGGGGCTAGTCATGGAAAGAATATAACACATACCCAACATTCTCCCACTTGTTGTTTTCTTTCCGCAGGGGGCCACAAGAGAGCTTAGTCATTGGGCCAATTCTTCAACACCCATTGTTTCTCTACACCAAGAGAACTTTTAAGTGCTCATAGACTTAGTCAATGCATCTGCAACATTCTTCAAGGTGTCCACCTTTACCAGCAACACCCTTTTAGCCTCAACCATATCTCTAACAAAATGATATTGAACATCAATGTGCTTTGTCTTTGAATGATAAGCAGGGTTCTTAGCTAAGAAAATTGCACTTTGGCTATCACAGTATCCTTATAGCTTGTTGTACCAACCCCATACTTGAACACAATCTCTGAAACCAAACTACTTCCTTGCTTGCATGAGTGGTTGCTATGTATTATGCCTCTGTAGTTGAAAGTGCCACTACAGACTGTCTTTTACTCATCCAACTAACTGCACCTCCAAATAGGCTAAACACATACTCACTTGTAGATCTTCTTTGGTCTAGATCTCCAGCCCAGTCTGCATCAACAAAACCATGAATGTCCAACATTCTTTCCAATCCTGGTCTTCCCTGGTAGCACAAGCCATAATCACTAGTGCCATGTAAATATCCGAAAACCCGCTTCACTTCTGTCCAATGCTCCTTCCCTGGGTTTGACATAAACCTGCTCAATACTCCCACTGCATGTGCAATGTCTGGTCTAGTACAGACCATTGCATACATCAAGCTACCCACTACACTTGCATATGGAACATGGGACATATCCTCCTCTTCTTCTTCTGTCTTGGGACATTGTTCAACAGACATCTTTACACCTAGAGGAATAGGAACATTCACTGGTTTACTATCCTGCATATTGAACCCCTGCAATATAGTCTCGACATACTTACTCTGGTTTAACCAGAGCTTCCTTTTTGCCCGATCTCTCTTAATTTCCATGCCCAAAATATAGTTTGCAGCACCAAGATCCTTCATGTTGAATTTGGAGAACAGTTGGGTCTTCAAATCTTGGATAATTTCTTTGTCATTTCCAATCAACAACATATCATCCACATACAAGACCAAATAAATAACACGGTCACAAATTAATTTAAAATAAACATAGTGATCCTCCTTGCTTCTGGTGAAGCCAAGTCCCCGTATATAGGTATCAAATTTCTGATACCACATCCTCAGAGACTTTTTAAACCCATACAGAGACTTCTTCAACCTACATACCAGTTCTTTCTTACCCTTCACCATAAAGCCTTCATGTTGCTTCATGTAGATCTCCTCTTCTAGATCCCTGTGAAGAAATGTTGTCTTCACATCCATCTGTTCTATCTCAAAATCAAATGCAGTAGCAACAGATAAAAGTAATCTAATAGAGGTAACTTTGGCAACAGGAGAAAAAATATCACCAAAATCAATTCCCGACACCTCAAAATAACCTTTTGCTACCAATCGAGCTTTGTATTTCTCCACCTTTCCTTCTACATTCATCTTCTTCTTAAACACCCATTTGCTCCCGATGGGCTTCCTTCCAGCCGACAACTCCACCAGATCCCATGCCTCATTTTTGTGCAAGGATGCCATTTCATCAACCATGGCCTCCTTCCGGAGTTTTCCATCCTCTGAATCTACTACCTCCCTGACAGTTCTGGGATCATCATCAGTTATAGTTAAGGAAAAACCTGAATAGAAAGAAGATGGACTATACCTTTTTGGTTGCCTTCTTTCTCGAACTAATCTTCTCAAAGCTGGAGTTTGTGGCTCTTCCTCTTCTGAATCTTCTTCTGCTGTAGAGTCTGATTCATACTCCTTTATACATTCAATAATAATGAATCTGAGACACACAACCGTATTGTGCTCTTTGCCTTTCGATCCAGTTTCTTCCAGTCTTCATCTGACATTTTCGTTGGTTTAGTACCCGGATCTACTATGATCCACTGATATTTTTCCACCAGTAGATCCTCCATCTTGAGCTTCCACAACTCAAAACTCTGACCATTAAATTTCTCGATCTCTATCTTTCTGCCGCTCTCCATCTTCTTTCACCGCACGAATCGATCCCACAGATCTCCCCCTGAACAGGGTCTACCTCAGGCCCAAGCAAAAACCCCTCAACAGCAAAGGCGTCCCCTTGAAGCCGAAACTGCTCTGATACCAAATGTAGGTTTTAAACCTGTACAGAAATTATCTGCAAATGAATATTAAAAATAGAAAATAGATAATAGCAAGAGCATAAAACACAAAACAAATATACACAGAGATTGTCCCATGGATCCCAAATCGGGACGACCAACTTGATTTTTCATTATATTCCTTTTAGTGTAACAACACATATATATATACATGTCGAAGTATACATAAACCCCAATCCATTAACCTTGTATTAGAACATAACGAAATAGTTCCCTTAGCACGGGTCTACAAAAAACCAAGTAGAAAACCATCATACCCCAAAACCATGTGCAAACTCATGCATAAAAACATGGGGTGGTACTGTCATGATGGATCTACACACCAAAAAAATTCTTGAAACCTTTGCCAGTACCACAGGTAGAAAGAGCGCAACGCCCCGGCCTAGCAACATACGGCGCGTGGGGCTGATCGTGGAAATAATATAACACATACCCAAAAAATCTAACTCCCGAGGTAAATCTTTGTAAGAGCTTCTATAGATAATGGGACTGCATTAGGATCCGGTTTTAACTGAAGCATTTGGTTTATGGGTTATGTAGTGATAGTGAACAATACTTCTTTATCAACATTAAAAAAAGCTCTTAGGTCAAGGTAATAGTGAGCTTGACATAGTCTAATGACCTCTGGACACTGATGGGTATGGGGAAATACATATTTGGGTAAATTGGACTCCCAAATTTGAACTTCATCTCCTTGATCCAAATATTTTTCTAGACTCCAGCAATGGAGATCAAGAAGATTGAATTCAATTACTGGATCAGTGATCTTATAATCAACATCAGCTAAAGGGGTATGCTCAACATCTACAACAGGAGGCTGTAGTGGATTTATGACAATGGTGCTTTTAGAAGCCATTACTGGATTTTTTCTTGAAAATTTTGACCTCTGGATCTTATAAACTTTGTTTTTAGGTTTTCTATACTCTTATATACGTTTAGAATATTTACAGAAGTTATTTTAATATGAAAAAGGTTTCCTTTGGAGTTTTAACAGGTAAACTCTGGATTTTTATGCTTCAAACCTTCAATTCTGCTCCAAAATCAATCTTTTAAAATTTTTACAGACTCGGGAAAGGCTTAACAAGGGTTTCCTTCTCTTTTCTTGGATAAAACATACCTGAAATAGTTTAATCCATGCACAAAGTGATTCTGAATATTTTCAAAAGGGTTTGAATCATTCAAAGGGTTTTCTAGAGGTATATAATGATTAAAAAAATCAGACTTTGCTTAAAATTAATTTACTGTTTTCAGAAACTGTAAATTTATCAGGGGCTTTAAAGCAAAATGACTTTTGAAGGAAATTAGGGTATTTTGTTTAAGCAAATAGGATTCACGGGGCTCAAATTCACAAGTATAGCTCTTTCAGATGTAAGATAGGTATTTTTCTTGAAAAATACTTGTTATTGCAGGTATTTTGACTTAAAAAGGGGTTTTTGTGACGTTTTGGAGCTTTCTGAAGCTTGGTTGAGGTCCTTTAAACACAATTTGGTAGGTCTGAGCAGTTGAATTAGTAAATTCTGGCTGAATTTGGTTATTTGTGCATGGAAACGGGGCGACAACATCCTTTCTTTAGTCGGAGATAGTTAAATGAACAGAAAACGCAAGAAAAAGGGTTTGAACGTGTACATTTGTTGTTTTATAGAAATTTGGGTATGAAATAGTATCTACATTCAATGCGGGTCAAGTCAAATGGGAGGCAGTTTGGCGCGGGGATGATATTACCGCCAAACAGTTATCGCATGAGATGAAGGAAATTTATGGTATTTCGCAAACAAATGTTATCCAATTGTTTTGCACCGAGTGGAGGAGAGAGGGGAGGGCAATACCGCCCATATTGCAAATCCAAAATCAATTAACCATCGCGTTATTGAAATTATGATACGGCTTGTGGTTTGTCGGATCTGGAAAAGGGAGTGCGAACGGTCGTGATTTATCAGTGAAGTTGCTCGGTGTATGGGCGTGGGGCCGGTGATACTTTATGTGTAGCGAGGTTAACTTTATATGTTTAAAACATGGTTTTTTTAAACGTAAAATATTTTTTATTAACGGGATAGGCGGGATATGCAGTTTATACGAGCAATAGACTATTTACATGCATAAAATAACCTTTGGGTGGGTTTTAATATATATAACATATGTTTTTTTTTTTTTTTTAACCTATGGTGGAGCGGAATATATCATATGGAATATTTAAACCATAGGATAAAATTAAAATGTGGGTTGGGACTTTATTTAATATAAGGGATTTATATTACGGGGTGGAGTATTTATAGTGGAATTAATAAAATAAGTTAAATGTTAATATGATATGAATGAGCGGAAAATATACAAATACCCTTTATAAAGTGTAATTTAGGCATTTGGGCACATTTTTTTCATATTTGTGGCTCCTTACACTTAATAAATGCATTTTTGTGGGTTTTTTTGAATGTTTTTGTATGAAATGAAATTAGTTAACGGGGGTTTTCACTTTCCCTAAGAAAAAAGGTGTTTTACCTTAGGAAAAGGGATTTAATTTTAGGAAAAGGGTGATAATGTTGAGGAAAAGGGTTTTTATGAAGGGAATCCAATACTTAGTACCAATCAGTCACTAAGCCTTGGGTCCGGTCCCAACAAAAGTCAGAGAAATGCTCTAAGCTTTTATAATTGAAGGTTTTTAATACTGGAATACTTTGAGAGGAGGGAAGTTAGTAATTTTCCAGATGATATTTTAATCATGCTTTGTGTAACTGCTTTCTACCTACCCATCATTTATTCTACCATTTTTTCCTTTATTTACATGGGTGCATTTGAGCTTGCAACCCTAAATCCATTTTTCTTTTAAAGCATAAACTATCTAATTCTAACCTTATTTCATCCGAGGGCTCAGATTAAACAGTTGAGCTCCTCATTTATTCTCTAAATATCTACTGATTTGTCAATTTTAAACTGTTTTACAGATCTTTATTCTCTATCTATAAACATGAAATTTAAAGCATTAAAAAACTAAGATTAAACTATTTAACTCATCATGGATTATGGCATTTTGAACAAGCTGCACATAAGCATTTATTTGCAGTAAAAAATAACTAGTAGTGGAATTTTGACTTGCATCACTTTCATGTCTTATTCTTATCTCTTTTTTGTGTTTGGGGTCCATTTTTTATATTCTTTTTTATCTTTTCTTTTCAAGTCCTTTGATCTTTCTTTTAGGACTTTTACCCTCTTTTCATTTTTTATTTTTTTAAATTTTCAAATATGGGAAAACAACTTGTAGAAAGCAAGGTATGTACATATTTACAAGACTTATCATAGTCAATTCAAAAATTATGAACCCTATTACTATAGAACCCTAACAGTGGTTGCACATGGGGATGGCATTTCCTGGTGAAATGTCAAGAACTTTGAGACTAGTAGCCTTCGAATTCTGACTGTGCTGACCTTGTAAATGTTGTCTGAGCTCTGCAATTATTCATACTTATGATATTTTACCTTTCAAAGCTTAGGGCCTTCTCTTCGGGCTTTAAATTTTGTTAGGAAAACATCCAATCCAATCTAAAATCTGCAATGTTATGTACAATGGATAAATTAAACAAAGTTAACTATTGGTTATTTATGAAGAGTAGTAATGCTTCAGCATTCTACCATTGACAGGTCCACCTAGCAGATTTGATCCATCCATCTCTTTCAAAAAGAAAGCATCGTTACCTCTGTAACCATAAATAACATAAGGTCCTTTCCATAGGAAATAAAATTTCCCATGTTTACCTTTCTCTTCTCTCCTTGAATCCCACTTTAGAACTTTGTCACCAATATAGAAATCATCTTCTTTACTCTTTTTGTAAAAAAAAATCTTAATCTTATCTTGGATAACTTGAGACTTAAGATAAACCTCTTCTCTTGTTTGTTGCAAGTGAATGGTTTGGTTAATTCTTCTTTGAATGTCATTGGTCTCAACTTGTAATTCTTGGATTACCTTCATTACTGGTACTCCTAAGGAAGATGGAAAAACAACATCCATTCCATAAACAAGTTGATAAGGGGTTGTACCAATAGATTTTTTGGTGGTAAGTCTATCCGCCCATAAGGCATTCACTAACCTTTTGTTCCAAGTTTTCTTGTTATCTTCTAGTAATTTCTTGATGATGTTCACAAGGATTTTATTGGAAGATTCAACAAGGCCATTAACTTGTGGGTAATATGCAGTAGAATGGCCAAGGGTACTGTGGTATTTATGGCAGAAATCAATCATCTTTTTGGACTTTAATGCAGCTGCATTATCAGTGATAATATTTTGGGGGCATCCAAATCTTGAGAGTATGTTTTTTTCTAAAAAGGAGATTATGACAGTGTCAGTGGCTTGCCTAGAGGGTATGGCTTCTATCCACTTAGTAAAATAGTCAATGATTGTCAGAATCCACTTATGTTGGGTTGAGGATGGAGGGTGAATTTCACTAATGAAGTCAAGACCCCATTGTTGAAAAGGTAATTATGTTGAGATGGGTTTTAAGGGCAGGGGTAACAGCTTTTTCTTTCCTTCAAATATTTGACACTTGTGACAGGAGGTTACATACTTTTATACATCTACAAACAAAGTAGGCCAGTAAAAACCAGCTCTTAGGATTTTGTCTGTAGTAGTCTTACAGTAGAGATGTCCTCTATAGTCACCTGCATGAAATTCTTCTAAAGCTTTGTCAGCTTCTTCTTTAAGCAAACAATTCAATAAAATTCCACCATGATCTTTCCAAAAGAGTACAGTGTCTATGATACAAAATCTTAATGCCTTTAATTTTAAGAATCTAGTTTTTGTTCTTGATAATCCACGAGGAGCTTGTAAATTTAGTAATAGAAATACAATATCAACATACCATGGTGAGTCTGAAATTTAAAAGGCTTCACTGATCTCTGGAGTCGTCATCTCTTCCTGATCATCTATTTGGGCAATAAAATTAATATCTAAAGCATGGAAATTTGATTCAGTCTTGAGTTTAGCTAAACCTTGACCTTTTATGAGTTTGGTGGGTTTGATTTCTATGTCATATTCCAAAATTTTTGCAATCCACTTTCCTTTTTTACAATTAGGACCATTCTGTGTTAGAATTTTCTTTACAACTGCATTTGGAACATAGGCAGTGATATGTGAATAAAAAATGTACACTCTAAAGTCTTTAATGGCCTTTAATAAAGCTAGGGCGTACTTTTCCATTGTGTTATACTTTAAAGTGGAATCTCTGAGTGATTTGCTAAAGAAGACAATGGGCTTCTCATAGCCCTGGTCATTTTTCTGCAGTAAAACTGCAGCAATAGTGTGTTATGAGCAAAGGAGAAAATAATGAAATCTTTCTTAAAGTCAGGACTTATAAGGACTGGTGTTTTTGTTAAAGCTTTTTAATTGATTCAAAATATTTCTTGGCTTCAATAGTCCATTTAAGTACTGAGTCCTTTTTTAGCATATTGTTAAGTTCTCTGATTATTTGAACTAGATTTGAGATAAATCTTCTAAGGAAGTTAATTTTACCAAGAAAAGCTTGTAATTATTTAATGTTCCTAGGTGGAGTAATGTTTAGAATTGCCTCTATTATGGCTGGATCTATCCTAATTCCCTCTTTAGATATAATATGTCCTAGTAATTTACCTTCTTCTAATCCAAATAAAGTTTTCTTAAGGTTTAGAGAGATGCCAAATTTCTTGCATTTAAGAAAGACTTGCCTGAGATTATCCAAATGTTCATAATCAGTCTTTGAAAATACAGTAATGTCATCTAAATAAATCACTAGCAATTCATGAACTTCCTTTGCAAAGGCTATATCCATAGCTCTTTGAAAAGTGGCTCTTGCATTCATTAACCCAAAATTCATTTTTACATACATAAAAGTGCCCCATGGAGTGGTAAAAGCAGTTTTGGCTTGGTCTTCTGGTTGGACTAGAATCTGGTTATATCCAGAAAATCCATCTAGTAATGAAATTTTGGAAGAACCAAATACCCTCTGTAAAATGTGATCCATTTTTGGTAAAGGGTAATTTTCTTTTAAGGACACCTTATTTAAATTTCTGAAATCAACACATAATCTAATTTCTTTTATATTTTTCCTAGTGGGAACTAGATTAGAAACCCAATCAGAATATCTGATTGGTGCAATTATTTGGGCATCATACATTCTTTTTACCTCTTTATCAATTAAAGGCATCAAAACAGGATTGATCCTTCTTAAATTTTGTTTAAAAGGTTTTTGGTCTTCTTTTATAGGTATTTTATGATGTATTATGCTAGTGTCATAGGATTTTAACTCCTCATAACTCCAAGCAAAAACATCCTGAAATTCCTTAAAAAGAGCTATGTATTTTTCTTTTTCTTCCTAAGGTAAAGCTTTGGAAAGTTTAATCATTTTAGGTTTTAACTCTGTACCAATATTACATTGCTCAATATCAGATCTTAGTGGCTCCGTTTTAGGTTTTTTTGCAACATCATTAGAGTCAAATAAATCTTCTAAAGGAGTTAATCCTTTTGGTAAAAAATTATCTTTGAGGTTCAAAATATTAGATTCAACATCTGCTAACTCTTCAATCTCTACTTTTTCTAAATTATCTATATCTAATTGACTAAATTTAGTAGGTTTAGCAAAACTTAAGTTATTTACATCTACATTATTTAAATCAATTTGACTATCTAAGTTTTGATCTATGGTAAAATTTGTATACATTTTACAATTCTGAAATTCTCCTTCATTGTTCATGAAATGATAAATCTGTTCATCTTGTGAGAAAATTTGCCAATATTTAAGATTATCGGGAATTATAGGTCTTTGTTTTACTTCTGTTGTATATCTATGATTTGGTTGAAATGGAAGATTACATGTACTAGCAAAGGTTGCTAAGCAGTGAGCCTGTATGTTCTGTTTTCTTGGTATTGCAGAAAAATCACATTCTAACAATTATTTAATCAAATCTAAAACAGTTTCTCTATATCGGCTTAATCTTGGATTATAAACAGAATATTCTCCCGATATATGATTCATAATTAACTCTGAGTCTCCCATAATTGATATTCTTTTACCTCCTAAATTCCTAACAATCTACAGTCCTAAAATAAGAGCTTCATATTCATCCATGTTGTTGGTACATTTAAAATTCAGTCTGAAAGCATGACCTTCTGCATGATTGTTTTCCATATCAGTTATCCAAACTCCTGCTCTTGCTCCTAATTTATTGACTGAACCATAAAAATCTAGGTGCCATAATTATTCATGAAAGATGTTTTCACTGTCTGGTGCTTTGTTTTTATCTTTTAGTTCAGTTTTGATTTCAATATCAGTTTTAGAGTTTCATAAAATGAATGAATCCATGTCAGTAGGTGTAGTGTAAATTGGGTAATTTCTTGGTCTTTCTACACTACTGGCCATATATTTCATCAATGTTTCTCTATAAAGTTTCTTTGGTTGGCCAAAACTGATATTGTTGCATATGACATATCAAGTTGTAGAGATCCTTGTAATTTAGCTCCCCATGAGCGAGATAAGAGCATTCCATACGTGGGAGGGATGTCAGCTACTACAATGTCCATGAGTATGCTTTTACCAGGATATTGAACTAGTGTGACACACAAATCTTTAATCAAACCTAAACATTTGACTTTGCTGGAATCAAATGAAAAGAGATCTTTGTAAGGCCTAGTGATATCTAAATCCAAGGTTTCCATTATTGTTTTTGGCATTAAATTGTGTGAAGCCCCTGAATCTAGCATTTCATTGTGTAATATTTGATCATGAACAGTTAAGCTAATGTAAAACAGTGGAACCGCTCCATCTTGGTGTTTTCCATTAACATCAGGACCAAAAATTAACTTTGATTGATCATCACTTAGATTTACTGAATCTTCTCCATCATTCATGTTTAAGGTGTCAGTGATAGTTGTTTTGTACAAATCATATTTTACCAATTTTGTCACAGGAATTGGTATTTTTAATTTAGAAATTTCAGCTTGAATATTAAATGGAGCTTGTGATTTACTTAGCTGAATTATCTCTTCTTTAGTAACTGTAGTTTGAGTAGGTTTATCTTATTTTTCTACAATTGTTTTCTCATTTTCAGTTTGAGTTTCTACTGTCTTAACATTTTTAGCTTTCTTTTCAGGAATAGTTTGAGAAGCAGTAGATGTTTTTGCAAATTTTGAATTTTCAGAAGTTGTTTTAGCAGTGGCAGCTTTTGGATCAGCTGATTTTGGGTCAGCAGTGGGTGTTTTACAGTCGAAAATTGTTGTTTTGGCAGAATTAGTTGTCTTTTCAGTAGCAGATTTTTGTGAATCTATTGATGTTTAGACAGCATCATCTGTTATATCAACAATTTTGGGACTAGGTGAAATTTTAGGGCTTGAAATTTTCTGGGATGAATTAGAGTTTTGCTTGTTTTCCCTAGGGATAATTTGCAGAACTTTAGTAGTGGGAGCTTATACTGTTTTCTTAGTTTGTGTTTGTGAAAATTTCTTAGTAGAAGGCTCTATGTTTTCTTGCTTCTAAGGTTATATTGCTTATGTACTTCATTGATAGCAAAATCATAGCCTTTTTTGTAATCAAATGATTCACCAGAATCTAATTGCATTTGCTCTAAATCATATAAATATTGATCTTCTTGTGTAAGAAAGATAGTGTTATCATCATTTATACCCATTAGATTTATGGTGTCTTCATCATCATCATTTTGATGAGAACTTTCAGCATAGTTCTCTTGGAAAGGTGGTCTTATTGTTTGATCAAGTGCTGATTCCCTAGATTTTCCTGTGTTAGTGTTTTTCCTGAAGTTGGGATTCCTAATTTGTTGTTGGTTATCCCATTGTGGCCTCCTTTCTATATTGTCTAATCTATCCATCATTCTCTCTAAATTTTTGGCTAATTGATCTATTTTTAAATCTAAACTAGATGCTTCTTCTTTTATTGTTACTCTCTTCTCATTCCTTAATCTATCTTTTCTAGCCAACAAATTTTCTTCTACACTAACAGCATTTGTCTGCATTTTTTCTAAAGTCTCTAGATTTCTCTCTCTTAATTGATAAGCTATGTCTATGTCAAATCCATCAGGTAATTTGAGAAGGATGGAGTCTGGAGTGGGCTTGCAATTAATAGGAATTGAATTATAAATGATGTTGTATCTAGTGCAATAATCTTGGATTGTCTCATTAGGTGCTCTTTTAATGCTTTCAAATTCTGATAATATTTGTGTTGGAAATACTGAGAGGGGGGTGAATCAGTATTTATTTCCAATTGTTATTTTTACCAGTTAGATCACTTATAATTAGAACACAAAATGAACAATAAGAATAAATTATTTTATTATATTCTTCAATAAAATATGTACAATAGGTGTAAGGCTCCAACCCTAGACGAAGACACCGATCTTCAATATTCCAGGCTCCAACCTATTGCCAAGCATCAACTTGGACTATTGTGAGGCTTCGACCTCTAGGGCTTCGACCTTATTTATCCAAGGCACAAACCTTGCATTTAGAGGCTCCAACCCCAAGGGCACCAACCCTTCTTTGGTTCAACCTCCAACTGGGATTCTTGAGGACACTGATCCTCTAGGGCTCCAACCCTATCTTCCAAGGCACCGACCTTGTCTCTATGAGGCTCCAACCGTCAACTTCACTTTGTCAAAATATGTTTGGTTATTCTTCATGGCTCCCAAAGTATTCTTCAACAAGCCCTGTCACACTTAGTCTCCACGTCACATCATCAATGACAACCTTTTATTCTTAGAAGGTGTCATCACTGCTCTTCATCGTACCCAAACATTTTCTCCAAGTTACCTCATGATGACATCAGCATTGCATCATGATCTTCAATGTTATTTCCAAGATCACTTAAGGCTTCTCAACAAAATATCTTCAATCTTCTTCAAGGTCACTCCACAAATGCTTCTTAGTCTTATCTTCAAGTCTTTTTTCTTTTTTTTATACTTCTACTTCACTAATCTCCCTTGAACCCGAAATGTTGTGCTCAATAAGTTGTTCTTCAAGAATGTCTTCAATATTTTTAAAGAGTGCCTTTGATTACGCCCCAAGGTACCTTCTAAAATAGTTAAAGCCTCTCTTAGATCAAGGTCTGCACTTCAAGTCTTCACAATATTTTCCAATATAAACCTTAAGATCCTTGGACTTAAGTTCTAGCCTTACATTTTCCAAGCTTGAATATTTAAGGATTATACAAGTGTAACTATAGTTGTGTCTCTTCAAAATGAGATTGTTTTTCAAGCACCGGCTGCCTCCACGGGACTATCTCCACAAGTAGCAACACACACTATTCCTTCGGATCGAGAATATGCTGCCACAAATCTGCAAGGAAGTTTTACAACAAGTCCAAAAGTGTGCCTCCACAGTTCTGCAAACAATGCTACAACAAATCCATTTTTTCTGCATAATTCTGCAATAATGAGTCTACAATATAATATATCTGTTTTAAGGTTTTAGAGGTGACATTCCACCACACTGCTGTAATCTGACTTCTTTGTATGGTATCCCAAAAAGAAATTATCCTTAACTGTCCTTCTCGCCCTCCTTACTATGTTTTTGGTCCTCTCTGAACTCTTGTGATAATCTTCACCGAAATTGATGGTGAAAAATGAAGGTTTCGACTTATATTTATAGTGATTTCGTCCTTTAAAGAGAGGACGTGACTATTGGAGATGAAAGCCGACATATGTATGTTAACTTAGGTCGGCTAGATAAAAAAATATTTTTATAAATTTAAAAATTCATTATCTCATCAACCACCGGGAGTTTGGGGGCAAGTAAGGGCTCATTAGAAAGGGAAAATATACTCTACAAGATGGTATAGGATCCATTTTGAAAGGTTACCTCTAAGGTGGTGAAATACATTTTTTTTTGTGACTGCCCTTGAATTATTTAGTGCAGAAAATGATTAGGACAGTATGGCTTCTTTGTTTGGGTTCTCAATTGTTTGTCTTCTTCATTATTTGGCTTCTTCATCATCATAGGAATATGTAGGACATCCATTTCATCATGATAGTGTCCAGCAATGAGTGTATCATCCATGTCATCACATAATTGTGCAATGATATGTTATAGTGCAACATCATTAGGAGAAATTCAAATTAGTCTTCCAGCCATCAAATGAGATCTTCCACATCATCATCTAGTCTTCAAACCTTCATCAAGTGTATGACTTCATCAAGTATCATCCATGTGTATGACATCATCATATGTCATCATCAAGTATCATCCAAGTGTATGATGTCATCATATGACATCATTGGTTAAGATCTGGATCATCAAGTGCATGCAACATTAGATCAAGTACTTAGGGCTTCCTTCATTAGTGGTTTGACTTCTTCGTGACTCGACATCTTCATTGATAGTGTCCTAGTCAACCAAGAGTCATGGCATCATCATCTGGAACCGAGCATCTCAAGAATATTGACAGCTCGGTTAATGCCACATTGACATCATTGACAACCTTGATTAACAATCTCCCCCTTTGTCATTGATGGCAATATTCTTGCCCTTCTAATTTCTCTCCCCCTTTGACATCAATGGCAAATGGGGTGCCCAAATACTCCCCCTGTCAAGCTGCTTATTTTCTTCATGAATTGTAGTCTTTCATAGGTATGTTACTCCCCCTGCCATGGTGCTCTTTCTTCTGGCAATATGGTCCATGATAGATGTGTTTGTATTTCTTCATGTGTTGTACCATCTCCCCCTGTCTGGACAAATTCCTTTAGCTCATGAAGGATTGCTCACCTTGTGTGATCAAGTAGAAGGTATCATCATAAAATCATGTTTTTCTTCAATGGAGTTACTTCCGAGAGATGATTTATCAAGATTGTCCATGTGTAACTCGTCAAGGATTTCATAGGGCCCACTCATGGATCACTTTCTGCAAGAATACTCAAGAATCGCAAACTCCCCCTAACTATATACATGATCTATTTTTGGTAGGGTCTCACCATCAAATACTTGGAATATCAAGGATGACTTCATCTAGCCAACAACATGTGTTTTTCATTGGAGTGTTCAAGAGACTTCCAGATTCAACTTGTTTCCTTCTCCATACTTGTGTAACTTTCTTCTCTAGCATGGTTCTAGCTTGTGCAGGGGCCCAAGTCAAGTTACAATCACATGCCATATGTCTAATGTTATGGAAATTGAAGCACACTATCTTGTTCATGATTAAGAAATCATGACTTCTTCTTGCAAAATTGCTTCGAGGAGATTAACGGGGACCATTATATTTTTCTTTGTGATATGCCCTACAATATTTTTCCACGTGCCGAAAGTTTTTACAAGAATAGCAATATCCAAGAAATATACTTTACTACTTGGGAGATGAAGAGTTCCTTGAAGTACTCTTGAAGTATTTTTGCCTTGGGATTATTTGATGATATTCATTGCCTTTTGTATTCTTGACACCATATGCAAGTCTCCTTGGAGTATAATTTCTTTCGTTGTTGTCTTGATTCTTCTCCTTGCCTTTGTTGGAACTGGGAGCATCAACATTTCTTTCTAGGTTCCTCACATCTTTGTTGTCTGAAGCATTATCATTCTTTCTTGAGGATTCACCTGCATAGCCAAGACCTGATTTATCAAGGGGAGACCTTTGCTGACTTAGGATGTCATCTAGGGTTTGAGAGCTTTTCATGTTTTTATTCAGCAATTCAACTTCCTTTTCAAGAAAGACAATTTCTCCTTTCAACTTTTCACAATCTTCATCTTTCATAAGTAGTTGCTTCTTCATTTCTTCCATCATCCTTGTTGCTTCATGTGCTTCGATTTTAAGGGAGATGATATTTGATTTCGTTATGAAGATTTCTTCATTCTTCTTTGCTAGACTGCTCTCCATTTCTTCTTTTATTCTTGTAGCTTCACATGTTTCGGCTTTGAGAAGATTGATGTCTGATTTTAGTTTCAATATTTCTTCATCCTTTTCATCTAGTTGGCATATCATGGTGTTTCTCTCCTTTTCTGCTTCATTAACTTGTCCTTCTATGAATGCAAAAGTTTCCATCACCTTCTCAGCTCCTTGCGCTTGTTTCCTTGCTTCTTCTATTTGAGATATAAGAGAGGAGACCTCTTCCTTGAATTGACCAATCTCTGCTTCAAGATTTTTCAAGCTCTTAAGTCTTTGTTCAAGGTGGCTTGACAAGGTTTCTTCCCTTTTCTTTGCCTTATCCAATTGATTTGTCATAGATATGACTTCTTCATGATGCTTTCTTTTGTTATGATGAAATTCCTCTTTAATTTTGGCGAGCTCCTCATCTCTTTCTTTTACTTGAAGCTTGACAAAGTCAACTTCATTCCTTGTCTTGTCTTGGTTACCATCTTGTGTTTTATTCTTAAGTTCCTCATTTTCCTTTTTCAAACTATTAATCTCTTCCATGGAAGCCATAAGTTTATTCAGGAGATCTTCTTCAAGGTCTTCTTTGTTCTCTTCATCTTCTAGCTCTTCTTTAGCCTTGTTGTCATCTCTCTTATCTTCAGCTCCCTTGACGAATTCTGGATTTATTTCTTGTTTTCCATCATCTTCTTGACTAGAGATCATTTTCAACGCTCCTTTTGAGTGAAGATAATGAAGTTTATCCCATATGACTTTTGTTGATGAACATTTTTCAAAATTGGCCTTCACAAAATTTGGTAACCCATTTAAAATTTCCTTCATTGCTCTTATATTGTACTTCAATTTCAATGGTTGAGGAAGACACATCTTTAGGAGGATTGGAGACTTTCTTCCTTGGCTTTGCCATTTGTGTTCTAATGATAAACCTTCAAGATGTTAGGCTTTGAGTGAAGGTACTGGCTCTGATACCAATTGTTGGAAATACTGAGAGGGGGGTGAATCAGTATTTCTTTCCAATTGTTATTTTTACCGGTTAGATCACTTATAATTAGAACACAAAATGAACAATAAGAATAAATTATTTTATTATATTCTTCAATAAAATAAATACAATAAAATATGTACAATAGGTGTAGGTCTCCAATCCTAGACAAAGACACCGATCTTCAATATTCCAGGCTCAAACCTGTTGCCAAGCACCAACTTGGACTATTGTGAGGCTCCGACCTCTAGGGCTTCGACCCTATCTATCCAAGGCACCAACCTTGCGTTTAGAGACTCCAACCCCAAGGGCACCAACCCTTCTTTTGTTCAGGCTCCAACCTGGATTCGTGAGGACACCGATCCTCTAGGGCTCCAACCCTATCTTCCAAGGCACCGACCTTGTCTCTATGAGGCTCCAACTGTCAACTTCACTTCGTCAAAATATGCTTGGTTATTCTTCACGGCTCCCAAATTCTTCTTCAACAAGCCCTGTCACAGTTAGTCTCCACGTCACATCATCAATGACAACCTTTTCTTCTTAGAAGGTGTCACCATTGCTCTTCATCGTATCCAAACAATTTCTCCAAGTTACCTGATGATGACATCAGCAATGCATCATGATCTTCAATGTTATTTCCAAGATCACTTAAGGCTTCTCAACAAAATATCTTCAATCTTCTTCAAGGTCACTCCACAAAATCTTCTTAGTCTTATCTTCAAGTCTTCTTCACTTTTTTTTCTTTTTTTTCTTTTTTATTTATTTTTAATCTGTTATAATTTTGCTTCACTAATCTCCCTTGATCCCGAAATGTTGTGCTCAATAAGTTGTTCTTCAAAAATGTCTTCAATATTTTTAAGAGCGCCTTTGATTCTGCCCCAAGGTACCTTCTAAAATAGTTCAAGCCTCTCTTAGATCAAGGTTTGCACTTCAAGTATTCACAAGATTTTCCAATATAAACCTTAAGATCCTTCAGATGTTAAGTTCCAGCCTCACATTTTCCAAGCTTGAAGATTTGAGGATTGTACAAGTGTAACTGTAGTTGTGTCTCTTCAAACTGAGATTGTTTTTCAAGCACCAAGCTGCCTCCACAGGACTATCTCCACAAGTAGCAACACTGTTCCTTAGGATCTAGAATACGCTGCCACAAATCTGCAAGGAAGTGTTACAACAAGTCCAAAAGTGTGCCTCCACAGTTCTGCAAACAATGCTACAACAAATCCATTTTTTCTGCATAAGTCTACAATAACGATTCTGCAATATAATATATATGTTTTAAGGTTTTAGAGGTGACATTCCACCACACTGCTGCAATCCAACTTCTTTGTATGGTATCCCAAACAAAAATTATTCTTAACTGTCCTTCTCGCCCTCCTTACTGTGTTTTTGGTCCTCTCTGAACTCTTGTGATATTCTTCACCGAAATTGATGGTGAAAAATGAAGGTTTTGACTTATATTTATAGTGATTTCATCCTTTAAAGAGAGGACATGACTGTTGGAGATGAGAGCTGACATATGTATGTTAACTTAGGTCGGCTAGATATAAAAAATAAATAAATAAATAAATTCTAAACTTAAAAATTCATTATCTCATCAACCACACGGAGTTTGGGGGTAAGTAAGGGCTCATTAGAAAGGGGAAAATATACTCTACAAGATGGTACAGGATCCATTTTGAAAGGTTACCTCTAAGGTGGTTAAAAACATTTTTCTTTGTGACTGCCCTTGAATTATTTAGTGTAAAAAATGATTAGGACAGTATGGCTTCTTTGTTTGGGTTCTCCATTGTTTGTCTTCTCCATTATTTGGCTTCTTCATCATCATAGGAACACGTAGGAAATCCACGTCATCATGATAGTGTTCAACAATGAGTGTATCATCCATGTCATCACATAATTGTGCAGTGATATGTTATAGTGCAGCATCATTAGGAGAACTTCAAATTAGTCTTCCAACCATCAAATGATATCTTCCACATCATCATCTAGTCTTCCAACCTTCAGCAAGTACCTTCATCAAGTGTATGACTTCATTAAGTATCATCCATGTGTATGACATCATCATTTGTCATCATCAAGTATCATCCAAGTGTATGACATGATCATATGACATCATTGTTTAAGATCTAGATCATCAAGTGCATGCAACATTAGATCAAGTACTTAGGGCTTCCTTCATTAGTGGTTTGACTTCTTCGTGACTTGATATCTTCATTGATAATGTCCTATTCAACCAAGAGTCACGGCATCATCATCTGGAACCAAGCACCTCAAGAATTTTGACATCTCGGTCAATGCCACATTGACATCAATGACAACCTTGATTAACAATTTGTTATGTACTTTTCTTCTTTTCCTATTTATTAATGAATAATCTATGAAAAACTTATAAATCAGCAATACTACCAGGATTTAAACCTTTAAACCAATTTTTTAACCTCACCAGTTAATGTTTGAGCAAACAGTCTCATTTGGACATCAGACCCATCTATTTCATGAAGTTCAAAATAGTTTGTCATCTTATTTACATGATGTTGGGCAGTGTATCAAGTGGTTGCATCAAATTGAGGTATTTCACTTTGATAGTCCTGGGGAATGTCAGGTAACTGGGCTGGAAGGATCAAGGGAGCATATCTAGCAGTCATGGATTGAATTTAGCTTGGCTTGGGGGTAAGTTGGAAGTACTTGGGGCCGAGCTAGAAGCACTTACTGATGTAGTTGCAGAACTTGCGGATGAGATTGGGATATAAGAAGAAGATGTGCTGGAAAATGTTGTTGAGAAACCAAAAGATGAAGTTGGGAAGTATGAAGAAGTGCTAGGAGATGAGAATGATGTATTGGAAAATGTAGAAGGAAAACTAGTGGATGGAGATGAGGTGGTGGAGGATGGGAATAATACTCTAGGTTGGAATGGTTGTTTAGGAATAAATGGATCTGTGAAATGAAGTGTGGCGGAGATAATGGATGATGTGGTAGTAAATAGAGATGAACCTTGGGACTTTAAAAGGATGGTATCTAAATGAGTGGTAGAAGGCTTAGGGGTATAAGCTGATAAGGCAGCTAATTCAACTGAATGCTGAAAAATAGCTTCATCTATTTCCTTAAGTATAGTAGCATTTATTTCATAAAGTTTATCATAAGCCTCAAAGATCTTTGATTCAAAATATACTAAAACAGTTTCTTGTTTAATTTCAAGAGATGAAATAAAATTAGGATCTATAACAGTGCTATTTAAATCACTTTCTGATTTGTTTCTGAATAAAGAATGTTCAAAATTTAAGTCAAAATCAATGTCTTGTATAGTTGCTAACTGTTTTGGAAGGGAATTTTCTCTAAGGAAACTTTATTACCTAAATCTTCTACTTTTTTATTATTTTTTCCCAATTCTGTCAGGATTATCTATTATTGCAGGGTTGTGGATCTGGATTTGACCTAGTATAGTAGACTCTTCTAGAAGCCAGAATTACAATTTTTTAATGAAAATATACTCACAACTTAAACATTCTTTAAGGTGAAAAGATAATAAAAATATTTCCTTTAAGACCTATTTAAAAACTGAGGATTGGCTCGATCCCCAGTGGAGTCGCCAGTATGTTATCACTCTAATAATTCCCAAAGTTGTGAGATTTTGATTTTATAGTTTAAAGTATATTAGAGGTAACCATAGACCTACTTTTAAGCTTTAGGATCTAGCCTTCCTAAGGCTCGGAGATGGCTCTCTCTATAAGATTTAACTTTGTTTTTATGTATGATCTTAGGCTAGTTATATGGGGCAATTTGGTTTTGATATTTGGTTTGGTTTGACGGGAAAAAATCACTTACTGAGATGGATAGTGATGGATCTGCTTTCCATTGGGCAAAAGGAGTTAATGTGTCAAGCAGAAAAATCAGGATCAAGGTCTAAAGTCAAATATTTTCAGGGCAAGATAGTAGAGTCACTCGAGATTTTTGACGTTGATTAGTTAAGTGGTTTAATCGGGATAAATAGAAATCAAGGATTCTTTGATTTGGATAAGGATGAGAAGACAGAGGTCATTCAAAAGAGGGAGAAATTAAGGGTTCCCTACTCTGGAAATCAGCAGAAAACATTTAAATGAAAATCGGTAAATAACAGAGTGCTTTTAAAAAATTCGGATATATCACTTCCTGATTTCACATTAAAATTTAGAACACATTTATGTATGAATGGAAAACATAAGAAGATTTTAACAAATAACAGAAGAAAGTACTTCACTTAAGTGGCCCAACACATGAATCCTGAAATATGATGCTTTGTTGATTTGATCCAGCCTGCTGACTTGAAACTTGGTACAAAAACACTTCAAGTACAGAAAAATTGACTATAGAAATCTTCAGCAATTTATTCCACACTAATACTTCAAAATATGAAGTATTTATACAAAAAGTAATACAAAATATCCTAGAATACTCCTAGGAATGTTTTTTTGGAAATAAAATATCTTATTACAAAAAGATAGTGACAGCTGCATAACAAACTTGCAAGTTGTCTTATTTATTAAATAAAATATCTTTATTGTTGGAATTAGGCTGCAGTTGGTTGTTTGAGGTGTCTTCATCGCTGGCACTTGATCTTCAATCAGTTTTGAAGCTTTATCTCTCATTAATACTCTTTAACTGAATCACTTTAACCACTGATACTCTTTAACCTGCTATTTGACTGTTTTACTGCCTTTAAAAATCTGTTTTTACTGCCTTTAAAAATAGAACTCTATTTTTTCATCATTTTTCACTGAAAATTGTCTTTTTACAGTAAATCTATGAGCTTCTGCCAAAACTCTTCATCAAGTAATTTAATCTTTGTAAGTTTTATGAACTTCTCATCAACTTCTCTGTATCTAACAAAGGTTGGCTTGACTACAAAGAGATATTTTATCTCATGCTATAAATTAAAAAAGTTTTCAACACTCTTATGCAACACTTTACTTGTGGGAACTCCTTGCCAGCTTCCTTGTTTACTTGATCTCCAGAAAAGTCTCTTATCTTCTTGTTGTAATCTTCTTGCTTCATCAGTTTATCATTGATAACAAGAATGTTTGGAAAGCCTTTTTGTCTTAATGTGTCAAACTTAACCATGAATTTAGTTATGGCCGAATCCATATTTTGACACTTCTCTTCTAGCTGCTTCATTAATTTTTTATTTGAAAGTACCTTTCTTACCTCAAGAATTGTTTCAGTTCTGTCAGTAATTCCTATCTCATCCAATTCTTGCTTGTTTTTAGTATTGAGAAACTTGATTATTTCATGGGCTTCTTCAGGTTTGGCACCAAGCTCTTCTTTAATTTTCAATATTTCTTCTTTGGCTGCCTTAAGCAAGTCCTTCTGCTCATAAATTACTTGAATTGATGGCCAAGTGTCATTGATTGACTCAATGATCTTGGACCATAGCTGATTTTTTATGTAGGCCATTAACTCTTTCAAGGTTAACTCTGCTTCAACCTTCTTTAACTATTCACTTAACCTTTTGGCCTTTTGTTCCTCTGTTTTAGCATTTATTTGTGCTAATTTCTTGGCATCTTCTAATTTCTTAATTTGTTATTTCAATATTTTTATCTCATTATTCTGTATTGACATCTCTTCCATGGCTTTAATGAGTTTGTTGGCTTCATTTGTCTGTTGAACTGCTGAAGTGGAAGATTCTGTAGCAGAAGTAGTGGAAGAAGTAATTGGCACAACTGTGGCCAATGGAACTTTTGGTGCTAACTCTTCTGCTTGAGTTGAAGGGATTGTTGTTGTTACCATGGGAAAGACTGTAGGAGGAACACTTTGAGTTTTTGCAGCTTCTTTCTCTTGGACAAGCTTGTTCATTTCTATCTCCATCTCCTTCATCTTTGTTGTCATTTGTAGTATGAGACTCATCATCTCATCTTTTTGATTTGCCTCTTGCACACTCCTTATCATGTATATGTTCTGTTGGAGGTAGTTTCAGTTGCTTTCTGAGTGCTACAATATCAACATTTTTATTTTTCACCAATTCCTCTACAGCTTTTACATTTGAGGGGTCATACCCTACTTCAATCACCAGTTCTTCTAAAGACTTTATTCTAGTGTCTTTAGCATAAGAAGAAGCTTTTTCAATCCTAATTTGATCTCTCAAATTTGTTACAGTGTTTTGGAATTTCTGGGCACTCATTGCCTTTGTGGTCATAGTAGACTAAATCATTTCTGAGATTTGCTTATGAAACTCAATCTAATCCAAGGGATGAATGCTTTCTACTAGAATTTCAAAATCAGCTCTCTTGTAATCTAATGTTGTTGTAGGTTTAGGCACTATTGGTTGTAGCACTGTCATTAGCAACTTTTTATTTGTGTAATCAAAGGCTGAAAGCAGCCTATTTTGAATTCCTGGAGTCTGCTTTAAGTACTGTGAGTAGATTTCATTTTTAATCTCTTCATTTTTGGCCTTGATTTCTTTATATTTCTCTTTGATATCCATGTCTTTATCTTCTGCCTATTGTAATGAAGATGCTTCCATGATTTTTTGTTTTTCAATCATCTGAGTGTTTGAAGTATCAGGTTCCTGTTCATTTTCAATTATTGTAGTAGTTTAAGTGTTTTTCTTTGGATTCTCTTTATCTAAAACCTCAATTGTTTCATTTTCCTTGTTTGTTGGATTGAGCTTAGGTTTCTTATTGTATCTGATCTTGAATTTGGTTTCTATTGTTGTTTCGACTGTATATGTGTCTTCTTCTCTGATTCTCTTTGTGGTTCTTTCCTCCTGATTTACAGTCTTCAAAGTGTGACTAGTATCACCTTGTTTGACTATTTCTATTAATGTATTTTCTAACCATTCTGTTTGGTTGGAAAATTGTTCAATCTCAGTCTTCTTATCATGGATATAAGGGGTTAATTTACATTTTTCCCTCATCTTACCGAGTATTCCATAAGGATCATAGTTCCATAAGAAGATTTCATTAAATTTATACTCCAGCAATTGTTTTGTTGCCTCTACACCCGCTTCCCTGTAATTGCATATGAAAGGACCCACCTAGTTTTTTAATTTTAACTAAGTCTTATTTTTAGCAGCCAAAAATTTTATAGATTCTGAGTTTAGAATTTGTCTTATATACTCTAAGGTATACACTCTCATTGGCAAGTATTTTGGCAATTTATATGGCAAGAGGTTTGATCTATAGACTCTAATCTCTATATGATTTTGGTAAAGGTACCAATCACCAATTCTGCTCTACTCTGATAGCTATAACACTTTCTTAATCATGTTACTTATCCTTGGATGTACATTTTTTATAAGCATATTTATCAATGGGTGAAAAAAACAATCTGTGAAATCCACATAAGTGAACTCATTTGATTCTTTTCTGATTAAAGAAGTCCAGAAAATAACTGACAATGGATTACCTTCTACATCCAATTTCTGAAGGGTTATTGGGAATTTATCTGCTTGGAAGTAGAGGAACATATGAAAGAGGAATGAGGTGTATCTGAAAACACCTTCAGTGGGAAGTTTTACAAGCTTATCATGGATACTATCATCTATATACTCAGCATAGTTATAAATGACTGTGGGGGGTTGACCAGGCACAAAAGTGGATATAAAACCAAGTATAGACTCATCAATGTGCTCATCAGTAAAATAAACAAGCATAAAGGATAACATTGAAATAAAATGTCCTGATCCTTTAGGAAATTTGGAAGATGAATATGGAGGGTTAATCTTTGGGATTTCAACATATGAAGGCATGAATACTTGGAAGATCTGAAATCCTTTAGGAAAATCTAACTCCAAGTAAAGCTTGGTAAGAGATTCTATAGACAATGGGACTGCATTAGGATCTGGTTTTAGCTAAAGCATTTGGTTTATGAATTTTGAAGTGATAGTGAACAATACTTTTTTCTCAACATTGAAAATAGCTCTTAAGTTAGGGGAATAGTGAGCTTGACATAGTCTAATGACCTCTAGACACTGATGGGTATGGGGAACTACATATTTGGGAAAATTGGACTCCCAAATTTTAACTTCATCTACCTGATCCAAAGATTTTTCTAGACTCCGGCAGTGGAGATCAAGAAGATTGAATTCAATTACTGGATCAGTTATTTTATAATCAACATCATCTAAAAGGGTATGCTCAACATCTGCAACTGGAGGCTGTAGTGGATTTATGACAATGGTGCATTTAGAAGCCATTTCTAAGTCTGGTTTTGGCAATTTAGACCTATGGATATTAGAAACTTTGTACTTTGTTCTTAGGTTTTTATGCACTTCTGTAAGCTTAGACTATTTACAAAAGGTATTTTTGGTTTGACATAGGTCTTTTTTAATAGCAATAGGTACAATTATGGTTTCTTCTAGTTCAAACTTTCAATTCTGCTCCAAAATCAATCTTTAAACCTTCTTACAGACTCAAGAAAGGCTTAACAAGGGTTTCTTGCTCTTTTCTTGGATAAAACAGACCTAAAACAGTTTAATCCATGCCCAAAGGGATTTGGAATATTTGCAAAGGATTTTTAATCAATTAGAGGTTCTCTAAGGGTGTGTAAATACCTAAACTTCTTCAATTTGCTTAAAACATGTTACAATCTTCAGAAAACTGTGAATTTATCAAGGTTTTTAAAGAAAAGGAGAAATAAGGGAATTTCTTTAGGAAAACAGGATTATAGAAGGTTGAAATTCAAGAATATAGCTCTTTTCATGGAGAGATAGGTCTGCTTTCTGAAAAATACCTATTATTTTTAGGTATTTGACTCGGATAAAATATTTCTGGAAGTCTGGGAGCTTTCGGAAGCTGGTTGAAGTCGTTAATCGCAAATTGGAGAGTCTAAACGGTTGCAGGAGAAAATTTGCGACGAATTCTGGTATTTGAGCATGTAAACAGGGCGATAGCACTCTTTTCTTTCAGTTGAGAACAGTCAAATGAGCAAAAAATGTGTAAAAAAGGTTTAAAATGCGCGTATTTGCAATTTTATAGAAAATTTAGGTTAAACGGTGTCTGCATTCAATGTGGGTCAATTCAAATGGGAGGCGGTTTGGCGCAGGGTTGATATTACCGCCAAGCAGTTATTGCATGAGATGAGGGTGGTTTGTGGTATTTCACAAATGAATGTGATCTAATTGTTTTGCGTCGCGTGGAGGAGACAGGGGAGGGAAATAACGCCCATACCACAAAATCAAAATGGATTATTGACCGTGTTATTGAAAATGTGATATTGGATATAATTCGTTGGATCGGGCGGAGGGAGTGCGAACGGTCGATATCTATCGGTGGAGCTACTCGGTGAATGGGCGTGGGGCCCAGGAGCTTTACGTGGCGGGGTTAATGTTATTACGTTTAAGACATAGTTTTAACATAAAGTCTTTGTATTAACGGGATAGGTGGGATCTATGGTTTACACGACCAATAGACTATTTAAATGCATGAAATAACCTTTGGGCGGATTTTAAAATAAAATATATATGTTTTAACCTATGGGGGAAAGCGGAGTATGTCACGTGGGGAATTAGAACCATAGGATAAAATAAAAAATGTGGGTTGGGACTTTATTTAATATAAATGAATTAATTATATTACGGGATGGGGTATTATAAGGGAATTAATAAAATAAGTAAATGTTAATATGATGTGAATGAGCGGAAAATATACAAATACTCTTTATAAAGTGTAATTCAGGCGTTTAGGCGCATTTTTTCATATTTGTGGCCCCTTACACTTACTAAATCCATTTTTGTGGTTTTTTTGAATGTTTTTGTATGAAATGAAATTAATTAAGTAGATTTTTACTTACCCTAAGCAAAAAGGTGTTTTACATTAGGAAAAGGGATTTTATTTTATGAAAAAGGGTCATAATGTTGAGGAAATGGGTTTTTTTATGAAGGGAATCCAATACTTAGTACCAATCAGTCATTAAGCCTTGGCTCTGATCCCAAAAAATGTCAGAGAAGTGCTCTAAGCCTTTATAACTGAAGGTTTTTAATACTGGAATACTTTGAGGGGATGGAAATTAGTAATTTGCCAAATGATGTTTTAATCATGTCTTGTGTAACTTCTTTCTACCTACCCATCATTTATTCTACCATTTTTTTCATTATTTTCATGGGTGCATTTGAGCTTGCAACCCTAAATCCATTTTTCTTTTAAAGCATAAACTATCTAATTCTAACCTTATTTCATCCAAGGGCTTAGATTAAATTGTTGAGCTCCTCATTTATTCTCTAACCATCTACTGATTTGTCAAGTTTAAATTGTTTGACAGATATTTATTCTCTATCTATAAACATGAAATTTAAAGCATGAAAAATTTAAGATTAAACTATTTAACTCATCATGGATTATGGCATTTTGAACAAGCTACCCATAATCATTATTTTTGCAGTTAAAATAAAAAGTAGTGGCATTTTGACTTGCATCACTTTCATGTCTTAATTTTATCTCTTTTTTTGTTTGGGGTCCATTTTTTATATTCTTTTTTATCTTTTTCTTTTCAAGTCCTTTGATCTTTCTTTTAGAACTTTTACCCTCTTTTCAATTTTTATTTTCAAATATGGAAAACAAACTTGCAGAAAGAAAGGTATGTACATATTTACAAGACTAATCAAATTCAATTCAAAAATTATGAATCCTATTATTATAAGACTCAAACAAAAGCTTCTGGAAGAGGAAGCTTCAAGATCCTTTTTAATTTTCCTAAATTTGTATAATCAGCACACCCCCAACAAGAAGAAAGATGTTGTTGATCAGCATTGGTGCAAAAGGGTGCAACTTGTTGTTGAACACAAGTCTTTAAAGGGGAAGGGTGTGCTCTGGCTTAAAAGCATTGATTTGGAACAATTAGACCCAAAAACTCAAGAATTTGGAAAGTTCATGCTTGGGGCTTCGTGTAGGGATGATGACAACATGTTTACGGATGATGATTGATCCTGTTTGCAAGCCTATTGTCCATATGCAACAAAATGGCCTATAACAAATGGCCCCCTAATGTGCAAAGTCAGGAACGGTAATTGATGGCTGAAGTACGTTACCTTGTGACAAGTTCAGATCAAGAACAATTGGTCGACACATTGTCTAGTCAATTTAGCGTCCTAAATTGCTAACATAAATTATCAACCAGGGCTAGTAAACTGATGAAGTGTGGTGCACTATATGTGCCTAAGTGACCTCTTCCTCGTTGTATGTGTTTTTCTTATTGTTTTTGGGGGTTTTGTCTTTTTAGTACTTAGTACGCTACTCTATGTTCAAAAGATGAAATCAAATCTATGTCAAAAAGAAAAGAAAAGGAAATCTTAGACTCAAAACAGAGTGTAAATTCTATCCCTAATTAGGAAAATGATGAAAAACAGAGCATTTTAATCCATGGATATCCTAGTTTCTAAATGAACAAAAAGTAACTCAAAACACTACAACTTAATCTGATTCATTTAGTTAAAGATTTGTTGGAAGAGCTTGTGAAAAAGATTAATCTTAATGCAATGAGGATCTCCTAAAACATAAAAGGAAATGCTGAAACAAATAGTAACTTAAAACATTATAGTGAAATCTCATTCATTTGATAGAAGTTTATAGGAAGAGCTTGAGAAAAATATTACTATAATGTAGTAAGGATCTCCTATGAAATGATGAAACAACTTATAACATTACAACTAAATCTCATTCATGAGTTAGAGGTTTATTGGAAGAGCTTGTGAAAGAGATTAATCATAATGTGATAAGGATCTTCAATGAAGCAAAACAATCAATAACTCACAATACTACAACTTAGTCCCATTCGTGAATTAGAGGTTTATTGGAAAAGCTTTTGAAAGAGACTAACTACAGTAAAATGAGGAATCTGATCTGAAATTGTGTGAACAAAATATTTCTTATACAGAGATTGACAGTAGGGGCTTTTACTGGTTATTTCACCTTTACTAGAAAGGATGAAACCAGAAGCTTTTGGCCCTCTTACTGACTCTGCCTAAAGAAATATAATGTAAACACTAAATAGATCTGGAAAATGAGAATCTTCTTTTTAACTAAATAACAGAAAATGAAATGCTAATAACTCAAAATATGACAATTGAATCCCATTTATTTAATATAGATGTATTGGAAGAGCTTGAGAAAGGGACTAACTGCAATATCATGAGGATCCTTTATCTAAGCAAATGACATGAAACATAATGCTAAAAGCGATGATTTCAGAAAGCAATATAAGTAGGGAAATATGAAAAAATAGAATTGAAAATGACTTATCTAGAAAACATGTAAAACCTCCTCAAATAGCAGGGGCCCTCTGCTACCAATTCGATGTAATCCTTAGCTCCTTGAAGATGTGATCAAAACAGCATCAAATAACTTCTTTATTGAAAAACTCACAAATCTACATCCCATTCCATCTTAAGCTTTGTTACAAAACACTCTCTATTCCTTTCTCTTCTTCTCCTATTTTTTCACTACCCATGATAGGAGAAAGATTCCCCTATTTATACAAAATATGAGAAGTTATCTCATTAATGGGAGTCCATGAATCTCTCCCTCCATCTCTAGAGTTACAATCAAAATAGGAAATAATAAGACACATGTCTTTTTGGAGTTTCAACACAACTAAGAAATGAGACACATATCCTCTTAGAGTTTCAATACAACAAGGAAATGAGACACATATCCTCTTAGAGTTTTAATACAACAAGGAAATGAGAAACATGTCCTCATGATCCCATGATCTTCTCCAACCAAATTCGAATTTGGTTATGGGAGGCCACATAAAGGTCTTTTAGAAGCTCCCTTTTGACCTACACATGTCAAAAAACTCATAACACATATATAGATATATGAAACTATGTTAATTTTCTAGTTTCTAATCATAAATTCACTTTAAATACATAAAATAAATAACTTTGGAAGACAAAGATCCTAACCCATATATTTATGAAAATGGTTACTTGATGTAGGGTTTTAGGTCAGATGGCTATGAAATAAGAGCTGAATGGTTATGGCATAATGGAAATATGTATGAATATGGAAAACACTTTTGAGACTCAACATACCCCCCAACTGAAGTTGTTGCATGTCCTCATGCAACTATTGCAATAATTCATTTGTCCATGAGTTGATCTTTTATGAGTTTTGACTCATATAGATTCTTTCCAAACTTTTCTTCTTGATATTTTCTTTTTGGCAAAGTATAATACATTTGATTGCAACATTTTTTTAATGGTTGGTTCTTGTGTAACAATCAATTTTTTTGAGCAATGGTTCTTGTGTAACAATGCTTTATTTTCTTTGTTGCATCAAAGTTCATGAAAACATTTAGAATCAATTACTTCATCAATGAATTGATCATTTGCAAGGCATATAATTTTTTGGATCATGTTGCAACAATAGTTGGTTGGGAAGTATATGCAGGTGGAAATGAAATAAACATGTGTGATAGTGTATGACATGTGGATATGAAATGATGTCCCTTCCCCCTAATTAAAGATATGACAATATGAAAAAAGGAGTGAAGTATTTTTCCAAAGTTACAATTTTAGCATTCTAATGAATTACATGACTAAAAATTAGAAAACCACATACCTTCACTTACCTTAAATGTGGATGAGTTGTGTATGCTGAAGAGTGTGGCTGTTGATGTTGTTGGATTATGAACTATGTAAACAAATGAATTTGATATGCTTCTTTGTTCTCTTTGTTCTCTTTGTGTTGATGGCAAGATTGGGATCTTTATTGTTGCTGATACAAATTGATTCCCGCTGCAAACTGCTAAAATGATGTAGTATTCAATCGTTACAACATCCGATGGTACAATTCTAATCATGTGAATAAATGTGTTGATGTCGAGCATGAAGAGAAGTCATTGGATTACCGACCATTGATGAATGTCGTTAACCAATGCGAGACAAACTCACCATTAATGTCAATGAGTGCCAAGGTACCCAAGTACATCTTGCAAAGTGCGAATAAATGGGCTGATGTCGAGCCACTTGCAAGATCTGACGATCAAGGGACATTGATGTATTCCCATGATTGTTAGCAAGAGAACTTGTCATTAATGCATACAAGCCTCAAAGTACTATTAAGGACTCTAGTCTTAGACCTAGATAATGTGCTGATGTCGATAGGCCAAGACTTGTTAGAAGGGAGACCTTAAGGAATCCTCCATTAACTAACGCGAGCATGAAAGAATAATTTTTGAAGGACTATGGATGAAAATTTTTGCAGTGGATCAAGGTTTATTTGACAGAATGAAAATGGAAATGAAATGAATCAACTTTGTAGAGGAGCTGAATGGTTTTATTGCTAGGTTTGTGAAAGCATGGAAGGAAAATATAACGACTAGGAAAAAAAAAAAGTGAGGGAAGATGAGATGAGGATTTTATTGAATGACTAAGTAGAAATGCAATGGCGAATGTAAAGGGAAATGAGGTGAATTTTTTATTGATTTAGCAAGCATGGATGCAATGGAGATAATGGCATCTAAAAGGCTTTCAAGTGTTGGATCTGATTTTCATTAGCATGTGCTCATGCATTGATGTTTCTTTCTTTGTTGCTGATCATTTCCTTGTAAAAGAAATGTAGTCTCTGAGAGAGACACTATTCGCTTGTAGTCATTTGTTCTTCCTCCAAGAACCTGCAAAATAAAACTAGTACTTCTTCTGCAATAGAATGTAAGATTATCAAAAGAGAGAGGTGATCAATCTCTCTGGTTATGACATTTACACAAAAAACTGAGAATTGGTACTAATAAAATAAGTTCATGAAGGAAAACCAAAATAATTTATACCTGTTTCGAAATTAGTGCCTCAAGTTACATGTTGTGTCTTTTCAACAATTTCTTTAGTCTTTACTATTTCAAACATTGATGATAGTTTTCTCATTATGTAGATCTCGTCGAAATCTTTCCAATGACGCTTGAATCGTCAAAATCTGATGTTGGATGAGAAATTTAGGCTAGTTTAAAGTTTGGGTGAAACAATGAAGTTTTTCAGCTGCAGAATTGATGTTTAGCTGCAGAATGTGCACTGTTCCATAGCTAAAATCCTGAAAAGAAAGTTAAGTTCTTCATCTTCTTTTTTTTTAAAACAAAATTGAAAAAGAGATGCATTTTTTTTTTATTTTTTTTTTAAATAGCAAAATTGAAAAAGAGAAATGCAATTCTTCTTTTTCTTCTTCTTTTTTTTTTTTTTTTTTAATAACAAAATTGAAAAAGAGAAATGCAATTTTTTTTTTTTTTAAATTACAAAATTGAAAAAGAGAAATGCAAAATTTTTTATTTATTTTTTTCTTTTAATATTATATATGTTACATTTAAAAAATATATATACATATATAATTTTATTAAACAAAACAATTTATTAAATAAGAAAACTAAAAATAAAAACTAAAAACATTGAATGCCATTCTTCTCGCCACTTATTTCCACATTGCTCATCCTCATGTGGCAATGTTTGTAAGCAACTAAAACACAAACGAATTCTCCCACCTGAAACGTGCTGTGTGGTTTGAATGCCACAACAGAGTTTCATTTTGATTTGCATTCACCACCTTATTGAAACTGTTCACTGTGTAGTTATAAAAATCGTTTTTCTCCACGTAGACAGAGAAATAGTGTTCTAAAGAACCACAAAATTCTCTCAATCGGTTAAGAAATTCAGAAAACCGTTTCTGGGTTATTTAATTGCACATGTTCTAAGAAAAACCCATGTCTCTGTTTTTTGAAATTCATCACTAATCAACCAGAAAACGTGTTTCAAAAATCACGTGTCAATAGCAGTTGCGTTTTTTTGGCTTCTGCTTCAGCGACAAAAATCAATTTTTGGATTTGTCTGCTAGATCATCAACCTACCTGTCTATCTATCAAAGTAACATGCCATTTGAGAAATTTGATTTAAACTCTTCCATTGCCCTTCAATGCTTGAATTCTCCATCATTTTGGGCATCGAAGCCGGCTTTTGCAGTTCCAGATTTCGCAATTTCGATTACAACAATGGCTATTTTCTCGAAGGTTTTTCATACTGTGGTTGGAGATCATTCATTTTACCAAGTGAGAAAAGAAGATGCACAGTGCCTTGGGGCTGTTCTGCTCCTAACGTTAGTAAATTTCACTGCAAGAGACAAAGTTGACATGGATGGGCAAACCAACCATGTGGCCAGTCTATTTGCAAAAAATTCAAAGCCAAGCAAGGGTATATTGCAGTGTTGTTGTGTCTTCTGGTACAGTCTCAGCATTGGAGAAAACATATAAAAAAAAATATCAGAATGGAAGTGACGTTCGTGAGGTTGCAGTTGCTGGTGTTGAGAGAGAGCCTGAGGCAATTGCTACAGGGTTCGTAGGATGACTTTTGGAGCGGATCAATCAAAACGTTTGACGGTTTCAATTAGTCATGATCAGCAGGGCTGGCTTAGATGTTTTGTTTTTTTTTTTGAACAAAAATATATCTTCTTCTTCTTTTCAATGTTTTGTTATTGTTTTTTTTTTTTTTGTTAATAAAATTACATATGTTATATTTTCAAAAATTTTAAAAATACACATATATATTTCATTAAACAAAACAATTTATTGAAATTTTTCTTTTTCCTTCTTCTTTTTTTTTAAATTAATTTTTCTTTATTAAAATTTATTAATAGAGAAAAATAAGACAAGTTTTTATTTTTTTTTTTTTTTTTTTTTAAATGAGTTGTTATTAAAATTATATATATATATATATATATATATATATATATATATATATATATTTTAAAAAATTTAAAAATATACATATATATTTTAGTAAACAAAACAATTTAAATTTTTTTTTATTTTTTATAATTTATTTGTTAATAAAATTATGTATGTTATATTTTCAAAAAATTTAAAAATACACATATATATTTCATTAAACAAAACAATGTATTCGAATTTTTTTTCATTTAATTTTTTTTTCCCTAATCCTCCATATCACCTGAAATTAGGGAGGAGAGCATACTCGAAATTATTATTATGATATTATTTAACATAAAAAAAATTTTAGATCCTCCAGGATCACACAAAGTGCGAGGAGCTTTTGAGGGAAGGGAAATTAGTAATTTGCCAAATGATGTTTTATTAATGCCTTGTGTAACTTCTTTCTACCTACCCATCATTTATTCTACCATTTTTTCCTTTATTTGCATGGGCGCATTTGAGCTTGCAACCCTAAATCCATTTTTCTTTTAAAGCATGAACTATCTAATTCTAATCTTATTTCATATGAGGGCTCAGATTAAACTGTTGAGCTCCTCATTTATTCTCTAAATATCTACTGATTTGTCAAGTTTAAACTGTTTTACAAATCTTTATTCTCTATCTATAAACATGAAATTTAAAGCATGAAAAAGTTAAGATTAAACTATTTAACTCGTCATGGATTATGACGTTCAGACAAACTATAATTTCATTATTTTGTAGTAAAAGTAAAAGTAGTGCCATTTTGACTTGCATCACTTTAATGTCTTATTCTTATCTCTTTTTTGTTTGGGGTCCATTTTTTCTATTCTTTTTGATCTTTTCTTTTCAAGTCCTTTGATCTTTCTTTTTAAGACTTTTACCCTCTTTTCATTTTTTATTGTTTTCAAATATGAGAAAACAACTTGCAGAAAACAAGGCATGTGCATATTTACAAGACTAATCATAGTCAATTCAAAAATTATGAACCTTATTATTGTAGGACCCGAACAAAAGCTTTTGGAAGAGGCTTGAGATCCTTTTAATTTTCCTAAATTTCTATAATTGATGTCAAACGGAAAGAGAATGTTGTTGATCAGCATTGGTGCAAAAGGGTGCAACTTGTTGTTGAACACGAGTCTTTAAAGAGGAAGAGTCTGTGCTGCAGCTTAAAAGCATTGATTTGGAACAATTGTTAAGAAACTCAAGAATTTGGAAAGTTCATGCTTGGGAATGCCGTGTGGGTCTGATGGCTGACATGTTTCTGGATGATGATTGATCATGTTTGCAAGCTTTATTGACCATATGCAACAAAATGGCCTATAACAAATGGCCCCCTAATACCAAAGTCGGGGAACGGTAATTGATGGCTAAAGTACGTTATCTTGTGACAAGTTCAAATCAAGAACAATTGGTCGACATCATTGTCTAGTCAATTTAGTGTCCTAAATTGCTAACATAAATTATCAACGAGGGCTAGTAAACTGATGAAGTGTGGTGCACTATATGTGCCTAAGTGACATCTTCCTTACTTCATTGTATGTGTTTTTCTTATTTTTTTTGGGGTTTTTGTCTTTTTAGTACTTAGTACGCTACTCTATGTTCAAAAGATGAAATCAAATCTATGTCAAAAAGAAAATAAAAGGAAAACTTAGACTCAAAACAGAGTGTAAATTCTATCCCTAATTAGGAAAATGATGAAAAACAGAGCATTCTAATCCATGGATATCCTAGCTTGCAAATGAACATTCATGAAATGAAAAGTAACTCAAAACACTACAACTTAATCTGATTCATTTAGTTAGAGATTTGTTGGAAGAGCTTGTGAAAAAAAATTAATTTTAATGCAATGAGGATCTCCTAAAACATAAAAGGAAATGCTGAAACAAACAGTAACTTAAAACATTATAGTGAAATCTCATTCATTTGATAGAAGTTTATTGGAAGAGCTTGAGAAAAAAATTACTATAATGTAGTAAGGATCTCCTATGAAACGCTGAAACAACTTATAACATTACAACTAAATCTCATTCATGAGTTAGAGGTTTATTGGAAGAGCTTGTGAAAGAGATTAATCATAATGTGATAAGGATCTTCAATGAAGCAAAACAATCAATAACTCACAATACTACAACTTAGTCTCATTCGTGAATTAGAGGTTTATTGGAAAAGCTTTTGAAAGAGACTAACTACAATATAATGAGGAATCTGATCTGAAATTGTGTGAACAAAATATTTCTTATACAGATATTGACAGTAGGGGCTTTTATTGGTTATTTCACCTTTACTAAAAAGGATGAAACCAGAAGCTTTTGGCCCTCTTACTAACTCTGCCTAAAAAAATGTAATGTAAACACTAAATAGATCTGACAAATGAGGATCTTCTTTTTAACTAAATAACAGAAAATGAAATGCTAATAACTCAAAATATCACAATTGAATCTCATTCATTTAATAGAAATGTATTGGAAGAGCTTGAAAAAGAGACTAACTGCAATATTATGAGGATCATTTATCTAAGCAAATGACATGAAAAATAATGCTAAAAGCTATGATTTCAGAAAGCAATCTAAGTAAGGAAATATGACAAAACAGAATTGAAAACAACTTATCTAGAAAACATGCAAAAGTCTCCTTGAATAGCAGGGGCCCTCTACTATCAATTTGGTGGAATTCTTCTTCAGCTCCTTAAAATTGTAATCAAAACACCATCAAGGAACTTCTTTATTGAAAAACTCACAAATCTACATCCCATTCCATCTTAAGCTTTGTTACAAAACACTCTCTATTCCTTTCTCTTCTTCTCCTATTTTTTCACTATTTTTTCACTACTACTCATGATAGGAGAAAGCTTCTCCTATTTATACAAAATATGAGAAGTTATCTCATTAATGGGAGTCCATGAATCTCTCCCTCCATCTCTAGAGTTACAATCAAAATAGGAAATGATAAGACACATGTCTTTTTAGAGTTTCAATACAAAAAGGAAATGAGACACATGTTCTCATGATCCCATGATCTTCTCCACTCAAATTCGAATTTGGTTATGGGAGGCCACATAAAAATCTTTTAGAAGCTTCCTTTTGACCTACACATGTCACAAAACTCATAACACATATATAGATATATGAAATTATGTTAATTTTCTAGTTTTCAATCATAAATTCACTTTAAATACATAAAATAAATAACTTTGGAAGACAAGGATCCTAACCCATATATTTATGAAAATTGTTACTTGATGTAGGGTTTTAGGTCATATGGCTATGAAATAAGAGCTAAATGGCTATGACATAATGGAAATATGTATAAATATGGAAAACACTTTTGAGACTCAACATACCCCCCAACTGAAGTTGTTGCATGTCCTCATGCAACTATTGCAATGATTCATTTGTCCATGAGTTGATTTTTTATGAGTTTTGACTCATATAGATTCTTTCCAAACTTTTCTTCTTGATATTTTCTTTTTGACAAAGTATAATACATTTGATTGCAACATTTTTTTAATGGTTGGTTCTTGTGTAACAACCAATTTTTTTGAGCAATGGTTCTTGTGTGACAATGCTTTATTTTCTTTGTTGCATCAAAGTTCATGAAAACATTTAGAATCAATTACTTTATCAATGAATTGATCATTTGCAAAGCATATAATATTTTGGATCATGTTGCAACAATAATTGGTTGGGAAGTATATGCGGGTGGAAATGAAATAAACATGTGATAGTGTATGACATGTGGATATGAAATGATGTCCCTTCCCCCTAACTAAAGATATGACAATGTAAAAAAAGGAGTGAGAAATTTTTCCAAAGTTACAATTTTAGCATTCTAATAAATTACATGACTAAAAATTAGAAAACCACATACCTTCACTTACCTTAAATGTGGATGAGTTGTGTATGCTGAAGAGTGTGGCTGTTGATGTTGTTCGATCATGAACTATGTAAACAAATGAATTTGATCTTCTTCTTTGTTCTCTTTGTGCTGATGGCAAGATTGGAATCTTTACTGCTGCTGATACAAATTGATTCCTCCTGCAAACTGCTGAAATGATGTAGTCTTCAATCGTTACAACATCCGATGGTACAATTCTAATCATGTGAATAAATGTGTTGATGTCGAGCATGAAGAGCAGTCATTGGATTACCGACCATTGATGAATGTCGTTAACCAATGCGAGGCAAACTCACCATTAATGTCAATGAGTGCCAAGGTACCTAAGTACATCTTGAAAAGTGCGAATAAATGGGCTGATGTCGAGCCACTTGCAAGATCTGACGATCAAGGGACATTGAGGTATTCACATGATTGTCAGCAAGAAAACTTGTCATTAATGCATACAAGCCTCAAGGTAATATTAAGGACTCTAGTCTTGGACCTAGATAATGTGCTGATGTCGATAGGCCAAGACTTGTTAGAAGGGAGACTTTAAGGAATCCTCCATCAACTAACGCGAACATGAAAAAATAATTTTTGAAGGACTATGGATGAAAATTTTTGCAGTGGATCAAGGTTTATTTGACAGAATGAAAATGGAAATGAAATGAATCAGCTTTGTAGAGGAGCTGAATGGTTTTATTGCTAGGTTTTTGAAAGCATGGAAGGAAAATATAACGACTAGAAAAAAAAAAAAAAAAAAACGAGCAGTGAGGGAAAATGAGATGAGGATTTTATTGAATGACTAAGTAGAAATGCAATGGCGAATGTAAAGGGAAATGAGGTGAATGTTTTATTGATTTAGCAAGCATGGATGCAATGGAGATAATGGCATCTGAAAGGCTTTCAAGTGTTCGATCTGATTTGCATTAGCATGTGCTCATACATTGATGTTTCTTTCTTTGTTGCTGATCATTTCCTTTTAAAAGAAATGTAGTCTCTGAGAGACACTATTCGCTTGTAGTCATTTTTCCTTCCTCTAGTAACCTGCAAAATAAAACCAGTACTTCTTCTGCAATGGAATGCAAGATTATCAAAAGAGAGAGGTGATCAATCTCTCTGGTTATGACATTTACACAAAAAACTGAGAATTGGTACTAATAAAATAAGTTCATGAAGGAAAATCAAAATAATTTATCCCTGTTTCGAAATTGGTGTCTCAAGTTACATGTTGTATCTTTTAAGCAATTTCTTTAGTCTTTACTATTTCAAACATTGATGATAGTTTTCTCATTATGTAGATCTCGTCGAAATCTTTCCAACGACGCTTGAATCGTCAAAATCTGATGTTGGATGAGAAATTTAGGCTATTTTAAAGTTTGGGTGAAACAATGAAGTTTTTCAGCTGCAGAATTGTTGTTTAGCTGCAGAATGTGCACTGTTCCGTAGCTAAAACACTGAAAAGAAAGTTAAGTAGCCAAGCCTATGCAAATAATCAGTCTTGACATTTATATTAATCAGTCTCTCCTCAAATAAAATGAACAATACACTAATTATTTTATTGATGCAAATTTTTTTTTTTTAAATAGCAAAATTGAAAAAGAGAAATGCAATTCTTCTTCTTCTTTTTCTTCTTCTTCAATTTTTTTAAATAACAAAATTGAAAAAGAGATGCAATTTTTTTTATTTTTTTTTAATAGCAAAATTGAAAAAGAGAAATGCAATTCTTCTTTTTCTTCTTCTTCTTTTTTTTTTTTTTAAATAACAAAATTGAAGAAGAGAAATGCAATTTTTTATTTTATTTTTAAATAACAAAATTGAAAAAGAGAAATGCAAAATTTTTTATTTATTTTTTCTTTTAATAATATATATGTTACATTTAAAAAATATATATACATATATAATTTTATTAAACAAAACAATTTATTAAATAAGGAAACTAAAAACATTGAATGCCATTCTTTTGGCCACTTATTTCCACATTGTTCATCCTCATGTGGCAATGTTTGCAAGCAACTAAAACACAAACGAATTCTCCCACTTGAAACGTGTTGTATGGTTTGAATGCCACAACAGAGATTCATTTTGATTTGCATTCACCACGTTATTGAAACTGTTCACTGTGTAGTTATAAAAATCGTTTTTTTCCACGTAGACAAAAAAATAGGGCTCTAAAGAACCACAAAATTCTTTCAATCGGTTAAGAAATTAAGAAAACCGTTTTTGGGTTATTTAATTGCACATGTTCTAAGAAAAACCCATGTCTCTGTTTTTTGAAATTCATCACTAATCAACCAGAAAACGTGTTTCAAAAAGTACGTGTCAATAGCAGTTGCGTTTTTCTGGCTTCTGCTTCAGCGACAAAAATTAATTTTTGGATTTGTCTGCTAGATCATCAACCTACCTGTCTATCTATCAAATTAACATGTCATTTGAGAAATTTGATTTAAACTCTTCCATTGCCCTTCAACGCTTGAATTCTCCATCATTTTTGGGCATCGAAGCCGGCTTTTGTAGTTTCAGATTTCGCAATTTCGATTACAACAATGGTTATTTTCTCGAAGGCTTTTCATACTTTGATTGGAGATCATTCATTTTACCGGGTGAGAAAAGAGGATGCACGGTGCCTTGGGGCTGTTATGCGCCTAACGCTAGTAAATTTCAATACAAGAGACAAAGTTGACATGGACGGGCAAACCAACCATGTGGCCAGTCTATTTGCAAAAAATTCAAAGCCAAGCAAGGGTATATTGCAGTGTTGTTGTGTCTTCTGGTACAGTCTCAGCATTGGAGAAAACATATTAAAAAAAAAAACATCAGAATGGAAGTGACGTTCGTGAGGTTGCAGTTGCTAGTGTTTAGAGAGAGCCGGAGGCAATTGCTACAGGTTTCGTAGGATGACTTTTGGAGCGGATCAATCAAAACGTTTGACAGTTTCAATTAGTCATGATCAGCAGGGCTGGCTTGGATGTTTTGTTTTTTTTTTTTGAACAAAAATATTTCTTCTTCTTCTTCCTCTTCTTTTTTAAAAATTTCTTATTGTTTTTTTTATTTGTTTTTGTTAATAAAATTACATATGCTATATTTTTAAAAAATTTAAAAATACACATATATATTTCATTAAACAAAACAATTTATTGAAATTATTCTTTTTTCTTCTTCTTCTTCTTTTAAATTTTTCTTTATTAAAATTTATTAATAGAGAAAAATAAGACAAGTTTTTATTTTTTTTTATTTTTTTTTAAATGATTTGTTATTAAAATTAATTAATTATATATATATATATATATATATATATATATATATATATATATTCAAAAATTTAAAAATATACATATATATTTTAGTATACAAAACAATTTAAAAAAAAATTATTTTTTTATTTTTTTATAATTGATTTCTTAATAAAATTATGTATGTTATATTTTTAAAAATTTTAAAAATACACATATATATTTCATTAAACAAAACAATTCATAGAATTTTTTTTTTTTTTAACATAAAATTTTTTTTTTCTGATCCTCCAGATCACACAGTGTAGGAGGAGAGCATACTCAAGAAATTATTATTATTATTATTATTATTTTTAAACATAAAATTCTTTTTCTGATCCTCCAGATCACACAAAGTGCAAAATGAGAGCATACTCGAGAAATTTTTTTTTTTTTTTTAGATGTAAGAAATTAGGCTACCTAGTTACACTTCCCCGGCAACGGCGTCAAAATATCTAGTCAATTTAGCGTCCTAAATTGCTAACATAAATTATCAACCAGAGCTACTAAACTGATGAAGTGTGGTGCACTATATGTGCCTAAGTGACATCTTCCTTACTTCGTTGTATGTGTTTTTCTTATTGTTTTTGGGGGTTTTGTCTTTTCAGTACTTAGTACGCTATTCTATGTTCAAAAGATGAAATCAAATCTATGTCTAAAATATAAAAAAAATGAAACCTTACACTCAAACCAGAGTGTAAATTCTATCCCTAATTAGGAAAATGATAAAAAACAAAACATTATAATCCATGGATATCCTAGCTTCTAAATGAACAAAAAGTAACTCAAAACACTATAACTTAATTTGATTCATTTAGTTAGAGATTTGTTGGAAGAGCTTGTGAAAAATATTAATCTTAATGCAATGAGGATCTCCTAAAACATAAAAGGAAATGCTGAAACAAACAGTAACTTAAAATATTATAGTGAAATCTCATTCATTTGATAGAAGTTTATTGGAAGAGCTTGAAAAAAAATTACTATAATGTAGTAAGGATCTCATATGAAATGCTGAAACAACTTATAACATTACAACTAAATCTCATTCATGAGTTAGAGATTTATTGGAAGAGCTTGTGAAAGAGATTAATCATAATGTGATAAGGATCTTCAATGAAGCAAAACAATCAATAACTCACAATACTACAACTTAGTCTCATTCGTGAATTAGAGGTTTATTGGAAAAGCTTTTGAAAGAGACTAACTACAGTATAATGAGGAATCTGATCTGAAATTGTATGAACAAAATATTTCTTATACAGAGATTGACAGTAGGGGCTTTACTAGTTATTTCACATTTACTAGAAAGGATGAAACCAGAAGCTTCTGGCCCTTTCACTGACTCTGCCTAAAGAAATATAATGTAAACACTAAATAGATCTGACAAATGAGGATCTTCTTTTTAACTAAATAACAGAAAATGAAATGCTAATAACTCAAAATATCACAATTGAATTTCATTCATTTAATAGAGATGTATTGGAAGAACTTGAGAAAGAGACTAACTGCAATATCATGAGGATCATTTATCTAAGTAAATGACATGAAAAATAATGCTAAAAGCTATGATTTCAGAAAGAAATCTAAGTAAGGAAATATGACAAAACAGAATTGAAAACAACTTATCTAGAAAACATGTGAAAGCCTCCTTGGATAGCAGGGGCCCTCTGCTATCAATTTGGTGGAATTCTTCTTCAGCTCCTTAAAATTGTAATCAAAACACCATCAAGGAACTTCTTTATTGAAAAACTCACAAATCTACATCCCATTCCATCTTAAGCTTTGTTACAAAACACTCTATTTTTTTCTTTTCTTCTCCTATTTTTTCACTATTACCCATGATAGGAGAAAACTTATCCTATTTATACAAAATATGTGAAGCTATCTCATTAATGGGAGCCCATGAATCTCTCCCTCCATCTCTAGAGTTACAATCAAAATAGGAAATGATAAGAGACATGTCTCTAGAGTTACAATCAAAATAGGAAATAATAAGACACATGTCTTTTTAGAGTTTCAATACAAAAAGGAAATGAGACACATGTTCTCATGATCCCATGATCTTCTCCACTCAATTTCGAATTTGGTTATGGGAGGCCACATGAAGGTCTTTTAGAAGCTTCCTTTTGACCTACACATGTCACAAAACTCATAACACATATATAGATATATGAAACTATGTTAATTTTCTAGTTTTTAATCATAAATTCACTTTAAATACATAAAATAAATAACTTTGTAAGACAAGGATCCTAACCCATATATTTATGAAAATGGTTACTTGATGTAGGGTTTTAGGTCATATGGCTATGAAATAAGAGCTAAATGGCTATGACATAATGGAAATATGTATGAATATGGAAAACACTTTTGAGACTCAACATACCCCCCAACTGAAATTGTTGCATGTCCTCATGCAACTATTGCAATGATTCATTTGTCCATGAGTTATTTTTTATGAGTTTTGACTCATATAGATTCTTTCCAAACTTTTTTTCTTGATATTTTCTTTTTGGCAAAGTATAATACATTTGATTGCAACATTTTTTTTAATGGTTGGTTCTTGTGTAACAACCAATTTTTTTGAGCAATGGTTCTTGTGTAACAATGCTTTATTTTCTTTATTGCATCAAAGTTCATGAAAACATTTAGAATCAATTACTTCATCAATGAATTGATCATTTGCAAGGCATATAATCTTTTGGATCATGTTGCAACAATAGTTGGTTGGGAAGTACATGCGAGTGGAAATGAAATAAACATGTGTGATAGTGTATGACATGTGGATATGAAATGATGTCCCTTCCCCCTAACTAAAGATATGACAATGTAAAAAAAGGAGTGAGGAATTTTTTCAAAGTTACAATTTTAGCATTCTAATGAATTACATGACTAAAAATTAGAAAACCACATACCTTCACTTACCTTAAATGTGGATGAGTTGTGTATGCTGAAGAGTGTGGCTGTTGATGTTGTTGGATCATGAACTATGTAAACAAATGAATTTGATCTGCTTCTTTGTTCTCTTTGTTCTCTTTGTGCTGATGGCAAGATTGGGATCTTTATTGCTGCTGATACAAATTGATTCCCGCTGGAAACTGCTGAAATGATGTAGTCTTCAATCATTACAACATTCGATGGTACAATTCTAATCATGCGAATAAATGTGTTGATGTCGAGCATGAAGAGAAGTCATTGGATTACCGACCATTGATGAATGTCGTTAACCAATGCGAGGCAAACTCACCATTAATGTCAATGAGTGCCGAGGTACTTAAGTACATCTTGCAAAATGCGAATAAATGGGCTAATGTCGAGCCACTTGCAGGATCTGACGATCAAGGGACATTGATGTATTCACATGATTATCAGCAAGAAAACTTGTCATTAATGCATACAAGCCTCAAGGTACTATTAAGGACTCTAGTCTTGGACCTAGATAATGTGCTGATGTCGATAGGCCAAGACTTGTTAGAAGGGAGACCTTAAGGAATCCTCCATCAACTAACGTGAGCATGAAAGAATAATTTTTGAAAGACTATGGATGAAAAATTTTGCAGTGGATCAAGGTTTATTTGACAGAATGAAAATGGAAATGAAATGAATCAGCGTTGTAGAGGAGTTGAATGGTTTTATTGCTAGGTTTGTGAAAGCGTGGAAGGAAAATATAACGACTAGGAAAAAAAAAACGAGCAGTGAGGGAAGATGAGATGAGGATTTTATTGAATGACTAAGTAGAAATGCAATGGCGAATGTAAAGGGAAATGAGGTGAATGTTTTATTGATTTAGCAAGCATGGATGCAATGGAGATAATGGCATCTGAAAGGCTTTCAAGTGTTGAATCTGATTTGCATTAGCATGTGCTCATGCATTGATGTTTCTTTCTTTGTTGCTGATCATTTCCTTGTAAAAGAAATGTAGTCTCTGAGAGAGACATTTTTCGCTTGTAGTCATGTCCTTCCTCCAGGAACCTGCAAAATAAAACTAGTACTTCTTCTGCAATGGAATGTAAGATTATCAAAAGAGAGGTGATAAATCTCTCTCGTAATGACATTTACACAAAAAACTGAGAATTGGTACTAATAAAATAAGTTCATAAAGGAAAACCAAAATAATTTATACATGTTTCGAAATTAGTGCCTCAAGTTACATGTTGTGTCTTTTCAGCAATTTCTTTAGTCTTTATTGTTTCAAACATTGATGATAGTTTTCTCATTATGTAGATTTCGTCGAAATCTTTCCAACGACGCTTGAATCGTCAAAATCTGATGTTGGATGAGAAATTTAGGCTAGTTTAAAGTTTGGGTGAAACAATGAAGTTTTTCAGCTGCAGAATTGATGTTTGGCTGCAGAATGTGCATTGTTCCGTAGCTAAAATCCTGAAAAGAAAGTTAAGTAGCCAGGCTTATGCAAATAATCAGTCTTGACATTTATATTAATCGGTATCTCCTTAAAGAAAATGAACAATACACTAATTATTTTATTGATGCAATTTTTTTTTTTTAATAGCAAAATTGAAAAAGAGAAATGCAATTCTTCTTCTTCTTTCTTTTTTTTTTTAGTAACAAAATTGAAAAAGAGATGCAATTTTTTATTTTATTTTTAAATAGCAAAATTGAAAAAGAGAAATGCAATTCTTCTTTTTCTTCTTCTTTTTTTCTTTTTTTTTAATAACAAAATTGAAAAAGAGATGCAATTTTTATTTTTTTTAAATAACAAAATTGAAAAAGAGAAATGCAAAATTTTTTATTTATTTTTTTCTTTTAATATTATATATGTTACATTTAAAAAATATATATATATATATATATATATATATATATATATATATATATATATATATAATTTTATTAAACAAAACAATTTATTAAATAAGGAACTAAAAATAAAAACTAAAAACATTGAATGTCATTCTTCTGGCCACTTATTTTCATATTGTTCATCTTCATGTGGCAATGTTTGCAAGCAACTAAAACACAAACGAATTCTTCCACCTGAAACATGCTGTGTGGTTTGAATGCCACAACAGAATTTCATTTTGATTTGCATTCACCACCTTATTGAAACCGTTCACTGTGTAGTTATAAAAATCATTTTTTTCCACGTAGACACAGAAATAGGGGTCTAAAGAACCACAAAATTCTCTCAATCGGTTAAGAAATTTAGAAAACCGTTTCTGGGTTATTTAATTGCACATGTTCTAAGAAAAACCCACATCTCTGTTTTTTTTAATTCATCACTAATCAACCAGAAAACGTGTTTCAAAAATCACATGTCAATAGCAGTTGCATTTTTCTGGCTTCTGCTTCAGCGACAAAAATCAATTTTTGGATTTGTCTGCTAGATCATCAACCTACCTGTCTATCTATCAAAGTAACATGCCATTTGAGAAATTTGATTTAAACTCTTCCATTGCCCTTCAACGCTTGAATTCTCCATCATTTTTGGGCATCGAAGCCGGCTTTCGCAGTTCCGGATTTCGCAATTTCGATTACAACAATGGCTATTTTCTCGAAGGCTTTTCATACTTTGGTTGGAGATCATTCATTTTACCGGGTGACAAAAAAGGATGCACGGTGCCTTGGGGCTGTTCTGCTTCTAACGCTAATAAATTTCACCGCAAGAGACAAAGTTGACATGGACGAGCAAACCAACCATGTGGCCAGTCTATTTGCAAAAAATTCAAAGCCAAGCAAGGGTATATTGCAGTGTTGTTGTGTCTTCTGGTACAGTCTCAACATTGGAGAAAACATATAAAAAAACATCAAAATGGAAGTGACGTTCGTGAGGTTGCAGTTTGCTGGTGTTGAGAGAGAGCCGGAGGCAATTGCTACAGGTTTCGTAGGATGACTTTTGGAACGGATCAATCAAAACGTTTAATAGTTTCAATTAGTCATGATCAACAGGACTGGCTTGGATGTTTTTTTTTTTTTTTTTTGAACAAAAATATACCACCTTCTTCTTCTTCTTCTTCTTTTCTAATGTTTTGTTTTTGTTTTTTTTATTTGTTTTTGTTAATAAAATTACATATGTTATATTTTCAAAAATTTTAAAAATACACATATATTTTTCATTAAAAAAAACAATTTATTGAAATTTTTCTTTTTTCTTCTTTTTCTTCTTTTTCTATTTGTTTTTAATTTTTCTTTATTAAAATTTATTAATAGAGAAAAATAAAACAAATTTGTATTTTTGCTTTTTTTTTGTTTTAAATGATTTGTTATTAAAATTATATATAAATATTTTTAAAAATTTTTAAATATATATATATATATATATATATATTTTTAGTAAACAAAACAATTTAAAAAAAATTTATTTTTTTATTTTTTTATAATTGATTTGTTAATAAAATTATGTATGTTATATTTTCAAAAAATTTATAAATACACATATATATTTCATTAAACAAAATAATTTATATATATATTTTTTTTTAACATAAAAATTATTTTTCTGATCCTCCAGATCACACAAAGTGTAGCAGGAGAGCATACTCAAGAAATTATTATTATTTTTATTTATTTTTTAACATAAAATTCTTTTTCTGATCCTCCAGATCACACAAAGTGCAAGAATAGAGCATACTCGAGAAATTATTAAATTTTTTTTAGATGTAAGAAATTAGGCTACCTAGTTACACTTCCGCGGCAACGGCGCCAAAATGTCTAGTCAATTTAGTGTCCTAAATTGCTAACATAAATTATCAACCAGGGCTAGTAAACTGATGAAGTGTGGTGCACTATATGTGCCTAAGTGACCTCTTCCTTACTTCGTTGTATGTGTTTTTCTTATTGTTTTTGGGGGTTTTGTCTTTTTAGTACTTAGTACGCTACTCTATGTTCAAAAGATGAAATCAAATCTATGTCTAAAATAAAATAAAAGGAAACCTTAGACTCAAAACAGAGTGTAAATTCTATCCCTGATTAGGAAAATGATGAAAAACAGAGCATTATAATCCATGGATATCTTAGCTTCTAAATGAACAAAAAGTAACTCAAAACACTACAACTTAATCTGATTCATTTAGTTAGAGATTTGTTGGAAGAGCTTGTGAAAAATATTAATCTTAATGCAATGAGGATCTCCTAAAACTTAAAAGGAACAAACAGTAACTTAAAACATTATATTGAAATCTCATTCATTTGATAGAAGTTTATTGGAAGAGCTTGAAAAAAATATTACTATAATGTAGTAAGGATCTCCTATGAAATGCTGAAACAACTTATAACATTACAACTAAATCACATTCATGAGTTAGAGATTTATTGGAAGAGCTTTTGAAAAAGATTAATCATAATATGATAAGGATATTCAATGAAGCAAAACAATCAATAACTCACAATACTACAACTTAGTCTCATTCGTGAATTAGAGGTTTATTGGAAAAGCTTTTGAAAGAGACTAACTACAGTATAATGAGGAATCTGATCTGAAATTGTGTGAACAAAATATTTCTTATACAGAGATTGACAGTAGGGGCTTTTACTGGTTATTTCACCTTTACTAGAAATGATGAAACCAGAAGCTTCTGGCCCTCTTACTGACTCTGTCTAAAGAAATATTATGTAAACACTAAATAGATCTGACAAATGAGGATCTTCTTTTTAACTAAATAACAGAAAATGAAATGCTAATAACTCAAAATATCACAATTGAATCACATTTATTTAATAGAGATGTATTGGAAGAACTTGAAAAATAGACTAACTGCAATATCATGAGGATCATTTATCTAAGAAAATGATATGAAAAATAATTCTAAAAGCTATGATTTCATAAAGCAATCTAAGTAAGGAAATATGACAAAACAGAATTGAAAACAACTTATCTAGAAAACATGTGAAAGTCTCCTTGGATAGCAAGGGCCCTCTGCTATCAATTTGGTGGAATTCTTCTTCAGCTCCTTAAAATTGTAATCAAAACACCATCAAGAAGTTTCTTTATTGAAAAATTCACAAATCTACATCCCATTCCATATTAAGCTTTGTTACAAAACACTATCTATTCATTTCTCTTCTTCTCCTATTTTTTCACTATTTTTTTCACTACTACCCATGATAGGAGAAAGCTTCTCCTATTTATACAAAATATGAGAAGTTATCTCATTAATGGGAGTCCATGAACCTTTCCCTCCATCTCTAGAGTTAAAATCAAAATAGGAAATGATAAGACACATGTCTCTAGAGTTACAATCAAAATAGGAAATGATAAGACATATGTCTTTTTAGAGTTTCAATACAAAAAAGGAAATGAGACACATGTTCTCATGATCCCATGATCTTCTCCACTCAAATTCGAATTTGATTATGGGAGGCCACATAAAAGTCTTTTAGAAGCTTCCTTTTGACCTACACATGTCACAAAACTCATAACACATATATAGAGATATGAAACTATGTTAATTTTCTAGTTTTTAATCATAAATTCACTTTAAATACATAAAATAAATAACTTTGGAAGACAAGGATCTTAACCCATATATTTATGAAAATGGTTACTTGATGTAGGGTTTTAGGTCAGATGGCTATGAAATAAGAGCGCTATGACATAATGGAAATATGTATGAATATGGAAAACACTTTTGAGACTCAACATACCCCAGAACTGAAATTGTAGCATGTCCTCATGCAACTATTGCAATGATTCATTTGTCCATGAGTTGATTTTTTATGAGTTTTGACTCAGATTCTTTCCAAACTTTTCTTCTTGATATTTTCTTTTTGGCAAAGTATAATACATTTGATTGTAACATTTTTTTAATGGTTGGTTCTTGTGTAACAACCAATTTTTTTGAGCAATGGTTCTTGTGTAACAATGCTTTATTTTCTTTGTTGCATCAAAGTTCATGAAAACATTTAGAATCAATTACTTCATCAATGAATTGATTATTTGCAAGGCATATAATCTTTTGGATCATGTTGCAACAATAGTTGGCTGGGAAGTATATGCGAGTGGAAATGAAATAAACATGTGATAGTGTATGACATGTGGATATGAAATGATGTCCCTTCCCCCCAACTAAAGATATGACAATGTAAAAAAAGGTGTGAAGAATTTTTCCAAAGTTACAATTTTAGCATTCTAATAAATTACATGACTAAAAATTAGAAAACCACATACCTTCACTTACCTTAAATGTGGATGAGTTGTGTATGCTGAAGAGTGTGGTTATTGATATTGTTGGATCATGAACTATGTAAACAAATGAATTTGATATGCTTCTTTGTTCTCTTTGTTCTCTTTGTGCTGATGGCAAAATTGGGATCTTTATTGCTGCTGATACAAATTGATTCCTGCTGCAAACTGCTGAAATGATGTAGTCTTCAATCGTTACAACATCTGATGGTACAATTCTAATCATGCAAATAAATGTGTTGATGTCGAGCATGAAGAGAAGTCATTGGATTACCGACCATTGATGAATGTCGTTAACCAATGCGAGGCAAACTCACCATTAATGTCAATGAATGCCAAGGTACTTAAGTACATCTTGCAAAGTGCGAATAAATGGACTGATGTCGAGCCACTTGCAAGATCTGACGATCAAGGGACATTGATGTATTCACATGATTGTCAGCAAGAGAACTTGTCATTAATGCATACAAGCCTCAAGGTACTATTAAGGACTCTAGTCCTGGACCTAGATAATGTGTTGATGTCGATAGGCCAAGACTTGTTAGAAGGGAGACCTTAAGGAATCCTCCATCAACTAACGCGAGCATGAAATAATAATTTTTGAAGGACTATGGATGAAAATTTTTGCAGTGGATCAAGGTTTATTTGATAGAATGAAAATGGAAATGAAATGAATCAGCTTTGTAGAAGAGTTGAATGGTTTTATTGCTAGGTTTGTGAAAGCATGGAATGAAAATATAACGACTAGGAAAAAAAAACAAGCAGTGAGGGAAGATGAGATGAGGATTTTATTGAATGACTAAGTAGAAATGCAATGGCGAATGTAAAGGGAAATGAGGTGAATGTTTTATTGATTTAGCAAGCATGGATGCAATGGAGATAATGGCATCTGAAAGGCTTTCAAGTGTTGGATCTGATTTGCATTAGCATGTGCTCATGCATTGATGTTTCTTTCTTTGTTGCTGATCATTTCCTTGTAAAAGAAATGTAGTGTCTGAGAGAGACACTATTCACTTGTAGTCATTTGTCCTTCCTCCAAGAATCTGCAAAATAAAACTAGTACTTCTTCTGCAATGGAATGTAAGATTATCAAAAGAGAGAGGTGATCAATCTCTCTGGTTATGACATTTACACAAAAAACTGAAAATTGGTACTAATAAAATAAGTTCATGAAGGAAAACCAAAATAATTTATACATGTTTCGAAATTAGTGCCTCAAGTTACATGTTGTGTCTTTTCAGCAATTTCTTTAGTCTTTACTATTTCAAACATTGATGATAGTTTTCTCATTATGTAGATCTCGTCGAAATCTTTCCAACGACGCTTGAATCGTCAAAATCTGATGTTGGATGAGAAATTTAGGCTAGTTTAAAGTTTGGGTGAAACAATGAAGTTTTTCAGCTGCAAGATTGATGTTTAGCTGCAGAATGTGCACTGTTCCGTAGCTAAAACCCTGAAAAGAAAGTTAAGTAGTCAGGCCTATGCAAATAATCAGTCTTGACATTTATATTAATCGGTATCTCCTCAAAGAAAATGAACAATACACTAATTATTTTATTGATGCAAATTTTTTTTTTTTAAATAGCAAAATTGAAAAAGAGATGCAATTTTTTTATTTTTATTTTTGTAAATAGCAAAATTGAAAAAGAGAAATGCAATTCTTCTTTTTCTTCTTCTTTTTCTTTTTTTTTTTAATAACAAAATTGAAAACGAGAAATGCGATTTTTATTTTTTTTTAATAACAAAATTGAAAAAGAGAAAGTCAATTTTTTTTTTTCTAATAATATTATATATGTTACATTTAAAAAATATATATACATATATAATTTTATTAAACAAAAAAATTTATTAAATAAGGAAACTAAAAATAAAAACTAAAAACATTCAATGTCATTCTTCTGGCCACTTATTTCCACATTGCTCATCCTCATGTGGCAATGTTTGCAAGCAACTAAAACACAAACGAATTCTCCCCCCTGAAACGTGCTGTGTGGTTTGAATGCCACAACAGAGTTTCATTTGGATTTGCATTCACCACTTTATTGAAACTATTCACTGTATAGTTATAAAAATCGTTTTTTTCCACGTAGATGGAGAAATAGGGCTCTAAAGAACCACAAAATTCTCTCAATCGGTTAAGAAATTCAGAAAATAATTTCTGGGTTATTTAATTGCACATGTTCTAAGAAAAACCCATGTCTCCGTTTTTTGAAATTCATCACTAATCAACCAGAAAACATGTTTCAAAAATCACGTGTCAATAGCAGTTGCGTTTTTCTGGATTCTGCTTCAGCGACAAAAATCAATTTTTGGATTTGTCTACTAGATCATCAACCTACCTGTCTATCTATCAAAGTAACATGCCATTTGAGAAATTTGATTTAAACTCTTCCATTGCCCTTCAACGCTTGAATTCTCCATCATTTTTGGGCATCGAAGCCGGCTTTTGCAGTTCCGGATTTCACAATTTCAATTACAACAATGGCTATTTTCGCAAAGGCTTTTCATACTTTGTTTGGAGATCATTCATTTTACCGGGTGAGAAAAGAGGATGCACGATGCCTTGGGGCTGTTCTGCTTCTAACGCTAGTAAATTTCACTGCAAGAGACAAAGTTGACATGGACGGGCAAACCAACCATGTGGCCAGTCTATTTGCAAAAAATTCAAAGCCAAGCAAGGGTATATTGCAGTGTTGTTGTGTCTTCTGGTACAGTCTCAGCATTGGAGAAAACATATTAAAAAAAAAACATCAGAATGGAAGTGACGTTCGTGAGGTTTCAGTTTGCTGGTGTTGAGAGAGAGCCGGAGGCAATTGCTACAGGTTTCGTAGGATGACTTTTGGAACGGATCAATCAAAACGTTTAACAGCTTCAATTAGTCATGATCAGCAGGGCTGGCTTGGATTTTTTTATTTTTTTTTTTGGAACAAAAATATACCTTCTTCTTCTTCTTCTTCTTCTTTAATGTTTTTTTTTTTTTTTTTTTTGTTAATAAAATTACATATGTTATATTTTCAAAAAATTTAAAAATACACATATATTTTTCATTAAACAAAACAATTTATTGAAATTTTTATTTTTTCTTCTTTTTCTTCTTTTTCTTCTTCTTCTTCTTGTTTTTAATTTTTCTTTATTAAAATTTATTAATAGAGAAAAATAAGACAAATTTGTATTTTTGCTTCTTTTTTTTGTTTTAAATGATTTGTTATTAAAATTATATATAAATATTTTAAAAAAAAAAATATATATATATATATATATATATATATATATATATATATATTTTAGTAAACAAAACAATTTAAAAAAATTTTATTTTTTTATTTTTTTATAATTGATTTGTTAATAAAATTATGTATGTTATATTTTCAAAAAATTTATAAATACACATATATATTTCATTAAACAAAACAATTTATAGATTTTTTTTTTAACATAAAAATTATTTTTCTGATCCTCCAGATCACACAAAGTGTAGGAGGAGAGCATACTCAAGAAATTATTATTATTTTTATTTATTTTTTAAAATAAAATTCTTTTTCTGATCCTCCAGATCACACAAAGTGCAAAAGGAGAGCATACTCGAGAAATTATTAATTTTTTTTTAGATGTATGAAATTAGACTACCTAGTTACACTTCCCCGGCAACGGCGCCAAAATGTCTAGTCAATTTAGCATCCTAAATTGCTAACATAAATTATCAACCAGGGCTAGTAAACTGATGAAGTGTGGTGCACTATATGTGCCTAAGTGACCTCTTCCTTACTTCGTTGTATGTGTTTTTCTTATTGTTTTTGAGGGTTTTGTCTTTTTAGTACTTAGTACGCTACTCTATGTTCAAAAGATGAAATCAAATCTATGTCAAAAATAAAATAAAAGGAAACCTTAGACTCAAAACGGAGTGTAAATTCTATCCCTGATTAGGAAAATGATGAAAAACAGAGCATTATAATCCATGGATATCTTAGCTTCTAAATGAACAAAAAGTAACTCAAAACACTACAACTTAATTTGATTCATTTAGTTAGAGATTTGTTGGAAGAGCTTGTGAAAAATATTAATCTTAATGCAATGAGGATCTCCTAAAACTTAAAAGGAAATATTGAAACAAACAGTAACTTAAAACATTATAATGATATCTCATTCATTTGATAGAAGTTTATTGGAAGAGCTTGAGAAAAATATTACTATAATGTAGTAAGGATCTCCTATGAAACGCTGAAACAACTTATAACATTACAACTAAATCACATTCATGAGTTAGAGATTTATTGGAAGAACTTTTGAAAAAGATTAATCATAATGTAATAAGGATCTTCAATGAAGCAAAACAATCAATAACTCACAATACTACAACTTAGTCTCATTCGTGAATTAGAGGTTTATTGGAAAAGCTTTTGAAAGAGACTAACTACAGTATAATGAAGAATCTGATCTGAAATTGTGTGAACAAAATATTTCTTATACAGAGATTGACAGTAAGGGCTTTTACTGGTTATTTCACCTTTACTAAAAATGATGAAACCAGAAGCTTCTGGCCCTCTTACTGACTCTGCCTAGATAAATATTATGTAAACACTAAATAGATCTGACAAATGAGGATCTTCTTTTTAACTAAATAACAGAAAATGAAATGCTAATAACTCAAAATATCACAATTGAATCTCATTTATTTAATAGAGATGTATTGGAAGAACTTGAGAAGGAGACTAACTGCAATATCATGATGATCATTTATCTAAGAAAATGACATGAAAAATAATTCTAAAAGCTATGATTTCATAAAGCAATCTAAGTATGGAAATATGACAAAACAGAATTGAAAACAACTTATCTAGAAAACATGTGAAAGTCTCCTTGGATAGCAAGGGCCCTCTGCTATCAATTTGGTGGAATTCTTCTTCAGCTCCTTAAAATTGTAATCAAAACACCATCAAGGAGCTTCTTTATTGAAAAATTCACAAATCTACATCCCATTCCATCTTAAGCTTTGTTACAAAACACTATCTATTCATTTCTCTTCTTCTCCTATTTTTTCACTCTTTTTTTCACTACTACCCATGATAGGATAAAGCTTCTCCTATTTATACAAAATATGAGAAGTTATCTCATTAATGGGAGTCCATGAATCTTTCCCTCCATCTCTAGAGTTACAATCAAAATAGGAATGATAAGACACATGTCTCTAGAGTTACAATCAAAATAGGAAATGATAAGACACATGTCTTTTTAGAGTTTCAATACAAAAAGGAAATGAGACACATGTTCTCATGATCCCATGATCTTCTCCACTCAAATTCGAATTTGATTATGGGAGGCCACATAAAAGTCTTTTAGAAGCTTCCTTTTGACCTACATGTCACAAAACTCATAACACATATATAGAGATATGAAACTATGTTAATTTTCTAGTTTTTAATCATAAATTCACTTTAAATACATAAAATAAATAACTTTGGAAGACAAGGATCCTAATGTTCACATATATTTATGAAAATGGTTACTTGATGTAGGGTTTTAGGTCAGATGGCTATGAAATAAGAGTTAAATGGTTATGACATAATGGAGATATGTATGAATATGGAGAACACTTTTGAGACTCAACATACCCCCCAACTGAAGTTGTTGCATGTCCTCATGAAACTATTGCAATGATTCATTTTTCCATGAGTTGATCTTTGACTCATATAGATTCATTCCAAACTTTTCTTTTTGATATTTTCTTTTTGGCAAAGTATAATACATTTGATTGAAACATTTTTTGAATGGTTTGTTCTTGTGTGACAACCAATTTTTTGAGCAATGGTTCTTGTGTAACAATGCTTTATTTTCTTTGTTGCATCAAAGTTCATGAAAACATTTAGAATCAATTACTTCATTAATGAATTGATCATTTGCAAGGCATATAATATTTTGGTTCATGTTGCAACAATAGTTGGTTGGGAAGTATATGTGGATGGAAATGAAATGAAAATGTGTGATAGTGTATGACATGTGGATATGAAATGATGTCCCTTCCCCCCAACTAAAGATATGACAATGTAAAAAAAGGAGTGAAGAATTTTTCCAAAGTTACAATTTTAGCATTCTAATGAATTACATGACTAAAAATTAGAAAATCACATACCTTCAATTACCTTAAATGTGGATGAGTTGTGTATGCTGAAGAGTGTGGTTATTGATATTGTTGGATCATGAACTATGTAAACAAATGAATTTGATCTGTTTCTTTGTTCTTTTTGTTCTCTTTGTGCTGATGGCAAGATTGGGATCTTTATTTAACTGAGATACAAATTGATTCACTGCAAGCTACAAGCTGCTGAAATTATGTAGTCTTCAATCGTTACAACTGTCCAGGAATTACAATTCACAATCATGCGAATAAATGTGTTGATGTCGAGCATGAAGAGAAGTCATTGGATTATTGACCATTGATGAATGTCGTTAACCAATGCGAGGCAAACTCACCATTAATGTCAATGAGTGCCAAGGTACCTAGTACATCTTGCAAAGTGCGAATAAATGGGCTGATGTTGAGCCACTTGCAAGATCTGACGATCAAGGGACATAATATATTCCCATGATTGTCAGCGAGAGAACTTGTCATTAATGCATACAAAACTCAAGATACTATTAAGGACTCTAGTCTTGGACCTAGATAATGTGCTGATGTCGATAGGCCAAGACTTGTTAGAAGGGAGACTTAAGGAATCCTCCATCAACTAACGCAAGCATGAAAGAATAATTTTTGAAGGACTATGATGAAATTTTTTTATAGTGGATCAAGGTTTATTTGACAGAATGAAAATGGAAATGAAATGAATCAGCTTTGTAGAGGAGTTGAATGGTTTTATTGCTAGGTTTGTGAAAGCATGGAAAGAAAATATAACGACTAGGGAAAATAAAACGAGCAGTGAGGGAAAATGAGATGAGGATTTTATTGAATGAGTAAGTAGAAATGCAATGGCGAATGTAAAGGGAAATGAGGTGAATGTTTTATTGACTTAGGAAGCATGGATGCAATGGAGATACTGACATCTAAAAGGCTTTCAAGTGTTGGATATGATTTGCATTAGCATGTGCTTATGCATTGATGTTTCTTTCTTTGTTGTTGATCATCTTCTTGTAAAAGAAATGTAGTCTCTGAGAGAGACACTATTCGCTTGTAGTCATTTGTCCTTCCTCCTCGAACCTGCAAAATAAAACTAGTACTTCTTCTGCAATGGAATGTAATATTATCAAAAGAGAGAGGTGATCAATCTCTCTAGTTATGACATTTACACAAAAAACTGAGAATTGGTACTAATAAAACAAGTTCATGAAAGAAAACCAAAAGAATTTATACATGTTTCGAAATTAGTGCCTCAAGTTACCTGTTGTGTATTTTCAGCAATTTCTTTAGTCTTTACAGTTTCAAACATTGATGATAGTTTTCTCATTATGTAGATCTCGTTGAAATCTTTCCAACGACGCTTGAATCGTCAAAATCCGATGTTGGATGAGAAAGTTAGGCTAGTTTAAAATTTAGGTGAAACAATGAAGTTTTTCAGCTGCAGAATTGATGTTTAGCTGCAGAATGTGCACTGTTCCGTAGCTAAAATCCTGAAAAGAAAGTTAAGTAGCCAGGCCTATGCAAATAATCAGTCTTGACATTTATATTAATTAGTACCTCCTCAAAGAAAATGAACAATACACTAATTATTTTATTGATGCAATTTTATTTTTTTATTTTTTTTTAATAGCAAAATTGAAAAAGAGAAATGCAATTCTAATCCTTCTTCTTCTTCTTCTTCTTTTAATAACAAAATTGAAAAAGAGATGCAATTTTTTATTTATTTTTAAATAACAAAATTGAAAAAGAGAAATGCAATTCTTTCTTTCTTTCTTTTCTTTTTTTTTTAATAAAAAATTTGAAAAAGAGAAATGCAATTTTTTTTTTTTTTAATAACAAAATTGAAAAAGAGAAAGTCAATTTTTTTTTCTTATAATATTATATATGTTACATTTAAAAAAAATATATACATATATAATTTTATTAAACAAAAAAATTTATTAAATAAGGAAACTAAAAATAAAAACTAAAAACATTGAATGCCATTCTTCTGGCCACTTATTTCCACATTGCTCATCCTCATGTGGCAATGTTTGCAAGCAACTAAAACACAAACGAATTCTTCCACCTGAAACATGCTGTGTGGTTTGAATGCCACAACAGAATTTCATTTTGATTTGCATTCACCACCTTATTGAAACCGTTCACTGTGTAGTTATAAAAATCATTTTTTTCCACGTAGACACAGAAATAGGGGTCTAAAGAACCACAAAATTCTCTCAATCGGTTAAGAAATTTAGAAAACCGTTTCTGGGTTATTTAATTGCACATGTTCTAAGAAAAACCCACATCTCTGTTTTTTTTAATTCATCACTAATCAACCAGAAAACGTGTTTCAAAAATCACATGTCAATAGCAGTTGCATTTTTCTGGCTTCTGCTTCAGCGACAAAAATCAATTTTTGGATTTGTCTGCTAGATCATCAACCTACCTGTCTATCTATCAAAGTAACATGCCATTTGAGAAATTTGATTTAAACTCTTCCATTGCCCTTCAACGCTTGAATTCTCCATCATTTTTGGGCATCGAAGCCGGCTTTCGCAGTTCCGGATTTCGCAATTTCGATTACAACAATGGCTATTTTCTCGAAGGCTTTTCATACTTTGGTTGGAGATCATTCATTTTACCGGGTGACAAAAAAGGATGCACGGTGCCTTGGGGCTGTTCTGCTTCTAACGCTAATAAATTTCACCGCAAGAGACAAAGTTGACATGGACGAGCAAACCAACCATGTGGCCAGTCTATTTGCAAAAAATTCAAAGCCAAGCAAGGGTATATTGCAGTGTTGTTGTGTCTTCTGGTACAGTCTCAACATTGGAGAAAACATATAAAAAAACATCAAAATGGAAGTGACGTTCGTGAGGTTGCAGTTTGCTGGTGTTGAGAGAGAGCCGGAGGCAATTGCTACAGGTTTCGTAGGATGACTTTTGGAACGGATCAATCAAAACGTTTAATAGTTTCAATTAGTCATGATCAACAGGACTGGCTTGGATGTTTTTTTTTTTTTTTTTTGAACAAAAATATACCACCTTCTTCTTCTTCTTCTTCTTTTCTAATGTTTTGTTTTTGTTTTTTTTATTTGTTTTTGTTAATAAAATTACATATGTTATATTTTCAAAAATTTTAAAAATACACATATATTTTTCATTAAAAAAAACAATTTATTGAAATTTTTCTTTTTTCTTCTTTTTCTTCTTTTTCTATTTGTTTTTAATTTTTCTTTATTAAAATTTATTAATAGAGAAAAATAAAACAAATTTGTATTTTTGCTTTTTTTTTGTTTTTTTTTTTTTTTTTTTTTTTTTTTTTTTAAATGATTTTTATTAAAATTATATATATATATATATATATATATATATATTTTCAAAAATTTTAAAATATACATATATATTTTAGTAAAGGGTATATTGCGGTGTTGTTGTGTCTTAAGTACGAGTCTCGGCGTGGAGAAAACATATAAAAAAAAACATGAATGGAAGTGAGTTCGTGAGGTTACAGTTAACAGTGTTGAAAGAGAAGCTGAAGGCAATTGCACTACGAGTTTCGTAGGATGACTTTTAGAGCGGATCTATCTCAAAACGTTTGACGGTTTCAATTAGTCATGATCGCGGGGCTGGCTTGGATTACTTGATGTAGGGTTTCTGGACCTAGATAATGTGTTGATGTCGATAGGCCAAGACTTGTTAGAAGGGAGACCTTAAGGAATCCTCCATCAACTAACGCGAGCATGAAATAATAATTTTTGAAGGACTATGGATGAAAATTTTTGCAGTGGATCAAGGTTTATTTGATAGAATGAAAATGGAAATGAAATGAATCAGCTTTGTAGAAGAGTTGAATGGTTTTATTGCTAGGTTTGTGAAAGCATGGAATGAAAATATAACGACTAGGAAAAAAAAACAAGCAGTGAGGGAAGATGAGATGAGGATTTTATTGAATGACTAAGTAGAAATGCAATGGCGAATGTAAAGGGAAATGAGGTGAATGTTTTATTGATTTAGCAAGCATGGATGCAATGGAGATAATGGCATCTGAAAGGCTTTCAAGTGTTGGATCTGATTTGCATTAGCATGTGCTCATGCATTGATGTTTCTTTCTTTGTTGCTGATCATTTCCTTGTAAAAGAAATGTAGTGTCTGAGAGAGACACTATTCGCTTGTAGTCATTTGTCCTTCCTCTAGGAATCTGCAAAATAAAATTAGTACTTCTTCTGCAATGGAATGTAAGATTATCAAAAGAGAGAGGTGATCAATTTCTCTGGTTACGACATTTACACAAAAAACTGAGAATTGGTACTAATAAAATAAGTTCATGAAGGAAAACCAAAATAATTTATACATGTTTCGAAATTAGTGCCTCAAGTTACATGTTGTGTCTTTTCAGCAATTTCTTTAGTCTTTACTATTTCAAACATTGATGATAGTTTTCTCATTATGTAGATCTCGTCGAAATCTTTCCAACGACGCTTGAATCGTCAAAATCTGATGTTGGATGAGAAATTTAGGCTAGTTTAAAATTTGGGTGAAACAATGAAGTTTTTCAGCTGCAGGATTGATGTTTAGCTACAGAATGTGCTCTGTTCCGTAGCTAAAATCCTGAAAAGAGAGTTAAGTAGCCAGGCCTATGCAAATAATCAGTCTTGACATTTATATTAATCGGTATCTCCTCAAAGAAAATGAACAATACACTAATTATTTTATTGATGCAATTTTTTTTTTTAAATAGCAAAATTGAAAAAGAGAAATGCAATTCTTCTTCTTTTTCTTCTTCTTCTTTTTTTAATAACAAAATTGAAAAAGAGATGCAATTTTTTTTTTTTTTTGTAAATAGCAAAATTGAAAAAGAGAAATGCAATTCTTCTTTTTCTTCTTTTTTTCTTTTTTTTTTAATAACAAAATTGAAAAAGAGAAATGCAATTTTTTTTTTTTTTAATAACAAAATTGAAAAAGAGAAAGTCAATTTTTTTTTCTTATAATATTATATATGTTACATTTAAAAAAAATATATACATATATAATTTTATTAAACAAAAAAATTTATTAAATAAGGAAACTAAAAATAAAAACTAAAAACATTGAATGCCATTCTTCTGGCCACTTATTTCCACATTGCTCATCCTCATGTGGCAATGTTTGCAAGCAACTAAAACACAAACGAATTCTCCCACCTGAAACATGCTGTGTGGTTTGAATGCCACAACAGAGTTTCATTTTGATTTGCATTCACCACTTTATTGAAACTATTCACTGTGTAGTTATAAAAATCGTTTTTTTCCACGTAGACGGAGAAATAGGGCTCTAAAGAACCACAAAATTCTCTCAATCGGTTAAGAAATTCAGAAAATCGTTTCTGGGTTATTTAATTGCACATGTTCTAAGAAAAACTTATGTCTCCGTTTTTTGAAATTCATCACTAATCAACCAAAAAACATGTTTCAAAAATCACGTGTCAATAGCAGTTGCGTTTTTCTGGATTCTGCTTCAGCGACAAAAATCAATTTTTGGATTTGTCTACTAGATCATCAACCTACCTGTCTATGTATCAAAGTAACATGCCATTTGAGAAATTTGATTTAAACTCTTCCATTGCCCTTCAACGCTTGAATTCTCCATCATTTTTGGGCATCGAAGCCGGCTTTTGCAGTTTCAGATTTCGCAATTTCGATTACAACAATGGCTATTTTCGCGAAGGCTTTTCATACTTTGGTTGGAGATCATTCATTTTACCGGGTGAGAAAAGAGGATGCACGGTGCCTTGGGGCTGTTCTACTCCTAACGCTAGTAAATTTCACCGCAAGAGACAAAGTTGACATGGATGGGCAAACCAACCATGTGGCCAGTCTATTTGCAAAAAATTCAAAGCCAAGCAAGGGTCTATTGCAGTGTTGTTGTGTCTTTTGGTACAGTCTCAGCATTGGAGAAAACATATTAAAAAAAAAACATCAGAATGGAAGTGACGTTCGTGAGGTTGCAGTTGTTGGTGTTGAGAGAGAGCCGGAGGCAATTGCTTCAGGTTTCGTAGGATGACTTTTGGAGCGGATCAATCAAAACGTTTGACAGTTTCAATTAGTCATGATCAGCAGGGCTGGCTTGGATGTTTTTTTTTTTTTTGAACAAAAATATATCTTCCTCTATTCTTTTTTTTTTTCTAATGTTTTGTTTTTGTTTTTTTAATTTGTTTTTGTTAATAAAATTACATATGTTATATTTTCAAAAAATTTAAAAATACACATATATATTTCATTAAACAAAACAATTTATTGAAATTTTTCTTTTTTTTTCTTCTTCTTCTCTTCTTTTTTTTTTTTTAATTTTTCTTTATTAAAATTTATTAATAGATAAAAATAAGACAAATTTTTTTTTTTGTTTTTTTTTTTTTTAAATGATTTGTTATTAAAATTATATATATATATATATATATATATATATATATATATATATTTTCAAAAATTTAAAAATATACATATATAGTTTAGTAAACAAAACAATTTAAATTTTTTTTTATATTTTTATTTTTTTATAATTGATTTGTTAATAAAATTATATATGTTATATTTTCAAAAATTTTAAAAATATACATATATATTGCATTAAACCAAAAAATTTATAGAATTTTTTTTTTTTTTAACATAAAAAAATTTTTTTTGATCCTCCAAATCACACACAGTGCAGGAGGAGAGCATACTCAAGAAATTATAATTTTTTTTTTTTTTTAACATAAAATTATTTCTCTGATCCTCCAGATCACACAAAGTGCAAGAGGAGAGCATACTCGAGAAATTATTAATTTTTTTTTTTAGATGTAAGAAATTAGGCTATCTAGTTACACTTCCTCGGCAACGGCGCCAAAATGTCTAGTCAATTTAGCGTCTTAAAATGCTAACATAAATTATCAACCAGGGCTAGTAAACTGATGAAGTGTGGTGCACTATATGTGCCTAAGTGACCTCTTCCTTACTTCGTTGTATGTGTTTTTCTTATTGTTTTTGGGGGTTTTGTCTTTTTAGTACTTAGTACGCTACTCTATGTTCAAAAGATGAAATCAAATCTATGTCAAAAATCAAATAAAAGGAAACCTTGGACTCAAAACAGAGTGTAAATTCTATCCCTAAGTAGGAAAATGATGAAAAACAGAGCATTCTAATCCATGGATATCCTAGCTTCTAAATGAACAAAAAGTAACTCAAAACACTACAACTTAATCTGATTCATTTAGTTAGAGATTTGTTGGAAGAGCTTGTGAAAAAGATTAATCTTAATGCAATGAGGATCTCCTAAAACATAAAAGGAAATGCTGAAACAAACAGTAACTTAAAACATTATAGTGAAATCTCATTCATTTGATAGAAGTTTATTGGAAGAGCTTGAGAAAAATATTACTATAATGTAGTAAGGATCTCCTATGAAATGCTGAAACAACTTATAACATTACAACTAAATCTCATTCATGAGTTAGAGGTTTATTGGAAGAGCTTGTGAAAGAGATTAATCATAATGTGATAAGGATCTTGAAAGAAGCAAAACAATCAATAACTTACAATACTACAACTTAGTCTCATTCGTGAATTAGAGGTTTATTGAAAAAACTTTTGAAAGAGGATAACTACAGTATAATGAGGAATCTGATCTGAAATTGTGTGAACAAAATATTTCTTATACAGAGATTGACAGTATGGGCTTTTACTGGTTATTTCATCTTTACTAGAAAGGATGAAACCAGAAGCTTCTGGCCCTTTTACTGACTCTGCCTAAATAAATATAATGTAAACAGTAAATAGATCTGACAAATGAGGATCTTCTTTTTAACTAAATAACAGAAAATGAAATGCTAATAACTCAAAATATCACAATTGAATCTCATTCATTTAATAGAGATGTATTGGAAGAACTTGAGAAAGAGACTAACTGCAATATCATGAGGATCATTTATCTAAGAAAATGACATGAAAAATAATGCTAAAAGCTATGATTTCAGAAAGCAATCTAAGTAAGGAAATATGACAAAACAGAATTGAAAATGACTTATCTAGAAAACATGTAAAACCTCCTTGAATAGTAGGGGCCCTCTGCTATCAATTTGGTGAAATTCTTCAGCTCCTTAAAGTTGTAATCAAAACAGCATCAAAGAACTTCTTTATTGAAAAACTCACAAATCTACATCCCATTCCATCTTAAGCTTTGTTAAAAAACACTCTCTATTCATTTCTCTTCTTCTCCTATTTTTTCACTACCCATGATAGGAGAAAGCTTCTATTTATACAAAATATGAGAAGTTATCTCATTAATGGGAGTCCATGAATCTCTCCCTCCATCTCTAGAGTTATAATCAAAATAGAAAATGATAAGACACATGTATTTTTAGAGTTTCAACACAAATAAGAAATGAGACACAAATCTTCTTAGAGTTTCAATACAAAAAGGAAATGAGACACATGTCCTCATGATCCCATGATCTTCTCCACTCAAATTCGAATTTGGTTATGGGAGGCCACATAAAGGTCTTTTAGAAGCTTCCTTTTGACCTACACATGTCACAAAACTCATAACACATATATAGATATATGAAACTATGTTAATTTTCTAGTTTTTAATCATAAATTCACTTTAAATACATAAAATAAATAACTTTGGAAGACAAGGATCATAACCCATATATTTATGAAAATGGTTACTTGATGTAGGGTTTTAGGTCAGATGACTATGAAATAAGAGCTGAATGGTTATGACATAATGGAAATATGTATGAATATGGAAAACACTTTTGAGACTCAACATACCCCCCAACTGAAGTTGTTGCATGTCCTCATGCAACTATTGCAATGATTCATTTGTCCATGAGTTGATCTTTTATGAGTTTTGACTCATATAGATTCGTTCCAAACTTTTCTTCTTGATATTTTCTTTTTGGCAAAGTATAATACATTTGATTGCAACATTTTTTTTTAATGGTTGGTTCTTGTGTGACAAGAAATTTTTTGAGCAATGGTTCTTGTGTAACAATGCTTTATTTTCTTTGTTGCATCAAAGTTCATGAAAACATTTAGAATCAATTACTTCATCAATGAATTGATCATTTGCAAGGCATATAATCTTTTGGATCATGTTGCAACAATAGTTGGTCGTGAAGTATATGCGGGTGGAAATGAAATAAACATGTGTGATAGTGTATGACATGTGGATATGAAATGATGTCCCTTCCCCCCAACTAAAGATATGACAATGTAAAAAAGGGAGTGAGGAATTTTTCCAAAGTTACAATTTTAGCATTCTAATGAATTAAATGACTAAAAATTAGAAAACCACATACCTTCACTTACCTTAAATGTGGATGAGTTGTGTATGCTGAATAGTGTGGCTGTTGATGTTGTTGGATCATGAACTATGTAAACAAATGAATTTGATCTACTTTTTTGTTCTCTTTGTTCTCTTTGTACTGATGGCAAGACTGGGATCTTTATTGCTGCTGATACAAATTGATTCCTACTGCAAACTGCTGAAATGATGTAATCTTCAATCGTTACAACATCCGATGGTACAATTCTAATCATGCAAATAAATGTGTTGATGTCGAGCATGAAGAGAAGTCATTGGATTACCGACCATTGATGAATGTCGTTAACCAATGCGAGGCAAACTCACCATTAATGTCAATGAGTGCCAAGGTACTTAAGTACATCTTGTAAAGTGCGAATAAATGGACTGATGTCGAGCCACTTGCAAGATCTGACGATCAAGGGACATTGATGTATTCACATAATTTTTGGCAAGAAAACTTGTCATTAATGCATACAAGCCTCAAGGTACTATTAAGGACTCTAGTTTTGGACCTAGACAATGTGCTGATGTCGATAGGCCAAGACTTGTTAGAAGGGAGACCTTAAGGAATCCTCCATCAACTAACGTGAGCATGAAAGAATAATTTTTGAATGACTATAAATGAAAATTTTTGCAGTGGATCAAGGTTTATTTGACAGAATGAAAATGGAAATGAAATGAATCAGCTTTGTAGAGGAGCTGAATGGTTTTATTGCTAGGTTTGTGAAAGCATGGAAGGAAAATATAACGACTAGGAAAAAAAAAAACGAGCAGTGAAGGAAGATGAGATGAGGATTTTATTGAATGACTAAGTATAAATGCAATGGCGAATGTAAAGGGAAATGAGGTGAATGTTTTATTGATTTAGCAAGCATGGATGCAATGGAGATAATGGCATCTGAAAGGCGTTCAAGTGTTGGATCTGATTTGCGTTAGCATGTGCTCATGCATTGATGTTTCTTTCTTTGTCGCTGATCATTTCCTTGTAAAAGAAATTTAGTCTCTGAAAGAGACACTATTCGCTTGTAGTCATTTGTCCTTCCTCCAGGAACCTGCAAAATAAAACTAGTACTTCTTCTGCAATGGAATGTAAGATTATCAAAAGAGAAAGGTGATCAATCTCTCTGGTTATGACATTTACACAAAAAACTGAGAATTGGTACTAATAAAATAAGTTCATTAGGGAAAACCAAAATAATTTATACATGTTTCGAAATTAGTGCCTCAAGTTACATGTTGTGTATTTTCAGCAATTTCTTTAGTCTTTATTGTTTCAAACATTGATGATAGTTTTCTCATTATGTAGATCTCGTCGAAATCTTTCCAACGACGCTTGAATCGTCAAAATCTGATGTTGGATGAGAAATTTAGGCTAGTTTAAAGTTTGGGTGAAACAATGAAGTTTTTCAGCTGCAAAATTGATGTTTAGCTGCAGAATGTGCATTGTTCCGTAGCTAAAATCCTGAAAAGAAAGTTAAGTAGTCAGACCTATGCAAATAATCAGTCTTGACATTTATATTAATCAGTATCTCCTCAAAGAAAATGAACAATACAGTAATTATTTTATTGATGCAAATTTTTATTTTTAAATAGCAAAATTGAAAAAGAGAAATGCAATTCTTCTTCTTCTTTCTTTTCTTTTCTTTTTTTTTTTAATAACAAAATTGAAAAAGAGATGCAATTTTCTTTATTTTTTTTTTAATAGCAAAATTGAAAAAGAGAAATGCAATTCTTCTTTTTTTTCTTCTTCTTCTTCTTTTTTAATAACAAAATTGAAAAAGAGAAATGCAATTTTCTTTTTTTTAAATATTATATATGTTACATTTAAAAAATATATATACATATATAATTTTATTAAACAAAACAATTTATTAAATAAGGAAACTAAAAATAAAAACTAAAAACATTGAATGACATTTTTCTGGCCACTTATTTCCACATTGTTCATCCTCGTGTGGCAATGTTTGCAAGCAACTAAAACACAAACGAATTCTCCCACCTGAAACGTGTTGTGTGGTTTGAATGCCACAACAGAGTTTCATTTTGATTTGCATTCTCCGCCTTATTGAAACTGTTCACTGTGTAGTTATAAAAATCGTTTTTTTCCACGTAGACAGAGAAATAGGGCTCTAAAGAACCACAAAATTCTCTCAATCGGTTAAGAAATTCAGAAAACTGTTTCTGGGTTATTTAATTGCACATGTTCTAAGAAAAACCCACGTCTCTGTTTTTTTAAATTCATCACTAATCAACCAGAAAACATGTTTCATAAATCACGTGTCAATAGCAGTTGCACTTTTCTGGCTTCTGCTTCAGCGACAAAAATCAATTTTTGGATTTGTCTGCTAGATCATCGACCTACCTGTCTATCTATCAAAGTAACATGCCATTTGAGAAATTTGATTTAAACTCTTCCATTGCCCTTCAACGTATGAATTCTCCATCATTTTTGGGCATCGAAGCCGGCTTTTGCAGTTCCGAATTTCGCAATTTCAATTACAACAATGGTTATTTTCTCGAAGGCTTTTCATACTGTGGTTGGAGATTATTCATTTTACCGGGTGAGAAAAGAGGATGCACGGTGCCTTGGGGCTGTTCTGCTCCTAACGCTAGTAAATTTCACTGCAAGAGACAAAGTTGACATGGACGAGCAAACCAACCATGTGGCTAGTCTATTTGTAAAAAATTCAAAGCCAAGCAAGGGTATATTGCAGTGTTGTTGTGTCTTCTGGTACAGTCTCAGCATTGGAGAAAACATATAAAAAAAAACATCAGAATGGAAGTGACGTTCGTGAGGTTGCAGTTGCTGGTGTTGAAAGAGAGCCGAAGGCAATTGCTACAGGTTTCGTAGGATGACTTTTAGAGCGGATCTATCAAAACGTTTGACAGTTTCAATTAGTCATGATCAGCAGGGCTGGCTTGGATTTTTTTTTTTTTTCCTTGAACAAAAATATATCTTTTTCTTCTTTTTTTCTTTTTTTTTTAATGTTTTGTTTTTGTTTTTTTATTTGTTTTTGTTAATAAAATTACATATGTTATATTTTCAAAAAATTTAAAAATACACATATATATTTCATTAAACAAAACAATTTATTGAATTTTTTCTTTTTTCTTCTTCTTCTTCTTTTTTTTTTTTTTATTTTTCTTTATTAAAATTTATTAATAGACAAAAATAAGACAAGTTTTTTTTTTTTTTTTTTTTAAATGATTTTTTATTAAAATTATATATATATATATTCAAAAATTTTAAAATATACATATATATTTTAGTAAACAAAACAATTTAAAATTTTTTTATTTTATTTTTTTTATAATTGATTTGTTAATAAAATTATGTATGTTATATTTTCAAAAAATTTAAAAATACACATATATATTTTATTAAACAAAACAATTTATTGAAATATTTTATTTTTATTTTTAACATAAAAAAAATTTTTCTGATCCTCCAGATCACACAAAGTGCAGGAGGAGAGCATACTCAAGAAATTATTATTATTATTATTTTATTTTATTTTTAAACATAAAATTATTTTTCTGATCCTCCAGATCACACAAAGTGCAAGAGGAGAGCATGCTCGAGAAATTATTAATTTTTTTTTAGATGTAAAAAATTAGGCTACCTAGTTACACTTCCCCGGCAACAGCACCAAAATGTCTAGTCAATTTAGTGTCCTAAATTGCTAACATAAATTATCAACCAGGGCTAGTAAACTGATGAAGTGTGGTGCACTATATGTGCCTAAGTGACCTCTTCCTTACTTCGTTGTATGTGTTTTTCTTATTGTTTTTGGGAGTTTTGTCTTTTTAGTACTTAGTACGCTACTCTATGTTCAAAAGATGAAATCAAATCTATGTCAAAAAGAAAAGAAAAGGAAACCTTAGACTCAAAATACAATGTAAATTCTATCCCTAATTAGGAAAATGATGAAAAATAGAGCATTCTAATCCATGGATATCCTAGCTTCTAGATGAACAAAAAGTAACTCAAAACTTACAACTTAATCTGATTCATTTAGTTAGAGATTTGTTGGAAGACCATATGAAAAAGATTAATCTTAATGCAATGAGGATCTCCTAAAACATAAAAAGAAATGTTGAAACAAACAGTAACTTAAAACATTATAGTGAAATCTCATTCATTTGATAGAAGTTTATTGGAAGAGCTTAAGAAAAAAATTACTATAATGTAGTAAGGATCTCCTATGAAATGTTGAAACAACTTATAACATTACAACTAAATCTCATTCATGAGTTAGAGGTTTATTGGAAGAACTTGTGAAAGAGATTAATCATAATGTGATAAGGATCTTCAATGAAGCAAAACAATCAATAACTCACAATACTACAACTTAGTCTCATTCGTGAATTAGAGGTTTATTGGAAAAGCTTTTGAAAGAGACTAACTACAGTATAATGAGGAATCTGATCTGAAATTGTGTGAACAAAATATTTCTTATACAGATATTGACAGTAGGGGTTTTTACTGGTTATTTCACCTTTACTAGAAAGGATGAAACCAGAAGCTTCTGGCCCTCTTACTGACTCTGCCTAAATAAATATAATGTAAACACTAAATAAATCTGACAAATGAGGATCTTTTTTTTAACTAAATAACAGAAAATGAAATGCTAATAACTCAAAATATCACAATTGAATCTCATTCATTTAATAGAGATGTATTGGAAGAGCTTGAGAAAGAGACTAACTTCAATATCATGAGGATCATTTATCTAAGCAAATGACATGAAAAATAATGCTAAAAGCTATGATTTCAGAAAGCAATCTAAGTAAGGAAATATGACAAAACAGAATTGAAAACAAATTATCTAGAAAACATGCAAATCCTCCTTGAATAGCAGGGGCCCTCTACTACCAATTTGGTGTAATCCTTAGCTCCTTGAAGATGTGATCAAAACAACATCAAAGAACTAAAATTCTTTATTGAAAAACTCACAAATCTACATCCCATTCCATCTTAATATTTGTTACAAAACACTCTCTATTCCTTTCTCTCATTATCCTATTTTTGACTACTACTCATGATAGGAGAAAGTTTCTCCTATTTATACGAAATATGAGAAGTTATTTCATTAATGGGAGTCCATGAATCTCTCCCTCCATCTCTAGAGTTACAATCAAAATAGGAAATGATAAGACACATGTCTCTAGAGTTACAATCAAAATAGGAAATGATAAGACACGTATTTTTAGAGTTTCAATACAAAAAGGAAATGAAACACATGTTCTCATGATCCCATGATCTTCTCCACTCAAATTCGAATTTGGTTATGGAAGGCCACATAAAGGTCTTTTAGAAGCTTCCTTTTGACCTACACATGTCACAAAACTCATAACACATATATAGATATATGAAACTATGTTAATTTTCTAGTTTTTAATCATAAATTCACTTTAAATACATAAAATAAATAACTTTGGAAGACAAGGATCATAACCCATATATTTATGAAAATGGTTACTTGATGTAGGGTTTTAGGTCAGATGACTATGAAATAAGAGCTAAATGGCTATGACATAATGGAAATATGTATGAATATGGAAAACTCTTTTGAGACTCAACAATCATCATCTGTTACAATATATTTTCATGATGATATCTTTGTTGAGGGAGGCATACCCATTCTCAACATATAAGCTAACATTACATGTACAAGGATCAAGAAGTTTGTCCACTGTTGAAAAAGAGTAAACCCATAATCAAATAAATGTCTTTATGATCATAGCCATAATGCTTTTTAATCTTGCATTAATCCTGAAAATGCATCCCATATAAATGGAACTAGATCTGGGGTTTTCTATCTCGTTTACTCGATCACCTAATGTACGATTCTAACCATGCAAATAATGGAGTTGGAGTCGAACATGGCATACACCATTTGATTACCGATCAATGATGTAAGTCGTTAACGGACGCAAGAGAAACCACCAATGATGTTAATGGCTCTCAAGGTACAATAGTATAATTTGTATGGTGTGAATTTATGAGCTAAAGTTGAACACCACACAAAATATTCTATTCGAAGGCCAATAATGGAACCCTATTGTTGAGAGCGAGGAAACTTGCGATTGATGTACGTAAGCCCCAAGGTATCGAAAGGAGAGTTTCTAAGTCAATTTCCTGGATAATGAGCTGATGTCGACAGGAAGCGACTCATCATAGGGAGGCCTTGATGTACCTCCCATTAATGCATAAAACAAGTATCATGATTTGAGACAGAATGATGTTTATGTAGAACTGGTTCAGGAACAACAAACATGAATGTAGACTTAAAAGTATTGTAGTAGATATCAATTGGAGGACTTCCCTTGAACATATCAGTGACACTAAATAGAGTTGGAAACATTGACTCAAAATCGAATGCAGGAGCTTTGATATGGTGTGAAGAACCAAAAAGACAAGCATATTTCCCAACCCAACAGTCACGAAGATGAAGTGGAAGCGTGTCATGTTTAAGAGCGACCTACTACAAATAATAGGTGGAGTACCTTGTCTTCCCAATTTCCCCAACCATTTCTGGCCATTACCTCTTTATTTTTTAACAATATTGAGGAGGATAACATATGCTTGATTTATAAGTTCATCCTTCGAATGAATCCCTCTAAGTATCTTTAATGAACCCTGAGAAGAAGTGGTTCGGTCCCGTCATGTTCGATGAATCCATCACTGTTTGATACTTTTAAGAGTCTAGATAAGGTACAACTCCACTCCCTTTTTATGTTTAGAGAGTTTGAAAATGAGGTGAAAAATAAAACTCCAAAATTTCATTTTCGTAAAGTTATCTCTTGAGTCTGAAAAGGCAGAAAACAATACTCAGGAGAACCTCTTAGCCATGTTCGACTAAGGTATTCCTTTTTTGTAAATATTTTATCTCAATCTGGAAAATGGTTAAACTTATACAAAGTATATGTCTTTTCATTTACTTTAACAAGTTCGAAAAGACAAATGCTCAACAATATTTTTCGTGTTTTTGAATTCTGAAAAGAGCTAAAGGAGGATTCAAGGGGGTACCTTTTTCGTAAGTTTACAGAGCCCAAAAAAACGATAAAAGTATGATCTCTGGTCAAAATGATCTTTTTCTACCCAGACACCATCAAATCCTTCAAATAGCTATTATCTTGCTCAGAACATCACCAAAAGATTAAAAATACCCGATTCAAGATAAAATTAGGTCAAAGTATTAAAATAAGCATAAAAATGACCATAAATAGGCAAAATAGTAATTCATTTTTACCATTTTACATTATACCTCTTGGTGAGTGAGTTTTGAGTGCTTTTTAGCCCCGGTCTTTTGTAGTTGATTGCGACCAATCCGGTGCATCATTTCGAGTGTCTTTACTTCCAGGTACGAGATCTCACCTTCCTCTTGCTTTATGTGGTTCTATTTTTACAGTTCAGGCAATTTTTTTCCAGTTTTGGGTGACCTGGGGCTTTAATATTTTTCCCTAGCCCCAACGCAACCCAACAATGTCGAAAGGTGCACAGGGCAGGCAAAATTTGAACTATCCAAGGCGCTGCAACGCAATGTCTCCCCTTAGTAGGGCATTGTGGGCGCATATTAAAAACTTCTTTTTTCTTTTTCACTCAAAACTCTCTCAATTTTTTGCATGAGATTCATCTTAATGATTCTTCTTGCCATGTTTCAGGTTTCCATCGAAACATAATGGCTCTGATATGGTGAGAAGGAGAACATGAGGAACAAGATATGGATGCAGCTAATGATCCAACCATTATCCAGACATTAAGGAATTGTGGGCTTTTGAAATTCTTCTAGTCTCTTAGAATGAGGCAATAGATGGAGTTTGTTGAAAATGCAACAAGATGATGGAGCTTAGTGAAATGAAGTCGCCTTCACTAAGTGGGCCCGCAGGCTATTTTTGGCGCAAAGTCTATTTTTAGACATAGGGATCATGGTCTATGAGTTGCAGGATGCTATTTATGAATGATTGGTCGAGTTGGTAAAAATAGATGGACCTTTATTTTTAGACATTGGGCGGTTTCTATTTTTAGACTGCCGGGCTAAAAATAGAACAGTCAAATATTATTAACCCTTAATAATATTTAGACTATAAACATTATCTTATCCTCTTGGAGCACTTCAGTTTGATGCTTAGATGTGGCACATGCAGCTGACAGAAGGAATTACGCTATTCCTAGGGGTTAGTTGAGCTATTGCATGGTTGACTTCAGTTAGAACTCATGTGGCAGAGTTTGGTGGAGTTGATGAGGCAGTTGGTGGAGTTGTGTTCGGTTTAACTTAGTTGAACTAGTTGTATTTAGTCTAACTGAAAAATACACTAGTGATGAGTGGTGTGAATTAATTATTAATTAATTTACTAATTATTAACTCATAAATCAACTAAAGAACACATCAGTTAACTGCAATGCATGGACAGTTCAGTGGAGACCAGTGTTAGAGGTGGGTGAAAGGGTGAGTCTACTATCAGTTGTGACTATGGCTGTGCATGAGATTTGCACACACATTGATTGATATTTCCAATGAGGATTGCGCAGTTGAAGCTAGTGGGATTCGAACTTGGATCTCATCATTATTCATCTTGGATTGCGCAGTAGAGGCAGGCAGACTTGTGGAGGATATTTGAACCTGTGACTTGTTCATCTTCCGTGCTAGTTTGTGTGTAGCATGTGAGATAGTGCTGAGAGTTGTGAGAGCTTTGTGCTATGTATTGTTACATGTTCTCTATCATTATAATATACAGATAGTTGGGGGTTTTCAGCTGTATGCTTTCCCCATTACATACTGTGTTATATGTGTGCTTGATTATGTTTTAATGTGCGCATGCGGCTGCTTCTATTTCCGCATATTGATGATCAATTGTAGAAGAGGTTATGTATTATGCATGAAGCTTAAATAGTGTGTAATCAGGATAATCTTGGTGAATAATTCAGCAAATTATTCAAATTTCTACATGGTATCGGAGCGAAAATTGATCATCGGATCTATTACAGTGATTACAATTTATTTCGGTAGACAGAGTCTGTAAGCGGGCCAGGTAGCCTCTGGATCCATCCTTTCTCTGAAAGGTGATATATCTAGTAAATGCCCCTACAGTCAATCTCTGTGCTAGAAATACTTTGTTCTCACAGATCCAGAAGCAGTTGAGTTTTGAGCTTGGAATTCGAATTTTGCAGCAGTTTGTTTTCTTGGTGCCGGAGTTGAAATGTCTTTCAACAGTTTGCGACTCGAGTATGCCCTTGAGGGCAATTCGAATTATGTTGCATGGAAGGACAGAATGGAGGCCGTATTAGATGATAACGGGCTGAAGGAGTTCATAGATGCTGAGCTCCCAAAGCCTACTGATGTTGCTCAAGTTGAGGCGTGGCAAAAGAAGATGGTGAAATGTCGAAGGATTCTGTTGGAGGGCGTGAAGGATCACATTGTATCCAGCCTGCATGGAAAAGCTTCTCCATACTTGATGTGGAAAGCGTTGACAGATATATTCCAGAGCAAGAGCGACCAGAGGAAGTTGGCACTCAAGGATAAACTCGGAAACATTAAGATGAAGAAAGGCGACAGTATCGCCAAGTACCTCACGAAGTTCACTCAATGCAGAGATGAGCTGGGAAGTGTGGGGGTGACTGTCGATGATGAGGACTTGGTGGACCTGGCTCTCCTTGGTCTTCCGAAGATTTGGCATTCCTATCGGGACTCTGTCGATAATTCGGGAGAAGTTTCCGGGATGGGAGCAACTTTGGTCGGATCTCATGCAAGAGGAGATAAGGCGGACTACCAAGGACGGATCTTCATCAAAGGCATCTGATGAAGAAAATTGTGCTTTGGATGCCAAAGCAAAGAAGGGAAAGAGCAAGAAAGCTTCTCAGTCTGGTGCGAAAGGCAAAAAGCAAGACATGTCTAAGGTGAAGTGCTTTCACTGTCACCAACACGGACATTATGCCACAAATTGTCTGCAGAAGAAGAAAAATAAGCATGCTGCTGGATCTGCAGCGGGAGAGGCCTTAGCCTCACAGTTTGAGCTGGATTTTTCACTGATCGCATGCTTGGTCTCAAGTGTGATGGGATCAGTATGGTTCTTGGACAGTGGTGCGTCTTTTCACATGATCGGAGATCGGGATTTGTTTTCAGATCTGGAGGAGAAAGATCTTAGAGTGCACATCGAGATGGGCGATGATGGTAGATACGGTGCGACCAATATCGGTACCATTTCCTTTGAGAGGGAGTCTGGTAAACCCTTCGTATTGAAGGAAGTGATGCATGTTCCAGGATTGAAGAAGAATCTGATCTATGTGGCGATGTTAGAAGACAAGGGGTACGATGTTGTCTTCAGCGAAGGAAAGGCTTTCCTGCACAGTAAGACAATTGGAGAAAACCCGAAGATAGGGGTTCGAGTCAAGAACCTTTATCAATTGCAAGTAGATGGCTGCGCAGCAATGGCATGCAAGGCAGAAGGAGTGGTGAGCCAGGATGATGGCGAGTTGTGGGAGATTGGGCCACCTTCACCATGGAGCTTTGAAGATACTGCAGCAGATTTCTACTGGGCTTCCTAAGGGCACTCTTGCGCGGTCAAATCAGTGCAAGGGGTGTACCTTGAGAAAATTTGTGAAAGATACCTTTCACGAGAAGGATAGTCGCGCCATGACGATCCTTGAGAGAATCCACACAAACGTGTGTGGACCTTTCTCAGTGGCTTCGACAACAAAGAACAAGTACTATGTGATATTTGTTGATGATTTCTCTCGGAAGTGCTAGATCTTCTTCATGCAGAAGAAGAGTGAGACATACTCAAAGTTATGTGAGTTCAAGGCACTGGTTGAGAAGGAATCGGGGAAGCATGTGAAGGCTCGTAGGAGTGACAATGGTGGTGAATTCATCTATGCTGAATTCACGGACTTTTGTAGTGCAGAAGGAATTCGGAGAGAGCTCACAGCCCCCCATAACCCACAGCAGAAGGGGGTTGCTGAGCGGAAGAACAGAACGATCGTGGGTGCTGCACGGGCGATGTTGCATGATCAGGGCCTACCCCTTCACTTGTGGGCGGAGGCATGCAATACTGCGGTATATGTGCGGAACCGTTGTCCTCACAAGATACTTGGCATGAGTACACCGGAGGGCGTTTTACGGAAGAGGCACGATATTTCCCATTTTGAGGATTTTTGGCTCACGTTGTCTACAATGAACTGACGAAGGATGCCGAAAGAAGGCTGAATCGAACATGAGAGGTTGGGATATTTGTGGGGTACACTGATACGCCCCACAACTATCGTGTGTATTTTCCAGACAGTCGCAAGACTGTTGTGCGACGGGATATCAAATTTCAGGAGGAGAAAGCCATGCAATGTTCGCTTGAGAGGGAGCCACACTTGCATGCAGATGAGGAGCTATTAGTTCCTAAGGATGAGCTTCAGGATGTGGATCAATCACATGAGGAAGTTCATGGAGTGGAAGAGACCACTCATGCAGCGCCAACCATCAGAGGGCGCAAGCGCACTACAGAAGCTGAGAAACTGGCTCAAGATGTAGAGAAGGTTGTAGGAGCACCTACAGCACAGCGCAGACAGAGACAGTCACCAGACTGGTACACTGGATACATGGCTCTTGTGAGAAAATGTGTCGTGATAGAGCCATCCTCTTTCGAGGAAGCTGTGGAGGACCCCGCATGGGTAGATTCCATGGTGGAAGAGTATGATTCGATTGTCAGAAACAGTGCATGGGAGATTGTCTCGAGACCGGAGGGGAAATCAGTGGTGGGTTCGAGATGGATCTACAAGGTGAAGCAGGTAGCTGACGGGAGTGTGGAGAAGTACAAGGAAAGATTTGTTGCCCGAGGCTTTTCACAGATTGAGGGGATCGATTATGAGGAGACCTTTGCACCTGTCGCAAGGTATTCTTCCATACGGACGATTCTTTCTCTCTCAGCGCAGATGGGGTGGCACATTCATCAGATGGATGTGAAGACTGCGTTCCTCAACGAAGTCATTGAGGAGGAGGTGTACATAGAGCAGCCTGAAGGTTTCGAGATCTTCAGCAGTGAGTCGCATGTGTGCCGACTCAAGAGAGCATTGTACGGGTTGAAGCAAGCACCTCGTGCTTGGTACACTTGGATAGACAGCTACTTCACCGGGCTTGGATTCTCCAAGAGTGAGGCAGATCCAAACCTGTACCAGATTGTGGTGGAGGGGAAGCTGTTGATCATCGTACTGTATGTAGATGATCTGATTTTGACTGGCGATGAGCAGTTGATACTTTCATGCAAGGAGGATCTTGCACGAGAGTTTGAGATGAAGGACTTGGGCATCCTTCATTATTTCCTGGGATTGGAGATTTGGCAGCGCAGTGGAGGATTGTTTGTTTCTCAGGGCAAGTATGCCCGGGAGATTCTGGAGAGGTTCAACATGCAAGGCTGCAAGCCTGTTGACACTCCTCTTCCTGGTGGTTGGAGGAAGGAGGATGCTACTTCAGCGGAGGTAGTGGATGCCACTGTCTATCGACAGTTGGTGGGGTCGCTTATGTGTCTGGTCAATACACGACCCGATATATGCTATGCTGTTAACCAGCTTTCGCAAGCTATGGTTAAGCCTACCAAGCTCTTCTGGAAGGCAGGCAAGCATGTATTGCGTTATCTTAGAGGCACATCGGGATATGGCTTGTGGTACAGACAAGAGGATGAGGTGAAGCTATGTGGCTTCACGGATGCAGATTGGGCAGGGAGCCCAACGGACAGAAAGAGCACATCTGGAGGGATCTTCAGTATCAGGTCGACAGCAGTTTCTTGGTACAGCAGGAAGCAGAGATCCGTGGCACTCAGTTCAGCAGAGGCTGAGTATATGGCAGCAAGCTTGGCTACATGCGAGGCCATATGGATGAGGAAGATCCTGGTCGGGTTGTTCGGGTCACACTTGGAGCCTACTGTGATTTATTGTGATAACCAGAGTTGCATTAAACTCTCGGCTAATCCAGTGTTTCATGATAGATCCAAACACATCGACATCAGGTACCATCATATCAGAGATTGTGTGCAGCGGAGAATCATGTTACTTTCATATATTCCCACGGAGGATCAGGATGCTGACATCTTGACGAAGGCGCTCACCATGAGAAAATTCGAATACCACAGAGGCAAGATAGGGGTTGCAGATAATCCATATCTTGTTGAGAGGGAGTGTTGAAAATGCAACAAGATGATGGAGCTTAGTGAAAAGAAGTCGCCTTCACTAAGTGGGCCCGCAGGCTATTTTTGGCGCAAAGTCTATTTTTAGACTATGTCTATTTTTAGACATATGGATCATGGTCTATGAGTTGCGGGATGCTATTTATGGATGGTTGGTCAAGTTGGTAAAAATAGATGGACCTCTATTTTTAGACATTGGGCGGAATCTATTTTTAGACTGCCGGGCTAAAAATAGAACAGTCAAATATTATTAACCCTTAATAATATTTAGACTATAAACATTATCTTATCCTCTTGGAGCACTTCAATTTGATGCTTGGATGTGGCACATGTAGCTGACAGAAGGAAATACGCTTTTCCTAAGGGTTAGTTGAGCTATTGCATGGTTGACTTCAGTTAGAACTCATGTGGCAGAGTTTGGTGGAGTTGATGAGACAGTTGGTGGAGTTGTGTTCGGTTTAACTTAGCTGAACTAGTTGTATTTAGTCTAACTGACAAATACACTAGTGATGAGTGGTGTGAATTAATTATTAAATTAATTCACTAATTATTAACTCATAATTCAACTAAAGAACACATCAGTTAACTTCAATGCATGGACAGTTCAGTGGAGACCAGTGTTAGAGGTGGGTGAAAGTGTGAGTCTACTATCAGTTGTGACTATGGCTATGCATGAGATTTGCACACACATTGATTGAGATTGCCAATGAGGATTGTGCAGTTGAAGCTAGTGGGATTCGAACTTGGATCTCATCATTATTCATCTTGTATTGCGTAGTAGAGTCAGGCAGACCTGTGGAAGAGATTTGAACCTATGACTTGTTCATCTTTCGTGCTAGTTTGTGTGTAGCATGTGAGATAGTGCTGAGAGCTGTGAGAGCTTTGTGCTATGTATTGTTACATGTTCTCTATCATTATAATATACAGATAGTTGGGGGTTTTCAGCTATTGCTTTCCCCATTACATCTTGTGTTGATATGTGTGCTTGATTATGTTTTAATGAGCGCATGCGACTGCTTTCTATTTCCGCATATTGATGATCAATTGTAGAAGAGGTTATGTATTATGCATGAAGCTTAAATAGTGTGTAATCAGGATAATCTCGGTGAATAATTCAGCAAATTATTCAAATTTCTACAGAGTTGTTAGAGTATCTTGTTTGATCATGGAATGTTCAAGCACATGATTTTAGGCTTGGAGCACGCATGCATATCATACATGTGGAAGACATATCTTTCCTGACATATTTATCGAGGAGAGGTGCCCCCATCTCGTTATCTAGTTCGAGGAGGGGTGGAGAGACAAGAAAGGATTATATCAATGCATAATATAGACTTCGATCCCAAACAACCAAGGATGAGAAAATATAGACAAAGGATGTGTTTTTCTTACCTTTGAAGACAATCCTATTCATAACTGCTAGATTGGTTGGCAATGTTACCTTGCATTGGCCAACAGGTCCCATATGGAGTATGCTCTAAAGTGCATAGAGCCGGCAATATTTAACTGGAGCAAGGGAGTATTGAAAAATATGAAAAAACAACTTACCAAGGCAAGGGATGGATGGTTCAATAACTTTGGATATGGTTCAATTTTGATTTCATTTTCCTTGGAGCATATTCCAGTACTTCGTCCATAACACATCTCATTGGAGCCTGCTGATCCGAGAGTCCCACGGATGAGGAGATGGGTGGATCTCATGTCCATACATGCAGGTCTGTCATATATGAGCTTCATAATATTCTTCTTCTGATGGTTTCACATGCAGGTCTGTCATATATGAGCTTCATAATATTCTTCTTCTGATGGTTTCACATGCAACTCATTATGATTGAATACTATCCATATGCGGGGATGAGTTTCTATGGATACCTAAAACTTGTGTTTCCTGATGGTGAGTGATGGGGTGCCATAGCTAAAACACAAAAAATTTGATCATTTTTTGAGTTTTAAGTTTACAAAAAAAAATTGTATTTTTTATGTATCTTAGACTAAACTATCGATTTTTACATGCAAACATTGGACTCATTCGACCTGTGGGTTCCTCCTATCTTCAGCGTGCAAGAGACCCAAAGAAGGCACCAGTTGGAGTATAGGTTGATGCAAGTGGACGAGAGGTATTGCAGGATATCAATGTGGTCGAGACTCTTGCAGAGGTCGAGCATCACATTGAGGGGTTGACTCAGGGCATATTCAAGACTAGGGTCGACCAGATCCCTACGAGACTGCAACATCATACCATTGGCATGCCTGGCCATATCAACTGGCTACTGTGCAAGATGGCTCGCACAGTTGCTTGCTATCATGAGCATCATGATTATTGTACTAAGAGGCTATATATATATATTCATATTTTGACTACATGTATATTTTTTGATATAACAAGTCGTGTGGCCATATGTGTTAGACACAATTTTTTGTAAAACCAACTTATGAGATATATATATATATATATATCGATGTTTCTTATTCATTTTGTTATCTCATTCAATGTATGGGATGTGAATTTAATTTAATTTACATATGTCGCAAATTTTTTTCTAAAACATGGTTTGCTAATGCATCTCTCAATGTGTTTAGACTTCTCGAAATGTGTTGATATTGGATATAATCAAAGTGTCTTTCCAGAAGGCGAACCATTAAGAACATACGAAGCATAGTTGGACTTCTTATTGAATAGACATTACTCAATTGTAGTACTACAAGTTGTGAGTCAAGTCTAATAACTATAAAGCGGATACCATGAGAAATAGTATCAGACAATAGCTCGATCATTACGTTATACTTAGCGATATTATTTGTAGAATGACCCATACAAATCCCTTGTAAACTCACTAAATCTCCATTTGGAGTATATATAAACCATGTTGCAGAAAAAAAAATTTGAGTACTACGATTAGCACCATCAGCATAACCAACGTATGGTTGAAGGGATGTTGACATCTACAAACCAAATGTAAACAGGATTAACAGAAACCGTAGGAAACTCTGAATTGAACACACTGCAAACACACTCAACACACCTATATACAGCATGTACATAGTGAACTATGCAAAAATGACTTAAGCATAGTATATTTTAAGATACAATCAATTTCTAGGTTGCACCAATGGAACTCCATCGAAATAAACAAGCTCGTGGGCCCCTTTAGCAAGAACATGTTTAATCATGCATGGACCTAGCCACATTGGCTCGAGCTTCCCCGATCCTAATTTATCAGACCATTAATAATAAAAGAAGACAAGGTCACCTTCCGATAAGACATGAGGCTTGAAATTCTTGTCATATTGTGCCTTAAAAAGTTTCTTATGGGCCTCATTAGCCATCGTGACATCACGTTGGGTTTCATCTAAGTGTGCCCAACGTAAGAGGTGTTCTTCTTTTACAAATGTGGCAGAGAGGAGCTCGACAACAAGTTTCAAGACTAAATTTCACACTCAATAGGAAGGATTGATTCTAGGCCATATACCAATTGGAATGGTGTGAACTTGGTAGCAATTGGAACAGAGGCTCGATATGCTCACAAGGTTGTATAAAGGATCATATTCCAATCCGATTTATAGACCCCTATCATGCGCTAAAGCATTGTTTTCAAGACTTTATTGATGGCCTCAACTTTCTCATTCACCTGAGGGTAGTAGGGAGTTGAAATCTCATGGGAGAGGCCCAACTTGGTAGTCAGCTCAGACATCATGTGGTTATGGAAATGTTTCCCATGGTCTGTAAATATGGTATTTGGTAAACCAAACCTCGCAATGACATTATTTAAAAAGAAGAGAGTAGTTGTTTCACTGGTGTTATTCTATGTAGGCATCGCCTCGGCCCACTTGGTAAAATATTCTACCACCACAATGATGTAGCCATGCTCCCTAGCAGAGTGACGATTACATGTCATAAAATCAATGCCCCATTTCACGAAAGGTCCAATGATGATAACAGGGTGCAAAGGAGTGGGTGGAGCACGGGTTTTACAATCATATATATCGAAGGCATGACACTTTTGGACTGCGAGGATGCAGTCACAAAACATAGTAGGCCAAAAGTAGTCTGCACGCAAAATATTTTGTGCGGTAGCATTACCAGACATATGTCCACCACATGCCCCAACATGGCATTCATTGAGGACTTTCTCGTCCTCCTCATGGCTGAGGCACCTTTGAAAAATCGTATCGATACCATGACGATAAAGGGTGTCACTGATTATAATATAATTTTTAGCTTGATATCAGATACATCATTGGTCAGTGCAATAGGTATCTAATCGGACGAAGGTGCTTCTGAACTGACTTAGCATTGGGATATGCCTTGATTTCATGTAAAATGATGTTTGGATTGATACCTGGCGAAAACATCTCTAAATTCCTAGAAAAGGGATTTATCAGTCTTGATCTCATCAGGAGAGAAAGATGCATTGATATGCATATTCCCGACAATGTCGGGTTTGATCAAAATATTGAGAGGAATAGTCTCTTCAATATTCGAAAAATTATTCTCATAATCGATACCATGAATGGATACAAAATTCACAAGAATCTTAATGACATTGTGTTGATGGAGTTCACTAAGATTATCCTTGAAGGAATTTGGCAAGGAGGAACAATGATGGTGATCGTCCCATGACGCATCATCCGACATCATGATTTCCATGATGTTCTCATCAATATAAAATGTACGAGGGAAGGGATTAGAGGATGTGTCGTAATATAAGGAATGGTGAACCCAATTGATGAAATAGGAGAGAGTAGAATACACCACACAGGCCAAATAAATGGATTCATAGTTGAGCTTGATGGGACTGAGCAACATGCAATCACCGAAAGTGTTAATTTTAGATTCACCTGGAACTATCCAAAAATCAAATGAAGTAGTACAAGAAGATATCATGTTCAGATGGGCAACTAGATTAGAGTTGTTGGGAGCAGGAGGAGGAAGAGAAAAGGTTCCCATGAAGGAATAATCCTTAAGCAATCCCACCCCAACCATGGGGGCTTCACTCATGAACCTATAACATATCATGTGTGATCATAGCATATTAAATGATACCCTTAATTTGAGTACATATTGGAAAATTCCTCTAAAAATCACATTATTTAACCCCCTACCAATATAAACCCAATACACCTTCCCAATTTAAAAATCTCTTACTTTCACTATATATTATAGGTATCCATTTTTTATTAACAATTTTTATAACCCTTTATATTTTTTCATTAACTTTGAGCTCCATTTTTTATACCTACCAATATAAAAACCCTGTACCCCCTATATATCCCCCAATATATTATGTCATTTTTTTCTCATTGTATATCCCCCAATATGAACCCACGCGCTATAGTATTGCTCCTATAGTGAAGCCCCTGTGACCCCAACATGCTGATATGGATGTGGGGTATCTCCCACAAGAGGGACGCTTCCAGTAACTTGAGAATTGGTGGAAAGAAAGTGAGTTGATCAATGGCTCTAATACCTCCCTTATGAGAGAACGAAATCATTCTGAAATATGTGGAAACAACAACAACCATAGAATAAACCCACGTACGACCCAATATAAGGTTATAATCTAATGGTTCGTTGATAACTTCAACTTCTACCGACACCATCTTAACGCCTAATTCTACTGGTAGCAAGTTCAAAATTCTGTCAGCCCCCCTATGAAATTTTTGACAAGCAAATAGGGGGCTAAATTGTTTTTGAGCCTTCAAGGAATGCATTTCCTCTGAAAACACAGTCTCCTTGAAGCCTCCATGTGCCTTTTATTCCTTTGATAGTATCCCCTCTGCTGATTTCCCTTATAAAGCCTCTCTGTTGATGAAGAAATGCCCAAAGGCCTCCTTTCCCCTTTATTCTTCCTCACTTAGCTTCTATCCTCTTCCCCCATTTACCCCTCAAATTCCCCTAAAATCCCCTTTAATTTCTTCCCCTACCCTTTGTTTTCCCTTTTTCCCTTTTATTCCTGTATCGTTACCCTTCCCAGCCTTCAAAATCCATTAAAAGGAGCTAAAAACCCACTTCCCGACCTTATTATAGGCCTAGCCCCTTTCTGCCAACCCCTTCTAACCACTTCCCCACATATGACCCCGCGCTGGGACCAAGCGCTTAAGTCCCAGGCGCTAATCGCAATCGGAAGACCGGGCGGGTGCATTTCCTTTGTTATAGCCGAAAACTCCCGATGTGATTGACTATTAAACAAAGTCTCGCGACGTGTTGTGAACTGTCGATCTGTCACAAGATCTGACGGCCAGCGCTCAATCGCATTACTCCCCCCCGATCGCAATCGCAAGTCACATTGGCACCGCCCCGATTGAAACCTTCCGATTTGATCCCAGCCGTTCACCCCTCCCCCTGATCCGACGGTCCTCCGCCAATCGCATGTTTTATGTTGCGCCCCCCGATTGCACTCTCCCTCCGATTGAGCGTGCACCGTTGATCTGTCAGTTGGATCAGACGGTCAGCGCTCAATCGCAAGTCTCCTTCCGATCGCTGATCGCAGGTCTTTCTGTCTCCGCCCCGATTAAATCGCAGCCGTCCATCTCTGGCGCGATCCAACGGCTATCGCACAATCGCATCGTCATTTCGCCGCCCCTCTTCTCTCCCTCCGATTTAATCCCGGCCGTTCATCCCTCCCCCAGATCTACGGTCAGCGCTCAATCGCAAGTCCCCTTCCGATCGCAATCGCAAACCGTTTCGTCCGACCCCCGATTGTGATCTCCCGATTCAATCGGGGCCGTCCACTCCCCTGCTGATCCGACGGCCATCGCTCTTCCCTTTTCCTCCGATTGCAAGTCTTTCTGCCTTCCCCCCGATTGGATCTCGTCCGTCCGTTTGTTGCATGATCCAACGGCCATCGCAAGTCTCCCCCGCTGTCTCCCGATTGCATCCTGACCGTCCATTCTTCCGCAGATCAACGACTATCGCACAATCGCAAGTCCTCTCCCGATCGCTGATCGCAAGTTCTTCTCTCTGTCTTCCGATTTCATCTCCGCCGTCCGTTCCTCCTCTAGATCGATGGCCAGCGCTCAATCGCTTCATTCCTTCCGATCGCAATCGCAATCCCTTCCCTCCTTCCTCCGATTTGATGTCGTCCGTTCGTTTGTTTCACGATCCAATGGCTATCGCTCTCCCCGCCCGATCGCAATCAGAATTTTGTGAGTGTCTCCCCTTTGTGCCCCTCCGATTGCGATTGTTCCGATTACATCTCCACCGTCCGTTTCCTCCCAGATCTAATGGTTCAGATCTAATCGCCCCCCCCCCCCCCTCCCCCCCTCCACGGTCGGCCCCACATCTAATGCTCCGCTCCATTGTTTTGTGCCCCTTTTCTTTGTAATTCGCCCGGGTAAAAGCCTTTGGCCTTTACACTGTGATTCTTCCTCCGCTACTCCGCCACCATTCCTCTGCCTCCACAACATTTCTCCACCGCGGCCCGGTTTGAAACAGGTTTACTCTACGGTGCAGATAGTACAGAGAGGCCAATTCAGCGGCCAAACAAGACAACAGAGGCGGGTTAGAAGGGATTTAAGCCTGTAATTGAAGATTAATGATTATGATCCCGCATTCAAAGGATTCAAGCACTGTTTGAAGATTAAGAGCACACCAGCAATGCCATAACTGCGCCACCTAACAGCATGACCTTTTCCTCCAGAGGTACACCTTCCTACAGCGCCTCCATATCTCCTCGAGCCCTGAAAAGATTAATTGCGCTGTCCGAAATCCATTTAGGACAGTCAGGCAGCAGTTATGAGGTATGGAGAGCCTCGCAAATCTTTCACCCAGTTCATTTATTCAGAAGGCTAGCACAGAGCTCCAAGCACCAGAGAGGACTCCAAAGAAATATCCGAGGTCAATTTCTGGCCTGACATAGATCTCCGAACCAAATTACAGAGTACCCACAGCGCTGAAAATTGCCATTAAGCAGCATGGGTGTGAACACTTCCGCCCTGCTGTCTTAATGAGTCGCATTTATTTGTTTATCTACTTCTGTGTCTTCCTCTTCTCCTATAAAAATTCCCGAGAACGAATTGTAAAGGTTGTTGCCTTGCTGCGCATCTGCTGTTAGAGGGATTCAGTTTGACTGTTAGAACAGCCTTGGGAGGAAGTTGCAGAGTAGCTTGTATGTAATAGGCTGGGAGGAGAACTTGGGACTGTATTAGCCATTGAGCCATATTGTACATGACTGGTTTTGCATCAATTAATCAAAGCACATTTCACAGGACCCTGGTCTATTACTATTGGTGATGTTTTTCTTAACTCTGTTATTTACATTTCCATATTGTTTCATGTTCTTCTGGTAGGCATCAGAATAATGGTATAGGATTCACCCTTGTTAGGTGCCCTATGTTGTCTGCTCTCCCTACCTTTATGTTTTCTGCTCTATGTGCTATCTAAGAGCTGGTTTCAGTTGATTTAACCAGCGCAGCGGATGTTATTGCCTGTTGGCTGATGTATGAATTGGTTGAATTGGTTCTTAGATGTTCTTGTTGGGTTTGAGCTGGAAGGTTTGGGAACACTGGGGATAAGAGTTAGCCCTGTCCACTAGGATCCTTGCACGACCAGCTTACCTTTCTAAGATCCCTTCGTTTATCTTATCTTTGTTTTCCCTTGGAGTTGCTAAAGCAGACCTGGAGTTAAATGACCTCTGGTCTGATCTATAAGTTGCCCCTTTGTCTCTTTGAGAGCTGCCTTTGAGTATGTCCAAGCAGGTTTGGAGTTAAATGACCTCTGACCTGATCTATAGACAGAAATCTGGTTGTCTTTCCTTCTTTCACCTTCCTTCCTTTATGTTCCATTCCACCATCTGCCTAAAAGATCCTTTAGTGTAGATGACTTGCCCTTTGAATGCCTTGGCTAGTGGATGCAAGTAATTTCCTTTCATAAATCCATAGCCCAATGGATGGCACTGTCTTGGCCTATCCTCCTTGCTGAAACATCCTGCTGCTTTGTTCCTTTTCTCCCATTGCTTTCCCAGTCCATGATCTCCTAACCAACCCAGCAACCCTCCAACCAAATTATTTAAACCCCCCTCTGTGCTTCATAACTAGCCTAATATCTCAATTCAAGCTTTAAAGACATATCATTCTTTGCTCTATTGGAGAGATCCCTCTCCGGGTCCAGGAGGGCTAGATCCTAGGGCCCCAAAGTGGTTCTGATGTTGTCTCATATTTTGGTCTTGCCAATCTGGCCAAAACATGGGAACCCCAACAAATTCCACAAGGCTTGAAGCACCTTCCATCAAAAGCCTTTAGAGTAGTAGGTGACTGATTTAATTGGGGAGAACCAATGGCCTTCCAACAATAAAGTGACATGATACAAGCTAAATATCCTTCGTCCATGATGGAACAATGAATATTCTTACCGTGAATGAAAACCTTAATCATGAAAGCTAATTGGGCAAGAGGTTGAGGCGTATAATTATCATGGTTAAAAACTACAAGGTTTGAATTTGAGGGATCAATGCATCCAGATGTAGAAAGTAAAGCCTTCTTCTAGGCGGGACAATTTTACAACACCTTAAGAGTTTACATAGTTGAAGAATCTTGAGCGAGATCCTCAACTATGTTATAATTTTGAGCATCTCTTGCATGAGGGTTGAATGCATATTTATGGATAGCAACTTTGGGAGGCTTAATCATCAATTTGGTAGGAAAAAAAATTGGAGTAGGATCCGGTGGAGATGCGGTAGAACTAGCAGGTTGATCGGTAGCCTGAATATTTGAGGGATTCACTTTACCATATTCTTTATTCCTGGTGGCCACCATAACATAATTTTTAGGCTTAGTGAAGGAAAGAATCAAGACCGAGTTAGAGGAAGATGGATCCTGGGCAACCATATTAGTCTCTTGATTCAGAAATGGATTTTTCAACACAACTGGTGCAACAGATGACTTAAGGAACTGATTTACTTTCGCCCGATGTGAACAGTCACGAGTGAAAAGCACCTCATTACAAATTAAGCATGGATAATGAGGTTTCCACTTCTCTTCAAAATACTAATTATTTTGTTTATCCTACGGAGGATTATCATTATTCTTTTTACCTTTGTATTTCTTATTAATTCTTCATTGCTGAGATTTTTCCTTGGAGGATTGAACGACATTGATCTCAAAAGTAGAATATTCATGTGTAGTGGAAGGATTGTTTTGGGCAGCCACAACGAGAGTTGAATCAGATGGTTTTATCACCAATTGCTAGCTGTAAAAACCAATCACGCCATCGACGACATGTGATTCTTTATTGGGAGGTTGGGGAACAATATTGGAAGATTGTGGAGCATTTGGTATTTTATCATAGAGCATGCCAGATTGGGTATAAATAAGATCCAAAACTAGGCACGAGAAATTACCTCCTCTTCAGTCACAACTCCACCCTTAGTGATGTCTTTTGTTATGGATGGTAACAAAGACTTAATAAACCATTCAACTAAAAGTTTATCAAGAACAAAAGTTTTCACCAATCGACGACATTGTCACCACTCATGAATGTGATCAGAAATTTGATTGGAATCAGATTGTTTGAAATTGGTTAAAAGTTCAGTTCTAGTCTCATATCGAATGGATAACTAAAAATGAGTTAAGAATTTGGTAGCTAAGGCGCTAAAATTATCGAACCGAGCGCGTGGTAGTTCAATATACCATTTGGTTACCGTACCAGTAAGTGTGTGCTGGAAAAGACGTAAATGGATAGAGTTGTCATTGAGAGAGTTCGAATAACACCACAAATGATAAGTCGTAATGTGTGTAGATGGGTCTTCTTTAGGATTTACATTGAATTTAGGGATATTGTTGGGAAATTTTTTGGGAATAACTGATCACCAAGGAAAATGGGCAATGGGATCATTGGAAAGCCGAGTCAGATCTGAAAATTCAAGAGTTACGATAAATGGCAACTACCTATTGAGGTCTGGTGGAGGATACCTTGGGTAAGATTGGATGGCTTGAGAAACAGGTATCTACGTTCCGAAATAGGGAGGATTTTGGTAACCATGATACACATAATCTTGCTTCCCAACTCTAGGATAACCTTGTAAAGGTTGAAATGGTTGGGTTTAATGTTTCTGACTTTGATAAGGAATTTTTTGACCTTAGTAAGGTACTTGCTGACCTTGGTAAGGTACTCCTTGATACAATAGATATGGTTTCACTGTGGGATTTTGCATCATCCCAACATAAGGTTGGTTTGCTTGCATCTGTGCCATACCATATACAGGGTGACCTATCTGAATTTGAGGAATAGCCTATCTAAGTGGTGAATATTGTAAGATACCTTGAAGAGGATGGGTAAGTGGGGTTTGGGAGGCCCCAGATACTAATGGGAGAGGCTGAGTTAAATGTGCAACCTATAAAGGTTGACTTACATGAACTTGAGTTTGAATAGGTTGAGGTATAGTTTGACCTGTAGGAATTTGAGATGAAGATGGAATAGGTTGAGAAGTTTTAACTTGATACAAAACCAACCCAATTTGCACAGGCGAAGTAGGCTGCCAATAATTGACAATCATTCTTGAATGAGGAGGAATCGAATGAGGTTGAGCACTAACTTGTTATATTTGATGAGAAGATGGAAATATTCCCTCAAATGGTTCCCCCCTGTCGATAGGGGAGGGGAATACAGAGGCAACTTCCCCCCAAGAGGAGGGTAACCAACATAAGATGAACTAGGTTGTTGTAAGTGTCCAAATCCATTGACATATGAACCAGGTTGTTGCTCAATTGTTGATTGATATGGAGGAGGAAGAGTAGACTATGTAACGCTCATCAAAGAAGTTTTGGAAGGTATTCCAGAAAAATGCAACATGGGAATGGTCCATGGACTGGATGTTGCACCAGAAAAGTTACCAGACAATGATTGGTAACCAAGCGAGACAAACGGGCCACCATACAAATGTGTCTCTGGTGATGTAAGAAACATGGATGAAGTTGCAACATGGGTTGTCTTGGTCATAATAGTAGATACAGGCTGACAAACCATAACGGATTCAGACATGGTTAATTGTCCCAAAGAAGATTGCTAAGGGAAATTCAAGGGTGAGTTGAAAGAAAATGAATCAGATAAAGGAGCTTTTGATGGAGTATGAGGAGAAGGAAAATGATGGGCCTGGTAAATATGGGTCCCTCTCAAATGAATAGGAGAGTAGGGTCGAGGCTCTTCTTGAAGAATCTCTTCAATACTCACAAGACTATGTGGAATTGGTTCATCGTTAGGTTCAATATATACAGATTATGGTTGGGTCTGAGAAAAAATAAGAGAAGTAGAAGCTCCAAAAGTAATAGATTTAGGTAACTGAGGTGTCTCAAGTTGTACTATCTTTGATTCAATACAATCATGTTAAATAGCCTCAAGTAATAAAATATGAGGTGCTTATGTTTCAATTGTGTCATAATATCTAGCAAATCAATAAGTAATCTCGGGTTCAATACTCATAAGAAAATATGATTCTGGTGGATTTATTTTAGGTGGAGGACCAGAAGTAGCAGCTCTTGAAGCACTAGATTTGGTAGTCTGGGTCTTTTTTTCTTCTAACGACGTTCAGGAGTTTCCTCAGGTGGAAGAGGAGGCAATATTTTCATCCGATGTGAATGACAGGGTTGAGGGGGTTTTTCTTCCATGTTGGTTTAATAAATTTAAAAAATTAACAACAAGAATAAATAAAAAGGGTAATCTAGGCAAAAGGGTTTACCAAGAAACTGTGAACTGCAATATACCACCTTGGAGAACCAAGGATTTATGTACAGGTAGGAAATATCCCCGAATGTTTTGTTCAGTGTATCACAGTAAACAAGGTGGTCAACTCGGTAACCTAAGGTGAGGATAACAACCTAGTGTGGACTTCCAAAATATACTCGATGATATGTGGAAGTGCAGTTTGTGGTAGTTCTATCTAATGCATAGACGTAAGATGAGAGCATTCCCATATACTTTTCAATCATGGAGCACCATCCAATATACCTAGAGGTATGTGGAGAACGATCTGATACACTTACGTACGTGGAATGAGATATCGCCCCCGGAATACAACGCCGGCACAAACGACAACTCCTACATTTAAAGACATTGGAATACGTCTCTATCCTAGACCTCTAAATGTTTGCGTTAATATTTCAAATACTCCTTAAGATTGATTCAATAAATTTCAAAGTTTATCTTGAATTATGTTTGATTTTTCAAGGCTCACCACGAATTTCACCTAAATATCCTAAAAATGCAATCTAGCATGACAAAATGAAATTTCCCTTTTCAATGGAAATCTATGTTTGGGAGGGAAGATAAAAACGAGTAATTCAACATACAAGATGCAACAAAGAAAAATTGTTAACTCAATTCCCCTAATGCCATTATTCCAATTTTCAATTTCACACACAAAACCCTAAATGCTTTGCAAAATTCATGAGATTTTTCTTTTCAATCCACTTAATTTTCAAATGAGATGAAAACTAAGATGCTTTCTAAATCACCTATAAAAGAAACTATACAGAATGATGACTGTAATATCGATTCTTTCAAACAATCATTGATCAAGCAAAAGTTTGCTATGACCTAATTAACAAGAATAAATAAAAATAAAAACAAACTCTTATCAAAGGCTATAAAAACCAAAAGCAAACAAAATGAAGGTTTTTTAGAGATTAAGACAAACTCAAGGACAGAAGGAAGACTAGCTGGAGCAAAGCAGATCAAAGAGAATGGAAAAAAATTGCAATTTTTGCATGTAACAAGGATTAGTGTAGGTGTTGAAAGGGCATCGGTGCTTTGCAACGCAGGTGTAGAGAAGGCTAGGGTGTGCTACAATGCTCTATCTCCAAACCGGGGGGAGCACTATGCAAATCCAACCAAATTATGATATAAAAAATCAAATCAAGCTTAAAGAAGGGTCTTCCTGGGGTCAATCAAGGTATGAGTGGGGTAATAAAGGTCGGTTCGAGAGGTAAAATATGTGATAAAGTTAAGGAAACCACAAAGGGAAAGAAACGATCCCCAGTGGAGCCGCCAATTTGTTATGCAGAATTTACGATTATAGACAAAATTATTTTCCCTAGACTTAATGGACTGGTCTAGAAAAACAAAAAGCAAAGAATATAGAGTTCCCCTTAGAGAAATTGAAATATGAAAATAAGCCTACTTTAAATTTTTCGCAAGATTTACTTTCCTCCTAACTTGTAAGCTCCAATCGTAGTTCCAAATGCTATAATTAGAACCTGCATATACAACCAAAACAAGCTAAGGATCTACAACATCTACATGGCATAATTCAATCACTCTATTCAATGAATCAGCGAGGCATTGAAATACACGAATGTAATTGTAACACAACACATATGGGAAAATAATATACTCTTTGTATTAATAGAAATAGGAGAGAGTTTACAACCAAAACTAGTAGTTGATCTTGTAGATATATCTCCAAGTTGACTTGTCCTTATTTTCCACAAAGCACACCTCAATGTCACCATAGTTCATGAAGATGATGACTCTCTTAGATTCAAGTCAGCAACATGAGGGCATGATCAATCTCCAAAAGCCAACCATAATGTTACGGATGACAATAAATTTATAAGAGAGTGTGGTATTTTGGAAATTCTTATCCATTTACCAATCTAGGCTTGAGATCCACTTAATATGGAAGGATGAGCTTAATGGATAAGAGGTGGAGTCTCCAAGGTAGGATCAGATAGGATTCAATTTTTATATCCATGGTAAACGGTTAAAACAACTCCTAGAAGCTTCTGGAAGAGGAAGCTTCGAGATTGTTTTTAATTTTCCTGAATTTCTAGAATCAGTGCACCCCCAGCAAGGAGCGAGTTGTTGTTGAACAACGTTGGTGCAGAAGAGTGCAACATGATGTTGAATGCAGGTCTCTAAAGGGGCAAAGTGCATTAGGGCTTAAAAGGACAGATTTGGAGCAGTTAAACCCAGAAACTCGGGCATTTGGAAAGGTCATGCTTAGGGATTTGTGTAGGGATGATGACAACATGTTCACTGATGATGATTGATCCAGTTTGCAGGCCTATTGACCAAATGCAAAAAAATGGCCTATAACACTAATTACTTTGGATTTTTCAACTTCTATGATACTTCAATATGTTTTGTAATGAATAGACATGGATTCCTCAATTCATAGTCCAATAGTTGGATTGGGCATTTATGAGCTTTAGATGATGCATGAACATTAAATTCATTTAATTAGATTTTTTTTACTTTGAATGAAAGCACATGAAACCCCATAGTCTTCCCCACATTTTTTGGATAGCAAACTGGGTAAACTGTCGACCCTGATTATGGGGCCTCTCCCCAAGGGAATCAAAGAGAGTGGAACTCGTGGTAAAAAACAACTAGCAACAATATCAAAGAACTTCACGTCTAGTTCTAAACCAGTAGAGGTAACCCTTGGGGCTTAAATTCATTTAATTGTATTATAGCACGATCCCTTGCAAATGGTATATCTTTTTTTTTTTTTTTTAAATTTAGCATACCATAAACAATTATGTGCTCTTCACCATTTAGACCTATTATCATATAAAATTGGATAGACCCATTTGTGCATTAACTTCCAGCATGGTTGAATGATTTTTTTTAGTACTCCTTTGGCCTTTTTTTAGATGATATTTTTCTTCAAAATTATTATCATTTTCAAAATCAACATATTTTTCAACATTTTCATCCAGCAAATTCATGTTAACCCACATCCTAAGTGTTGTTTGTGTTTTATGGTTTTTAGGTCAACCAATTCAATTTGAGACATTATTTCTTTATAAATTATTTCATTCCATATCAACTATAAAAATAAAGCTTTCTAAACGTCTCAAAATCCACAATGTGAAACCGTTTTTACAAAAATACTAAACTAAATTAAAAAGTGTATTTTTCCTTTAGCATGGTTATTCAAAAAATGAAACACAAAAAAACAAACATGAAAAAAAAAAAAAAAAACTTTCTTCTATATTAACATCTTTGTAACTATACATGGTCTAGATCACTGCTACGCGCTGCCTCCAACCCTGAGCAACCGCGCACGCCCGATCTAGGGCTTCCTCCGCAGCCATGGAGGTTATGGGCTCGCCCCAGGTTCCTCCTCCCCTTCCTCCTCCGTTTGATGTTGATGCGTTCAACATGCTGTTGGCCTCGTTGCCGAAGAAGAAAAAATCCGAAGCAACAAAGTTTATGAAAAAACAGGATGATATTCCAGAAATATCTCTTCCTCCTGAGGGTCTGATCCAGGTAGCTTTGTCTCTGGCGGATCGTGCTCTCATGGGATATTTCACAGGTCTCTAGCCCTCCCCAAAAACCATGGAGAATTGGGTCATCAAGAACTGGGCATCGTTTATCAAGAATAGTGTAACCTCGTACTTCTTTGGGAGAGGTTATTTTTTATTCGAATTCACCTCAAAAGAGGATAAAGATCTGATCTTTCAGAATGGACCCTACTTCATGGGTCCTCAGGGCCTGTATCTAAATAAGTGGATGCCAGACTTTGACCCAATAGTTGACGTTCCAACAGTTGTTCCTGTGTGGGTTAGGTTGCCAAATCTCCCAGTGTACTGCTGGAACTGGGAATCGTTGAAGCATATAAGTAATGCCCTGGGAAAATTTATCGACCGGGAAAACAAAAAGGACCAATATGACTATGCCAGAATATGTGTTGAAGTAGATCTAGAGGCGGGCCTTCCAGAGGCAATAAAAATCAATGTCGGCAGTTGAACCGATGTGCAAAAGTTGGATTATGAGCATATTCCTTTCAAATGCCGGAAATTCCATGTTTATGGTCACTTTGATAGAGGTTGTTCGAGTAATGGTGAAGTGGAGAAAGGGAAGGAGGAGGGCTGGAACCAGGTCAAGCGGACCAAGACCACCCACAAACCCCTCAAATCTGGAGCCCCAAATGGTAAAGGCCCCCATCTGGCCTTTATTCTTCAAACCCCTCCCTTGAATGGTCAAGAAAACAAATTCGGGCCACTATGTTCAGCAATATAGGACACCCAGGAAGTCGAGATGCACAAGGATGGTTCCCCACATAAAGGGACCCCCTCAAGCTCGAAGCAAGGAGAAAGTGTTGCAGAAAGATCGAAAGAAAAAAACCCAGAAGCTGAGGAGGAAGAACAAGTCTCAGAGGACTCAGAGGATGAAGGAGAAATAGGGGACTCACAAACCTCGGTTAGAAGATCAACAAGAGGCCAAAAGTTCGCCCGTGAAAAGAGAGAACATGAAACCTACAAAGATAAGCTCCAGGGTAGCCAGCCAACCCTCGATAAACTCTTGGAAAAAATGCCGAAGATGACTAGAAATCAGACTCGGAGCTCCAAGGGAGATCATCACACCCAAAAAAGTAAGTGATGAAGGTTGTCTCCTGGAACTATAGGGGTATGGGGAGAAGAGTTAAAGAAGAAGCCATAAGAACTCTACTAAGGATAGAAACCTCAGACTTACTTCTCATTAAGGAGGCTAAAATGGAGGACAAATATTTCCTTCATATAAGTAAGAAATTTTGGAATAAAGGTGGAGGATAGGCAGTCTCTGCTCGAGGAGCCTTGGGAGGACTGGGCACTCTTTGGAATATTAACAAATTTTCAAAGGTCATTAAGATCCTAAAAACTCACTGCCTGCTCTTGAAACTTCACACCTCAACACAAAAGAGATCATTTGTCTTACCAATGTGTACGTCCCAGTAAATGTAGGAGAGAAAAAGGCCTGCTAGGACTCCATCAGAAACCTGGCAGGAACAGTGAACTTGGAAAACACCATCATTGCTGGTGACCTTAACCTCACCTTGCTCTTGCCAGAGAAGCGAGGAGGCAGCATAGTAAGGGATTCGGCACGGGAATGGGTGGAGGACCTCATGCAGGACTGGGATTTTCTCGACATCAAGCCCTCTACTAGTAAGTACACTTGGCCAAACAAAAGATTCGGTCTGGGGCATATTGTTGCAAGATTAGATAGATTTCTCGTTCAAAGTTCTTTTCTCCTTCTAGGATTAGAGGCTAGAATGCACATCCTCCCGTGCAGCGTTTCTGATCATAATCCTATCAAACTTGAGCTTCTGGCCCATTTTGATCAAGGCCCCATCCCATTTAGATTCAGTACTTTATGGTTCAAGGAACCAGACTTTATGCATTTGGTCAAGGAAATTTGGAGGCAGCCAGTCAAGGGCTTCGCCTTCTACGTTTGGGAGGAAAAGCTCAGAAGAGTTAAAGTTGTTCTGAAATTTTGGGCAAAATCCCTACCCAACCCTGCAACGGAAAGGAAAAAAATCCAAGGAAGCCTTGAGCTTCATCATTTGCACTCGAAAAATGTTGAGATTACAAAACAAGTTCTAGATAGGGAGGCATAATTACAATAGCAGTTTCACAAGGAATGCTAGGTAGAGGAAGAATATTGGAGACTAAAATCTCGAAGTCTTTGGCTAAAAGCAGGAGATAGGAACTCCTCCTTCTTCCACAAGCAAGCCAAAGCACATAAATGCTTCAAATCCATCTGAGAAATCAAGGAAGAGACCACCACTCATAATGATATCATTAGTATTAAAAGAGTAGCCTTCTTACATTTTAAAAATTTGTATAGTGAATAAGAGGTGATGGGCTAGAATTCTAAATTTCTTGATGAGGTGCCTCCTTTGATCTCTCCCATGATGAATCAGCTATTGGAAGCAAAGGCCTCTAAAAAAGAAATAAAGGCTACTCTCTTTTCTTTGGAGCCCGACAAAGCCCTAGGCCCGGATGGATTTACAGCCAGATTTCTTCAATACTGTTGGCAGATAGTGGAAAAATATTTGTGAAAAATGGTTCTGAAATCCCAAGCCTGCCAGAAAATTGGGGGCAACACTAACTCTACTTTTCTTGCCCTCATACCCAAGGAAAAATGAACCAATTCCTTCAATAGATTTCTCCCTATCTCTCTATGCAACATAGGGTACAAACTGATAACCAAAGTGATAGCCAGCAGATTGAAAAGCATCCTTCCAAGAATCATCTCGGAGAATCAAGGTGGCTTCGTTCAAGGAAGACAGATTGTGGACAACTTCATCTTAGTTCAAGAGGCGATCCATTCAAGCCTACATCGAAAAGAGAAAGGCCTATTGGTTGTCAAGCTAGATCTAGCAAATGCCTTTGACCGTGTGAGACATATATTTTTATTGGATGTTATGCATAAGTTTGGGTTTGGGATCAACTTCATTAAATGGATCTGAGCTTGTATTACTGAACCCTGGATTGCCCCCCTGGTGAATGGGAGGACTGCTGAATTTTTCAAAGCCACGAGAGGACTTAGACAGGGTTGTCCTCTTTCACCCCTCCTATTTGTTCTTCAAGCTTCTTTTCTTAGCTTTTACTTGAACAAGAAGCAGCAAGACTAAGAGATAATGGGTCTCAATATAGCAAGGGGATTAAAAAATATAAACCATGCACTATTTGATGACGATTCCCTGTTGCTGGGAGCAGCCATTGTGTTATCGGCTTCAAGGTTTAAAGGTGTGTTGGATGACTTTTGTGATGAAACGGGAATTAAAATTAACAAAGGGAAATTCCATATTTTCTGTTGGGACACTACTGCCAGCACTCTCAATGCCATATTCAGATGTTTTGGATTTTTTGCCTCCTCAACCTGGTCTTCGTTCAAGTTTATGGGGCTTCCCATATTCCTCAAGCAAGGGTGCCTTCAGCAAAGATTGGCTCCCTCTGCCAAAGAAATTCAAGATCAAGATTTAGGACGGGGGTTTCTCCTGGCACAATCTTGCAGGTAAATCGGTGCTCATCAAGGTTGTGTTAAACAACCTCCCAATCTATCACTTTGTTGTTCAGTTGGCTCCTAATTGTATTCTAAGGAAAATGGAGGACCATCTCTAGAATTTTTTTTTGAAAGGAGGCAAACTGAATGAGAAGAAAATCCCATTAATCAGTTGGGACAAAGTCTCCAAGCCATTAATGGAATGAGGTTTGAATTTCAAGAACATTTGTACACAAAACGTGGCTATGGGAGAAAATTTGATTTAGAGGATTATCGCTCCCAATCCTGGCTGGGCGCAAGTTACGTTATGGAAAAAATATTTCAGAGGCCAAAGGTCTCATTGTCTTGATAGACCCCTCCCCAAATCCGGCTCGCTCTTCCTCAAGCTTTGCGCTAAAACCATCCCATTAATCAACCTTCATTCATTCTGGATTCTTGGGAAAGGAAAAAGCATCAAAATCTAGGAGGATCGAATTATGAACAATGCTCCCCTCACTAAATATTTCTCTCTGCATGCATTGCGCTCTTGGATGACCAACACTGGCTTTTCAACGTTGTGGGACATCTCATGTTGGGATGACAACGTTTGGCTGAACTGGAAAAACCTCCAGGTGCCACCGGATTTACAGAAAGACTATGCAGCCTTCTTTGCTCTTTGGAAGGGCATGGCCCAAATTCACCTGAGGAGAACCGATTTTTGTGGCTTGGGTTCGGCTTCGGGACATTACTTTGTGGCGCGGGGCTACAAAAAATTATTGGAACGACTCCACATTCCTCCAAATCCAACACCCTGGAAGGGGATATGGAATCATGCATCCATTCCCAAAATTGATTTTTTTTGCTGGCTTCTGTGCCATAAAAGAATATTGACAGAAGACAAATTGCAGAAAAGGGGTTATTATGGGCCTTCCAGATGTATAATGTGCGGAAAAAATGAAGAGAGCGCCACCCATCTTGTGTTAGAATGTAAATTCGCAGTAGAGATTTGGTATGAGCTCATTGGCCCTTGGAGAATCAACTTCACCCTCCCCAGCTCCATTATTGATTTGTTTGCAAACTGGGTGCTCGGGTATCCCGGAACCATGCCTAAAAACAAATACATCAAAGTTGCATGGCTCTCTCTTCCTAAAATCATCTGTTGGAAAATTTGGCTGGAGAGGAACAAAAGGATTTTCAGAGATAAAGCGCAGGATGTCAAGATCGTCACGATCAAGATAAAATGTCAGCTGAAAGAAATTTTCGAAGACTAGTTGGATGATACAAATTTAAGTTGGCAGGATATTGATTGTGGCGCCATATTCGACCTTCAGTTTCAGGAAATATTAAGGCTATCCATCCCTTCCAAAGAATGTCAAATTAGAGTCAATGAGAAATAATTCTCAGGTTGGATGATCAAGTAGTCTAGATACTCTCTTCTTTGATGGGGATGCCAAAGGAAATCCTAGAAAAGCTGGAGCAGGAGGAGTCATAAAAAAATTCGAAGGTAGAATTGAGCACAGATTTTCCTGGGGCTTGGGTCATAATACCAGCATTCAAGCTGAAGTGATGGTTGTCTTCCAAGGCCTCAAGCAACTCAAAGGATTTGGCATCAAGGAGGCAAATGTTTTTGGCGATTCACAGTCCATAATAAAAACTATTGTGGACAATTCTACCCCTATAGATTTTACGTTCGCAAGACTGATGTCTAGAATCAAAACTCTGGCAAAATCATTTCAGAGTTTGAATTTCTTCCATGTGCTGAGAGAGAACAACAAGGATGCTGAATCTGAAGCCAACAAAGCTACTTTCCTCTCTATTGGCACTTTTCTAAGATATAGGGATGAAGAATGGGATCCCATACCTTAAAATTTCAACTAATATGTTTTATTGCATTTTATTAAAGCAGTTTGTTTGTATCCACAAGTTTGGGAAAACTACGGAGATGGATTCTATCATTGCATGTAAGATCCGCTGGTTTATAAGTGTTTGAGCCACACTGTTCCTGGCAGGAGAGGAAACATGGGCGTTGCCCTTACATCATGTAAACTGAATAGAGGCATTCATGCCAAGATTTTAATATATTCCAATATTTGTTTCTGTTAAAAAAAAAACAAAACAAAAACAAAAACAAAAACAACATCTTTGTAACTATAAAATATAGCTAATTACTTATTGAATGAAAAATGTGTAATAAAACAATAGTGATCATTTAAAAATAAATAAATAAATACTTATTTTGCAAGAAACATGAGTTCCGCATAGATTGTATTCCATAACTTGTATAAATGAAATACTATAAATACAATCATTTCAACGAGTCTACATGTGAGGTATCCAATATTTGTTGTTCATACAAGAGTATCCACAATTTCTTTAAGAGCCCAATAACATGAAATAATATATTCCATCATGTCAAATTATGTGACTATCTTTTTCTATCTTCTTAATCGTGTTCACAATTTCTTTACGAGCCCAACAAGTGCTACATGGTAGCTTTTGCCTACCTCTTAGTAAAAGATACATGTCTAATTGCAAAGCTACCTGTAATATATATGGTGTTACTTCCAGCCATATTGAAATGGTGCAGTTCAAATATTAGATATTTTATTTTAGAAAATAGTGAAAGATTTTTGAGTTGTAGGATTTACTTATAATATATGGTGTTTCTTCCAGCCATATTAAAATGGTGCAGTTAAATTATTAGATATTTTCTTTTAGAAAACAGTGAAAGAGTTTTGAGTTGTAGGATTTATATTAGTATAATTATTTAGTTTTTGCATTAGGAATTAGAGACAATTAGTTGAAGATAGATTTTATAATCTTACCTAGATTATATAACATATGAGTGGTTTAGCTTGTTAAAAATATTTTGCATCATAGATAAGTTAGGATCATAGTAGGTTTAAGTGTAATCTATATAACTTCGTTAAAGTCTTTTATTTCAATAATTAAAATTTACAATTTAAATGTTGATAATAAAGAAAATTTGTTAGTCTATTAGGTGTAATTTTAGTTGTTAATATTAATGGTGTTAATGTCTTTTACTTTCATTCAATTTCAATAAGAGTTATTTAGAATATAGCTCTAGTTTTTACTAATATAATTTTAAACTTTAGCTTGTAGTTGTATTATTAACTTTCACTTGTAGTTGTATTATTATATGTAAACATAACTTCATCGTGTGTACAAAGAATTTAATCACTAAATGATATGTTGGTAGTCCATTTCCATTTTGCTAGATGTCTTTGAATTTTAAGTCATTAACTTGTTCTTAGCCTTAGAAGAAGATGATCTCTTAGCTAATTGACTTGTTCTTAGCATTAGAAGAAGATAATCTCTTAGCTAATAAAAACAATTTTAGGTCATACTCTAGGACCAAAAATATAGTTTGGACTAATCATTAAAATCCAGTGCATATTTAATATTCCATGCAGTGCTATGTGTAATCTAAAAGCACCTAATCTTTAGCCCCATATATAAAGCCTCTATATTAGAATTTTATTGCACTTTAACCTTGTACATAAAAAGAATATGATAAGTTATGACATATTCATACATAAAAATATCCACATTGAATTGTTTTAAATGATCATTTACATTAACATATTCATCTATTAAAATATCCACATGAATTTGAAAGGAAAACTTTTTTGTAAACAATGTGTACAATGTGTACATTTCTCTTGGTAAGAGGCTTAATGTGCAACCAATGGTATTATATTGTCTTAATTAAGGTTATATGCTACTTATTACTATGCATATAGCGTGCATGATAGATAGAAGTATGAATTTTTTTCATAATATAAATGAAATATAGATTAAATAATTTATATGGGATTTAATTTCCATTAAATTATATATATTCAAATCTTATAAAAATAAAAATATATAAAAACTGGGAAAATTACTAAAATTATAGTCCTTAGAAATATCTAAACTTTATTGTGTAGAAAGCGAAAAACATTACCATGCCATTATCATTTTACAATTAATTAAGCATAAAACTATAATTTGTATATTATAAAAGATAATTTTTAATATTTTGTTAAAAAATGTAATATCAATACATAACTATTGTTGTCAAATGTGTGTGCCTGATAAGGCAAGGTATATCAGCTATTATTTTCATATGTAGATATGCTAGGTAGCAGGGCATTGTATATATCTATGGCATGGAATACCAAGAGGCGGCAGACATTATGATTATATTAAAAATATACCCGGTCTATGGGCTTGGAGTGCTCTATAGGGTTGATACATTTGGTCACTCCTAGGGCCATGGCTATAGGGAATTAAGAAAATTATACATAGAATCTATGTGTTAACAACTCAAAGGAACGAAAGCCACTAAACAACAAAAGACAAGTACTTTGGACACAAGCGCCACCATTTACTGTGATCTACACGTTAGCGTAGAAGAATGGAACCTTCAATGAGATAAATATGACAAATCCTATGCAATACGGTGTATAAACTCGCTAGATAAAGTAGAAGACTCAACGTTCTTCCTCATATATCTACCAATATATATCAAATTAAATTTGGCATAAAACATTATCACTTAAATGATTTGATTATGAAATATTTTTATTCAATTCACATCTAATTTGCCACCCCTTCGAATATAATGGTTTGCGTTACATATGATTGTATTTATATGACATGGACTATTTATTAAAACAATGCACATTAATTTGTACATTATCACCTATATCCGGCCTTAACCTGTCACCCTAGCAGGAAACTTCTCGAATAATATATTGTATCTTGTATTGCAATTGTATGTAGAATGTGGAAGCCTTTCCAATGAGTTCGTAACTATTGCGAGCCAACAATGCTATGTTTGGTATTCAAGTAATACATAGTAAAGTGTACAAAAAGTATTAAGTTACATTGAATCCATGGCTCTTTGATTGATGTAGTTCTTAGGAATGGAACGCATGGCTCTTGGATTAATTGAGTTGTTGGGAGTGTCTCAAGTAGTGTGCACAAATATGGATTGCTATACAGCAAAAATGATGGCCGCAACACTTATGCCAAGCACAAGCTCACTTAGGTATATATAATTGAATATAATTATTGTCATATTTGTGCATTAGAGAGAAAATGTTACAAATGGTATTGTTGATGGTACGTCTAAAGTTGAAGTTGTTGTTGCGTGTTAGTGCCCTAGCTGATGATCTTTGAGGCTTAGATCCAATGATGGTGATCGCTCAATCGGAGGTTAGGGTAGATAAAGTAGCTCAAGCTGACGTCTTCGTACCTGGCTTCTCGCCCTCAATGCCTATCCGTACAACCAATCCATCACACAAACCAGGAAATCTCAACAACAGATCCGCATTAAGATACGATAAATCCCCTATATTTTCCCTTGATTTCAGCATATCCATGTATAGGTAGATAAAGTAGCGCAATAGCCCCACTCGAGATAAAGTAAAGACCTGTACTGTAGATATGAATGCTTTTATAGTGACGGTACAAATAATGGCAGTAAAATCTAGGCATTTTGAAATAAGAAATGAAAGTTTTTGGCCAATTAGATAACAGATAATCCTTAATAAAATAAAATATTAATTTCCTATGTTAAACTTTGATAAAATTAAAAATATATAAAATGGTTGACCAAATTAATAGAAGGTCAACTCAATACCTATTGCATAATACCTGTTGAGGTAGGCATAATAACATGAAATAATATATTCCATCATGTCAAATCGTGTGACTATCTTTTTCTCTCTTCTTAATAGTGCGGGAAAAAAAATGCTAGAACCGAAATCGAGAAAATAAAGAAAGTGAATTAGTAATTAAAAAAAATAGAAAAAAAGGGGGTGTGGGGTGACCTAGGATTTACTAAATTGGCTGCAATTCTATCCAAGATTTTGTAAGAGCGAATTTTATTTATTGGAATCGGTAAATCAATAACTAGTTGTAATATTTTAGTCGCTCTTGCAAGACATGGTAAAAAAGTGTAACAGATTAGGTGTGACCCTTGGGATCGATTTCAAGGATCGATTTGAAGGCAACACTCTTGAATAAGTAAATGAGTACAAATACCTCGAGATCGATTTCAACAACAAACTTAATTGGGAGAACTACAAAAAGAAGAGAACCGTAGGAGGGTGGAAAGCATTATATTCTCTTCAAAACAGATGTAGAGAGGTAGAGATATGGGATTGGAAAACAATTAAAGTGCTTTTTGGACTCGTAGTTTGTCGAGTAATGCTATATGGGTGTGAATTGTGGGCTATCAACACCCCTATCTGCAAATGGAAGCAAATTGAGAAAATCCAAAAATGTTTTATCATGAGCAAGTTCAAAATAAAAAGTCTTGTACCTTATGAGATAATGTTGAGTGAAATAGGAGAAACTCTCATCGAAGCAATTTCTATGGTGCGGCTCATAAGATATCTAAAAGGAACTGAGTAAATGGGAGTAGGTAGATGGCCTAATGTTATCTTCAAGGAAGGCATGAGTGAAAGAAATAAAACATGGATGAGACAAAACAACACATGGATGAAAAATGGAATATCTACCTCAATGCTTGTCCCACAAATAGCAAGGAGCTAAAGAATTTTTTTATTGAGAAGTTTTGTAAACAAGTATAGGGAAAAGAGTTGGGTAGAAAGAAGAAGTACTACATTGAAGAATTCAACCCTACGTATGATCTCCAACAAAAAGAGTACATTGGAGCTAACATTCCATGGAGGGAAAAGGTTCTTATTGCTCAATTAAGAACTAACTCGCATCATCTTCGGTGTGAAACAAGATGGTGGAAAAGGCCTAAAGAAGCTTGGGAAGAACGAGTGTGTACATTTTGCACATCTGGGGCAATGGAATCCCAAAAAAAAAAAAAAACATTTCATTTTGGAATATGATGCATTCAAAGACATCAGAGAAAGTTATGGGAATATGTTAGCATCAGTTTCTTGACATTGTCTTTTCAGTGATGAGATTGTTGGAAGGTTGGGCCAGCTCATCATCAATCTGAATAATAAAAGGATTGAAATGCAAAAGGCGAAAAACCGGGAACTCATAGTCCCATAGACTATTTTTAGTCTCGTGGACGTTAAAATTTCATTTCATTTCATTTCTCGAACATGATAGTACTTTTATTCTTACAAGATTTCTAATACCTACAATTATAGATACTTTACAATCCAAGGATTAATGAGGATATTTAGACTGAAGATGTAATTCACAAGGATTATGAAGGGGTGCATTGTGCGGAAGCGAGGAGTCCACTCGCAAGGGTTAGATTTTTCTAAGAATATCTCATCAATCACATCTTCCTATATAATTACCGAATTCAATTCAATTTAAAATAATAATAATAATAATAAATAAAATAAAATAAAAAATAAAAAAAATATTCATCTTTAGTATATCACTTCCATAAAATAAATGAGAAAAAACCCTTATCTCATTATTATTATTATTATTATTATTATTATTATTATTATTAAAAAGTTTCAAAAAAAAAAATTCACCATTAGTGTATCACTTCCAACAAATAAATGAAGAAAAGCCCTTATCTCACACATATATATAGAAATTTTAATGAGTTCTATTGTTGAAGGAATTTCACCCGATAGTGGTTTCAGAATTAGTGTTAAAGGAGATTGATCTAGTGGTTTCAAATAAATGAAGAAAAGCATATATATTAAATGAAGAAAAAAAAAAAAAATATATATATATATATATATATATATATATATATATATATTAAAATTTTAATGAGTTGTCTTGTTAAAGAAATTGTTTCAAAATTAGTGTTAAAAGAGATTGACCTAGTGGTTTCAAAATGAGCGACTAGAGATCAAATGAATTGTTTTTAGATTAATCCTTAACATATATATATATATATATATATATATATGCATTTATACCTTGTCAAAAAAATTAAAATGGATTATGGGAACTTTTAGTTTCAAATCTTTAATAAATTAATAACACTAGTGGCCACACACTTTTCATCCATTTACTACATTTAATTAAAACAAAAATAATTAAGTTAAATCTATGTGAATGTATACATACTTATTAGTAATTACTACACATTAAATAAATCTACTATCTCAACAAATTAAAGTACAGTGAAATTTTAATTAGCTGTATTGTTGAAGGAATTTCACCCAATTACTATGATTCTCAAAAAATTAAAGTACGATGAAATTTTAATGAGTTGTTTTGTTGAAGGAATTTCACGCAATAGTGGTTTCAAAATTAGTGTCAAAGGAGATTGATCTAGTGGTTTCAAAATGAGCGGCTAGAGATTAAATAAATTGTTTTTAGATTAATCCTTAATATATATGCGTTTATAACTTGTTAATAAAATTAAAATGGCTTATGGGAGCTTTTAGTTTCAAATCTTACATTAGTGGCTACACACTCTTCATCCATCTACCACATTTAATTAAAACAAAAATAATTAAGTTAAATCTAGGTGAATGTATACATACTTATTAGTAATTACTACACATGAAATAAATCTACTATCTCCAAAAATTATAGTACATTAATAAAGATGAATTGAATTTTAAGCAATAGCATGGATTCATTGGCTTTGTTATGGATGAGGGTAGTTGATTTACGTCATTATGAAGATTTTGAAAATTATTTGAAATACAACAATTTGAAATATTTATTCTAACTCATAAATTAATTATGCAGTTTATATTATTTATGATAAAATAATGAAATATTCATATTGCAATTGTAGAAATTATATACAAGATGCATGCATATATCCAGATTCTCCTCATCTAACAATATTTATCTTCTTGCTAAATACATAATTTTTCCATTGTTAATCTTTTGCGGAAATTAAACATTCAATTGCAAACACATATGAAGCAATAAAAACAATCGCACATAACACACTTGTTTAACGGGAAAGCCTGAAGTTGAAAACCCCAACTATCATATATTATGTATCATGGAGATCATGTAACAATCTCATATAAAGCTAAGTACATCAAGCTCTCAGTACAATCAATCATCACACACTAATCAGAAGAAATCTGCAAATCCATGCACTAATTTCTTGCCACCTGCTAGCCTGCCTCCACTGCGCAATCCCTGCTAAAGAATAACGTTGAATGAATTCGAATTACCCTTTCCTTGACTGCGCAATCCTCATTGGCAACTCCAATGTGTGTGTGGTGCAATCAATGCATCACTATAGTCACAACAGATAGTCCATCTTACCCTTTCATATCTCTCCACTGGGTCTCCACTGGAACTAACATGCATTGTAGTTCACTGTTGTATTGTTCAGTTCATTAATGAGTTATTATTTGTGAATTAATTCACTCCACTCTCACTAGTGTATCATTCAGTTAGACTAGATACAACTAGCTCAACTGAGTTTAACTCCAATAATTGAGTTAAACTCAATAACAACTCCATGAACTACTCTTCCAACTCTGTCATAACTTTGCCACTTCAGTTCTAACTGAGTCCTCCATGCATGAACCACCAATAAACCCTAGGAATTGCGTAATTCCTTCAGCCCACTAATTTTCCAAATCTGTGCACTGAAATTAAGTGCTCCAAGAGAATAAGTTGTTGTTTATTGTCGGATTATTATTAAGAGCTAATAATAATCGACACTTATATTTTTAGATCGACGATCTATAAATAGACTTCGCCCAATATTCTAAAAATAGCATTTCATCTATTTTTCCAACTTGATCAACCATCCACAAATAACATCTTGCAACTTCTGAAATATGATCACCATGTCTAAAAATAGACATAGTCTAAAAATAGACTTGTGCCAAAAATAGCCTGCGGGCCCACTTAGTGAAGGCGACTCTTTTCACTAAGCTCATCATCTTGTTGAATCTCAACAGCAATTCTTTCACCAAATAAAATATTGTGGAAGCAAAAATAGGAACTGAGAAATGCTAGCACACACACATAAAAATGATATAATTATTTTTGGACAAATGTCCCTGGAAAAATCCAATGCGGGGAAATCGGTGCAACAACTGAGGATTTTATTATTATGCAACAGTGAATCCTGAGTCCAATAAATTTGGATGCCCAACTAGCTATCCAATCTGAGAGAAATACTGGAAAAATCACTCGAGGGAATTTACCCTTGCCTTCAAGCAATCCTAGCTTAAACTCAAAACTGAAAAGCAAGAGGTCCAAACCCTCTGCAAAGGCGTTGCGTCACCTTTCGCATCTTGTCTCATGCTCAACCCGAAACGGATTCTAATCAAGCCATCTTTCTTGGTGTTGTCTGGAAAAGTGCCTCTCTTGCCTCCTGGAAAATACTCTGGACCTCCAAAAAATGAAACGACCTCCTCTCCAGAAAAATTGAACTGCTCACTGAAGCAACTACGCAAGTCCTCTGCTACTTCCAGGAGAAATAATTTGACCTCCTCTCTTTCCTCTCCGGAACTAGAAAATATTCATCTAGATCATTGTCTTTGCCCCTCTCGAGCCTTGCATCCTCTATTTGGCTGAAACTTTGTTATTAGCTAGCTCGAACTGCCCAAGGAACTCGCATTGTTAGCTCTCACTCATTGTGATGTGTGTTTCTCCATCTACCCATTGACCTCTTCTTAAAATATCTATTTGGGACTCCAACGACCAATATTAAAACTTAATTGATGGTTCGTATCATCTCTAATGTGATCTATGTGATTTTCTAGATAATTCACACATTTCTGAATTAATTACTATTAATTAATCGATTTCCCTAAGTTAGTCTTAGGCATTTTTAATTATCAATCAACTAATTTAATTGAGCCATCTTTAGGTGGAATTTCCATAAACAATTTCTGGGTTTTGGAGAACTCCATTGTTTTAGTCTCTCCACAAAGTATCGAGACTAGAACACCATTTGATGCTACAAAAACTAACACTCCCTCTTAGTGAGGAAGATGTTCTCTCTAGTGTTGCATAACTGCCACAACACCTTGCATCTGCATCATCCTCTTATACATGCCTTTGATGTCTGAAAATTGTAGCTACCTGCTACTTTCCATCAACCACTGTGTTGATTCTGATTCATTTGCTACTGGTTTTAGCTAAAACAAGTTTCATATGTGTTGTTGTTGACACTGAATTGTACAACTTGTACTGCTTCCAACTCTACCTTTCCATTGCAACCCAACTAACACTTCCTCGCAATTGTTGGTGCTACTAATGCAATAGAGAAGCATCCAAAATATTGAATCAACTATGTCTATATGTTGCAACTGAGTCTCTGATTTCTACTAGCCTCTTCACTGTATACTAAGAAATTTTTTCTATTGTTGACTCTGCTAATGAGCCTACTTCTCTGTTATCAACACTGCTCTACCCTCCTCAGCATATGACTACCACTATTACGCAATTGTCAGTCTGGAATCTGATTGCATCTACTGACATTGATCCTCCTACTATTAAATATTGTGGGCCCCTGTAGCAAGGGTAATGATCCATGGGGAACCACCATTTGATGCTCACCTAAATGGACCCTGCCCAAATCTTTGTGCAACTCTGGGACTAAATCTCTATATCACCCCACCTCACTCCAAGAGGTATAACTGTGTACATGGAAAATTCTTCCTCCAACCAAGAGGAAAATTTGTCTATATTTGCATATGTTGTCGTCTGATCCTGCTTCTCTTGCTTGTCTTTCTTCCTCTGAGGACAGTAGGTACTGTAGTGGCCAAACTCACCACACCTAAAGCACTTGATCTTGGGCATATCCTTCTTCTTCTTCTTTTCTCCCTTCTAGCCTTGTCCCTAACTGGGACTTTTCCTTTCCCCTTTCATGCAAGAGCCACATTATCTTCCTCCTTCACACCTTTCGATCCCTTATTGTTGTTGTCGTTGATGGATCGGCTCTTTAATAAATATTTCCTCGTCTCCTACTGTTGCAGTCTCACCACATTTGGTCCCACCCTAGTAATGTATCTCGTCCCAAAATGACTTGGATGAATATTTCCTATTCCTTGAAGACATTGTTTAGGGCCAAACGCACAAGCTCTATATCTGGAGGTGCCTCTCCTATGATTGCAAGCTCATCCCATATATCTTGAAGTCTGGTGAGAAAGGGATCAATGCCTTCACCCTTATGCATTTGAATATTCCTTAGCTTTTCTTTCAATAACATCCTCCATTGCTCGGAAGGATTATAATATAGACTTTAGATAACATCCCACATCTCTTTGGTTATATTCTTGTTAGATATATGTGAGACTATATGATCCCAGACTCCATCCAGGATTATTTGCGTCGCCTTGGCCATTTATTTCCTCAATTCTTACAGCTAATCTGTATCGGTAGCTTCTTCCACAATGTTTTATGCATAGGTTTTTAGGTTGTTCTCACTGTCTGGCATTCCAGATGGTATAGTTGGACGCTCCCTCCAACTTGTCCTGATATTTAAGCCTAATTGTTGTCATATTTACAAACATTCGATTTGTAATGGAAATATCACTCTTTATCTTGCTTGATTGTTAACTATGTTATTCACATTCCCTTATGGAGTGAGAAAATATGTCTGCTGCAACTGGAAATATTATATTTTTGAACTAGGAACCCTCTAAGAGAAATTCCCTCTATGTGTGCACTTTCTCTTCCACTGGACACGAAATATTTTATAACAAACTTCTCCAAACCCTCTGTGCCCAGAGAAAAAAAAATTCTTTGCAAAAATATTAATTTTTTGCTCCCTCTGACTATTGGACTCACTTCCTCGGACAAATCAAACTTTCCTGCAACAACAGCTGGAAAATCGAACCCTTATCTAGCAATTCGCACTGCCTGGCTAGGCATGGTGCAACCCTTGAAAATTTCATTGTGCTAATTCCTCTGAACAATGAAAATTTCCTTCTTCGTTTATGGGCCTCGTGTTTATAATATATTCTCTGATACCATGTGAAAATTCCTTGAAATGCAACAACTAGAAATATTTCTTCTAACTGATAAATTAATTATGGAGTTTATTTTATTTATAGCAAAATAATGAAATATTCACACTGGAATTTCTTCACCAAATAAAATATTGCAGAAGAAAAAATAGGAACTGAGAAATGTTAGTACACACACACACATAAAAATCACACCGTTATTTTTGGACAAATGTCCCCCAGAAAACCGAATGTGGGAAAACTTGTGCAACAGTGAGGGTTTTATTATTATTCAGTAGTAAACATTTTGAGTAAAATAAATTGATAGCTAAACTGGCATTTCTATATGAGAGAAATACCAGGAAAATTTACCGAGGGAAATTTACCCTTACTCCAAGAATTCCCGGCTCAATATTTATTTAGAAATAGCTCCAACTCTCCCTCTGTGTCAACCTATGTGTATTCCCTTGTATGATCAACCCAAAACTCCCTCTGAATCAGGCGTCCTACCTTTCTCTGCCACTGGAAGTCTCTGGCCAGGCCCTCTAGAAATTTTCCTGACCTTTGGAACCTGAAAAAACCTTCCCTTCATCGGAATTGAACTACCTCTATGAGGCTCTGCAGAAACCCCTACGCAACCTCTTGGAGTTGTAACTAAGCCTCCTCTTCTGACTTCTACGGAACTGGAAACTCCTTCGAAAAATATCTATGTTGTCCATCTGCCACCTGCTACTCAATAACTAGATCAATCTCACTGTTGAATCACCTGCTACTGGGAAATCGAATTGCCTTGATCACTGAGTGTTTGCACTAGTGTGTTATCCATCTACCCATCAACCTCTTCTTATAATATCCTGTTGAGACTCCAATGTAACAATCTTAGTGAAAATTCCATGTAATAAAATTTAATAAAGGCAAAATAATAATGAAGGTCATGTGACACATATTCCAAGATGAATGTTGGGAAAAACATCCTAGTGCAGGTGTTCATATGGTTTATTATGGCTATGGAAATTGGCAAAGACAATGTCTAAGGCTTTAGAAAGGTAAAGTGGCATTTATTGGCATATATTTATGAAAATAATGGAAAATAGGAGAAAAGGGAGGTGAAAGGTCACATGTTGCATGTGAGGAGGAAAATGAAAGAAAATAATGGAAAATGAAGAAAATAGAGACCTCATTAATAAAAATTCTTCTGAGGATCATTTCATGGCTTTTTTTCAGTGCAGTTTTGGAGCTCTCATTCTATTCTCTCTCTCTCTCTCATACTCTTGGTCACTTAGAGATTCTTGGAGCACTCTTGGAGAGTGTTGCATACTTGGATATTTGGAGCAAGAAGGCAAAGGAAGAGCAGAAAAGCGCAAGAGAACATCAGGATCAACAACTACAAGGGGTTTTGATTGCAGGTACTAAGTTTCATGTATGTTTTCCTCACTAGTTTTGGCATGCATGGTGTATGAATGTGGTTTATTACTCATGATCTTTCATTGGCATGGAGGATTGCGTAGATTAACAGTGTACTTTCATAGCCTTTCCATTTCCTATATAGCCATGGTGTTGTGGGTTCATTTTCATTCTTTGTTTTCTGGTTGGTTCTCATGTTCCTTTAGCTGTGGGTTGAGTTATTAGTTCATGAAGCCTTGGTTGGAAAAATGCTCTGGAGCCCTGTAATAGCTTGGGTTGAGTTACTAGTCCTTGAGCCTTAGTTGGACAAATACTCTAGATCCCAATAATAATTGTGGGTTGAGTTACTAGTCTTGGAGCCTTGGTTGGAACAAATGCTCTAGAGCCCTGAACAGCTTGGATGGAGACCAATCTGGTGATGGGTGTGATGTCCGACCGTGAGGTGGAATCACTAGTTGAGGGTAGAGGTGGTTTGGCCTCTGGAAGCCTTGGTTGGTTTTGATTGATGTGTTTTATGAGATCCCACATTCATGCTTGGAATATGGCATGGGGGTGATTGGATGAAGAGAGATTTGGCTCAACCATTTCTATGGTCGAGTGGAATGTGTAAGTCCCAGACTTGGTTGCATTTTTCTTACGGTAATAAGATTTATTTTCCTCTTGTATTGATGGGTAAATATGCTTGTTATTATGTGGCTTATATGGCTATTATGTGCTTGTCATTTCTGTTGTTTTTATGTTGGTTATGAATGTGTTTTATGAAAACGATGATGTATGGCTCTCATCATGTTTTTATTTATAAATGAATGAATAATTTATCTGTGACCAAATATATTATGCAGTTAATATGATGAGGAAACAATGCTCCTTAGCAATTATCAAATAAGTATAAGACACCTATGCTCAAATATGTTATTTAAACCTATAAATTACATATGTGTGACATCTTTGACGAAATGCATGTCATGGCTAGTAGGGGTCTAGTCAAGTCCTTGTTCAAGTGTTTGCTTTTGCATCGTTATTCTACTGTTATATTTCATTTATGGAAGTGTCATTGAGTTATGGGCAGTGACCTGGGCTTTGGGCCTGAAAAAGTGGCTCAAATCTTGTGGACACTGGCACAAGTCTGAGGAAAAAATTCCTTGGACGCATGCATTCCCACACTGTGGAAGCATCCATAGCCTCCCAAACGCACCCTTTCCCATATCAAGCAAGTGTCCAGAGCCTCCCAGACGCACCCATGCCCATATCAAGAGAGCGTCTAAGGGTTTAAATGTCTAAAAACACAGTGGGACTCAGGGGATGGTTACATGAGTGGTTGGGATGGCTCGTGGGAGTTTTTTTGTTGATTTGGAAGGTTTGTTTGATGTGTTTCCGTCGATTCCACTTCCTTAAGGTCACTTAGGAGGTTGAATCATATCATATCATGTTTACCTTGGTTGGTCGGTGACTTGGGTAGATGTGGGAGGAGGGTGTTACAGAGTGGTGTAAAAGCATTATTCACCCCATCGACTGGATGGGCGGTGTACGTTGGTCATGCATTCATGTCGGTTTCATGTGTGTTAATCATGTTTGTGGTTTGTATGATTTTTTCATATGCATGGTGTCGGTCATGGTTGTAGTGATGTCGCCATGTGAAAGAGGACATTGTTGTTGTGAAGTGTGTCATCACGAGTGTATGATTCGTTATGCATTGCTATGTGTGTCAGTGCTTACATGTTGTCAGTGTACATTGGTGTGGTTGTTGTTGTCATGCATGAGGTCATGGTATGTGTGGTTGATATAGTCATGCATTGATGACTGGACTCTAGCTAGAATGATGTTAATGTGTTGATATACTTAGATGTTATACATCTATATGTTGTTATGACTATGTCTATACATGTATTACGTTGATTGGTTGATTTTATATATTATATATCCTCCTCGAATTATGCTAAGATACATTGGTTTATTGTGATTTGGTTTAGTTGACATTTGATGCATTGCAAGAAGAAATCAAAGATGACTGGCAAGATGGTAGATTACAAAGATTCTCCCTATTGAATAGATGAGCAACATGGTGTTGGTCACTCTTCTGACTTAGCAGACACTGAGAAGTTTGAAGGAGGAAATAAGGAGTTGTAAAACAGATAATGATAGAATCATACAGGCACGGGAAAGATAAGCATAGGTCAAAGCAGTAATCCTTCAGAGTTTGTCAAATTTGCAGTGACAAGGGCTAGTTCAGATCAACTATGGTCATGAGGATGGGACCAGTGGGGCATATGACAGTAGTTAGCATGGTGTTCACAGGACATATAGAGATTACATGATCAGAGATGGCGGGCTTTTGGACACTCTGAATAGGAGATGTGACAAACACAAGTAATATTCTAGTTCTGGTTCTAACATGCATCATGATCGTCATCATCGCCATCCTTACAGGAGCAGTGACAGGGGATATTTGTCGGATGAGTTTAAGAAAGAAAATCGAACCACATTTGATGGATAAATCAAGAAATCACAACATGCAAAATTATGGTTTCTTGGTATGAGGATGTTCTTTAGGTTGCATTATTACTCATAGAACATGAAATCCATAATATCTAAATTCAACCTCAAAGTTAAAGCAGATATTTGGTGGGAATATGTGAAGAATGTCAGGGATATTTATGAGGAGGAATTGACTTGGAGTGAGTTTGAGAGACTATTCCGGAAGAAGCATCTATTAGAGAGATACTATGATTACAGGGCGAAGGAATTTTATGAGCTAAATATGGGATCTATGACCGATCAAGAGTATACTAGCAGATTTCTGGAGTTGTTAAGTGTTACCCAGATTAATCCCTCTCGCGGACAAGAGTGATCTCCCTAGTACTTAAACAAGTAACTAGAAACAAAGATCCATTGAATATATCTTTCTCTAGATTATTTGTATTTTAGATTATTAAAACCTTGAAATAAGGAGGTTATGCTCCTACCTTTCAACCGAGACGTTCGATGTAGCCTTTTTCCTTTCTCTCCAAAGCAATTATTCAATGCTGAGAAGAACCTACAATCACAAACAATACAAAAGATCAAAGCACTTGTAGTATATAATAATCATAAATACTAATCCAACTTAGTGATCAAGGAATCTAAGTATTGACATCATTTCCATGAATTCGGAAACAAGACAATGAGAAAAAAAGATCCATATGTATTATCACAAATTAAAAAGAGAAATCTTACAACCTGTGCCTTGATGTTGTACAGATTTCTCCTGTGTGTCTGCGCAATCATTTCCTTCAGTCTGATAAGCCTTCCTCTTAGAATGATCAGCATGAATTCATATGCACAAATGTGTAATCTTCAATGTGCTAATAACAACTTACTAGTTCAGAAACTATGAACTCTATGAGCTCTCTCCAACTTAGAATCTATACAAATCAGTATCTACCCTTCAACATGAAATTACAACTCAATTTATAGAGAGATTGATGTAGTTTCAGATCTATTAAGAGAGCGATGGGTTCCTCCCATGAAAGGATTTGAGTTCCTTTGACCAAGGGATAAGCTCCATGAGTAGAGGGATAAACCTCGAACCGATGCGACTCTAGAGGCTTCCAGTTGGGAGAATATTTGGCCAACTAGGCTTCTAGAAGTTACTTTTTATATTTACTTGCTTTTTATGGGAGTGTGCAAGTTTTAGTGGCAAACAGAGCGGCGATCATCGCGGCTAATGGAAGAAGCATCAACACATGTGCAAGAAAAGGCTATAAAAAGCACGCGGGAAATATTTTAAAGGTTTTAAAGAGATTTTCTCCAATTTCCAAGACTTGGTTAAGGAATATTAGTGTTTTTGACCTCTAATGGAACATGATATGGATGGTCATAGACCCATATTGATATTCAAATTTCATGGTGACAAAATGACGTGTAACAGATTGCCCCCTAAAGTGCGAAGTCTGAGAAATTTTTTCTAAAGAGTGAAGTGCTTTATCATTCCAAGGATTGGATTGGAGACACCGGTCGAAAACCTGTAAAAAAATTCAATGCAAATATATATCATCACTGAGGTAGGCATTCCCATTCTCAGATTAAAACTAACTAAATTTTCTGGTACACATATGATTTCAGCATTACATCAAAAATTAGACGCAGTATGGGTGTAACCATCTATCATAAGAAGCCTAACGTATCATGAATACATGACTCCTCACAGCTTGGATGGTGGAAACTAGATCCAGGGTCTTGATTTCCGCTTCTCGAACTAGTATGAACCTATCCATGCGATTGATTGTGTCAAAGTCGAACATGGTAGAAACCACTTGATTACCGGTCAATGATGAGAACGGTTAACAAGTGTGAGAGAAACCACCAATAATGAAAATGGCTCTCAAAGTACTTCAACACAATCTGTGAAGTGTGAATGAATGATTTGCAGTCGAACACTCATAGAATCATTAGATCGAAGGTCAATGATAAAAACTTGTCATCTAAGTCGAGAAACCTGCCATTAGGGAAAGCAGATTCCAAGGTATTGATAGGATTTTAAATCAAATTTCTAGATAATGAGTTGATGTCGATAGAAATTGATCCATCGCAGGAAGGCCTATGACACGAAACCATTAGATAAGGTTTTGAAGAAATTCTTTGCAAGGACTAACTCAGGGATGGTCAATGCGAATTGAGACAAATTTTTGCAATGAATGGTAAATTGAACTTTCTCTTGAACACATAACGACATTGTAAATGGTTTGGCAGCATTTGACTCAAATATAATACCCAAAAACCGATTGAAGACTTTCAATGTGGTTTGATTTACTGTAAGACAAAGGATTTCCCAACCCAGGTACAAGTGCGACAAAGTGACGTGTTCAAGAGCGACATGCTGCTTTCTAAGACAAAGACAATGAATGGATTATTTTTCTCACTTTTTCCCCCACCATTACTGGCAAGTACCTCTTTATTTTTGTCAAGCTTGAGGAGGATAAAATTTACTTGTCATGTAAGCTCGTCCTTCGGATGAGTCCATCTTAGTATTCAAAAATGAACCCTAAGAAGGAGTGGTTGGGTCCTGTTGTGATTGATAGGTCCTGTACTATGTAATTTTAATAAGTCTAGCATAGGATTGACTTGGTGTTTTCCAGTTTTAGGGAGTCAGAAGAAAAACATAAGTAACTCCATAGTGTTTTTTTCGTAAATTTATTCCCTCAAGCCCGAAAAAGGATAAAATAATGCACGAGAGAACTCTATTAACCATGCTTAGTCAACGTATACCTTTTTCGTAAATAGTCCAATTCAGTCTGGAAAAAGGAGTAAACTTATATTGAATAGACGACTGTTCATTTACTTTAACGAGTTCGAAGTCAAGTACTCGACGATCTTTTCATGTTTAGAGAGTCTAAAAAGGGCTTAAAAGAGGACTCCAGGGTTTCGCTTTTTTGTATTTTAATAGAGCCTGAAAAAGTGATAAAAGTCTGCTCAATGTCAAAATGATTCATTCCAAAAATAATATGTTTCCTGCACAAAAACTTAAAAAATTACAAATATATGCTCTCAAAATATGAAAAACATTTTAATTTCGACTTCTAAAGTAAAAATAAACAAAAAAATATCATTTTATTCATTTAAAACTACAAAAAGAAGTTAAAACAAATCATTTTCACCTTTTAGTTTCAAGAGCAAAGCAGAAAGAGTTTTTGCCTGAAATCTTCCGGAGTTGATATCACGAGAACCGACCAACCATTTTGAGAACCTTATACGCCAGGTATTCCACATCATCATTATCTTTCTTTTCATCCATTTAGTTTTTTATTTTAAGTTTTTAGGGCATTTTTAAGGGGGAAACCAGGTTTTAAAATCTGCCCTCGAGGGTGTGTAGTTTTTTGTGGCAAAAACTGCGCACCCCGATGATTTTTTAATAGAAAAAATCATCGGGCTGCCACAAGTTTTATGTGTAGCTCATGCGCACAAATGCACTGTGTACACATAAGACCTACGCAAGCGCAGTGGGGTTTTGAAAAACATGTTTCTATCCAAAAAAATGGTTCAAAATTCTCCCAACGGATTTCTAATGATTTAAATTGATGGTTTGTAGGTTATCAATCATGTTGTAATGGAGAGAAAGAGAATATTAACTTGCAGATAACACATCCATGGATGATCCAGCAATAATTCGCACATTGAAAAATTGTGGCTTGTATAAGTTCTAGGCGATTCAAGGTATGAAAGCACAGGTTGAGTTGATGACCTAGCTAGTGAATGCTTGGGATGCTCGAGATCAATGTTTCATCATTGGAGACCATAGGCTTGTGATCAATCTGGAGGATATCTATTTCCTCACTGGATTACCCCACAGAGGGAGGGACATTTCCTTGTTTGGGACAAGACTAGGTGGTCTTCCCACTGCATCTTATATGGCTCAATATTGTAGCCGAGATTCAGAGTTGAAGGATGGTAACATTGATATCAAAACTATTGTGCGTCTAGACCTAAAGATCGTTGCATTCACAATTACCAGGTTGTGTGGGAGTGCAGCGCTGCATGTGGCTACCGAAGAACAAATGCAGACTGCAGTTGAATGTTCCAGGGGAACAGTTTTCAACTGGAGTGAAGGAGTGTTGGCTAACATGAAGGGCCAAATTACGAGATCTCAGAATGGGAAGTTGAAAAAGTTTGGCTATGGAGCCATTCTTGTGTCTTTCGCTTTAGAGAGGATCCCACTCCTCGCACCTCAGTAGTCTCTGGTGGATCCCACAAGACCTAGGGAACCATGTATGGTGCGATGGGTAGCATTTATGGCTCACCATGGTGGCGATGGTGGTGCAGTGGTTCGCTATACTCCTCAGATATTTATATGGCTTAGGAACCAAATATTCATGATTGAAGATTTTTCTTATGCAGGCATGGATTTTAGAGGTGACCCTAACACATCACTTCCACCAGGGGCACAGTGGGATGCATCAGGTAAAGCAGATCATTTTGAAGTTTTTTATGATATCTAATTTTTGTTTTGTTTTCTATCATCCAATATTGATAAAAAAATTTAAATGCAGATATCGGCCTATCATGACCAACAACGCTTCATCACTTTGATAGGCGAGATGCGCAACCTATAGCAGGCCCACCATAGACCAATGCGGAAAAGATCCTTACAGAGCTGGCACAAAACCTAGAGAGGTTAACTATTGATGTTCCAGAGACAGGGAAAGATGATATACCTCTCAGGCTCCAGAGACATGTGACTAGTGTTCCAGGCCCATTCAGGAGATATCTGCGCAGGGTGGCATGTGCCATAGTTTGCTATCATGATCATCATCATGGATAGTTGATGGTCGATCTAGATTGAAATTTTGTTTTTTTATCAGTATCTTTTAGATCATAAGGCGTTTTAAACCTAATGATATTATTACTTTTGACCTCTGAGTATCTTTTTCAATATGGATTAAATACTGTTTTGTTTTAATTTTAATGATGCAGATGTCTATTTAAAATTCGATTAGCTAATGCATTATCCAATGTGTTTAAATTTCTTGAAATGTGTTGATATTCAATGTAATAAAATTGTCTTTCCAAGAGACGAACCCTAAAAAACATTCTTAACAAAGCTGGATTTATGATAGCGTAAACACCATTTAAATGTAATATGATGAGTTGTGAATCTAACCTAACAATCGAACATTGAATACAAAATGTGATGGCATCAGATAATAGCTCAATTACTACGCTATATTCTACAATATTGTTCATTGTTTGACCAAGGTATATCCCATGAATAGAGACTAACTCATCGGTGGGTGAATAGATAACCCATGCCACGAAAGAGATGTTCTGTGGACTACGATAAGCGTCGTCGGCAAAACCAACGTAAGTTTGAAGGAATGTTAACATTTGCAGTATCAAGAGTAATCAAGATAAGCAGCGAAAGTAGCGAAAGTTTTTCAAGCAAAAAAATAACTAATCCTAAGGCACACTTTTCTAATCTAAGGCACGCACTTCTATATTTGTAACTAGTGTACAAAGAGGATCTTCACACGAAGAATCATGCATAATATCTCTTGAGATAAGGGCCATTTTTGGGTTTATCTAAAGAGACGTCATCATAATCGATTAACTCATAGGCTCCTTTTGCAAGCACGCGCTTAACAATATAAGGACCATGCCACATTGGTTCGAATTTACCAGCGCCTAGTTTGTCATGAGCTTGATTGTATACTAGAACTAGGTCACCTTCTAAATATATGAGAGGTTTAACACTTTGATCATACTAAGCTTTAACACGCTTTTTTATGAGCCTCGGTAACTAATGCAGTGGTGTGACGAGTTTCATCTAACTGTGCTAGGTATAGAAAGCATTTATCTTCTTTAGAGGTAGTTGGTAATAATTCAATAGCTAATTTGAGTGATAAGATTTCACATTCAATGGGTAACACAGCTTCCAAATCATAAACAACTCGAAAAGGAGTGAACCCTATAGATGTTTTTGCAAAGGTACGGTATGCCCAAAATGCCGAAAAAATCATGACATGCCAATTAGTTTTATGAGTTCCGACAATTTGTTTAATCATGTTGGTTAAAACCCTGTTGATGGCCTCAACTTGACCATTATCTTGTGGGTAATATGGTGTATAATTATTGTGTCGTAGTCCAAGTTGATCAGAAATTTCGGTCATCATAATGTTTTGAAAATGGCTCCCATGGTCCGTAATGATAGCTTGAGGGACACTAAACCGAGAAATCACGTAATTGAACATGAAAATTGCTACAGTTTTGCCATCATCGGCGAATATAGGCATCACCTTGGCCCCTTTGGTAAAGTAATATACAATGAGAATAATATGCCCATGCCCCCCCCCCCCAAGCCGAGTGAGGGTTACATGTGATTAAATCGATGCCCCATTTGGCGAACGGACCAGCAACAATAATTGGGTGAAGAGGAGCTGGAGGTGCACGTATCTTTCGATCAAAAATTTGGCAATTGTGGCATTTTCTAACCGCGATAATACAATCTTTGAATAAAGACGACTAGAAATAGCCATCGTACAATATATTTTAGGGTGTGGAAAACCCATACATATGACCACCACATGCTCTAGAATGGCAATAATTTTGAACCCTTTCAGCTTCTTCATGAGTTATACAACATCGAAAAACAAAATTGGCATCACAACGATAAAGAGTGTCACCAACAATATTATATTGTTGAGATTGGTATCGAATTCTCCGTCGATTTGATCGTGAAAGCTCTAGTTGAAATGTTTGGGTCTGGAGATATATAATGATATCCCCAAACCAAGGATCTAATGTACTGATTAGAAACATAGATTCATCGGTGAGATGGTTTTCTACCACCGTTTTAGATTCAGTATTGGGAAAATAACACATAAGTTCAGCAAATACCAGTGATTTCTTAGACTTGGATTTCTCGAACTCCAAATCAAATTCTTACAGGATAAGGATCCATTTAGAGTATTTTCCCCTGAGCAATTGTTTCGTCAAAATATACATCATCAGGTTGCAATTAGATATCATTGTGGTTTTGCGTAATAATATGTAATAATGGAAACGTTGGATAGCTTGAACAACTTCCAAGGCTAATTTCTCCACATGTGAATACTTAATTTCCGTTGGGATGATATTCCGACTTAGGTAATAAATCACATATTCGTTGTTAGAATTGTCCTATTGAACTAGAACCATTCCAATCGTGGAATCATACGCAACCAAATATAAAAAGTAATCCCAGTAACAATTGGGCGGATGTAATAACGGTGCATGGGTCAACACATGTTTAAGTGCATCAAAAGCTTTATCGGCAAGCTCGTCCCAAATGAATGGAACATCCTGTTTTAACAACCAAGTAAAACCTTTCGTTAAATTTGCATAGTTTGGGATAAAACAACGCAGAAAGTTTGCTTTCCCCTGCAAACTTTGGAGTTGGTGAAGAGTGGAAGGAGGAGGTAGATTAACAATAGCCTCAACCTTCGATGGATCGACACCAATGCCTTATTTTGAAAAAATGAACCCAAGTAAACATCCTGATTGTACACAAAATACACATTTGTGTGGATTCAAACGAATGATGTAATGCCTACATCTCATAAAGATAACACGTAACTGTGTAGGATGATCTTGTCTGCGTAACGAGTGGGCAAGTAAGTCATCCAAGTAGGGTTGTACAATATGTTTGACATCGTGAAATGCATAAGTCATAGCTCATTTAAAAGTGGCGCCAACATTTTTTAGTCCAAAAGGTAATTTACAGTATGCAAATGTGCCCCATGGACATATAAATGTTGTTTTAGTCTGATCAGCAGGGAGTATGTTGATTTGATTGTGACCAGAAAAACCATCCATAAACGAGAATATTTTGTTTCTGGCACAATCATCAATAATTTGGTCAATAAAAGGGGTAGGATATTTTTCCTTAGGATAGGCCTTGTTAATATCTTGATAAACGACACATAATCTGATAGTCCCTTGATTCTTGGTTATAGGAACTATATTAGATACCCAATCCGTCAAAGGAATAGGATAAATAAATCCTTCACGTAGTAATTTTTCAACTTCAGCTTTGATTCCAACAGCTTTCCGCGAATTTATCAGACGTAATCTCTGTCTAATATGCTTAAAATCCGGGTATGTCTTAATTTCATGAATAACAAACTTAGGATAAATACCTGGCATTTCTTCATAAGACCGGGCAAAAATGTCTCAGAATTCTTGAAATAGGGCTTTGTATATTTTTATCTCTTCAATCGAGCAAGAAGCACCTATATGAATGTTCTTAATTATTCTACGTTTAATTGATATGTCAATAGGAATTGTGGTGGAAATATTTCCCAATTTTTTCTCAGAATCCGAATGAAGAATTGACATAGGATTTTGAGGTTCCTTGACATAATAAATTGAAAATATGGATGAAAAATCATTTTCAAGATTATCAAGGTCAGGTAAAAAAGAAGATCTATGATGGATAACGTCCCATGGTAATTCATCCGATGACAAGATTTCTTGGATATTTTCATCAGTTGAAAATACTTGTTGAAAAGGATCTGGACATGATGTCAAAGTTGAGCTTGATAAAGATGATGAATCTTCACTGACCACATTCATTTGATCAGTATAAGTTGATGGAGTATTAGAACATGATTGTACTGCTACATATGTCGATTCAAAAGGACTTAAAGGCATCTCGCCAGCATAGGAGTCCAATTCTGATTCTAAAGGCACATTCCATGTGTCATCAAATTGCATTGTGCATGCTGTAATCATATTGATATTGGAAATTGTTCACGGTACGTTGGGAGAAGGTATAGCGAAAGTTCCCATGAGGGCAGAATCCTTAACTAGTTCTACCCCAACATCTTCGGAAGGGATAATCGTTTTTCCAACATGATGGATATTATCTGTAGAAGTAGGGTCTGAAGAAAAGTAAGACAACTGATTGATTTTAACAATCTTTACTTTATGAAGACATTATAATTATAAATACTGATGAAACAACAACAGGCATAACATAATACCAACTTCGACCTAGAAGAAGGTTGTAATCAAGAGGGGCATCAACAACTTCCACCTTAAGTGTTACGGTTTTTCCTTCTACTTCTTTAGGAAAATCCTGGAGTATTCCGAATGGGCGAAAACATCTTCCATCGAAGGCTTTAAGGATGGTAGGTGATTGGTTGATTGTCAAAGAACCAAGAGTTTTCCAACAAGTTAAGGACATAATGCACGTAGATTCTCCCTCATCAATTACTGTGTGGAAAAATCACCTTGATTTGACTAATAATGGAATTTGAAAATCCATTTGATGTGGGAGTTTAGGTACAAAATTTTCGAGATCAAAGACAATTAGATTTGAGTCTTGAGGATGAATCGCTCCTATAGCTGATAATAGTAATTTATTTTGAGCTAGACAATATTGCAGCACCTCGAGGGCTGACATTGTTGAAGGGGATATGGCCAAATCTTCAACAATATTGTAATTATGAGCGGCTCTCGCATGTGGATTGAAAACCGATTTTCAAAGTACACCTTTGGTAGGTGGTTTAATCACTAAATCAGGATTAGGTTTCTCGATTTGAAATGGTTTGAAAATCAAAGGAGTTGATGTTGGTGGTTGATTGGATGATTCAGTTTCTATACCAGTTACATGAATCTTAGATCCATAGTCTTGAGGTCGTGTTGCAACCATGACTTGGGACATCATCAGGATATTCGTCGATGAATTGGAAGAAGATTTGATCATTTTTCTATCTTGAGATGGAAAAGGATCTTTCAAGACAGCAGGTGTGGGTGAACCTTTGACAAATTTGGATACCTCGGCCCGATGTGGAAACTCTTTGATGTAGTGATCCTCATCACAGATGAGACAAGGATAATGAGGTTTCCATTTTTCGTCTAACGGTTCGGTTTTTTCAGCTTTCTCTTTGGGAGAAGTGTTTTGTTTATTTTTACCCTTCCCTTTCTTCTTATTTTTGGATGATTTAGATTTGATTGTAGATGATTCTACGACATGAATCTCGGTAGAAGTTTCTAGGGAAAGGTATCCTTTAGGTGAATCTGGTAGAGTTATGATTGGAGAAGTAGATTTAGATGATTTCTTCTTACTCTTTGTAGTATTAACTATACCAATTACACCGTCTGTAGAATGAGAACCGGAAGGAGTTGCAGTAAGTTGACTAAGGCGTGGTAAATCAGGAATTTTTTCATACAGAGTACTGGATTGTGTGTAAATGAGGCCCAAGTACTGTGTGTGAGCTATGACCTTCTTTTTTATTACAACGCCTCCTTTAGCTACATCTTCAGTAATATTTGGAAGAAATGATTTAATGAACCACTCTGCCATAATTTGATCTGGAATAAAAAATTTCACTAAACATCGTCTACCTCGCCATTCCTGGATATGATCTTAAATATATGTATACTTACTCTATTTTAATGAAGTTAAAAGTTCTGTTCCATTGTCATAACGGAATGGCAACTAAAAATGAGTTAGAAAGGTTGTTGCTAAAGCGTTGAAATTATTGAAAGAGCCACGTGGTAACTCAATGTACCACTTTGTAGATAAGCTGATCAATGCTCTCTGAAAAAGTCTCAAATATATGGAATCATCAATTAAGGAGTTGGATGCACACCATAGATGATAAGCCATCACATGATCTGAGGGGTCTTCTCTTGACTTTCCTTCAAACTTTGGAATATAACTGGGAAACTTAGTGGGAATTTCTGGCCAAAACAAAAGATAATAAATCGAATCATTCGTCAGTTGAGACAAGTCTGGTAAGTCTAAATTTGCAATGAATGGTAACCATCGGTCAGGGTCTTGTTGTGCAAACTGATAACCTTGAGCAACAATACTAGCACCCAAAGGAGGATATCTAGGAAAACCTGGGATATCTTGAGAAAATGGAATTTGAATACCTCCAAGGTATCCAATATTAGCCATATCAAACTGAGGTTGAGCTTGTATTTGATATGTATAACCAGGATATGGTTGACTCTGATAAAATGGATTTTGTCCCATTTTTCTATATTGAAATTGCCCTTGAAATGGTTGACTCTGAACAAACTGACCTTGAAAGGTTTGACCTGTAAGAGGTAGACTTGTTTGAACCGTATTTTCACCAAGTTGTCCTACGGAGGTTTGAGGGATAGACTGAACTGTAGGTCCATTTTGATGAGCAGTAATATAAAAGATTTCCTGTGTAACTGTTGGTGTTGTCGTTTGAAGGGTTGTAACAATAGGGGTTTGAGAAACTCCAGGGGAAGGTGTACTCGGTTGTTGAACATAAATTTGCACAGCAGATTGGATAGGAGTACTTGTAGTAATCGAACCAACTTGCAGACTACTTGGCACAAATACCTGTGGGGTAATTTGAAGTGCACTTTGAACAGGCTATTGGACTTGGGTAAAATAAAATTTTCCAACTGACTGAGCAAGTTGATTATAAGGTATTTGTAAAGTTGGCTACAAATATTGTTGATTCAACAAGGGATTCCACATAGTATTGATCCCTAGGTAAGGAGCTCCTATCAAAGGTTGCGATGCATAAGGTTGACAATAACCAGTTTGAGGCATTGGAACATGAGTTTGATAATTACCGGGAATATTTGGTCCTACAACCGAGGGATAAGTTCCAACAAAAGGTTGTCCTCCTTGAAAGGATGACTTCTCTTGATAAGGTTGTTTCCCTTGGAAATATTGTTGTACTTGAAGAGGTTGTTGCCCTTGGAGAGGTTGTTGCCCTTGGAAGGATTGTTTCCCTTGGAAAGGTTGCTGCCCTTGGAGAGGTTGTTGCCCCCCAAGCGCTATATAGCCACCTTGAGAACTAGCTTGAGGAATATTTCCGAAAAACATATAGACATGTTCCGTTGTCAAAGGTTCGATGGTAGATTCATAGAGACTAGTTCATTTTGTAAAAGTCTCAAAAGATGGAGATGCTCTTGAGAAAGTGTCTGAGAGCGACTGGTACCCAACAGGAACCGATGGACTACCATACAAAAATGTTTCTGGTGATGAAGAGAACATAGATGACTCAGTAGACATGTTTGGTGAAACCATGTAACTACCTTTGGGTATAGAGTAAAAAGGTATGTGGCATGGTGAATGACTATAACCAGAGTTATGTAGAAAGTCGGTAATTTGATGATACGAGGGATCTGGTCTAAAAGGAATGTAAGGCTAAATTTTTTCACTAAACCTTAGATCTAAAGATTCTTAAATTGAGATCTCTTCTTCCATGTCAAAAATCTCTCCAATACTAATTAGGCCAGAAGGAATATTCTCAGTAATAAAAAGTTTCACTCGAGGTGAACAAGGACGACTAGGAGTCGAAACTATGAAATCCAAAGGTGACTCAAATGAAGTTGATTCAAATTCAGGCTCAGATATTTCGGGTTCAGTGAATTGAGTATCTGACAATTCACCAGTAACATATTCAATTGTAATTACTTCAGAAATTTCTAGTTGTTATTGATCTTTTTCAATTATCTGAGGTTGATTAACTTAAAAATCAGGATGTATTACAATGGATGTTTCTCCTTGTCCAGTAGACCTGGTTCCTGATAGTTGAACTCTTCCAGTTTTATTTTTTTCCAATTGATTGGGTGTATACTCAGGGGGTTTCCCCTACATTCTACGTGAATGTCTCGGTAATTCAACCACGGTTAAACTTTTAACACACGAAATCAAAAAAATTCAAAATAATACACCTAAGGTTGCTAAAAAATCAAGCAAATGAACACACGCCTACAAAATCTAAGAGACAAACCACACATAAACAATATGTTTCCACAATAAAAGCACTAGCTAGTGATGAAATCCAACTTCGCGGAAATTAATGTGGAAAAATGGTGGTTGGAACAGTTACCCTGACAACCTGCTTAATGAAATAGTCTGGTGCAAGTAACTCCACTATGCCATCTCGAAGTGAAGAGTACCCTCCGAAAATTCCAAGTGAGTCTAGTCAACGTCTGCTCCAGGTACAGTGGGACCTTCCCTCCACTGTCACCTTGGGTAAAATTTCTAAATATTGTGGCCACTAAGGTCACCAACCGAGACAATTGCACTTGGGGGAACAGTCTACGATCTGATATACATGTAAGGGCAGAGTATCAAGCTCAATCCCCTTGAAAGCTCCTCGACATGGTAAATCTGAGGTTTGCTAACAAGTGACCTCGGGCTCCTCGATAATGGTTAATCCGAGGTTTACCGTTTTTATTACGTGCACGTCTTCTATCTTCACCAATGAAGTAGGTACGATTACCTCACTGGATCCGACATGACCTCGTTATTGACTCTTTTAAGAAGAGCTTCCCAGAGTACAAATGCAACAATTGGATTTCCCTACTGCAAGATGCTACTTGTTTGTTTTAACTGCTTTGGAACATTTATTACAGCCTATTCCAAAGCACTAGCCTAAGCTAAATTGGTGGAATGTGTTATCACCCAAAAATTTTAGCACATCATTGTGACAAGGTTACAAATTTTCATGGTTCAAAATTGGGTTTAGAAGTCAATTTAGGTTTGGTCAAGGGTAGGTTTTAGATTTTTATGGTTTAAAGCTCATCCTTAGGTTCAAATGAAGTCCTTTTAAACCTCTTTCATGTCAAATATTAATTATTTTCATTTGTGGGTCATTTCCTAAAGTTTCGGGTCAAAATTGTTCAATTAGCCAAAAAACCCTATTTTCGTAACGCCACCCGTTGAAAAAAGTTGTTTTGCGCTATGAAAACGTTGATAGTTTCGTAGCGCAAACATGAGAAATTTCACTGCAGGCGCTACGAAAGAGCGGATTTATAATTGTCTTGTCGGTTGAGCTAGAAAATGTCAAAAACCATTGGGAAAGGGTAGGTTAGTGGTATGATGAGTCAGGTAATGATGAATTTCGATGTACTCGTAGCGGATTTATAACTGTCTTGTCAATTGAGCTAGAAAATGTCAGAAACCGTTGCGAAAGGGTAGGTTAGCGGTATGATGAGTCAGGTAATGATGAAATTCTATGTGCTCACCCACGTTTAGAGTCATCATTGTCATTATAGGTTATGAATGAGGCATCATTCAGTTATGAGATGACATTTTAAAATTCAAAATATTTCCTAATTGGTCATTATCGTTTTCCCTTTGCCTCCATTCGAAATGTCTGAGCTCTAAAGTGTTAAACCAAACCTGTGGCCGGTTCATACAAAGGTTTTCTACACCCATATCAAGCGAGGCTGCTTTTACATATATTCAAGCGAGGTTGATACAATTTATCAAGCGAGGTTGAATATTTTTTCTGAAAAGTATCGCAGAAGACAAGAAAATACACAGAGGAGGACAGTGCTTAAGGCATGAACCTGAAGATATGAGATCAATAACTGAATACCCAACAATAATGGAGGAATTCATAAAAGTAGGTTGCTTACGGTTTTGTGAAAAGTTGTAGGGCTCTCACACACAGGTATCCAAATAATTTGCCATGAATTTTAATGGAATAGCTTCTAAGGTTGGGATGCTAAGTGTATCTGTTACACTAGAGAACATTGCTTTTGTTACAGAGATACCAAGAGGTCAAGAAACTGGGTTTAAAATTTTCAAATTTGATATGGAGCAATGCAAAGAATTCATTAAGCCTGAATACACATACATGGACCTTAACAATGTTATCCCTAGAGGTTGCATCAAAGACACTTATTCAAAGTTGCTGCTCAACATACATAATTATTTTACATGTGAAGGCAGATATCACAAGGTTTACTCATATCATTTCAAGCTGCTTTTGCATTTCACTGGTAAGATTTCACTCGATTTGTATTTTTATCTACATAGGAGTCTTGCAAAGATGGCTGATAAGGTGCAAGCGAAGTCTGAAGGGAGTGAAACATCCTTGTTTCATCATGGTTTAATGAAGTTATTTATTTTAGATGAACTTTAGAAGATAGGAAGGGATTGGTCATCTTTCTTGTTTATAAATGGTTTTGATTTGGAAACCCTAACCCCTGCAAGAAACCCTAAAGCTAAAGGAGTTCCATCACCACCACCAGCAGAACCAAGTCAACCTGTGGCTGTAAAACCAAAATAATATGTAAAACTAAAGCCAAGGAAACAAACGTAGAAAAGGGTATAGCAAATACAAATGCTTGATACACCAACTCCATCACCTGCAAAACATAAACAAGCTGTTAGTAAGCAGGAAATCAAAAGAGTAACTAGAAGCCAAGCAGTGGAATCAAAAGGAAAGACAGTTGCTACAAAGGACAGCCCAGTAGCAAAGGGAAATCTAAAGGACATTCTTCATGCTATTGACATAGAGGAGACACCCATTGTTCAAGCTAAGTTCATTGGGGACATAAAATGAAAAAGGTCGAGTCTGGAAAAAAGCTAGAGTCCATTGGGGAAGATGCAGCTTTCATCTTTCAAGCAAGAAAGCCTATGACTATGCATGCTAGGAAACTGAAGGAAGGCAGCAAGGAAGTTCATAAACCCACTGAGACACCTAAAGCTCCTAAAGAAGTTTTTGATCTACCTACAGTGAAGCCTACAACCAGCAAAACAAAGAGGGGAAAAGAAGAAATGACAGAGAAAACAGAGTTTCAACATCTTAAGGAAAAATTGAGGTTGGAAAACCAAGAAATTGATGTCATGAGAAAGAGGGCTAGAAAGCATATTGCTGAGAAAGCACAGTTTAAAAGGATGAAGGCACTGTGGGAAGGACAAATTGATTCTATTTCTGAAACTCCAAGTAGTGCAGAGCAGTTTTTCAAATGGACAATTCTAGCAATAAAGGAAGCCAGGTTTGTCAGAATAATAAATATTCACTTGAGAGCTAATAACATAAGACTTAAAGATCAAGTGGAGGACTTATAGCAGCAGCTGAAGTTGATTCATGATGAGTTAAAGAGCAAAGGTATTAAAATAACATTCATTGAAGAGCCAATAGCTAAATCAAATGCAAATGAAGAAGGAACCTCAAGTAAGCTACAATAACTGTGTTTTTACAGTTAATATGGTTTTTAAATGTTGTAGACAGGTGTATTTCAGGTTTTTGGAATAACTATAGTTTTCATTTTTGAAAAATTTTGACAAAACTGCACACTCGGCAGTTTTGTAGCACAGACAGTGTAAAAAAAGCAGAAAAGCGATACGAAACTATTGTAGCAGCTTTTCTTGCTCATTTCTAGCAGATTTTGAAGGGTAAAAGAATGAATCAAGAACTGAATTTTCTATTCATGATGTATTAAAATTTAATTAAGACAATATTGGAGGAAAGAAGTCAAAAATTTGAAGAATAAGCATTTAAATGGCAATGTTACAAAGGCGCTATGAAACTGCTGTGTTTTCGTAACGCAGTACATTACAGCTCTTTTGAACAGCTTTGGAGGCGGTTTTGGACAACTGGAGCCTATGTAGGAGTTTTGGGATGTGTTAAATCAACTTCAAACAACTAAGGACCTCGAAATAAAGAGTACATGATGGTCAGAATATTCAAAGAATGCACAAGACTCTATGCTTATAAAATAGGGGATTGTTTCCTATTTTAGTGGAGGTCAGTAGATCCGGATTTATGCAGGAACGCAAAAAAATAAACATATAACCATAAATACAAAGATGCAGTGGAAAAATCACTTCATTTCATTAATATCAAAGAACTGAAATTTGCTTACAGATAGAATGGAAATAAACTAGCTAGGGCGTTAGTAGCTATCTCTGAGAAGAGATGTGGCGGCTACAGGCCTCTAAACTGAGTTACAATGAGGTTTTAGGGCCTATTTATTATTTAGAAACAATGGAAAACCCTAAACATTCAAAACCCTAACCCTAGGAGATGAAGCGCCAAAACTATGGGCCCCGTTTGGGTAAATTGGTGTTTCAACTTCTCGGGGACGTAACTTTGGCATACGATCTTCGTTTGACGCGAACCATACCTCATTATAAAGATCTATCCGAGGACTAAAAATTTTGAGTGAGCAACATCAATTCATTGCTCAATCCATGGACCCATGTTGCTCTCGATTTTCCCAAAAAATGTCGTTTAGGGCCTCAAAATGGCTCCGGAAGTTCAGGACCTGAAAAACTGCTGAAAATAGTAAGTTGTGCCGAAACTAAAAAACTAAAAGAGATAATGGTGGGGCCCCAAGTGGAATAGGCGGGTGACCACCAATATAAACTTGGATCATTCCTCCCCCCTTAGGAATAAATGGTCCCCATTGCGTTAAGTTCCTCCATGAGATGAGGAAACTTCTGCTGAACTTGGTCGCTGTTGAACCACTTTCCTTGGTGCAGGAGTTGGCCAGCTTTAACAACTCGATACAGTTGGATCTTCTATTGGCGAGTGTTCTTGATTTGCATGTCCATGATACAATCTGTGGTGGCCTATTCTATGCAGTCTGGGTTTAACTCTGTTGGTGTGAGTTGCTCTGCAATGTCATAGGTGTCCAGTAAAGGTGGGAAGTAAGGACGAAGGCGGTCCACATTGAATACTGGGTGCAAACCAAGGAATGGTGGAATACTGTGCTCGAAGGCATTGTTCCCTATAGCCTTAGTGATGGTGTACGGCCCGTATCGGAGCGAGCGAAGCTTGCGGTGGGGTCCAGTGAGGCGCTCCTTCTGCAAATGTAGCCACACTTTTTCTCCCACCTGGAAGTTGTGTGGCACCCGATGTTGATCATGGCGTTGCTTGTACTTAGCATTAACTCTGTTCAATATGTCATGAACCTATTGGCGGATGTGTTGAATGCGCTCGATGAAGCTATTTTCTTTGTCAACTTCCGACTAGACATCAGCCGAATCGGCTTGAGTAGCCGCAAATGTCATGGCTACATCTATGGGACATAGTGGCTGGAATCTCAGGCCCACCTGAAAGGGGCTTTGGCAGATTGAGCTGTGGAGAGCCCGGTTATAACTGCATTGTACATAGGGAAGGCTCTCATCCCATGTGATTGGATGCTTGGAATTGTACATGCGCAAAATGTGTACAATAATTCTATTGACGACCTCTGTCTGGCCATCTATTTGGGGATGGAAAGCTATGGACTTGGTGAGCTTGGTGTCCAGCATTGACCATAGGCTAGACCAAAATGTGCTGAGGAACCTGCTATCACGATCTGATATGATAAACTGTGGGATCCCAAAGTGCACCCACACTCGTTTAAAGAAGAGTTTAGCAATGGCTTCTGCTGTGATATTCTTCTTGCAGGCCGCCATAATGGCCATCTTCGAGAATCTGTCGACGACCATGAAAACACAGTCATTTCCATGCTTAGTAGAAGGCAGGCCCAATATGTAATCCATGGAGATGGATTCCCAAGGTCGACTAGGAGTAGGAGGAAGAGCATATAGGCCTTGCTTCTTGATGGTCGGTTTGGAAATGGCATAAGCAGTGCAGGATCTGATGTGCTTCCCGACATCCTTTCGAAGGTTCAGCCAATAGAAATACTTTTGTAGTACTGCTACTATTTTCTCGACCCCGAAATGCCCAGCAACTCAACTGTAGTGGGCTTCCCATATCATCTTGGCACGCTCGCTTGAAGGAACACAAAGGTGTCCCAAGTGACATAAAAGTGCATCTTGGAGGTGAAAATTTGGAACTTGTGTACCCCCCAAGAGTGCCTTGTATGTGTGACCGAATTATGGGTCACTCTCATAGAGAAGCGGCCACTCAGAAGTCTTGTGCCCACAAGAGTTGAGAACGGTGGTGAGTGCCATGATCGGTGGTTGGCTGAGACAATATGCAACATTATTGGTGCTACCCTTCTTGTACTTGATGTTCAAATGAAACTGTTGCAGATATGTGGACCACTTTTGATGGCGATCATTCTACAACTTCCCTTGTGTCTGTATGAACTGCAGGGGCCGGTGGTCTGTGTGGATGATTTTTTCCTTCCCCAAAATGTAATGCTTCCATTGTCGACAAGCTTGCACAGTGGAATACATTTCTTTGTCATAAGTGGGATACTTGCGAACTTTGTCAAACAATGTCTCACTGTGATATGCCACTGGATGTCCCTGTTGAGTAAGAATCACCCGAATAGAATAGTCAGAGGCATCTGTCTCGATCTCAAATAGTTGTTGCAAGTCTGGTAATGTGAGAATTGGTGCAGAATAGAGGCAATTTTTCAATTCCATAAACACCTTCTCTTGAGATTCCAACCAAAAGAATTTTTCTCTCGCTCCTCCCTTGGTGACTTGACTCAAGGGCCAAGTGATATGAGAGAATCCCAACACGAACCTACTTTAGAAATTAGAAAGACCCAGAAAGCTGCGAAGCTCTGTTATAGTGGTTGGGGCTGGCCAATCCCAAATGACTTGGATCTTGGTTGGATCGACATGCACCCCCCTTTCATCAATAATGTATCCCAGATATTGAACTTGGGTCATGCCAAAAGTGCACTTCTCCAAATTGGCAGACAACTTGTGTTGCTGTAGTGTTTGGAGGACTCGTCGGATGTGGTGGAGGTGCTCTTCCCAAGTCTGGCTGAAGATCAGAATGTCATCCAAGTACACCACTACAAATGAGTTGGTAAATGGCTGCAAGATGTCGTCCATCAACCTCATGAAGGTTGCGGGAGCATTCGTCAACCCAAAAGGCATGCCCAGCCATTCGAAAAGGCCTTCCTTGGCTTTGAAGGTAGTCTTCCACACATCGGAGGGCTCAATTGGTACCTGGTGATATCCAGACTTCAAGTCGATCTTGCTGAAATATTTTTCCCCTTTGATTTGGTCCAAAAGGTCATCAATCCATGGGGTTGGGTACCTATTCCAGACAGTGATCTTGTTCAGCGCCCGATATTCAATACAGAGTCTCCACATCCCATCCTTCTTCTATACGAACACGATAGGGCTCCCACAGGGTGATGAACTTGGTCGGATGTGACCTTTCTGCAGTAGCTCCTGAATCTGCCTCTTGATTTCATCTTTCTCCAGAACATAGTGCCGATAGATCGGTCCATTGGGTAGCGGCGCACCTGGGGTCAGATCAATCAGGTGCTTAACCTGATAGTGCAGATGAACCCCCGTGGGTGAGGTGAAGATGTCCTCGTATTCCTCCACAACCTTGTCCATTTTTTGTTGTCGTGCATAGGATCCTTGTCTGGAGGTTGTGGCCACAGTCTTCTTCTTGCCCTGGGGGCGGATCATCAGGAAAACGAATTTCCTGGTTTGGGAAATGAGCTTACTACATTGTTTTTCAATAACCAAAGAGATAGTGGCGGGAGGTGGTACCTCTGGTATCCTGTACAACTTATTTCCCGAAGTAAAAATAACAGTGCGAGGCCGAGACTCATACACAGCATGACGCTTCCACAAGTATGGTTGTCCTAATAATACATCAGAAACATCAATAGGAGCAATGTCACATAATACCTCATCCATGAAGGGCTTGATGCTATAGGGAAGGTAGCTTGTTGGGTGACGGAGATCTCGTCCTTGGTGAAGCCACCCGATGGTGTATGGATGTGGGTGAGTTGTGGTCGGCAAGCCCAACCGCTTCACAGCATCTGTTGAAATGAGGTTCTTTTGGCTCCCATTTTCGACAATGAACTGTACCGGGGAACCCTTTACCCACATCTGGGAGTGGAAGAGATGCTCCTCCTCCTCTGGATCTTCTGGTTCCTCCTTCTGGATTTTTGTAGTGGCAACAGTGGCATTGGGCTCCACATCAATAATCTGTTTCCCTTTTTCATTCCCTTTTCAGGTTCTGATTCAGAGTCAAAGCATGCATCTGACTCAGAAGCCCTCATCTCGGGCACTAGCGACTGCTTGACCCGACACTCACTTTTGTTTTGAGTGGAGCTCTTATGGAACTCACACCACTTTCTTGTGTCCTTCTTTGGCTTTGCGGTGTTTTTCTTTGCTTGTGGCTTCAACAGGTTGTCTTGAGCCGCCATGCCTTGGCTCTGTCCTTTGTTCTGTGGTGGGAGCACCTTTCCCTTGCTTTTGATTCGCAGATCCAAAGTCTCGCTTCTTTTGTTTGAATTTCTTCTCAATCTTGGCAGCATACTGGTATGTCGTACCAAGTGAAGAGATGTCGAGGAACTCCATTTCCTCCTGAATGTATATGTGCAGACAACTGCGATACTTTTCAGGTTCTGATTCAGAGTCAAAGCATGCATCTGACTCAGAAGCCCTCATCTCGGGCACTAGCGACTGCTTGACCCGACACTCACTTTTGTTTTGAGTGGAGCTCTTATGGAACTCACACCACTTTCTTGTGTCCTTCTTTGGCTTTGCGGTGTTGTTCTTTGCTTGTGGCTTCAACAGGTTGTCTTGAGCCGCCATGCCTTGCTCTGTCCTTTGTTCTGTGGTGGGAGCACCTTTCCCTTGCTTTTGATTCGCAGATCCAAAGTCTCGCTTCTTTTGTTTGAATTTCTTCTCAATCTTGGCAGCATACTGGTATGTCGTACCAAGTGAGGAGATGTCGAGGAACTCCATTTCCTCCTGAATGTATATGTGCAGACAACTGCGATACTTTAGCACCAGATGTTTCTCTGAATCTTTGATACCCAACTTTGTGCGCAGGGTATGGAACAAATTCGTCAGCTCATGCACATCTTGATCCTTTTGTTGTCACAGTGTGGTCCATTGTATGTACTTGTCCTCATAGCTCCCCATGGGATAGTATTGTTCCTTGATGGCGTCTCGGAAATAATTCCAAGTTGGTACGGCCGAGAACAGAGAGGGTCCTGTCTGGTCCTTGTTCTCACAATAGGTTTCCCACTAGTCCTTGACATGGGGGGTAGCTTTGAGGAGTACAAAAATAATCTTCTCCCAGTCGGAAAAGTCATGAACCGAGAAATATCCTTCTAACATATTCAACCATCTATCTACAGAATCTGCATCTATTTGACCCTCAAATATGGGAATGTCAAAATTTACTTGTACCTTAAAAGGAGTCGCACCTCTAGAGTGGTTTTTGGTTGCAGATGCGCCGCCGGTGGGCAGCCGTTGAAGGATCTGGGCAAAGTTATCCATCATCGCATTCCTTTGTTTTTCGAGGGCATCCTCGAGCAATATTTTGATAGGATCTCCTCCTCCCTCATCTTTATTTTCGTCCCCCATGGGCATCCATCGGGGTTTGCGAGGCTGATCTTGCAAAGGTTCCACCAGATCAAGCCCTAACTCCTTATACCTTGACCTCATTGGGGACATGCAAAGAAGGATCGAGAAAAAGCAGACCGCTCTGATACCACTGATCCGGATTTATGCAGGAACGCAACAGAATAAACATATAACCATAAATACAAAGATTGACGGGAAAATCTGTCCGGCCAACAGTAGGGGATCTCCCCTGTAGAAAGTCCCAATTAGACCTTGAACCGTTTGGAATAGGGATCCCGTCCAGGGTGTGGGTCCGGCTACCGCTTAAGTCACCTTCCCTTTGGTCTCAAAAGAACGCGATTGAACCTGCGGACACACATTTATTCAAATGATACAAGATACATGATTGATGCGTTAAACACATATATAACACTATGCGTAGCGAGACAAATAATGAAGCATAGACGTCGAAGGAGGTGTTGTTAACAACACATCATTGGGGTTATGCTTGTAGGCTGTTCTAACCACAAAAGAAACAATTCTTTATGGCGAGATGCCCCCTTTACATTCGTGAAAGATAAAACAAATGCTAATAAGAATATTCATTAACATTCATTAAGAAATAAAAATGAACCAAACATCATTAACACAAGTACAGAGAACCATAATGCGTAAATTATGCCACTAAAAGTGCAGCTTCGTTAACCAAAATATTTTCGAAACTGTATAAGAAATACTCATAGTGTTCGCAAAGCAAAACACATCAGATCCAAAAGGAGTTTAAACAAGTATTTGTATTCATATGCAAAAGAGTGTTATCTTTCAATACAATGTTGTATAGTTCTTGAGTCCCAAAAAAAAGATCCTTTACATTTTCCCCGGAGGGAGTTTTATAGATCAAAATTTGCCCTTTGGGCTTCCTGACTCTTCGCCTGCCTGACTATTGAGCTGCCTTGCGACTTAGAAGGGAACTGCGACCTGTGACCTGGCTGGGCAATGCGACCTGCAACCTGGCTGGGCAATGCGACCTGCGACCTGTTTCCAAATGCTCTCATCGATCTACTGCCACCGGGTTATGAAGATGTGCGCGCAATTGTGAGATCAAGGGCATCAATATGTTTTCCTTTGAGGAAGTCTTGCCAAGTTTGATAATCTGCTGCTATGGGAGAAACCAAAGGGACCTCTTCTTTTAGTCGATGCATGCACTCCAAGGCGTTTGGGATTAGAGTCTCTGTTGGAACACCTAATCCTACATGGGTAGGTGTGGAATGTGAAAAGTCACAATGGAGTCCAAGTGACTTTTGGAGCAGCGCCAGCAATCGCCCGCTCTGATACCATGTTAAACACCATGTTAAAGCACATACATGGTGTTTAACATGGTATAAGAGCGGGCGATTGTTGGCCCTGCTCCAAATTGAGTGAGCCATTTGTGTTTATGGCCTGTGCATATCTGCAAAAAATCTTGACATTTTTGCAGCACTCAGAGTTTCTGCAGCAGACATTTTGCCGCATTCAGAATTTTTCTTGGAGAAGAGAAGCATTCAAAATTTGTGGCAGCATTCCGGCATTGGTTTTAAAGAGAAGCAGCATTGTGCATCTGAAGGTTTTCTCACTGGTTATTTTTCCTGCAATTTCTGCCTTTATTCTGCAATTTGGAGAGCTGCTAAATACTGCTTAAATTGAGTTTCTGAAGAAGAAGAAGTTTCTGGTTTTTATTGCAAAAGATTTCTGAGTTTTTCAAGTAAAATTTCTGAGTTTTTCCATTGAAAAATTTCTGCAATTCTGGGTTTTTTCTGCTGCTGGAAAATAGTTTAAAGAGGGTTTTTGAAGATATTTCTGAGTTTTCACTGAAAAATTTCTAAGATTTCTGAGTTCTCTAACTCTACAAATTCTCCAATTTTCTGCTGCCATATCGCCCTATGTAATATTCTGAAAATTCTGGGGCTTTTGGTGAAAATTTCTGAGCTTCTGGACTACATTTCTCTTATGCTGTTTTAAATTCAGTCTCCTCTCTGCTGTAATTAAAATTAAAAAATTAAAAAAAAAAATAATAAAAAAAATAAAATAAAAAATATAAGGGCTCGGCCCTCTCCCTACCAATCCAAATTTCTATACGCATTACCAATTCCCATTCTCCCAACGCACTATTCTACACTCCAACCCACTCGCCTGAACCCTCGCCTCTCCACGCTCGGACCGCTCCTTACTTCTCAACACCCCTTCTCCCTCCATTCAATACACGACATCTACGCATTTCCAAACTGCACAGACCTACGCTCTCCCTCCTGCCATCTCTACCCTGCTACCTCCGCATCCTACCTCCGAGCTCTTACATAAGGCTCCTCCCGTTCCAAACGCCGCCCTCGGCCCCTGCCTCTCTGCATTACCCGCACGACCACGCCTATCCCTTACCCCTTACACTCCCACTACCCACGAACCCGCTCTCCAACGCGGCCACCCTCACCACCGAACGCCCCCTCCTGCGCTACCTCAACCCGACCCCTCACCTTCATACCCCACCTCCGCTGCACATACAGCTCCCACTCTGCGCCCACGCCCTCACAACTCAACGGCGCCTTCCCTACCCACACTACCTTCCGCTCACAGTACTCCCTATCGCTCTGCATACAAAATGCCATATCTGACCCCTCCACTCCCCATACCTCACGTCCCAACCTATTCAACTCTGCGCTCTACCCCTTCCCCGCGGCCTCCAATCACTACACCAACACCCGCTCCCCTACACTGCGTTTTCTATCCACGACTCCACTCTACGCACATCTCCAACATGTCAAACAATGCCCCTCACATACGACTCTCCACTTCCAACGCCGAATCCTACCTACAGCTCTCCCTCAGCTACCCCGCCCCCTCACGCCATTCCCAACGCTCCCTCTCACGACATTCTCTCCCTTTCCAGCTCGATTGCACACAGAGGCCCACAAAAACTAATACCGCCTCCATATTTGAATAATACCGCCCCTTCATATAATTAATCTCGTCCCCCCTCATTTACAATACCGCCTTTTCATTATAATTAATAGCGCCCCCTTTCATTTACAATACCACCCTTGTTTTTTTAAAATCGATTTAAAATATATTTTTTTAATATCCAACCCCTCCATTTAATAAATTTCCTCATATAAAACCCCCATATACTACCCCCCACCCAAATAAATTTCCCTCTCCATTTTTTTAATTACTCCCATTTTTAATTATTCCCATTTTTTTTAATTAATTTTTAATTAATCTAATTTTTAATTAATTAAAAACAAAAAACAAAAAAACAGCAGAGAGAGAGAGGAAGAGAGGAGTAACAAAGAGAGATATGAACAACAGAATTGAAGAAATGACATGTGATACATAGAGAAAATTGCAGATTTGACATTTTATGATTTGTGGCATATATAAGAGGGTGATTTTTTGAAGAAATTTACATTTGAAGACAAGTTTTCCATCATTGAAAACAGCTCTTTGAAGGAAAATTCAGCTGCCTTAAAGGCTTCTTGCATAGTGTTTTCAGCTGCACATCTACAAAATATTTTTGCAGAGATATTGACATTGAATTGTGAGTGGAATTTGCATCTTCTTCATAGTTGCAATCAAGACTTGAATTGTATTTGAGTTGAAAAATTGTTGATTGCCCTCCATCATTTGAGGAGCAGATTTTGTACTTTGAGATTTCCATAGTTGGAAGTTCTCTTGAGTCATTTGTATTTCTCGTTGAATCACATTGTAAACGGGTGCATTTTCGGTTGAAGCCGACACCCTTTTCATTTTTTGAGCCTAAGTTGTCAAAATGGCTAAAATCAATGAGGCATTAGAATTGTTGAATAACCTCATTCATTTCAATGTTGATGACATGATAAGAATGAGCAAGGATGCTCTTTGTAACATTCAAAATTGTTTGCAAGATGCACATGAGAAGATTGAGTTTTTGCAGTTGGAATCTCAGCTTCAGCGAGATGAAATTCACCAAAAGAGTCACCATTCTGAACCTGTTTCTGTTCAGAATATTGAGGACTCCCATCAGCAGCAAGTCAGCAAAGTTGCAGTTGATTCACATTCAGTTTCTTGTACTAGAGCAGATGTACATGCAGATGCAGCAACTCAACCTGCATTTCTCAAGCCCATCATCAGACCTTGGGAAGAGCTTGTCCACAACAAGCACAAAACTGGTCTTGGATATGACAAGGATGTGTCCTTTCATATTCCAGACTACACCAAGCCCATCATATTTCAGAGTGTCGAATTCCTATATGACAGTTCACCTGCAGTTGTTCTAGATCCTGCTCCACAACAACAACAACAAATTGTAAAATGCCAACACTGTGATCGAGTTGGCCATATGAAAGATCACTGTTTTGATCTTCATCCATGCAAGCACTGTGGTCGGCACACTCATTCTTCATACAGATGCTTCAAACACAAGCCTCCTGCAAGAACCAAGATTCATCTTGGATGGATCGCTTCTTGGCAATGGGCACGTTGTACCAAGAAGATGTCGTATGTTAGAACATGTTCAACATTGAGCAACCCCAGCAGCTGAGTTTTCGCCATCATCTCACCCTTTGTCCCCGGGAGTAGGGGGAAACTTATTTGTTACACAAGCTTCGACGACATTCAGATCAAGCGAGTCCGAGCCACAATCTCTCATTCCATGTTCAGCTGTAGCCAAAGAAGCCTGCCGCGAGCTCGAGCCACAATTGCCATCTGACGTAGCCAGAGACACGGATGCCCATTAGCATGCCTTCAGTTGGTGGACAACCTTAAACCATCATTTTTGGTTGGTGGATAACCTAAAACCATCACAGGTAGTATACCTCCCTTCTTTTAGGTTGAAGGTCTCCCTTTCATATATGAGGAACACTTCCTCTAGCAGAAGCCTTCAGCTTCTTGCCAGCATTGGTTGAGTTCCAGGAAATGCTTCAAGCATTCCAGAGTTGTTGGTAATCCTAAAACCATCACAGGTAGTATACCTCCCTTATTTTAGGTTGAAGGTCTCCCTTTTTTATGAGGGACAATTCCTCTAGCAGAAGCTTTCAACTTCTTGCCAGTTTTGGAAGAGTTCCGGGAACTGCAACAAGTATTGCGTTCCAGTGTTGGTGGTCATCCTTAAACCACCTCTTTTTCCAACATTTCAGAGAGTTGATTCAGCCCAAGTGTTGCCATGTATACTTTGCAGATTTGTATTACAACTCTTTTCTTGGACTCACACATACCCCTTCGGATTAAGGGGGGATGTTGGAACACCTAATCCTACATGGGTAGGTGTGGAATGCGAAAAGTCACAATGAAGTCCAAGTGACCTTGGAATATGAAACCAAGAGTCACACCATTGTACTATAAATGTACATCTTTGTATAATGGAAAATAAGAAAGCCTCACGCTTATCTTTCATTGTGTGTTGAGTCTCTTGTGTGTGTGTGCTCATCTTCCTCATACACCATGTATGTGCTTTAACATGGTGTTTAACAGTCTCCTTCTTCTGTGAGATCTGGTTGGATAGAGAGGCGAGCTTGGTGTAGACCCAAACTGGCGTGATAAGAAACTAGCCCAGGTTCTCTTGTGATGCTGCAAGGTCGAAAGTGGTAGCAGCTTGCTTAATGGGCCGCAAAAATAACTGGATCTCTTGATTCACCTGCTCCCATGTCTTCCCCTCGTCCAATGCACCCAGCGATGGAATGTGATGTAAGATGTGCATCGAATCGATGTCGTTGATCAAATGTTCATATGCAGCCATAACCTTGTCTAGGTCCTTGGATATCTTATCCTTGGACTGCATTTTCATACGGATCTGGACTTTGACATCTTGCATTTTAATCCAATCCTTATTTGGAAAATGTTCGGGAGTCTGGGGGTACCACGCTGTCCAGTCCATCATTCTGTCCAAGGCAGCTGAGGCTTCCTTCAGCTGCTCGTGCCTTTGCTTAGTTTCCGTTTGGGCTTTCACCAAGGGGGCGATTGTTTGTTTTATGGTAAACATTTCCCCATAAACTTGCCTCATGGTAGTCTCTAATATATCGACCTCTCTTTGAATGGTAAGCAACACTTCATTGACAAGGATAATTTTGTTTCGGAGTTGTTGAACCTCCTCTCTCAATGCCGTCTTTTCCTGTTCTTCTCTTGCCTCCCGCTACTCTACTTCATGTAGCCTATTTTGTACAGAGAAGATCTCTCTACTCATTCTGGTTACATTCTCTACTGTGGCTACAGCGAAAGCTATGCCGGTAGATGCTATCATCACAGGATTAGTCCTAGTATCGAGGAATATGTCTTTTCCTGTCGCGACTGTGGATGATGCGGAAGGATTTCGTGCCAGGCATCTCCTTTTCTCGTGTCAGATTTTGAAGGAGAACTGATCGTACGTGAGCCTGGTGAGATCGAATACCTCCTCTTCTTTCCCCTGGGAGGAACTGACATCGGAAAGCGTAGCTCGTGTACTGACCATAGGTACTTCAAGGGAAGATACCTCGATGTTCTCTAGCATGGCATCCTCCTCTTCTTTCTTTTTCTTTTCTTCCTCTTCTCTTCGTAGGCATTTGGCTTCTGCCTTTTCATGTTCTCTCTTCCGCCTGAGCTCTGCTTCTGTCGTTGCTTCTAATTCGGCTTTCCTTTTACGCTCAGTCACTGCAGCTTGCTCTGCTTTCTTTTGGCGATCGGCTTCCACTTTATCTAACTCTTTCTTGAGTTCCTGTTCCATTGCAGCCTCCGCCTCTTATTTCTCCTTTTCCTTCTTGGCCTCCTCGGCCTGATTTTTATTCTGCTTTGACCTTAGCCTCTTCTTGCGCTTATCTTCTTCTTCTTTCATCTTCTTCTCTCTTTCTTGCTGGGCTTGGGCTTCTATTTCTTTCTGTTGGGTAGAAGTACTATGCCATGTACTGGTTTGAGGCTTTTTAGCCAGAGAAGAAGAAGCGCCTCCTAATTCACGGCTCCTGTCTTCCAAGGTTTGGTCATCTGGGTCTTCTTGGCCAGAGTCCGCCCCCGAAGCAATTTTTCGGTCTGCATTGTACCAATTTCTTCTGTCATCTTCCGATGGGTGTTCCATGTGCTGGTAGTTCCATTTGAACTTAGCCCACTTGCAATGATCAGGAACTATCCTTTCCGGGTCATATGTCCGGTGTTCTGACGCCCCAAGGTGGTAACTTTGCATCTCTTCTGCTTCTGCCTCTACCTCTCTGAAGTCTTTGACTGTGTATGCGTCGATAGTGAGGGGTAGCGTAGGCCACGGTTTCTTCTTACCCTTGGAAAGGACCCTGGAGAAACCAGAAGACATTTGGAAAAAGACCTCTTGCATGAGCATTCTGTCTGTGACGAATCGAGGCATAGCATGTGGGGCCCTGAACGAGCCAAAGAATCGGATGAATGTGTACTCGGCGAATGGGAACCAATGCGCCACCTTGACTAGCGTTTCCATGGCTCGCCAAGACATGCAAGGAGCGTCTTGGCCGAACAATTTTCTGTAAAGAGCGGGGATGAACACTTGGGAGATCGGCTCTATGTCTTGTTTATACCTGGAATTCCAAAACACCTTGGTTTGTAAGTGGATTGCACGGGTCTGTTTTGGATCCCAGTTATTTACCCATCCCTCAAAGTGCAACCTTGAACAGACGACATCCAACAAATAAGAGGCCATATAGAATTCAGAAGGCATTCCTTCATCTGGTACTAATGTCGAGGATAAGTTTGTATGCATGGAGGTCATCAATATGCTAGCCCAGTTGAAACGGGTGCCGTGCACTGTGACATACTCCATGAGAGTTTCCCATGTGCCGTTGAAGGAGGTGGCATCGGGGCGCCCGTACAATCTGCAAAGCATGGCAACCACTAATTTATATACTTTCCTGAGGTTCGCCACTGGATATTCTTGGTCCTTCTTGACCTTAAATTTCTCAGGCTCCTCCCACCACTGCTTTATAGTGTCAACTATAGGAACTGCATGGGCGATAGCCCATTATTTTGTGAAGTATTCTTCTCGCTCAGGCAAAGAGTAATAAACATGAGCGTCTGAGCCTTTGAGTGTTGCGAAAGCTTTGCCTTCGTTGTCCCTGATTACGAACTTCTTGGGGTCAGTTTTCTGTATAATCCAATCTATCATCTCTGGACATGGGAATATAGCCGGATGGGCACCTGCAAGATGTAGCTTAGACCTTTTGACCTTTAAGTATATCTCCCGATCAGGGAGGTCCTCTGGGAATTCTGTTCTAGCGAACTCTTGGTACACTTGGTACCAGCGCATGCTGTCCCCTTTGTAAAATGTGCATAGTGTATCTCTGTAGATCGGGGGTGGGTATATTGGCATGTCCATATCTACATCCTCCACTGCCAGGCTCTTGTCTTTTTTCCAAGATACTAGAGGTCCCATGTCGCTTGAATATGAGGGGATAGGTATACACTCCAAGTCTGCTTCGAATTCACCTGTCATATTCATGAAAGAATCTCGGGATAAGAAAGATGCCATGATGATACAAGACCAGTTACAGCTTATCAATTATTTCAACTGGGGACACAGGCTGAGCTGAAGAAGCGGATTACTGGGTCGCAGGGTCGCAAGGTCGCAATTTTGATATTTTTAAGAATTTGCGACTTTGCGACCTTGCGACTACGTCACGGGGTCGCAAGTTGTGAGAAATGGTGGAAATGTGACCTTGTGACCTTGCGACTAGGTCGCGAGGTCGCTGGTCGCGAAGCTGAGAAAAAACAAACGGAAGAGCAATCTGCGACCTAGCGACTTAGCGACTGGGTCGCAGGGTCGCAAGTCGCGCTAGGGCTTGCCGGGGTTTTGGCGCGCGCGGTGTGAAGTTGCTTTTCCCTTTAACTTGAAAAACACAGGGCTAAATGGGTCCAGACAGAGCCAGGGGATAGCTTTTGGAGCAGGATACAGGCCATGAGAGGCTGGATGAGGAATTTGTGATAATTTCGGCAAGCAGGGTGAATTTTGGAATCAAAAAGGAAACCCTAAGTGAAAAATGAAAACAATGGCTAAGGTAGGGGGAAATTTCAAGGCTGAGGAATGAGAGGATTAGGCAAGAATAACCAAAAAAAGGAAACAGTAGGAGGAAAACAGCAACTTACCCGGGAAAATCGCGCTCCAGTCGGCCTGTCAGAGGCATTTTTTCTATCCGTTGCATATGAAAAATGCGACCTAGCGACCTCCTATATATAAAAAGGTCGCACGTGCGGGCCATTAATGGGGTCGCGAGGTTGCAAGGCGTGGTGATCTGTGAGGGATGCGACCTTGCGACCTCAGGGTCGCGGGGTCGCGATTTCCACAAATTTGAGGTTTGCGACTCAGCGACTTAGCCCTCCCGACTCTTTACTTAACTTTTCTTTGTGCTTAAGGGGCTCCAAAAAATTTTAAAGTGGGGATTTTTTGGAGGGTGTTGTAGAGGCTACAAAAAATGGTGATTCACTGGTCGAACTCAGAGTCTCTGCCTATGGTTGGCCTTGGAGGGGGGAGGGAGGGGCCTTCACTAGCTGTTCCTTTTTCCTTAAGGTTAGCACTACCTTGCCTTTGACACCTTGCGAGGTTGCTTGGCCTGCTACCTTGTTTGGGTGCTGGTTAACCGAATTTCATTTCTTCAGGTTTCCGGACCCAAAGGGTTGGAGAAATCCAGGCGGCTACAGGGTCCAATACGATTATTTTTCCTCATCGTGTTGCTCCGCTGCTTGCGAACCTCTCGGTCCCGGCGGAGTCACTGCCTAGGAGTCATGAACATTGCTCCGCTGCCAGTGAGCCTGGTCAGTACCCCAGCGGAGTCGTTACATCACCTCTCTGTGAAAGAAGCCTTTCTCAATCCTATACCCTTTATTAGTGTGCTATTGCACTTATTTTGAATGTGCTTGAGGCACTTATTTAGATGTGCTCATGGCACTTATTTGAGATGCGCAATTTTTGCCTGGGCGGATGAGGGATCTTGACTTATTTTACTTGCAGAGAGGTTGCTCCTGGTCTGATATGAGGACTTTGGTTTTTCATGGATGTCCTGACGTAACCCGGAGTAACACTATTCCCTTCCGATCTAGTCGCCGCTATGTCGCACTTTCTTTTTTGCAGACACCTTCTCAAACTTGCTAGGTGGGCTCCCCACGCTTGATGGCTTGAGCTAGGTCATGTGCTACCTTTGGGTGCCAATTACAAGCAAGCTTTTACCACCTTTGTGTCTTTCAGGAAAGGCCTCCCATCAGCATAGAACCTGTCGCAGTGTGCCAATTGCGTGGCTCCGACAAGGCCTTCCTTTCTTTTCTTTTTCTTTTTTTGACAAAAATTGAACGAAAGTGAAAAATATGGTACAAGGGTAGGATAGCCCTTTGAGGGTTGCTAAGTGAAGTAATTTTTGAGGTCATGCCCGTTTATCGAGAGGACCTCGACTCTTCCCTCAAGAGTTTGCAGTCTAAACGTGTGGTAACCCAATTTCTCCTTAACCTGGAAGGGACCTATCCATAGGGCTTGGAACTTGGAATGTTTTCCCTTTTCTTCGTGAAATTTATCCCATTTAAGGACTAGGTCTCCTACTTCAAAGTTTTTACTTCCTGTGGATTTTTTATCAAACCATCTCTTGATCCGACTTTGGTGGATGGCGAACTTTTCCTGGGTTTTTTGCCTTTCTTCCTCCAGCTTAAGTAGAGTATCGATCCAGGTCTGTAAGGTGGGGCATGGGGTACCATGGCATTCTTGGGACAATTGAAGGGCAGGGAGAGATAAGCGGGGAGGAAGAACTGCTTCTTTTCCATACACAAGAAAATATGGGGAGGTGCCGAGTGAGGATTTGGGCGTGACACAGTCAGCCCAAAGAGCGTTGTGAAGGGCGTTGTGCCAGTTGCGCTGGTGGGACAGCAGAGTCTTCTTAATGATGCGGATAAGGTTTTTATTATTTGACTCAGCTAACCCATTTCCTTGGGGATAATAATTTGCAGAATGTTTAAGCACAATACCATTTTCCAGAGAAAAATCATACAATTTCAAAGATGAAAAGTAAGTTGCATTATCGAAAACCAAGGAAGTTGGAATGCCAAACCTGGTGATGATGGAATGAGTGATGAATTCTATTACCTCGTGATCATTGATTTGGCGTAAAGGTGCTGCTTCGACCCACCTGGTGAAATAATTGGTAGCAATAAGAATATATCGATGTTGCTTGGAAGAGTGAGGTATGATTTCTCCAATCACGTCTAAACCCCACTGTTGAAAAGGTTCCTCCACTGCTACTGATAGTAGGGGGGCGACTGGCCGCGCTTCTTGGTTTGCGAATTTTTGGCACTGAGTGCACTTCCAGACATATGCATGTGCATCTATCAAAAGGGTTGGCCAATAGTATCCTCCGCGCATTATCTTGTGGGCGGTGGTATCGCCTGCAAAATGCCCTCTAGCTGGTCCGTCGTGCAGCTCGGTCAGGATTTTCTGTGCTTCATCATGTTCCAAGCAGCGTAAAAGAAATCCATCGTAATGTTTCTTGAAAAGCTTACCCTGGATCAACTAATAAGATGCATCTTTGAGCCTTATTGCACGTTTCTGTCGAGCAGTTAGAGCAGGGTCCAGGATTCCATGGGCTAAATATCCCGAAATTTCAGAGTACCAAGAAGGGCTTCCCTGCTGAGGTGCGTGGTCACTCTGATACATGTCGATTTCCTATTCCCAACACTCTTCTTCAACTCCATGTGAGCTTGCAGCCTCCGCAGCCATCTGGCATAGTTCTTGTCCTTTAACAGTGTGTGTTGGTTTAAACTCTAAGTCATACTCTTGCAGGCATGCCACCCAGTTGCCTCGCCTCTTGCCTAGCTCCTGCTGCACGAACAGTGAGCGGACAGCTGGGTGGGGAACAAAAACCATGACATGGTTTTTCAAGATGTAAGGCCTGAAATGCTTGACTGCTTTGTAGACTGCATAGGCTTGCTTTTCAATTTCAGGGTAGTTCAATTCAGCTCCTTGTAAACTAGTACTCATGAAGGATATAGGTCGTTCATCATTGTTGTCATCTTTCTGCGTGAGGACAGCTGCAAGTGATGAATCTGAAGTGAAAGTATACAGGATAGAGCTTCTGCTAAAATATGGATTTTGGAGGGATGGTGCTTCATATATAGCCTGCTTGATTTTGTTGAAGGCCTCCTTCTCTGGCAGATTCCATTTGAAAATCGCATTCTTCTTGATCATCCCCTGCAAAGTCCTGACTATCTGGGCGAAATTCGATATGAATTTATGTACAAAATTGATTTTCCCCATGAAAGATTGCATAGATTTTTTACTTCTTGGGGGGGGGGGGGGGGAATCTGGGCAATGGCTTTCGCCCGCTCTAGATCTACAACAATGCTCTGCTTAGTTATAATGTGGCCCAGCAAATTCCCTTCTTCCACCGCGAAAACACTCTTCTTCAGGTTGAGTGAAATCTCGTACTTCCTGCACCTTTCGAAAATTTGCTTGAGGTGGTGTAAATGATCGCCCCGGTGTTTCGAAAACACGGTGACGTCGTCCAAATAGACTACCACGCTCTGCCCTATCAAACCACGGAAAGCTATATCAATGGCCCATTGGAAAGTTTCCCCCGCGTTTATTAATCCGAAGGGCATACGTTTGAATGCGAAAGTTCCCCATTTGGTTCGAAAAGTAGTTTTCAATCTGTCCGGCTCAGCTACCAGCACTTGGTTGTAGATGGAGAATCCATCCAACAAGGAGAACATCTCAGATCCAGACACAGCTTGCAATATTTGTTCCATTGGAGGCACCGGATAATTATCTTTGTTTGAGGCCCGATTTAAATTCCGAAAATCCACGCACAAGCGGATCTCGCCATGCTTCTTCCGTACAGGGACCAAATTTGACACCCATGTGGAGTGGCGAACTTTGAAGATGATTTGTGCATCCAAAATCTTCTTAAGTTCATTCAGAATCATCGGTTCCAAAGTAGGATGCACTTTTCTGAGCTTTTGTTGGAAAGGCTTCACGCCTTCCTTCATGGGTATCACGTGCTGAATAATCCGAGTATCGTACGTACGTAAATCGTCGTATGTCCAAGAAAATGCGTCTTGATACTTCTGAAATAGTTGGGTGAAAGCCTGCGTCTCCTGGTCGGTACAGTGTTTCCCAAGGTTGATGAACTTCGGGTTATCATCTGATCCCAAGTTCACCTGCCGATGTGCCAAGGTGGAACTTTGTACTTTGGTATTTGGGGGCCATCGAAATTGGCTTTGTAGATCAAAGAGCTTTTCAAGTGATACTATCCCCTTGGGCATGGGGTTCTCCTTGTGTTTATCATGCTCTTCCTACAAATCTTGATCGTGATCCACCTCGTCTATTGCCACGTCTTTGAATACTTCAGTGTTGAGCATAAATTCCAATATCTGTTGATCATCATGAAAAACGCGTAAATTAGTAATATTATCTGGCACGGAGGGTCTATACATAACTTCAATAGAAAAGCCATCCCTCAAAGGGGTAAATCTAGCAGCAGCATTAGCCAGAGTATCAGCTGCTGCATTATGAATTATAAGAATAGATTTGATTCCAAACGCATCGAAAGCAGAAATAAGACGCCATACCTCTTGTTGATAAGCTTTTAAGTGTGGAGACAAACAATGAATGGTGTTGTGTACCTTCCGAGTGATAATCTTGGAGTCTCCGATGACCCGTAAGCATCTTACCTTTAAATCCAGTGCCTTCTTGAGTCTAAGGATCAAAGCTTCATATTCAGCAGTGTTGTTAGTGCACTGGAACTCTAGCCGACATGAAATCAAGAACTTGTTTTTTTGAGGGTCCAGCAAGATGCAGCCCGCACCAGCTCCGTCATGGGTCTTGGAACCATCATAGTACAGGGTCCACACGTCATTTTCTGGTTCCTTCGGGGTTGTAGGTTGGGGAAGGATTTCGGTTTGGTGTGAGAGGGGAGTGGCTTGGTCTTCTACGACAAGTGTTAGTTCAGACTGGATCTCGGGGTCTACTGGAGACTGAGGAGGATGGTAACATCCGAAGATGGCTTCCAGGAAGCACATGCCAAGCTCCTCCTGGGAAAAACTGATGGGTTCATTAGTAGTGTCCAAATCAGTCACAGTATATTTCATATATGGCTCGCTTTCGACCCTGATTTGGTTATTCCAGCCCTTGTAAGGAAGCCACAGGTGGGACCAGTCGGTGGCAAAATACCCTTGCAGCTTGCTGGACCAGTCTCTACTAAGTAATAGGTCGTAGGCTTCAGGGATGTCAACAACCACAATGTTAATACATTGGTGGACTCTAGAGTCGAACGAAAGGTGGATGATGACGTTATTTAGCTCTCCTACAGCCAGCACCTGCGATCTGTCAAGTTGGATGATCCTCGCGTCAGTTTTCTTCGGGCAGATGTTCAGCTTCTTACAAACAGATAGGGGCATGACGTTTGTAGACGCGCCGGAGTCAACTAGACAGTTATGGACGTTGAAGTTGAAAATATCAAAAGATAATAGGAAGGGAGGAGTAGATCCCCCGGAATTTGCATTGATGGTGTTCACAATAGACTGAACACTCGGACTGGCCTGCGCGGACGTATTGCTCACAGGCTTAGTAGTTGAGGTATTGGCGAAGGCTTTAAGAATGAGTTCTCGTTGATTTGTGATGTGGGCAAGCTCGTAGAGGGAGATGTTGGCTCTGGTTTTCTTCATGTCCTCAACAATGTTATAACCGGAATCAGATTGAGGACAAGGCTCGGTAGTGGTTTTTGGGGACCCCACCGGGAGCTTGCTATTTTGATTTTCTCGGGTGTTGCTATTCGTGGACTTCTCAGGAACAGCTTGTTGTTCATTTCCCGGGGGAAGAATTTTCCTTAAGAAAGCCCTTTTCTTTTCCTCAAAGGATTGTTCGGGGACCGGTCCTTTGCTCCTAAGGCTATAATTTCGTACTGGTTGGGCCTTAGGATTGTCTACCATGTTGATATCAGTGATGGTAAGATTTTTTTCCCCATGGATTATGTCAAACGCAAGAACAGAGGACCCCGGTTCTTCATCCGGGGGCAAATATTCATCATGGTAAGAAACATCATCCTCCCCCGCATCCCATTGTTTGATCATCCAAAAGCTGATTTACCACTGTCGTCATGCTACCAATCCATTGTGGGCATGTTTTTTCAGTGGGCAGCCGGTGGAAAGAACAAAAGTTATCTTTTCCTATTTCTTCCACGTTGAGAACAGTGTTTGGGTTAGACAGAGGTCGGCTGGTGTTGGGGTTGCTCTTTCTGAAAAAGGGCTTAGGTGCCTTGGTGCTAATCGTGGATTCTATACCCTTTATCTTCAGGTCGGAGACTTCATTTGTTAATAGCTTGAGGGTCTTTGTTTTACTCTCGAGGTCAAAAGCATCCTTATCCTTATCCGTGGTTTTGGGTGTGGAGGACTGACCTTTCTTCGCGGTTGGTTTGTGGTCATCTCTCCCCTCGTGATCGATGGCTCCTATAGAAAGCATGTATATTTCTACAGCGAGGGCGACTGCGTAGTTTGCTGCAAGGGTGGCCCGAGCTTCGTGTTTTACGAAGACAGCGATATCCCTGGGGAGAGCTTTTGTGTAGTAATCTATGGTAATAGAGTCATCCAACGCCAGGTTGGGGGGGAACTTTTGCAGTATGGTAGAAAAGCACTGATTGAAGTCTCTAACCTTCTCTTTCTTATGGCACTTAATGGTGCTTAACTCCGTGAGGAGCATGGAAGGGGTTTTGTCCTCTGAAAATTTCTGCAAGAACGCGCGACGGAACTGGTCCCATGACGTAATGGAGGCACTTGGGAGGGAGTGGTACCAGGTGGCCGCTTTGTTTTCAAGAGTGTGCGAAAACAGGCGGCAAGCAATGTCATCTGTTTGAACCCTCATGATTTGCAGGGAAAGATAGAAGTTGCTTATATGATCCTCGGCCAAGGTTCCTTTCTCGGGATCAAACTTGGGGAGATGCTTCTCAGGGTGCCTAGGCAAGTCGTGGAGGGGGCCCAAAAGATATAATGGGGACTGGGCCATCCAGGCAAGTGGTTGCACTCTCCTAGCATGCTCGTGGTCCCTGATCTCAGACTCAGATTCACTCCCCGTACCTGACGCCGATGCTTCTCCCCCATGGCGAGAGTGTTCATCTTGGTATCCCTCACGATTGGCCATATTTCTGAGATATCCCCAATTGTAAACATGTGGCCTGTTTTGGTTTGGGTGGTGGTGGGTGGCACGGTGTCCTTAGCCACGGCATCTATCTCCTCTACCTCCATTCCCACGGCCTCTGTTCCCCTCACCTTCATTTCTACGGGCTCTATTTCCCTCACCTTCATTCCTGCGGGCTCTATTTCCCTCGCCTCCATTTCCCCAGGCTCTATTTCCCTCGCCTTCATTCCCTCGGCCTCTATTTCCATCGCTTCCCCCAGGTGGGGGGGGTACTTGGTCGTTTTTATGTTGGGTTTGGCTAGGCCGAGGGTCAGGGAAGGGTTCAGTCATGCCAAATTCCTCCTCTTCACCCACTTGGAGCTCAAGAATCAGTTCGTTACTCTGGACAGCAGTGGCGAGGTCTTCAACCATGAGATTCACCAACTGGGGTATGGAACTCACTAAAGCACCATTATGAGTGATGTTTTCAGCAGGGGTCCTAGTATGGGTCAAGAAATTCATGATTGGGGCATATCGCAAATCCCTGATGAGATTGCGGGCAGTTGGGCGCAAGGCTCTCAACTGTTCTCTGGTAATTTCATAATAAGGAGCCTCCTCCCCTGGAATATCTTCCAAAGGAGGAGGGGTAGTATCATCGTTTATGACCTCCCCATGGGGAGTTTGTGATGGAATGTTGCTTGTATGCTGGGAGGATGCCATTCAAGCCCTCCTTCTAGCGCCAAATCTGTTGACGGGAAAATCTATCCAGCCAACAATAGGGGATCTCCCCAGTAGAAAGTCCCAATTAGACCTTGAACCGTTCGGAATCGGGATCCCGTCCGGGGTGTGGGTCCGGCTACCGCTTAAGTCACCTTCCCTTTGGTCTCAAAAGAACGTGATTAAACCTGCGGACACACATTTATTCAAATGATACAAGTTACATGATTGATGCGTTAAACACGTATATAACACTATGCGTAGCGAGACAAATAATGAAGCATAGACGCCGAAGGAGGTGTTATTAACAACACATCATTGGGGTTATACTTGTAGGCTGTTCTAACCACAAAAGAAACATTTCTTTATGGCGAGATGCCCCCTTTACATTCGTGAAAGATAAAACAAATGATAATAAGCAAAGTCATTAACATTCATTAAGAAAGCAAAATGAACCAAACATCATTAACACAAGTACAGAGAACCATAATGCGTAAATGATGCCACTAAAAGTGCAGCTTCGTTAACCAAAAGATTTTCGAAATTGTATAAGAAATACTCATAGTGTTCGCACAGCAAAACACATCAGATCCAAAAGGAGTTTAAACAAGTATCTGTATTCATATGCAAAGAGTGTTATCTTTCAATACAATGTTGTATAGCTCTTGAGTCCCAAAAAAAAGATCCTTTAAATTTTCCCCGGAGGGAGTTTTATAGATCAAAATTTTCCCTTTGGGCTTCCTGACTCTTCGCCTGCCTAACTGTTGAGATGCCTTGCGACCTGGAAGGGAACTGCGACCTGCGACCTGGCTGGGCAATGTGACCTGCGACCTGTCTGGGTGGCGCGACCTGCGACCTGTTTCCAAATGCTCTCATCGATCTACTGCCACCGGGTTATGAAGATGTGCACGCAATTGTGAGATCAGGGGCATCAATCTGTTGTCCTTTGAGGAAGTCTTGCCAAGTCTGATAATCTGCTGCTATGGGAGAAACCAAAGGGACCTCTTCTTTCAGCCGATGCATACACTCCAAGGCATTTGGGATTAGAGTCTCCTTCTTCTGTGATATCTGGTTGGACAGAGAGGCGAGCTTGGTGTAGACCCAAACTGGCGTGACAAGAAACTGGCCCAGGTTCTCTTGTGATGCTGCAAGGTCGGAAGTGGTAGCAGCTTGCTTAATGGGCTGCAAAAATGATTGGATCTCTTGATTCACCTGCTCCCATGTCTTCCCCTCGTCCAATGCGCCCAGCGATGGAATGTGATGTAAGATGTGCATCGAATCGATGTCGCTGATCAGATGTTCGTATGCAGCCATAACCTTGTCTAGGTCCTTGGATAGCTTATCCTTGGACTGCATTTTCATACGGATCTGGACTTTGGCATCTTGCGTTTGAATCTAGTCCTTCTTTGGCAAATGTTCGGGAGCCCGGGGGTACCGCGTTGTCCAATCCATCATTCTGTCCAAGGTAGCTGAGGCTTCCTTCAGCTGCTCGTGCCTTTGCTTAGTTTCCGTTTGGGCTTTCACCAAGGGGGCGACTGTTTGTTTTACGGTAAACATTTCCCCATAAACTTGCCTCATGGTAGTCTCTAATATATCGACCTCTCTTTGAATGGTAAGCGGCACTTCATTGACAAGGATAGTTTTGTTTCGGAGTTGTTGAACCTCCTCTCTCAATGCCGTCTTTTCTTGTTCTGCTCTTGCCTCCCACTGTTCTGCTTCATGTAGCCTATTTTGTAGAGAGAAGACCTCTCTACTCATTTTGGTTACATTCTCTTCTGTGGCTGCAGCGAAAGCTGTGCCGGCCGATGCTATCATCACAGGATTACTCCTAGTATCAAGGACTATGTCTTTTCCTGTCGCGACTGTGGATGATGCGGAAGGATTTCGCGCCAGGAATCTCCTTTTCTCCTATCGGATTTTGAAGGAGAACTGATCGTACGTGAGCCTGGTGAGATCGAATACCTCCTCTTCTTGCCCCTGGGAGAAACTGACATCGCAAAGCGTGCCTCGTGTACTGACCAAAGGTACTTCAAGGGGAGATACCTCGATGTTCTCTAGCATCGCATCCTCCTCTTCTTTCTTTTTTCTTTTCTTCCTCTTCTCTTCGTAGGAGTTCGGCTTCTGCCTTTTCATGTTCTCTCTTCCGCCTAAGCTTTGCTTCTGTCGTTGCTTCTAATTCGGCTTTCCTTTTACGCTCAGTCTTTGCAGCTTGCTCTGCTTTCTTCTGGCGGTCGGCTTCCACTTTATCTAACTCTTTCTTGAGTTCTCGTTCCGCTGCAGCCTCCGCCTCTTGTTTCTCCTTTTCCTTCTTGGCCTCCTCGGCCTGCTTTTTCTTCTGCTCTGAACTTAGCCTCTTCTTGCGCTTATCTTCTTCTTCTTTCATCTTCTTCTCTCTTTCTTGCTAGGCTTGGGCTTCTATTTCTTTCTGTTGGGTAGAAGTATTATGCCTTCTACTGGTTCGAGGCATTTTAGCCAGAGAAGAAGAAGCACCTCCTAATTCACAGCTCCTATCTTCCAAGGTTTGGTCATCTGGGTCTTCTTGGCCAGATTCCGCCCCCGGAGCAAGTTGTCGGTCTGCATTGTACCAATTTCTTTTGTCATCTTCCGCCGGACGTTCCGTGTGCTGGTAGTTCCGTTTGAACTTAGCCCGCTTGCAATGATAAGGAACTATCCTTTCTGGGTCATATGTCCGGTGTTCCAACGTCCCAAGGTGGTAACTTTGCATCTCTTCTGCTTCTGCCTCTACCTCTCTGAAGTCTTTGACTGTGTATGCGCCGATAGTGAGGGGTAGCGTAGGCCACGGTTTCTTCTTACCCTTGGACAGGACCCTGGAGAAACCGGAAGACATTTGGAAACAGAACTCTTGCATGAGCATTCTTTCTATGACAAATCGAGGCATAGCATGTGGGGCCCTGAACGAGCCAAAGACTTGGATGAATGTGTACTCAGCGAATGGGAACCAATGCGCCACCTTGACTAGCGTTTCCATGGCTCGCCAAGACATGCAAGGAGCGTCTTGGCCGAATAATTTTCTGTAAAGAGCAGGGATGAACACTTGGGAGATCGACTCTATGTCTTGTTTATACTTGGAATCCCAAAACACCTTGTTTTGTAAGTGGATTGCATGGGTCTGTTTTGGATCCCAGTTATGCACCCATCCCTTAAAGTGCAACCTTGAACAGACGTCATCCAAAAAATAAGAGGCCATATAGAATTCAGAAGGCATTCCTTCATCTGGTACTAATGCCGAGGATAAGTTTGTATGCATGGAGGTCATCAATATGCTAGCCCAGTTGAAACGGGTGTCGTGCGCTGCGACATACTCCATGAGAGTTTCCCATGTGCCGTTGAAGGAGGTGGCATCGGGGCGCCCATACAATCTGCAAAGCATGGCAGCCACTAATTTATATACTTTCCTAAGGCTCACCACTGGATATTCCTGGTCCTTCTTGACCTTAAATTTCTCAGGCTCCTCCCACCACTACTTTATAGTGTCAACTATAGGAACTGGATGGGCGATAGCCCATTCTTCTGTGAAGTCTTCTTCTCGCTCAGGCAAAGAGTAATAAACATGAGCGTCTGAGCCTTTGAGTGTTGAGAAATCTTTGCCTTCGCTATCCCTGATTATGAACTTCTTGGGGTCAGTTTTTTGTATAATCCAATCTATCATCTCTGGGCATGGGAATATATCTAGATGGGCACCTAAAAGATGTAGCTTAGACCTTTTGACCTTTAAGTATATCTCTCGATCAGGGAGGTCCTCTGGGAATTCTGTTCTAGCGAACTCTTGGTACACTTGGTACCAGCGCATGATGTCCCCTTTGGCAAATGTGCATAGTGTATCTCTGTAGATCGGGGGTGGGTACATTGGCATGTCCATCTCTACATCCTCCACTACCAAGCTCTTGTCTTTTTTCTGAGATACTGGAGGTCCCATGTCACTTGAATCTGAGGGGATAGGTATACACTCCAATTCTGCTTCGAATTCACCTGTCATATTCATGAAAGAATCCCAGGATAAGAAAGATGCCATGATGATACAAGACAAGTTACAGCTTATCAATTATTTCAACTGGGGACATAGGCTGAGCTGAAGAAGCGGCCTACTGGGTCGCAGGGTCGCAAGGTCGCGATTTTGATATTTTTAAGAATTTATGCATTGGCGACTGTGCCGTGGTCGCCGGGTCGCAAGCGAAAAAAATGTAGGTATGCACTTGCGACCTTGCGACTAGGTCGAGAGGTCGCTAAGTCGTGAAGCTGAGAAAAAAACAAACGGAAGAGAAATCTGCGACCTGACGACTTAGCGACTGGGTCGCAAGTCGCGCTAGGGCTTGCCGGGGTTTTGGCGCGCACGACGTGAAGTTTATTTTCCCTTTAACTTGAAAAACACAGGGCTAAATGGGTCCAGATAGAGCCAGGGGATAGATTTTGGAGCAGGATACATGCCATGAGAGGCTGGATGAGGAATTTGTGATAAGTTGGGCAAGCAGGGCGAATTTTGGAATCAAAAGGGAAACCCTAAGTGACAAATGAAAACAATGGCTAAGGTAGGGGGAAATTTAAAGGTTGAGGAATGAGAGATTAGGCAAGAATAACCAAAAAAAGGAAACAGCAGGAGGAAAACGGCAACTTACCCAGGAAAATCGCGCTCCAGTTGACCTGTCAGAGGCATTTTTTCTATCTGCTGCATATGCAAAATGCGACCTAGCGACCTCCTATATATAAAAAGGTCGCACGTGTGGGCCATTAATGGGGTCGCGAGGTCGCAAGGCGTGGTGATCTGTGAGGGATGCGACCTTGTGACCTCAGGGTTGCGTGGTCGCAAGGTCGCAGGGTCCCGATTTCCACAAATTTGAGGTTTGCGACTCAGCGACTTAGCCCTCTCGACTCTTTACTTAACTTTTTTTTGTGCTTAAGGGGCTCCAAAAAATTTAAGTGGGGGTTTTTTGGAGGGTGTTGTAGAGGCTACAACAGATCTCTTGCTCCCTCATATTTATTTTCGTCCCCCATGGGCATCCGTCGGGGTTTGCGAGGCTGATCTTGCAAAGGTTCCACCAGATCGAGCCCTAACTCCTTATACCCCGACCTCGTTGGGGACATGCAAAGAAGGATCGAGAAAAAGCAGACCGCTCTGATACCACTGATTTGGATTTATGCAGGAAACCAACAGAATAAACATATAACCATAAATACAAAGATGCAGCGGAAAAATCACTTGTTTTCATTAATATCAAAGAACTAAAATTTGCTTAGAGACAAAATGGAAATAAACTAGCTAGGGTGCTGGTAGCTATCTCTAAGAAGAGATGTGGCGGCTACAGGCCTTTGAACTGAGTTACAATGAGTCTCAAGGGCCTATTTATTATTTAGAAACAATGGAAAACCCTAAACATCCAAAACCCTAACCCTAGGAGATGAAGCGCCAAAACTATGGGCCTTGTTTGGGTAAATTGGTGTTTCAACTTCCTGGGGACGTAACTTTGGCATACGATCTCCGTTTGATGTGAACCATACCTCGTTAGAAAGATCTATTTGAGGACTACAAATTTTGAGTGAGAAACATCACCCATGGACTCATGTTTCTCTCAATTTTCCCAAAAAAACGTCTTTTAGGGCCTCAAAATGGCTCCGGAAGTTCAGGACTTGAAAAACTGCTAAAAATAGTAAGTTGTGCCGAAACTAAAAAACTGAAAGAGACAATGGTGGGGCCCCAAGTGGAATAGGCAGGTGAGCACCAATATCCACTTGGATCATCAGCAATATGGTCATGAAGAGTTGAAGCCCATCATCCAGATTCGACCATGTGATGATACACTTGGCAATGATGTAGATTTGAATAGATAAGGTTGTTATAGATAGCAATAAGTAGTTTGAGTCCTTTTTAGAATAGGACTGTTTAAACATATTAGGTGTCTTTTTGTAATAAATTCCATGTCTTATGGTTATGCAAGGTGGCAGGAGTCAGAAATTCGATGTATCTAGCCTAGAAGAAGCTCATCTCACGTTGTAAGAGGTCTATTAAAGGCTGGGAGGTCGAATTAGTACAGGTTGGACATTTTTGGCAAAACTGTGCTTATTGTAATTGACTGGTTTTTAGCAACTATAAAGATTTTCTACTTAACCAACTTGAGATTCAGAAGGAGTTTTAGTGTGTTCCTATTCTATTTTCATTTCTTTATTATCCTATTGTAGTGTTGTTTATCTATATTACTTAGAATTCATATTTTAGATGCTCTGACTTCCTATATAAATGAACTGATTGTGTTTTTACAGTTTCATACGTGTTTATCTCTTGACTAAAACTCTGATATGCCTCAACTTCCATGTTAAGTAGATTCATTGGATTACTGAACTGTTTGACTCCATAAGCCCAATGTGTACATGCTAATGTGATTCTCAACCTATATCTGTCATTTATTTGTTCACTACTCAAATAGAGTTAGCCATCTATATTTTTATCCAAATCATTAACCATTGAGAGAGCCCTCTTAAGCTGAGGGGGCTAAGCCTTATTCAAAATATTAGGTTTGAAATAGTTGCATGAAGTTGACTGATCAAGCAGCCTATCAGATACAATTTTGTGATAACAAAATGAGCCCTAGAAAATGTAAAAAATATATAGATTGATTTTATTAAGCGCTATATTGATTTGGTTGTTATTAACGCAAAGGGGTATGGAGATGAAACTTGATGATATTATGACCTGACTAAAAAATACTCTAAATTTATCGACGGGAAAAATATAACTCTTTTATTTCAATGAATTCTATTTAGGAGAAAGTTGAAGGATTTTTTAACTTAAAAGTACATGTTTCCTATAACTTCAAATAAAAATCCTTTTCGAAAAGAAAACAATTTCTAAGCATGATCAATGTCTCTTTTGCGAAGAAAATTATGTTGATTACAAAGTTAAAAACTACAATTTTGATAAACAAACAAATCTCAAAATAAGGCAACTTCTAAAAAACCCTAAAAAGTATAAAAACTTCAAAACAAATCAAAGTTATAATTAACAATCCTAACTAGGATACTTATGAGTGTCTTTCTAACGATTTCTCTTAGTTGTAATCCAACTAAAAATGTTTCCACTTGACCCAGCATAAATGAAATCATGAAAGACTAGCTTGAGATAAATCATACTTCGGTGATCTAGAAGCTTTTATGTTTTGCAATCGAATAAGAAACAATATTCAAAAAAGGTAAGGTTGGCAATTATCCTCGTGGCTCAAGGAGACAATAACATAAATTTAGTGATCTTAGGCAAATGAATGTATCTTCCAAAAGGAGCAACAACAAACCAGGGCAAACCCTAATTGTATAATGCCAAAAAGGATGATTTATCAAATAAGACTCTAAGGTGTTAAAGAGGATTTCATACACAGATTTTGACAACTGGAGTAAATCAGGTTAAACCTCAAGAATTTGGTTACCTGAGAGAATTTCATTTTTTTTCAAAATTTCCCAAGGGGTGCATAGCTTCTCAGTTGACACCAATGTGCATGTACATTGAACTAAACTAACAAGTTGCGCAGGTTATTGCTCTGTTTTCCACATAAAACCACACAGGGCAGAGAAAAGTTGGAAAATTTAATTTTTAGGTTTTCTATCTCAGAGAAACTAAAAGTTCATGAACCCAACCACACCGAGGGAAAAAAAAATAAAATAAATAAATAAATAAATAAATAAAATTTCAAACTGAACATAGCCAAAGAAAACTAAAATTTTAGGTTTTCTATCTCAGAGAAACTAAAAGTTCATGAACCCAACCACACCCCAAAAAAAAAAAAAAACTAACTTAGAATGTCAAACTGAACATAACCAAAGAAAACTAAACTTGTCTTCCCCAGCAGAGTCGCCAATTTGTTACCCGAAGTAATCCCTCTTGCGAACAAGAGTGATCTCCCTAGTACTTCAACAAGTAACTAGAAACAATGATCCATTGAATATATTTTTCTCTATATTATTTGTATTTTAGATTATTACTTGAAATAAGGAGATTATGATCCTACCTTTCAACCGAGACATTCGATGTAGCCTTTTTCCTTTCGCTCCAAAGCAATTATTCAATGCTGAGAAGAACCTGTAATCACAAACAATACAAAATATCAAAGCACTTGTAATATATAATAATCATAAATACTAATCCAACTTAGTGATCAAGGAATCTAAGTATTGACATCATTTCCATGAATTCAGAAACAAGACAATGAGAAAAAGAGATCCATATTTATTATCAGAAATTAAAAAGAGAAATCTTACAACCTGTGCCTTGATGTTGTACATATTACTCCCATGTGTATGCGCAATCATTTCCTTCAGTCTGATAAGCCTTCCTCTCTAGAATGATCAGCATGAATTCATATGCACAAAGGTGTAATCTTCAATGTGCTAATAACAACTTACTAGTTCAGAAACTATGAACTCTATGAACTCTCTCCAGCTTAGAATCTATAGAAATCAGTGTCTACCCTTCAACCTGAAACTATAGCTCAATTTATAGAGAGATTGAAGTAGTTTCAGATCCATTAAGAGAGGGGTGGGTTCCTCCCATGAAGGGATTTGAGTTCCTTTGACCAAGGGATAAGCTCCATGAGTAGAGGGATAAAGCTCGAACTGGCGCGAATCTAGAGGCTTCCAATTGGGAGAATATTCGACCAGCTAGGCTTCTAAAAGTTACTTTTTATATTTACTTGATTTTTACGGGAGTGCGTAGGTTTTAGTGGCGAACAGAGTGGCGATCGCCACAAATATTGGAAGAAGCATTAATGCATGCGCAGGAAAAGGCTATAAAAAGCGTGGATGCAATCTTTTAAAGGCTTTAAATAGATTTTATCCAATTTCCAAGACTTGGTTAAGGAATATTAGTTTTTTTTACCTCTAAGGGAACATGATATGGATGGTGATAGACGCATAGTGGCAGTCAAATGTCATGGTGACAAAATGACGTGTAACATTAAGGTATGTGCCTTACCTCAAGGAGGAGAAGGCCAATATTCAAGATTTATTAGTGGGTTTTCGATGGCATTTCAAGACATGATTGAGTTTGTTGAACTTAGATCCTTGGAGGAAGCCATTTGGAAGACAAAGCATTGTTACGAGAAATCAAAGCGTAGATCTGAAACTAAGCCAAAATGGAAAGCTAGTGCAAGGAACAAAGGAAAATGGGACAAGAAGCGAGAACGGCCTCAAGATATAGGTAACAAAGGAAATTTTGCACCACCTAGTAATTTCAATACATTTGGCAGAGGACAGGGGCTTCGGTCTAAGGAGCATAATAAGAGTAAAAATAGGGAGCCTGTATGGTGTTAGACTTGTGGAGGAAATCATCGAAGGAGGGATTTTCCACATCATCAGGGTGGTAGACTGCAAATCTACAGTGTGCAAGAGGTAAAAACAATAGGATATTTTGGAAAAAGTATTCCAAGGATCTATGCAGTGCTGGATAATAGGCAGGTCGTCCATCATGCATCTATCATTGAGATGGACAGTAAGATTTGTGATAAAGTTGTTTCTATTTTGATTGACCCTAGATCTAATTATAATTATGTTAATCCTAACCTGGTGGATAAATGTGGTTTGAATAAAGAAGTCCATGCAGAGTCTTGGTTAGTGCAGTGGGCTACATGTACCAAGAAAAGAGTTCATCAATGAGTAATAGCTTGTGCATTCGAGTTGAATGTCACACTTGAAAATATTGCCACTGGGATCATATAGTCTATTAGGTATGGACTGGATATAGCTTCACATGACCATGGTATATTGTTATGACAAGGCTATTGAGTGCTTGGATGACAATGGGGAACAAAGAGGCTTATGGGGTAAGAAGAAAGCAACATCGATGAGAATGGTTACAACTATGTAGGACAAGCGCAGTCACATGAAAGGGTGTGTGTTGTTTGTAGTGTATATTTCTAGTGATAAAGGTAAGGAAGTTGATGGTGCAGATGTTTTGAGCAGGTACCTAGTTCTACAACAGTTTCAGGATGTATTTCCCGCAGATATTTCAGAGTTTCCACCTCACAGGGAAGTAGAATTTTCTATTGAGTTGGTACCAGGGGCAATGCCAACATCTTAGGCACCTTACAGGATGAGCACACCAGAGTTGGTAGAGTTGAAGTTGCAGTTAAAGGAAATGTTTGACAAGGGATACATTAGGCCAAGTGTATCACCATGGGGCGCACTATTATTGTTTGTGAAGAAGAAATATGGTATTATCATACTATGCATTGATTACATGCAATTGAACAAAGTGACCATCAAGAACAGGTATTCGTTGCTGAGGATTGATGATTTTTTCGATCAGTTGAAGGGAGCAACAGTGTTCTCGAAGATTGATCTAATATCGAGATATCATCAGGTACGCATTAGCGAAGATGACATTCACAAGACAACCTTCCAGACCAGGTATGGGCATTATGAGTTTGTTGTAGTTCCTTTCAGTTTGATCAATGCTCTAGCTACATTTATGTGTTTGACGAATAGTGTGGTGTGTCCTTATCTCGATAAGTATGTTATTGTGTTAATTTATTACATATTGGTATATTCTAAAAATGAAGAAGAGCATTCCATAGCAACAGTGTTGATATTGCTAAGAGAGCATCAGTTGTCTGTTAAGCTTAGCAAATGTATTTTCTTTTAGGCAAAGGTGCATTACTTGGGACATGTTGTTTCTAAGGAAGGCATAACAGTGGATACGGAAAATATAAGGGCCATCATTGAGTGGGCAGATCCTAGGAATGTAGATGAGTTAAGGTCCTTCATGGGGTTAGCAGTTTATTGCAGGAGGTTCATTAGGAACTTCTCGTAGATTGCTTATCTTATCACATCATTGCAAAGGAAAGGTAATAAATTTGAATGGACAGAGGAGTGAGAGGCTATTTTTGAGCAATTTAAGCAATTGTTGCCACATGCTCCAATGCTAAATATCGCAGATCCAGAAAAAGAGTTTGGAATATGTACAGATGACCTGGTAGCTTTGAAAGAGAGTACTTGGTGGAGTCCTTATGTAGGATGGATAGGTGGTATGCTATGAGTCACGAAAAATGAATGAGCACAAGTAGAACTATCCAACGTATGATATTGAGTTAGCATAAATCATACATGCATTGAAGATGTGGAGGCACTATCTTCTTGGCAGGAGGCTTGTATTGATGAGTGATCACAGCAGGTTAAGATATTTGTTTGACCAACCAAATTTGAACACCATGTAAGCTAGATGGTTGGCCACGATCAAGGAGTTTGACTTTGAGATTATGTATATTAAGGGTAAAGATAACAAGGTTGCATCTGCTCTTAGCAGGCGAATACAAGAGAATCATATGGCAGCTATGAATTCCCATGGGAAGGATCTACAGGATAGGATATTGCAGGTAAGTCAGGTATATGGAGCTTAGGCACAAATTGCAGCAGAGTACACAAAATGGTACAGGTACAGTTATATGTACAAGTACAAGTAATGGTACATGTATAGGTATAGGTACAAGTGCATAGGATGTGGACTTTCGTCTCACGATAGATGGATTAGTTAGGTTTAGAGACACGATATATGTGCCAGACAGTAGTGAGATCAAGAAGGTGATATTGAGAGAGTTTCATACGAAACCGTATTCGAGTCACCCAGGCTATCAAAAGACATTGACTGCAGTAAAGAAGTTTTACTATTTGACGAATTTGAAGAGAGATGTAGAAGATTTTGTGGTTCGGTGATTGGATTGTTTATAGGTTAATGTAGAATGTAAGCATCCATGTGAACTATTACAACCGATTGCGATTCCATAATGGAAATGGGAGGCCATTTCCATGGACTTTATCACAGGTTTTCTGAGGGCAGTGAGACAACACGATTCCATCATGATTGTTGTGTACATGTTTGAAAAGGTAGCGCACTTCATTCCGATGAAGTCTACATTCTCAACTAGCGATGTAGCACAGGTGTTCATCAAAGATGTGGTCAGATTGCATGGCGTTCCAAAGAATATTATGTCAGACAAGGATGTGAAGTTCACTTCCAAGTTTTATAAGGATTTGTTTGCAAGTTTGAGCATGAAGTTTGCCTTCAACACAACTTATCATCTGCAAACATATGGACAGACAAAGAGGGTAAGCAGGATATTGGAGGATATGTTGAGGATGTATGTGATGCATCATTAGCAAAAGTGGGAAGAGTATCTTCCACTGGTATAGTTCAATTACAACAATTGGTATCATGAATCTTTGAGGATGAGTATGTTTGAAGTATTGTATGGGCGAAGTTGCAATACTCCCATTAGTTGGAGTGATCCAGTTAACAGGGTATTGATTGGGCCGGACATGTTGGCAGAGATGGAACAAGAAATTCAGGTAATCAAGAAGAATTTGCAAGAAACATAGGATAGGAAAAAGAGTTATGCAGATAATAACATGTTGCTTAAGGAGTTTTAGGTTGGGGAATAAGGGTACTTTCACATCAAGCCCAATAAGAGTTCCTTGAGGATTGGATCATGTGCCAAGCTGGCACCCCGGTTTTGTGTACCTTTCAAGATTCTTGAGAGGATTGTGACAATATCCTATCGACTTGCACTTCCTCTGACAGTGAAATTCCATGATGTTTTCCATGTGTCATTACTTAAGAAGTATGTTAAATATGTTGATCATGTGATTAATTGGTCGGTATTGCAGGTGGAGGAAGAAGGAGAATTACAGTCAAAACCTCAACGCATTTTGCAGAGAAATATGCTCATGCTCCGGAATCGAGCAATCGAGCAGGTTAAAGTGCAATGGACACACTTTGGGCCCGATGAAACTACATGGGAGATGGAGGATCAAATGCGGGCTATGTATCCTTCCTTATTCGTTGGTTGAGAGAATGTTTTGGCATGTTTTTTGGTATATGTTGGTATGATGTTTTGGTATATTTACATATGTATATGGATGTAAATAACACCATGATCTATGTTATAAAGCTCCAATAAGCGGTATGGGTGTCATTTCATTATGGTGTTATGTTGTCGTGTTGTCATGTTGGGTTGCTTCTCAGCAGGTTGATAATTATAGATACTACAACGAGATAAGTTATAAATATCCATGGGAAGTATGTGTTGCTATAATAGTCTTGATGGTTGTAGCTATCGTTGAACACTGAGGATAGTGTTCCCCCAAGGGGGAGGGTTCTGTAACAACCCTAGTGAAAATTCCATGTAATAAAAGTTAATAAAGGAAAAATAATAACTAAGGTCATGGGACACGTATTCCAAGTTGAATGTTGGGCAAAACATCCTAGTGCGAGTGATGGTTTATTATGGCTATGGAAATTGGAAAAGGCAATGGCTAAGGCTTTGGAAAGGCAAAGTGGCATTTATTGACATTTGTTTATGAAATTAATGGAAAACAAGAGAAAATGGAGGTGAAAGGTCACAAGTTGTATGTGATGAGGAAAATGAAGGAAAATAATGGAAAATGAAGAAAATAGAGGTCTCATTAATAAAAAGGCTTCTGAGGATCAGTTCATGGTTTTTTTTCTGTGAAAATTTGGAGCTCTCATTCTATTCTCTCTCTCTCCCCCATACTCTTGGTCACTTAGAGTTTATTGGAGCACTCTTAGAGAGTGTGGCATACTTGGAGATTTAGTGCAAGAAGGAAAAGAAAGAGCAGGAAAGTGCAAGAGGACATTGGGATCAACATCTACAGTGGGTTTTGATTGCAGCTACCGAGTTGCATGCATGTTTTCCTCACTATTTTTGGCATGAGTGGTGTATGCATGTAGTTTCTTGGTCATGATTTGTCATTGACATGGAGGATTGCCTGGATTGACATTGGATTTCCCTAGCCTTGCCATTTCCTAGATAACCATGGTGTTGTGGGTTCATTTTTATTATTTGTTTTTAGGTTGGTTCTCATGTTCCTTTAGATGTGGCTTGAGTTATTAGTTCCTGGAGCCTTGGTTGTACAAATGCTCTAGAGCCCTATAACAACTTGGGTTGAGTTACTTGTCCTGGAGCCTTGGTTGGACAAACGTTTTGGAGCCCTTGGTGGGTTGAGTTAGTAGTCTTGGAGCCTTGGTTAGACAAACGCTCTAGAGCCCTGCAACATCTGTGGGTTGAGTTACTGGTCTTGGAGCCTTGTTAGAACTTGGGTGGAGACCAATTTGGTGATGGTTGTGATTTATGACCGTGAGGTGGAATCACTGGTTGAGGGTTGAGGTGATTTGGCCTTTGGAAGCCCTAGTTTGGTTTTGATTGATGAGTTTTATGAGATCCCGCATTCATTCTTTCATTATGGCATGAGGGTGTCTGGTTGAATAGATATTTGGCTCAGCCACATCTATGGTCGGGTGGAACATGGAAGTCCCAAAATTGGTTGCATTTTTCTTATGGCAATAAGATTTATTTTCCTCTTGTATTGATGGGTAAATATGCTTGTTATTATGTGGCTTATATGGTTTTTTATGTGCTTGTCATTTTTGTTGTTTATATGATGGTTATGAATGTGTTTTATGACCATGATGATGTATGACTCTCATCATGTTTTCATTTATAAATGAATGAACAATGTATCTATGACCAAATAGATGATAATGCAGTTAATGTGATGAGGCAACAATGCTTCTTAGCGATTCTCAAATAAGTATGAGACCCCTATGCTCAGATTTGTTATTTAAACCTATAGATTACATATTTGTGACATGTTCGACGAAATTCCTGTCATGGCTAATAGGGGTCCAGTCAAGTCCTTGTTCAAGTGTTTTCTTTTGCATCGTTATTCCGTTGTTATATTTCATTTATGAAAGTGTCATTAAGTTATGGGAAGTGACCTAGTCTATGGGGCTGAAAAAGTGGCTCAAATCCCGGGATGCTAGCACATATATGAGGAAAAACGTCCCTGGACGCATGCATGCCCATGTTGTGGGAGAGCTTAGAGCCTCCCAAACACACCCTTGCCCATATCAAGGGAGCGTCCGGGGGTTTAAAGGTCTAAAAACCCAGTGGGACTCAGGGGATGGTTACCTATGTGGTTGGGATGGCTCCTAGGAGTTTTGTTGCTGATGTGGAAGGTCTGTTTGATGTGTTTATGTTGATTCCACTTCCTTAAGGTCACCTAGGAGGTTGTAACTCTTCGTCACATGTTTACCTCGGTTGGCCAACTACTTGGGTAGATGTAGGAGGAGGGTGTTACATCTAATGACCGATGTTAAAACGTAATCGATGGGAGAGATCATCTCCAAGTCGATTCGTGTGAGTTTCTATAGAATTCTCACCTTTCTCAATTAATTACTATTAATTAATCGATTTCCCCAAGTTAGACTTAGGTATTTTTTAATTATTAATCAATTAATTTAATTGAGCCATCTCTAGGTAGAATTTTCAAAGACGATTTTTGGGTTTTGGAAAACTCTTGTTTTTTAGCCTCTCTGCAGTGTATCAAGACTAGAACATCATTCGATGCTATAAAAAATAACACTCCCTCTTAGCAAGTAAGGTGTTCTCTCTAATGTTGCACAACTTCCACAACACCCTGTATATGCATCATCCTCCCATACACGCTGCTGATGTATGAAAACAATAGTTGTCTACTGTTGTCCATCAACCACTGAACTGACTCTAATCCATATGCTATTGACTATAGATGAACCATGTTGCATCTATGTTGCTGTTGAAATTGCATTGTACATCATGTATTGTTGCAAACTCTACATCTGCACTGCAACCCAACTAACACTTCCTCTCAACTGTTGTTGTTGCTACTGCAATTGTTGCAACTGAGAAGCATCCAAACAATTGAATCAATTATGTCTTCGTATTGTAACTGTCTCATGAGTCTCTAACTACTAGTAACCTCTGCACTTTCCACTGGGAAATTTGTATTGTTTTTTACTCTGCTATTGAGCCTCCTACTTTGCTATCAACATTTATCTACACTCTAGAGCATTTGACTGCCACTAGTCTGCAACTGTCACTCTGGAATCTGATTGCATCAAATGATATTGATCCTCCTGCTACTAAAAACCATGGGACCTTGCAGAAAGGGTAATGATACATGAGGAACCACCATCCGATGCTCACCTCAATGGACCCTGCCCAAATCTTTATGCAACTCTAGGACTAAAGCTCCATATCGCCCCACCTCACTCTTGAAGGTATAACTACGTACATGGTGAAATCTTCCTCCAAACTAGAGAACAAGTTGTCTATCTCTACGGATGCTACTGCTTGATCCTACTTCTCTTGCTTTTCCTTCTTTCTCTGAGGAGACTAAGTATTGTAGTCGCCAAACTCGCCACACCTGAAGCACTTGATCTTAGATATATCCCTTTTCTTTTTCTTCTCTTCCTGCGAGCACTATCCTTGACTGGGACCTTTTGCTTTCCCTTTTGATGCAAGGGCCACATTGTATTCCTCCTTCACACCTTTCAATCCCTTGCTACTACTTCCACTAATGGATATATTTACTAGAGATCGCCTCATCTCTTCATGATGCAGGTCTGACCACATCTTGTCCCACCTTGGTAATGTGTCTTGTCCCAAAATACCTTGGATGAAGATTTCCCATTCCTTAGAGACATTTTTCAGGGCCAAACACACAAGCTTTCATCTAGAGGCACCTCTCCTATGGTTGCAAGCTCATCCCAGATATCTTGAAGTCTCGTGAGAAAGGGATCAATGCCTTCACCTTTTTACATTTAAATGCTCCTCAACTTTTCTTTCAAGAACATCTTCCGTTGCTCGGAAGGATTCTGATATAGCCCTGAGAGAAGTACCACATCTCTTTGGTTTTATTCTTTTCATATATATGTGAGACTATATGATCCAAGACTCCATCCAGGATCATCCACTTCACCTTGGCCATTTATTTCCTAAATTTTTTCAGCTGCTCTGCATTAGTAGGTTTTGCCACAATGTTTTTTCATAGGTTTTCAGGTCGTGCTCATCTAACATGAAGGGCATCCTGGCCTTCCAAATGATATGGTGAAAGCTCCCTCCAACATGTCCTGATCTCTAAGCCCAATTATGGCCATCTCGGAAAAAACTCAACTTGTAAAGGAAATATCCATCTTTCTCCTGCTCTGCTATTCACACTCCCTTATGGATTGAGAAAATATGCTTGTTACAATTGGAAATATTGGATTTCTGAACTTGAAACCCTTTGAAATAAATTCCCTCTAGGTGTGCACTTTATTTTCCACCCATCACCGAATATGCTCTAGAAAACTGTTGCAAACCCTTTGTGCCTAGACAAGAAAATATTATTTGCGAAAGTATTGAGTTGCTACTTTCTTGATTGTTGGAATTGCTTCACCTGAAAAAATTGAACTTTCCTGCAACTGCAACTAGAAAACGAACCCTTGGCCAACAATTTGCACTTCCTGTATAGGCACTGCGCAACCCCAAAAAATTTCAGCGTGTGACTCCTTTGAACAAAAAAAATTTCTCTCTTCCCACACAAATCCAGCTTGTAAATACATATATATATATATATATATATTTTTAATTAAAGATTAACGCATTATAATTTGAATAACCTTTCAATTTCAAAGTTAGTAGATAACTATCACTTTATTATGAATAGGGTAGTTGCAAAATTAAATTTATTTTCTTTATCAAAATTTTCACTGCCTTTCTTTAAAGGGCAAAAGATATTTGAGGGGCATTAAAAGCTTCAAATTTGAAGCCTAGTTAGAAGCTGCTATAAAATTGCTCAATGAGGTTTCTTAATGTGTCAATGTTACATGTATAAGGAAAATGACAATGCAAGAGCCCATTATTTGTCAATTTACTTAGTAAGGCTTTAGATTTTAATTGATATAACCATGTAGTGGGCATGGACTTGGCAACATATAAGACTTGTGAATATCAAAGTGGTGAAAGTAGTGATCTAGTGTGGCATAGCTCACAATCGTCACCGCTAAATAATACTCGTTGTCATAAGGTCGTCATGATGAATAATGATACTAAATTGGATTTGTAGTCTTATGTCACATTCTTATAATTGCAGATACTGCTCTATTGTATTCGTTGTTTTCATTCTATAATTTTAGCAAAAGAATGTAGTGTATCGTTTGCAATTTTTTCCAACCATGCATATGAAATATAATATAACCTTATAAACAAATTTAAGAAGAAATACAACAAATCTAAGCTATATAAGAATCAACAAAAAGATAGGTTGAATTCTCTCTCTTTCTCTGCTTATATCTAGTTTTAATTTTTAAAATTTGTTAAAGTTAATCTCAAAGTTATCCAAATTTAATTTGCTAACCATAACTACTTCTACACATCTTAAAATATTTTCATTAATGACTTGACTATGGACTTGCCAATATCTCCTTATGAGTACTATTGTTTTGTATCCCCTCTTCCTTCCCTATCCACTAATTGTTTTAGATGTAACAATATATTCTAAACAAATGCTTATGCTTTATTGTTTTTGTTTTTTTCTTCTCTAGTAACAAGTCTTTATGCCTTCAACATATGTAATGCAACATATATCTTTAGAAGAGGGTTGATATGTGTAAGTTAAGCCCAAAATGTTTAAGATTGGGCACAATATGCATAAGAGGGATGGAGTATCATAACTATTTATATTAATCTATTCCTATTAACCTAGCTAAGGTAATTATGATGAGCCTTGTATAAGACAAATTCAAGAAGATTAATTGAAATTAATACTAATAATTCACTTATGGTCATTAATAACTAAAGAAAAATGCGAGTAAGAGGAATATCTATTAGAAAAAGTTTGTAATTACTAGTACAATACCTTAAACAACAATGACAATAATAGTAGTCCCAATGACAACAATCTTAAGTAAAGATATACAAAACCAATTATAAACAATAGGGGTGCTCCCCTCTGAGCCTAATTCGCCCAACCTTTGATTTGAGGGTCCACTGAGCCCACAAATAGTGATACTATGCCATTTTTTTTTCTTCCAAATGGTTTATTTCCACTTTCAAGCCCCAATGACTAAAGCATTCATATTCTCTTAGACTTGTTTGCATTAGTCCTCGCCATCTCGTAGAAACCAAGAAGTAAATGCAACTCTTCTTCCATGATCCACCTCTTCTTTTATTCACACAAAACTCTTCACATGTCCCCGCCCCCCCCCCCCCATAAATAGAACAATTAAAAATAACCAATAACATTAGAATTTAGGCTTATGCGATCCATATTATGAACGTTGAGAGATATTTCAGTAAAAATCAGATAAGAGACTTTTAGTTGACGTGTTTAAAACCAACTAGTATGGTTCATCTTCAGGACAAGATGAGGAACCAGATCTTGGCATCAAATTAAATAGATGAAGATAATGTTTACTAGCCTTCATGAATATAACGACTAATTTTTGATTAAATATATATATATATATATATATATATATATATATATATATATATATATATATATATATATATATATATATATATTATTTATAATAAATATATATTGAAAAAAAAACATTTAATAAATAACTGAAAATAATTAATATATTAAAATTATTATTTATAATACATTGTTTTACTCAAATAAAGACCTAACCCAATAAATAAAATGAATAAAAATAAGAAAATGAAAAACCAACTTTAAAAATATAAAATATAAATTAAATAAAAGAAATAAACTCAAGTGGTTAAATGTGACATGCACCTAATTTCCTTCATTATAGAGTTGTACATAGTTTGTTCAATAATTAATTAACTAATGGCTATTTTCTTTATCACTTTTTAACCTAAACATCTATTACTTATTAGATAAGTGCACATACTTTATTATTTTAGCATATACTCATTGATACTCTTATAATGCAATAATACTAATGTACAAAATTTAGGTTGTGTGCATGCAACTACCATGTGTGGCATGTCGATCTTGCATGTGCACTACTACTCAACAATAAATATCCCCAACACTATATGTTTTTGCAAGATGCAAATGCAAGTTACTTCTGATTAAAACAATAATTGCACCATTAAATACAAGTAGATGTTATCACACCCCTATTATACTACATGCTCATTTTTTCATGAATGTAAGGGGATAACAAAATAAGAAAACATACAACTCATACACATTTCACCACGACTTCATTAATACTTTACCATTCACAACAACTCACTATCCATCTAGGTCTTTTGAATGGTTTTATTTTCCATGACATAGGTCCTTTGTTGAGACTAGCTTTTTATATGTCAATTTCGAGGATGATTTATTGGTATGGTTGCAAGTTGAAGCTATAATGGTAGATAGGGTTAGATGAGAATAGAGTTGGACAAGGTTGATTTTTGTGTGTTGAGGTTTTATCAACTTGTGAATTCAACTAAGGGGCTTGGTTCAAAGATGAATTTTTATGGTGTGTTTTTTATATATCAATAAATGGATTAAATACTCTTGTCAGTACATGTGAAGAGGTGACTGTTGAGATTGCAACAAGATGATGAGCTTAGTGGAAAGAAGTCGCCTTCGTTAAGTGGGCCCGCAGGCTATTTTTGGCGCAAAGTCTATTTTTAGACATATGGATCATGTTCTATGAGTTGCAGGATGTTATTTGTGGATGGTTGGTCAAGTCGGAAAAAATAGATGGACTTCTATTTTTAGACGTATTGGGCGGAATCTATTTTTAGATTGCACATCTAAAAATAGATATGTCGAATATTATTAGCTCTTAATAATATTTGGACTATAAAAATTATCTTATTCTCTTGGAGCACTTCAGTTAAGTGCACAGATGTGGCACAGGAGCTGACAGAAGGAATTGCGTTATTCCTAAGGGTTAAGTGGAGCTATTTCATGGATACTTCAAATAGAACCCGTACGCAGTTTGGTGGAGTTGATCGAGGAGTTAATGGCTGGAGTTGTGTCTACCACCATGAAAAAGATAGTCGAGCGCTTGTATTTAGTCTAACCGATTAATACTGATAGATGGTGTGAATTAATAATTAATTCACTAATTATAAACTCATTAATCAACTAAAGAATACATCAGTTAACTTCAGTGCATGGACAGTTTCAGTGGAGACCAGTGCAGAGATAGGTGAAAGAGCAGGTTAACTATTAGTTGTGACTATATTGTTACATATTTGCAACAACCAGTGATTGGAGGAGCCCATGAGGATTGCGCAGTACAAGCCAGGTGGTTCAAGTTATTTAATGAGCCATCCTACAACATTGATTACGCAATAGAGGCTGGCTATTAGGTGGCAGAGATTGGAGCATGTGTTTTGCTAGATTTAGCTTGATTAGTGTGTAGAAATTGGAGGTTATGCTGAGAGCTTGTGAGGAGATTTGTACAATGATTGTTACATGATCTCTATGACATATAATATACAGATAGTTGGGGTTTTCAGCTTTAATCTTTCCCATGAAATATTGTGTTCATATGTGTGAATTTTGATGGTTTTAATGTGCGCATGCAATTGATTTTATTTCCGCATGTAATGATCAATGGTAGAAGAGATTCTGTATTGTGCATGAAGCTAAAATAGTGTGTGATCAGGGGAATCTCGGTGAATAATATATCAGTTATTCAAAATTTCTACAGTGACAGTTCCAATGTGTGATAGATAGGTGTAAGTGTTAGGGTAGGTAGGATGGAGAAATCATTTTCATAACCATTTTACTCATTAGTGGTTCTTGGGGTCTCAAATTATACCAAACTAGTAAGTAGAACATTTTTTAATGCCCCATGTTCAAGCTTTGAAGTATTTTATTTTGTTGTTGATGTCAAGTTTCATGGTGAATTAGAGAGACTAGGGCTTGACATTGACCCATAATTCCATGAGATTAATTTTTGAGGTGGATGCAACATAGAATGAAGGGTGCATTAACTATGTGTGAGGGTCTCATGTGGGCAAAGCCAAGGTCAATGTGTATCTTTGGTTTTAGTATCCTCAACAATTTATGAATCATAAAAGGCAACTAGTAGATAATTTTTCTCAAAAGAGGATGTTAGAACCATTTGATCTTTTTCTAGAGGCCCCTCTTTTATAGGTGAAGCGATCAAAAGTCCTATAGCTAATAATATCGAAGGGATCCTTGAAAGTAGTGGTAGAGGAAGGGTCAAACAAAAAATAGAAGAAAAGTGTTAAATTGAATGGATTGTTGATCATGCTAATGTTACAACATGACATTTGTATTAATGAAATTGTAACATCCCCAGGTTAAAATTTCAAGTAATAAAAGTTAATAAAGGCGAAATAAGACCACGATCAAGGGACACTTATTCCAAGCTGAATGTTGGGAAAAATATCCTAGTGGGCATCAATTGATGTGTTTATGGCTAAGGGAAATTGGAAAAGGCAATGGAAAAGACTTTGAAAAGGCAAAAATGTATTTTTGGCATTTATTTAATGAAAATAAAGGAAATTAGGAGAAAAGAAAGGTGAAATGTCATAGGTTGCATCTGAGGAGGAAATTGAAGGAAAACTAAGGAAAAATCAAGAAATTAGAGGCATAAATAATAAAAATACCTCAGAGCATCAATTGGTAGCCTTTTGTCAACCAGTTTTGGAATTGGTTTTAAAGAGGAGAAGGAAAGCAATCAAGGAAGGAAAGGCAAGGAAAGTAAAGGAAGGACAAGGAAAGCAAGGATCAAGTAAGGAAAAGTTGGATCAAGCAGCTTCAGCAGGAATACTTATAGGTAACAGGTTGTATGTATGATTTCCTAGTTGGTTTTGGCATGCATGGTATATGCATGTGTATATTTAGTTTATTTGTTGTCGGTGGCATGGATTTTGTCTGGTTTGACAGTGGGTTTTAGCCTTACCTTTCCATTTCTGGATATCCATGGTGTGATGGGATTCTTTCTCGGTTGAGCTTTGGATTTTCGGAAGGTTTTGAATTCAGGTGAGGTGGTCTCAGAAAAATCCCAAGGGTTGGGGGTGGAGATGGTTTTCTTTGGGAAGCCCTAAATAGGTGGGTGGAGATAGGAAAATTCCTCAAGGGATGGTGAAGGAATTCTGAGGCATCCAAGCTCAGTTTGGCTTTGTGATCTCCGCACCGGTTTAGGTGAGATCACAGTATGGTGAGGGTGGAGGTGGTTTAACCTCTAGATTCACTTTCTTTTTATGGATTGGTTTATCCCATGAGATCCCATATTCATGCTTGGAATATGACACAAGGGTGATTGGCTGAAAGAAATATTTGGTTCAACCCAATCTATGGTCAGGTGGTACGTGGAAGTCCCAGACTTGGTTGGATTTTGCCTATGTTTAATAAGAGATAAGTTTCTCTTGCTTTTGATGAGTAAATGCACTAGTTACTATGTGGCTTTAATGGTTGTTCTATCATTGTTATTTATCTGGTTATATGTTGGTTATAAGCATGATTTTATGGCAGATCTTAGTCATGACTCTCATCATGTTTTTACTTGTACCCGAATCAACAATGAATGCAAGCCCTAATTGGTGTTATGAAAACTATTGAGAGATGAAATTTTTCATTCTTGTTAAACCTCGAATAAATTTTCAGATCCTTGTGTTCAATTATGCATTCATGACCTGTAGGTTGCATGTTTACCAAGTTTTTTATGGAATGTCAGTCTCGGTTGGGAGAGGTCAAGTCAAGTTTTGGTTTATAAGCTTTGTTTATATGTCATTCATCATTTCTGTAAGTTTTATTGAGTTTTGGGCAGAGGCCTGAGTCCTAGCCCTGAAAAAGTGGCTAAGAATTCAAGGTAGCTAGCATAGAATTAATTGGAAAAGTCCACAGTCGTTGGCAGACATGCCTGTGGGAGCGATTGGAGAGCTATTGTTGCTTGCATGCCTTCGCAAGGGAGTGACTCAGGCCTTAGTTCAGTGAAAAAGAGAGTTATCTCAAAGGTTGGACACCTAGAGGGGTTGGGTTGCTCCTGGAGTTCTTGTAACACCTAAGGGAAGTCAGTAAGTTCTTAAGTTGTTGATTCCATTTCCTTAAGGTCATTTAGGAGGTTGAGTCTTATCATAGTGACTCTTAGCTCATGTTTACCCCGAGAAAACTAGTGAAAGTGGGTAAATGTTGGAGGAGGCGTTACAAAAATCATCAGAATGGTAACTAAGGAGGTGGTTGATAAATTTATGGGTAAAAGGATGTGAGAACTGGGCTTAAGGGAATGGATGAAGGAATCATGTGATCCAGGTGGATATCAGTGGCCGCCCACCTCTTCCACTGACTTGATGGTTTTCTATATATATATATATATATATATATATATATATATATATGTATTTTTTTTTTATATGGTTTTTTAGGTCCCAAACTTTTGGGACTATTCTGAGGCCCGAAATTATGATTTTTGGCCATTTAGAAGACAAACAATGGCGTTGGAAAACCCCAATCCCAAACAACAGTTGTAATCATCAAATAGTTCTTTCCAATCAGATACTATGTGCCCAAAACAAACATTGTATGTAAAAGTTGATCCCCTAGGAAGTTGATGTACCAACTACCTTGGGGCTCATAAGTATTTTAGAGCTTCATCTTCCAGGGTTAGAGTTTTTGACCTCTAGGGTTCTCTCTTTATGTTAAAAGGTTATTATTCCTACTTCTTGTAATAGATTTTTGTGAATGCGTGTAGTCGTTGTCTCTCTCCATTAAGAGATAACTAGCACCATTCATGGAATTTGTGTTTTATGGTATTCTATTATTTTATTTATCAACAGAAGTTGGGTTTTCACTATATTATTTTGCTCTCTACTATATTTCCCAGTGTGTGTTCCATTTCCTTTCCTACATTTCATTTTGGCCCTTGTACAAATTTGATCAGTCTTATCAGAGCAATATGCTTCTTCTTGTTTCTTAGTACATGTCCCGATGAGGTAAAAGTACACAAATTTGGGTCTCAAGATAGTTTCACTTGGGAACGATCACTCTCCCCAACCCAAGTGGCTTCCCATGACAAAATAAAAGAGAGATGACAAAGCAAAAGATCCTATCAAGTTGTTGCTCAAGGAAGCACTCACTCGACAAAGGAATAAGATGATGGGCAATCTCGCCCAGATCCTTTGATGGATGCCAACAACAGTTGAGGCACATTTAACAAGCAATAATTTTGGGGGTGCAACACCCTTCAAAGTAAACATTAACTTCAGTATCCCCCTTTTATTTGAAGGCCAAATAGATATATATGCTTTCCAGAAATGGTTAAATTTGTTAGAGGGCTATTACTTTGTCCCAAAAAATGTTGGCAATGAGAAGATCACCTTCGCACTCCTGAATTCCCTTCTCTACATCAAATATTGGTGGAATATTACTAGGAGAGACACAACAAATATGACTTTATAATATTCAGTTAAAGACCCACTTGGTTGCTTTTGTTGATGCCCTCAAGGAGGAATTATACCTTGTAAGGAACTATGATGATCAATACACGAAATGGACAACTCTATGACAAGAGAGAGACCAGATAGTGCTAGAGTACACCAATATTTTCCATGCCTTGTGCTTGAATTTGGGTATAAGAGATGTTGAGCAACACTTGGTTTTGAAGTATTGTAGTGGCTTATATAGGTACATCCAAACAAAGATGGATTTCTTGGACATCTCCTCGTAGGGAGATACTTATCAAAATATTGTGAAAATTAAGCAGAAATTGAAGCAGATAAATAAGAGGGAGTTTGGCTCCACAAATCCACTGCAACAAAATCCTGGAAAAAGTGGCTTTTTCTCATAGAATAAGGGACAAAGCAAGGAGATAAAATCTCAAGATAACTAGCCCAAATCGCAAGTGAAGAAGGGTAATGAGATGTTGAAGAAGGGCATTGGAAAGTGGTGTGAGTTCCACAAAAGCCCCTAACACAATAGTAAGGAATCCCACTCGAAACAATCATTGTTGGCTCAAACATCTAATCTTCCATGTTTCTTGTTTAAAGACTGTGACTAGTGAGAATATCCTAGTCTAAACTATTCAACCAAAGATTAAGAAAGAAGGGAAAATAACATTAGAACTATAAACAATCTTGGAAACAAGGACTGAGCAACTGAGAAATCGAGCAATTAAGTACCTCATCACATGGAAGAACCTAATAGTGGAAGAAGCAACATGGGAAGATGAGTTATTCATGCAAAAACACTCGCGAATAATCAAGTGTTGAGGACAACACTTCTTTGAAGGGAAAGGGCCTGCTAAGCCCTGCATAAGTCCCATGTAGCCTTAAAACCCCTTATTAAGCCCTAGATATTGAGATATTACATTTCTATTATTATATTGTTATGTAGTATAGAACCTAGCATGGTTCCATTTTATTATAATTGTACACTTTGTCTCCTATATATATTATAAGGAGAGCTAGTCTTAGAATCATCAAATCTTGTCTTGTACACTGTATTCATTGTAAAATGAGGTTTCCCCCTTGAAGAGGACTGTAATTGTTGGTTTCTTATCATTTTTAAGGCATAAGGTCCATAATGTTGAGGGATTTAACGATGAGTGATTTTTCTGTTAGAGTTATGGTGGATAGGGTGACATTGAGAAACATGATGTGGTTCTAGAGAAGAAGTTCTAAAGTGACTAACCCTAAGGATTAACAATATGAAGAAATTCCAACTTTGGAAGAAGCAACAAAAATTGAGGCGGATCATTGAAATTCAATGCATTTTTACATAGTATTATTAATGTTACTGTTTGTATGACCATTTTCCTACTATACCTATTTGGTATTTGGTAATATATGTTAGAATACAATGCTTTGTACTTGAATAAGTCTATTTTTGTTTAAAAATTATTGTCGATTTTTTAGAACTTTTATACCATACTTTGGTATTTGGTAATATATGTTAGAATACAATGTTTTGTACTTGAATAAGTCTATTTTTGTTTAAAAATTATTGTCGATTTTTTAGAACTTTTATACCATACTTTTAACCACTTTAACTACATTTGTATCTAATACAAATTCTCTATATATAACCAAATTTCAGTAATAATTACAAATCTAAAAAACAAACTTACACATCAAATTTGACAATTTTAATATTTTAATTATCCATTTTCACAATTCCAAAAATATATTAACAATCATCCAAAATTTTATTACCCATTAATTAATTATTATAGTTGGTCTGTTATACATTTTAGAAACATAAAATATTTTACCATAATCTGACAAAAATTATAACTCTAAAACATATAGTAGTTAGACATATAATAATTACAAACACGTAAATAACTTAACTTTAGCATGCCCCCACATCACCTTCCTTTGAACTTTACATTACATCATGACACTACCTTTCTTTGACGACTATAAATATTAAGAAAGCAAAAATCACCAAGGAAGAGTTAGCTCGTCTTTTATGGCGAGCAGTCGCATCCCAGGAACATAATAAATACACACTCTGTAACAATAAATATATTCACCCATAAAGTGCACCGTGCAGCTCCTTTGAACATAATAAATATTTAAGAAGGAAGAATTCGATTGTCTTTTATTGCACTCGCATTCAATAACAGTTGTACCACCACAACGAGAATCAATGCAGATTTTTTTAAGAGTATTTTGCAGAGATACCAAATTTATTTGTTGTTAAATTATAATAGATTTATTTTATTTTATTATTACTCTAATGTGTTTAATTTGATATGTTTTTAAATTATAATGGAGTTTGTTTGGGGCTATATGATGTATGGTAGGGTGTTTTAGTTTCATTTAGAATTTATGGTTGAGTTACATAAGTAGTTTTAATAATGATTTAGTTAAAAGGAATATAATAGTTAAAAAGAGAGATTAGATATTAATTTTGGGATTCAATTATGTTAAGTAAGTCATTCATTTATGATCATTTTGATGAGAGGTAGTTGTAATAGACTAATTTCTCATGGATTTTTAATAGTATATTTAACACTCATTGCATCGGCTGAAGAAGTGGGATTGACACTAGTGAAATGAATCACATAATGTCAAGCATCCTAGAATGCCTCTGGCTTAAGCGTGCTTAATTGTGGAGTTTTCCCCACAATCAAGCCCACTTAGCTTGCTACCCCATTTGCAAAACATTAGCAAGTATTGTGCCTCATGAACCATTCAAGTAGAACTCCCTTTACTCTTTGTATTTAAGCATGAGGGGTTTCCGCAGTTCATTATATTAGATATCATTTTTGGGATTCAACCGTGTTAAGTAAGTCATTCATCTATGACCATTTTGATTGAGGGGAAAAATCCACAGTTAAGCGCACTTGAGCCGGAGGCGTTCTGGGATGGGTGACCTCCTAGGAAGTCCTGGTTACCGGGTGCAAGCCTTGGAAGTGATGATTGATGCTATGTGATTCATTTGACTAGTTTCAATCCCACTTTCACTAGATGAATGAATTACTTAATACAGTTGAACCCCATAAATGATATCTAATATAATGCACTGCGGAAACCCCTCATACTTAAAGAAAGATTAGGTTAAAATCATATTTGGATTTGGAAAAAAATTATAAATTTCTTTTAATTAATTGACAACCATTATAATTATTTGGGTTTTGACAAACTCATAAAGCACTAACCATCTTATAAGAGTGGTAGCTTATCTAAAAATGTCATAAAACTTTAGATAAAACATGAATAAAGTTATCGCACAAATTATTTGTTTAAATATAAAAATCTTTTAATAAAATAATTTATGAATTCTAATTTTCTTATTAAAAAAAAGAATCACATTAGTAGAGTTTTTATATATATATATAGTTTATATATATATATATATATATATATATATATATATATATATATATATATATATAGTTACAACAAAAGAAAATATCTAGTTACATTACAATTAGGGGTAATATTTGACTTCATGTATGGGATAAATGTTAGATGATACCAAAAAGCATATGATCTCATTAGGGATAGGTTTAGTGATGACCACAATGGATATTTGCATTCTTGTAAATAATATCTTGGTTAACAACCTATTTTTTGTCATGGAGTAAGACTTGGTCTTGGAGTAAGACTTTAAAACAATGTTTGATTGGCTAAGTGTTCATCTTCCTAGAACCTAAAAAAATAAGTTCATAGACCAAGACACATAGGAATATGGTAGGAGTGGAACTTTGCTCCCTTATGGGCCATCAATGGATAATTTTAGATGGCATGGTTTTCCTTTAGTAAGAATAATGACTCAACCCACATTTGTGAATTGCAACTAGTGATGGAATCCTCTTCTCAGTGCTAGTTGACCACTGAGTTATATAGGTTTTGCTACATTCCAATAAAAAAGAGTTCATGAAAATTCTTAAGAACATGAAATGTTTAACATAATTATCAAATTCATTAAAAGAACACTAATTATTTACAAGATGGTTACATCAGGGTAGATATGTTTTTATAGACCTTTTACTACATTCCATTAAAAAAGAGTTGATAAAAATTCTTAAGAACATGAAACGTTTAACATAATTATCAAATTCATTAAAAGAACACTAATTATTTACAAGATGGTTACATCATGGTAGATATGTTTTTATTACTTTCCTGAAGTATAACTACTTCTTGTGTTCGAGTACTCTTTTATTATCAAAATTTTATTATTATTATTTTTGTGTGTAATATCTGTCTCTCGATTTCTATTAATAATCATAATAGAGTAGAATTACATTTGATGTTCTTTGAAAACCATGTTAACCTGGTCAGAAGACCCTAACTTTCTGACAAAAGAAGGACAACATTTCTTAATAACATGACACAATGGTTGACTTACAAGCACAAAAGATTCAAAGATTATTAAATAGATATTATATCATTTTATTCATAATAACAAAGAAATTATGTAATTAGATTTTAAATATGTGTGGCTCTAATGCAACACATTACTGTGAGTGGGAGATATTCCTTTATGCCATAGGAAATTTGATGTAGGGTTGTTCTAGATTCTTCTTCGATTTCTATTCATTCTTTTATTTCCTTTCCCAACTTCCCATAATGTTATATTATGTTAGTTAATTAATTGAGGGTCCATGGTGCATCTATAATATGACTTTGATATAGTTTTTTAAGGTTACAATGATTTCCATGCATTGATTTTCAAATAAGTGGTTAGAAAAAAATAGAATGAATTAGTGTAATCATGCAACATCTTTCCCCTTCTAATAGATTATTTGATATAATTTGATAATAGAAAATTGTGTACTCATGTAACATCTTTCCCCTTCTAATAAATTATTTGATATAATTTGATAATAGAAAATTGTAATTTCAACTATTCTCATCTAAACAACTCTATAATGCACTAAAACTTATAATCTTTTAACACTTATAAAAAAGCTCACCAAAACATAAAGGTTGTTTGCTAGAAGATCAACTTACTCCAAAGAAAATCCATTTGGAGACCAGAATTTTTTTTTAAATGGTGTGAACATTTTTACAACCGTCATGACAACCTACAACCCACTATCATGTACAAACATCAACACATGAAAAAACACAATGGCAAAATTATAAAATACATTTTTTTTATAAAATATTTAAAATATTCTTTCATAAATAATAAAATTTATAATTAATTTAGTGATAGGTTTTTATAGGTTTTGCTACATTCTAATAAAAAAGAGTTTATGAAAATTCTTAACAACATGAAACGTTTAACATAATTATCAAATTCATTAAAAAGAACACTAATTATTTACAAGATGGTTACATAGGGTAGATATGTTTTTATTATTTTCCACAAGTATAATTACTTCTTGTGTTCAAGTACTCTTTTATTATCAAAATTTTATTATTATTATTTTTTGTGTGTAGATATGTTTTTATTATTTTCTGAGGTATAACTACTTCTTGTGTTCAAGTACCCCTTTATTATCAAAATTTTATTATTATTATTTTTGTGTGTAATATCTGTCTCTCGATTTCTATTAATAATCAAAATAAAGTAGAATTACATTTGATGTTCTTTGAAAACCATGTTAACCTGGTCATAAGACCCATAACTTTATGACAAAAGAAGGACCACTTATCTTAACAACATAACACAATGGTTGACTTACAAACACAAAAGATCTGAAGATTATTAAATAAATATTATATCATTTTATTCATAATAACAAAGAAAAATTAGGTTTTAAATACCCGTGGCTCTAATCCAATACATTGTTGTGAGTGGGAGAGATTCTTTTATGGCATACGAAATTTGATGTAGGGGTGTTTTGGTTTCTTCTTCGATTTGTATTTATTCTTTTATTGCCTTTCCCAATTTCCCATAATGTTATACTATGTTAGTTAATTAATTGAGGCTCCATGGTGCATCTACAATATGACTTTGATACAGTTTTTTTTTTACCTCACAAGATTTCTATGCATTGATTTTCAAATAAGTGTTTACAATAAGTGGTTACAACGAAATAGAATGAATTAGTGTAATCATGTAACATCTTTCCCCGTCTAATAGATTAATTGATATAGTTTGATAATAGAAAATTGTGTAATCATGTAACATCTTTCCCCTTCTAATAAATCATTTGATATAATTTGATAATAAAAAAGGTACAATTTCAACCATTCTCATCTAAACAACTTTATAATGCAGTAAAGCTTATAATCTTTAACACTTACTTATAAATAAAACTCACCAAAACACAGAGGTTGTTTGCTAGAAGATTAACCTACTCCAAAAAACTCTATAATGCACTAAAACTTATACTATTTTAACACTTACTTAGAAAGAAATCTCACCAAACCATAAAGGTTGTTTGCTAGAAGATAAACTTACTCCAAGGAGAATCCATTTGAAGACCACAAATTTATTATAAACGGTGTAAACATTGTTACAACCGTCATGACCACTTAGATGAATGACAACCTAAAGCCACTATCATGTACAAACATCAACGCATGAAAAAACACAATGGCAAAATTATAAAATACATTTTTTTCATAAAATATTTAAAATATTCTTTTATAAATAATAAAAAAACTATAATTAATTTAGTGATAGGTTTTTATAAGTTTTGCTACGTTTCAATAAGAAAGAGTTTATGACAATTCTTAAAAACACGAAACATTTAACATAATTATAAAATTCATTAAAAGAACACTATGGTTACATCAGGGTAGATATGTTTTTATTATTTTAGTGAGGCATAATTACTTCTTGTGTTAAAGTACTCCTTTATTATCAAAATTGTATTATTATTATTTTTGTGTGTAATATTCATCTCTTAATTTTTATCAATAATCAGAATAGAGTAGAATTACATCTGATATTCTTTGAAAACCATGTTAACCTCTTCTATCTTTCTAACAAAAGAAGGACCAACAACATGACACAGTGGTTGACTTACAAGCACAAAAGATCCGAAGATTATTAAATATATATTATATCATTTTATTCACAATAACAAAGAAATTCTGTAATTATATTTTAAATATCCGTAACTCTAATGCAATACATTGTTGTGAGTGGGAGAGATTATTTTATGCCATAGAAAATTTGATGTAGGGTTATTCTGGTTTCTTCTTCGATTTCTATTCATTCTTTTATTCCATTTCCCAATTTCCCATAATGTAATGTAATGTTATGTTATGTTAGTTAATTAATTGAGGCTCCATGGTGTATCCACTATATATATATATATATATATATATATATATATATATATATATATATAATATTTACAGTAAGTGGTTACAACAAAATAGAATGAATTAGTGTAATCATGCAACATCTTTCCCTTTCTAATAAATTATTTGATATAATTTGATAATAGAAAATTGTGTAACCATGTAACATCTTTTCTCTTCTAATAAATTATTTGATATAATTTGCTAATAGAAAATTGTAATTTCAACCATTCTCATTTAAACAACTCTATAATGCACTAAAACTTATAATATTTTAACACTTATAAAATAAAGCTCACAAAAACACAAAGGTTGTATGCTCGAAGATCACCTTACTCCAAAGAGAATCCATTTGAAGACTAGAAAATTTATTCTAAATTGTGTGAACATTGTTACAACTTTTATGACAACCTACAACCCACTATCATGTACAAACATCAATGCATGAAAAAACACTGACAAAATTATAAAATACATTTTTTTTAATAATATATTTAAAATATATATATATTTTTATAAATAATAAAAATTATAATTAATTTAGTGATAGGTTTTGATAGGTTTTGCTACATTCAAATAAAATAGAGTTTATGAAAATTCTTAAGAACATGAAACGTTTAACATAATGATCAAATTCATTAAAAGAACACTAACTATTTACAAGACTGTTACATTAGGGTGGATATGCTTTTATTATTTTCTTGAAGTATGATTGCTTCTTGTGTTCAAGTACTCCTTTATTATCAAAATTTTATTATTATTATTTTTGTGTGTAGATATGTTTTTATTATTTTCCTGAGGTATAATTACTTCTTGTGTTCAAGCACTCCTTTATTATCAAAATTTTATTATTATCATTTTTGTGTGTAATATTTGTCTCTCTCGATTTCTATTAATAATCAAAATAGAGTAGAATTACATTTGATGTTCTTTGAAAACCATGTTAACCAAGTGAGACCACTCGTAATTTTTTTTAAAAAAGGAGGAGGACCAAGTATCTTAACAACTTGACACATTGGTTGACTTACAAACACAAAAGATCAGAAGATTATTAAATGTATATTATATCATTTTATTCATAATAACAAATAAATGATGTAAATTAGATCTTAAATATTGACTCTAATGCAATACATTGTTGTGAGTGGGAGAGATTCTTTTATGCTAGCATCAGTTGGCACTGTCTTTTCAGCTATGGGATTTTTGGAAGGTTGGGTGAGCTCATCATTAATTTGAATAAGAAAATGACTGAAATGCAAAAGGCAAAAAATAGGAAACTCATAGTCCCATGACTATTTTTAGTCTAGTGAACCTTAAAATTTCAGAGAAAATTTGATATAAGATTGTTCTGGTTTCTTCTTCGATTTCTATTCATTCTTTTATCTACTTTCCCAATTTCCCATAATATTATATTAGTTAATTAATTAAGACTCCATGGTGTATCTACCATATGACTTTGATATAGTTTTTTTTTTCACCTTACAAGATTTCTATGCATTGATTTTCAAATAAATGTTTACAATAAGTAATTACAACAAAATAGAATGAACTAGTATAATCATGTTACGTTTTTCCCTTCTAATAGATTATTTGATATCATTTAATAATAGAAAATTGTGTAATCATATAATATCTTTTCCAATTATTTAATATAATTTAATAATAAAAAAGTGCAATTTCAACTATTCTCATCTAAAAATATATAATTTACCAAAGTTTATAATCTTTTAACGCTTACTTATAAAAAAAACTCAAAAAAACACAAAAGTTGTTTGCCAAAAAAACTCAATTTACTAAAAAAAAATAAAAATTATTCTAAACTGTTACAACCTTCATGACCACTTAGATAAATGACAACCTACAACCCACCCACTATCATGTACAAACATCAACTCATGAAAAAACAAAATGGCAAAATTATAAAAATATTTTTTTATAAAATATTTAAAATATTTTTTTATTAATAATAAAAACTATAATTAATTTAGTGATTAAAAAAGCTCTAAATAAACAATAAAATGCTCTAAATCATTCATTCATTAATTAGTATAAATGTCATTGTCACATTGTCAATTGACACTTTACCACATGTACGCTGACAAATTTTAAATGTGAGACAAACTTGCCATGAATAAAGGAAAAACTTTTAAGAATTTATAAATTTAAAAAACAAATATATAATACCATCTGTAACGTACTTGGAGTTTGTTCAAATATGCAGATCAAACCTAGCGCCACATAAATCACACTGCAGACACCAACAACCCGCCTAATAGAGGGTCCATTTCACTGTCACTGTCAAGGTCCCAAGTTCCGTTCTCGCCAAACTCCAGTGTCATCATTTAAATTTTGATAACAATGCCAACGAATTTGTAATGGCACAGACTGGCCTCGTTCATGGCTATATAGTCTTCTCGCCGGTCAAACTACCATCGGAACAGGCAATTACAGCGAACCCTGTGCAGAGGTTTTTTTTCTTTTCTCAGACAGGGGCATATTGACACGTTGTAATTCAACCATTGGTTATATCTGTGAAGGTGGGTCCATGGGTAATGCCAGACCATCCACTCGATAAGACTATAAAGGCTACGTGGCAGGGCCCGCTTCCCGGCAGCGTAACTCCCAAGGAACTTCGGGTACGGTAACTCTGTAACTCTTCTGCGGGGCAATTTAAAAGCCCTGATATAGGAAGAATTTTTTAATCGGAAATCGAATTGACGGTCACTATCCTCGGCATGCGGTGCAGGCGGCATATGCGCTGAAAGAAAACAAAGGGAAAAAAAATACTTGACCCTCGCAGAGAGTATACAATACAGTTCGACAACGCGGAAAACAATGTACAGAGCGGGACCGAGCTCTGTCTCGACCATGGACGTTTCCAAGCTGTCTCCAGAATCTGTGTTTGGAACTATGGCGGTTACGTTGGCCGTTTCGATTCTCCATTCAATGATGTAGTTTTCATTGCTGGCCGTGGAGAAAATAAGTCACCTTTAAGGTACGTTTTTATCATTTCTTGAAAAATTTCTTTCTTTTGTTTCTTTCAGTAAAGACGACGCAAACAATGATGCGTATTCGCTGGAAGCAGAAAGGAAATTTCAGTTCTGTATGTGTGTTCGAAATGTGTAGCTTTATTCAAGATTTTGAGCAAAGAAATCGGTTATTCAGTTATAGAGCTGTGCTGTAGGTGATAATCGATTGTTTGAAGGATTTGCATGTCACCGGAAGCTGTTGGACAGAAGAACTTTGAAGAGTATAGAGTTCCTTTCGAGCCACGTTTATTTTCTTCATTTCTTGCAAGAGCTTTTCAGGAAAGGCAATGCAAGCAATGGTGCGTATTGCGTTGAAAGCAGCAGGATAATGTCAGCTCTGCATGCTCGAAATATGCGATTTTGGTTAATCTTTTGTATTTGAAAACATGTAAGTGAGAATATCTGTTGTTTATCTACAGAGCCGTGCTGTAAGTGGTTTTCATCATCTAAAAGATTTGTATTATCAGGGGAAGCTGTTGGAATAGAGGATTTTTGAAGAGTTTGGATTTCCTTTGATTTTCAGAACTTGCAGTGTAATGAAGTTTCATTAAAGATTCAGAGCAGTTATTTTTAAGGGACAGGACTCTGCTGGAAGTTGTACTCGATATTCATGTCTGCATAGCTGTGCCGTAAGTGTTATTCGATATTTGATCTTTTAAAAGATCTGCATCTGTGGAATGGAGAAATTTTGAAGAAAATAAAGACGTTTTGAAGTTCAGGACATGTACTTTAAATAAGTTTTACTTAAAGGTTCAAAATCTTAAGGTAGAGAGGTTTGCTTCAAGTTACAGTCTATATTTGTCAGCTACAGAGCTGGCTGCAGGTGATATTTGGTAATCTGGAAGATTTGCATTGTCAAGGGAGGCTGCTAAAATAGACGAATGTTGAAGGTTATGAAGGGAGTTTCAAGTTCAAGAAGTGTACTTTAAATGAGTTTTATATAAAGCCTCAAAGCGGCTATCTGTCATCTACCAGCTTTGTGGCGAGTTATACTCGGGTATTTGATCAGCTCCAAGTACTGAAAGATTTGCATTTCCAAGGGACGCTTGTGAAATAATGAAATTTCAAGGAGTATAGTGCTATTTAAAAAAAAATAAATCAAGCGAGATTTACTGCAAAGATGTGCGTGCTTGAAATGAGCTTTATTCAAGGTTTTCGGGATATATTTTGGCCTTGAACGCCTAGCGAGAAGTCTTTGTTTTGTGTACGGATGTGCCATCGACAGGGCTAAGGTTTATGCTTTAGCCAATGCAAATGTGGCTGAAGAAAGACAACGCGACGGCCATCAAAGCAGCGAAGAATTTCAAATTTTCAAATACTCAAGAGGGTGGTTGTTCATCAGTTTCTGTAAGTTCTGCTACTTCCCTGGTTACCTTCATAGTTAATGTGCTTACTCAATAGTGCAAAAACGTTGGTATAGGCATATCGACTTTTTTGATACCTCTCAGCGCGTAACAGATCCACGGTTAGGATGGATCTGGGCTAGTGCACATAGTCCATTTCAGTTGCTAGGTATCGTGATATTTTGGAATCAGGGTTTTATACCGAGTGTTTAGCCCGGATCCTTGCATGGAGCGTTTGGCTAGGACAATGTTCCAGTACACTGTGTGATTGTCTATTATAATGTTTCAGCCAGTTTACATGGAGACCTAGCTAGCATACCTTACGGTAACTGCAGTAAACTAGCTAGGTTGCGTTGAAATCTTTAGTGAGTTGTTGTGGCCAGATTAATTTGATGTATGTGATGCACACACTACAGTGCTGATTAGCATTACCTTGAAGCATCCAGTGCATTATTTGGAAAAGATGAACGGAAGAGCTTCATTGGTTTGAATTCCTCAGTGCTTAAACGTGAGCTCATTTTGCAGAGTTTTGGAAGTAAAGATGTCTTTGGTATCCGAGGAAATAAGTAGAATGAAGTTTGTTACACTGCTAACAATAACAACTCTTGCTTTGTCCGTTGGATTTGTTACGGCTCAAACGCTTTCTAAAGATGCATTGGCACTTCTTGAATTCAAGAAAGGAATCCAGAAGGATCCTTTTGGGTATGTACATAACTCGTGGAATGAAAAATCAGTGGATTTGAATGGTTGTCCAACATCGTGGCATGGAATTGTGTGCAACAATGGCATGCTCACTGGAATTGACCTCAGCAATCTGAATCTTTCTGGAGAGATTCAGCTCGGGATTTTAAGTAAGCTTAAAATGCTTCAAAATATAAATCTCTCTAATAATTCTCTTACAGGGAAGTTGTCTGCAGAGTGGGGAACATTACAGTCTATTCAGTATATTGATCTTTCAGACAATCTATTTCATGGGACCGTTCCAGTGGAAATTGGTGGTATGCGAAGTGCTCAGAATTTGTCATTTGCAGGTAACAAACTTACTGGAGCAATTCCTGATTCAATTGGTGGAATGAGCTCCCTTCAAAACCTAGATTTGAGCCGAAATTCTTTTTCTGGACGGATGCCAAGTACTTTGACAAATTTGCAACATTTAATCTCTCTGAATTTGTCATCAAACACTATCAGTGGAGAATTTCCGGCAGGTTTAGAGAAGCTTCCAGTTTTAAAAAGCTTAGATTTTCATCAGAATAAACTTTCTGGTTCTATTGATCCTGCCTTCATGCTTCTCACACGTGCACAGTACATTGATATGAGCTGCAACATGCTTTCCGGATCGCTTCCTTGGAAAATGACAGTTATATCCAGCTTGACTCAGTCACTTCAATACTTGAATCTCAGCAACAATAGATTCACTGGACCACTGCTACCTGATGATATCATACCTTTGTTTGACAGCCTGAAGGTTCTGGATATAAGTAGTAATTACTTGACAGGACAACTTCCGGGCTTTCATTTTGTTTATGCCCTCGAGGTTTTGCATTTGAGCAATAACCAATTTTCTGGCTTCATACCATTTACATTATTGGCACGAGATTCTTCAGTCTTGATTGAATTGGATCTCAGCCGCAATAATCTTTCAGGTAACGTATTGAGGATTTTTTTATAGCTTTGAATTGATAGGATTATTTGGCCTGGAATTTTGTGTGTGTTCAGTTGGTTATTGAGCTCTTATGTTCAGTTTATGGTGAGAGTGTATGTTATTATCATCCTTTGTTTGACTATTCTATGTTGTTGCAACTTGCTTCTATCACTTCAGGTTATGAGTAATTGTATAAATAACTCTACCCTGTAGTTCTTTGGCAAACCTATTAAACAATATGGTAAATGACTATTGAAATGTGTTTTAATTGTCCTGTTTCCTTGGTATTCTAATATTTATTCTTTTTCTTTTTTTCTTTTTCAGGCCCACTTGGTATCATTACATCCACTACTCTCAAAATTCTTAATGTCTCGTCGAATTCACTCTCTGGCACATTGCCTATTAGTACGGGAAGCTGCACAATTATGGATCTAAGCAATAACAAGTTTTCTGGAAACTTATCTGTAATGCGCTCTTGGGGGAATGCTATGAAAGTTATTGATTTGAGCTGTAATCAGTTTACAGGATCATTACCAAATGAGACGTCTCAATTTCTCAGACTGACATATCTAAATGTCTCACACAATACCTTAGTGGGTCCTCTTGTGTCAGTGTTTGGAACATATCCTAAGCTTAATGTAATTGACCTTAGCTTCAACTACCTAAGTGGGTTACTCCTGTCTAGTCTCTTTACATCTTCTACTTTGGCACATCTACACTTGTCTAACAATAATTTCACAGGAGGTATCCCACTGCAGAAAATATTTCCTGTCAGCCCTGCTTCATCACTTGAACCTTCTCCATTGACACAATATTCATATCTGGAAACACTGGATGTTTCAAGTAACCAATTGAATGGTTCTGTTCCTAGGGAAATTGGCCTGATTGGAAGTCTCAGGGCACTAGATCTTAGCAAAAACGACTTCACAGGATCCATACCAAGTGAAATAAATAAGCTTGGTAACTTGGTGGATCTTGATCTCTCAGTCAACTTTTTGACAGGACAAATACCTGGTGGTCTTCCAGACAGCCTTAAGAAACTAAACGTTTCTTACAATGAGTTATCAGGAATTGTCCCCCACAATTTAAGAAGGTTCCCTGATTCATCATTTCATCCTGGCAATGCTAAGTTAATTTATCCCATTGCTTCTCCTAACAATCTTCCAAATGTACAACCTAATGATACTCACAGTAAAGGCATGAAGGCAGGTCTGAAGGCTGCAGTGATTGGAGGGTGCTCTGCAGCAGCAGCACTTCTTATCATTCTTGCACTTTTCTTGCACTACAGAAGGGTTTCAAATTCTGAAGAACCCACAAAACATTCTCAATTTGACAGTGCATATACTAGAACAGATATCAACAAAGGCAGTGGTTCCTCTGCTGGGCATTTTAGCGATTACAAAAATACAAGAATGACACCTGTTTCGTTGACATTTTCAGCTGATAACCTTATTCCTTCCGAAAAGGAGCCTCATATATCCGGTCTTAAGGGGTTCTCTACTGAATCTACTTTACAGTGGGCTCCAGATGTGAAAGGTCTGGACTCTGCAAAGCTAAGTGGTCCAGCTGTTTCTCCAAAGAATAAATGGCCTTCACCTGGATCCAATAGTCACTTTTCATCATCTCCACAGTCTGAAGGTTCATCCACACCTGAGCACCCTGTTATATTAAAGGTTCGGTCACCTGACCGTCTGGCTGGGGACCTCTATTTTCTGGATGACACATTAGCATTAACAGCTGAGGAGTTATCGCGTGCACCTGCTGAGGTTTTAGGTAGAAGTAGCCATGGGACCTCTTATAAAGCAACACTTGACAATGGCCATATGCTGACAGTGAAATGGCTGAGGGAAGGCTTGGCAAGGCACAGAAAGGATTTTGCAAGAGAGGTGAAGAAATTTGGGAACATAAGACATCCAAATGTAATTTCTTTGAGAGGGTATTATTGGGGACCTAGTGAGCATGAAAAGCTTATTCTATCTGATTACGTGAGCCCGGGGAGCCTGGCAAGTCATATATATGGTAAAATTTTCTTCTTTGTATTCATATATATATCTTTAATTACAGTATCTTGTGAAAATTAATGTTTTGGCAATTTGGCAAAGATGAAAAAGTTATAGTATTCAGTGACCGGTAGATTAATCTATGGGCAATACTTATCTTAGAATGATCCATTCGTTATCTTCTCTTGAACCCAGATTCAGATTTAGTGCCCAATAAAATATGCTCAGAACAGATAATAAAATTCAGATCTGTTTTTTTGTTTTTGTTTTTGTTTCTCATATACACTAAACACACTAGTTTCCTAACTTAACATGCACAACAGAAGCAAAAACAACTATGAAACCAAACACATAAATAGTGTGACACAGTTTTACCTTGGAAACCCTGACGTGGGGAAAACCCGCAAACTTGGGCTCTACCTAGCTTCTGAAAATGGTGGTTGCAGCGAGGGAAAATTTCCAGAAAATTACAGCCGCAAAAAACTCAGTTTTTTCATGTATGGCCCTGCCCAAGGGCCAAAACAGCTTGTGCTTCCCAGAGAAATCGCTCTACAACCCAACAAATTCGGCCTGTTCAACCCTGCAAATTTGTGGCTGTACAAACTGATATTTTCGACCTGTTAGCTGCTCCTGAAGTCAACCTTTGCATTGTTCCTCTTTTGCTGCCAGTTCGACCCTCTGATTTTCAGCTTAATGTCCAGTCTCTCTTGTGCCAAATCGAATGCCCCCTCAACAACTCGATTTCCTTTTCATACAGTGGCTGACCTAATCTTCAAAGAGATGGAGGGCTGAGATGTCTTCTCCACTCTTGAGATCAATGGTCACGACTTAATCTGTCATTGGCCTTTTTCACTTTATAAAAAGTTGGCCATTAGCCTAAGGTTCAGACTTAGGAAATATTTAAATTTAGCTGTAGAAGTGAATTTAGGTGATTGATTGCATGTCATGGCACCTGGCCAATGCAGAATCACCTTCCAAGCCACAGTTTCAACACTCCCTCTTAATGAGGAAGTTGTTCTGCACACCACCCAACTTACCCTTGAAGAATACAAACTTGCCCTTCGTCAAGGCCTTGGTCAGGATGTCTGCTACTTGCTCGTCTGTAGGTATGTACTGCAACTTCACAGTCCCCTTTTGCACACAATCTCTGATGAAGTGGTACCTAATCTGAATGTGTTTCGAGACTGTTTCGACTAATCATGAAACATCGGATTCTTAGAGAGCTTGATGCAACTTTGATTTTTGCAGTGAATGACAGTCGGCTCCAAATCTTGATCAAATAGCCCCATGAGGTGCTTCCAAAGCCAAATGGCCTCACAAGTTGCCAGGTTGGCGGTCATGTTTTTGGCCTCAGCAGAACTCGGTGCAATTGATCTCTGTTTTTTGCTAAACTGAGAAACTGATCTTGATGTTAGATTGAAACAACACCCAAAAGTATTTTTCTATCAGCTATACTGTCTGACCCAATATGCATTGGTGTTACATCTCCAACTTCACTCCATCCAGTTGAATATAACTCAACCCATACTTGACTGTGCCCAAAAGATATCTCCACACATGTTTCGCTGCTACCCAGTGAACTTGCTTAGGCTCTACCATGAACTGACTGAGTGTGTTAACTGCAAAACAAATATCTAGTTTGGTGATAACTGGATACATGAGTGAACCAATCAATTGTCTATATAAGGTAGGGTCCACTGCCTCTAATATGGAAGTGTCAATTTTCTTCCAGTTGGTCACTAGAGGTGTAGCCATGGGTTTGCAGTCCTCCATCCTGAATCTCTTCAAGGTCTCAACTGCGTACTTCCCCTGTCCAAGGAAGATCTCTCCCTCTTTCTGCCACACCTACAAACCCAAAAAATCGTGCATCAACCCCAAGTCCTTCAACTCAAACTCTACAATTAGGTCCCTCTTGCATTCTACTATGAGCCTCTCAAAACCTGTAAGAAATAGGTCATCAACATAAATCATCAAAATGAGAGGTTCTCCCTTTATTTGAATGCAATATGGATTCGGGTTTGCCTCATTCTTGGTGAAGCCCACTCCTTGCAATAACTGTCAATTCTGGCATACCACGCCTTGGGAGCCTGCTTGAGCCTTTGCAACGCTCTCTTCAATCTGCACACTTGATAGTCCCTCCCATGTACTTCAGAACCCTCCAGCTGCTCGATATAGATCTCTTCCTCAACCACTCCATTGAGGAAGGCTGTCTTCATGTTCATTTGGTGAATCCTCCAACCCATCTGCGCTGCAATAAAGATAATTGCCCTGATGGATGAGTCCCTGTCTACAGAGGCGGAGGTCTTATCATAGTCAATCCCTTCCTTCTAAGAAAACCCCTTAGCCACAAAATGGGCTTTGAACTTCTTCACATTGCCATTTGTAGCATGCTTGATCTTGTACACCCACCTGGATCTAACTATTGATCTGCCCTCTGGCCGTGGCACTACCTCCCATACATTGTTCTTCATGATGGAAGCATATTCTTCCACTATGGCGTCCATCCACACCTGGTGAATCCTCCAACCCATCTGCGCTGCAATAGAGATAATTGCCCTGATGGATGAGTCCCTGTCTACAGAGGCGGAGGTCTTATCATAGTCAATCCATTTCTTCTAAGAAAACCCCTTAGCCACAAAATGGGCTTTGAACTTCTTCACACTGCCATTTGTAGCATGCTTGATCTTGTACACCCACCTGGATCTAACTATTGATCTGCCCTTTGGCCGTGGCACTACCTCCCATACATTGTTCTTCATGATGGAAGCATATTCTTCCACTATGGCATCCATCCACACCTGATGCTTGGATGCCTCTTGAAAATTGGTAGGTTTCGCCTCAATCAATGATCCAGGTGGATATCGGTGGCCACCCACCTATTCCATTTGGACCCGCACCATCAATTCTTTCAGTTTTTCAGCTTCAGCACAACTTAATATTTTTAGCAGGTTTTCGGGTCCTGCACTCTCGGAGTCTTTTTGGGGCCTTGATGATCTAGGTGGATATTGGTGGCCACCCACCAAGTCCATTTGAACCCCCACCCTCAGTTCTTTCAATTTTTAAGTTTCAGAACAACTTACTATTTTTAGCAGTTTTTCGGGTCCTGAACTTTCGGAGCTGTTTTGAGGCCCTAAACGATGTTTTTTGGGACGACCCATGTTGCTCACTCAAAAGTTGTAGTCCTCGGATAAATCTTTCTAACGAGGTATCGAGCGCGTCAAACAAGGATCGTATACCAAAGTTACGTCCCCATGAAGTTGAAACACCAATTTACCCAAACGGAACCCACAATTTTGGCGCTTTATCTCCTAGGGTTAGGTTTTTGGATGTTTAGGGTTTTACATTGTTTCTCAACAATAAATAGGCCTTCGAGCCTCTTTGTAACACAGTTCAGGGGTTGGTAGCTGACACATCTCTTCTCAGAGATACGCTACTAGTGCCCTAGCTCGTTTTTTCCCATCATGTCTGTATTGTAACACAGTTCAGGGGCTGGTAGCTGCCACATCTCTTCTCAAAGATAAGCCTATCAGTGCCCTAACTGTTTATTTCCATTATTTCTATAAGCATGTTTCAGTCATTTGTTTTGTAACATAGTTCAGAGGCCTGTAGCCGCCACATCTCTTCTCAGAGATAAGCCTACCAGCGCCCTAGCTGTTTATTTACATTCTGTTTGTAAACAACTTTCAGTTTTGTAACACAGTTCAGAGGCCTGTAGCTGCCACATCTCTTCTTAGAGATATGCTTACCAGCGTCATAGCTGTTTATTTCAGTCATTTGATTTTAATAAAATGAAGCATTATTTCTGTTGCATCTCTGTGTTTATGGCTATATGTGTATTCTGTTGCGTTCTTGAAAAAAATCCGGATAATCAACTCACATATCATGATCCCAATTGGATCATTATATTGTTTGTTATCCATCTCGATGCTTTCAAAATGGAAAAAGTGGAGGAATCAACTCAGTTTTATCGGCGGGACCCAGTTTGGAAAAAACAAGGCTTGAAACCTTATTGAAGCGTTTTGAGGCATAAAACGACACTGCTACACACAAAGACCTTTCCAATGGTGCAAGAATCATGTCAATTAGAGTCTGTATGTGAAAGTTATGCCACTTAGAAGTTGAATTTTTTTTTCACCACCATAATTCGAGAGGATGCCACATCAGCCCCCATTGTTCATGGAAAAGGGGCTAGCCACGTGATTATGATATAGAAGAGTTTAGATTGTAACTTTAGTTAAGAGTTGAGGTAATCAAACCTAACCACTAGTAGGCTATTGGGCTATGTTATAACTGAGCCACTAGGAGGAAAAGGGATTCCATTCTTTCGAGCGCATTTGTTCCATAGCTGAGCAAAAATAATTAAGAGGGATAGGAGGTAGAACAAACAAAGAGGATTGGTGCGTTGTAGTAGCTCACGGGCCATAGGCTGTACTTCTTTGTACTCACGACCAGATTTCCATTCAGAGAAAGAGAGCGGAGTAGCCTCACCTTCCAGCTAGGTTTTTCTCTCGAAAGGGTTTCTCAAAGCATATCTTGTGTCAAATGTGTGTGTGTGCTTTTATTTTGCTGTCTTCTATTTACTACATAATTTTAAATTCGCATGTATTCGCTATTAATAGTAAATCTACAGATCTAGAAATCTAATAAAACTGTAATAATGTAGAATTTCAGAGTTTAAACATAATTTTATCAGATCTGTTGTTACGAATTGTCCACGATAGTTTACGGATCACATCAATGCCATGTAACCAAAATAGCACTGAGGTGGTCTCCTCTGTTTGACTAAATATCTAGGAGTACTCGCATACTCTTGGGCCTCTCTCAGTGTTTTCTTTACCCTTGTTGCACCTCATTCGGTTCTTCTGGCTTTCCCTGCTTGCTCTGTTCTTCATTTTGCGTGACAATACTCAGAGGGGTCTGTGTTATCTCAACATTTAGTGCATGCTGCTCCTGAACCTCCATAGTAGATGAATCTGTGCTGCAAGACTTATGAAGAGCCCTTTCCTCTTCAAATTTCACATCCCTACGTATCACTGTCTTCTTGAGAGAAGGAAACTATACTTTGCAGGTCTTTGAAGTCTCGTTGTACCCCACAAGAATCCTCTTCTTTATAGTAGGCTTCAACATCGTTCTCTTCTCTAAAGGAATGCAACAATACACAAAGCATCCAAAGATGCAAATGTGCCCTAGGTCTGGTTCTTCCCTGTAAATGCCTCCTTTTTGATGCCCTCACATGCACAAAAGTCCTTGAAGGCATTAGAGGTGTACTCGCCTCCACTGTTGGACCAAAGTGCCTTAATCTTCCTCCTGGTCTAGTTCTCTACAAGAACTTTAAACTCCTTTCCCATTGAAAACCTCATCTTTGTTCTTCATGAAGTATATCCATGTCTTCGTGGAGAAGTCGTCTATGAAGGTCACATAGTAATGGTACCCACTTAAAGATACCACTGACATGGGCTCACATATGTTTGAGTGTATTAGGTTCAAAATGCCTTTGTCTTGTTATCGCTCAATCCATCAGGCGTCCTAGAAGGGGCTCCCAAAGGGCAACTACTAGACCAAGTGGCAACAATGGGACAAGGACCCACTGTCACCTCAGTGGATGTCTAATGCTCTTTACGGACTTTCACCGATGGGATGAGTCTCGGTATAAGGGAAATCACTACAAATGGTATATCAATGATGGAAATATAGTGATTTCAAAAGCCCATTCATAGGAGAGGCTCAGAGGATGGGACTTGCTCAAGAAGCGAGGTATAGGGCTCTCTAAGAAAGGCTTGAGAGGAAGCCTAGACCTAGGGATGAGAGATATTCCTTGATAAGGGATGCCGCAAACCTAAGATTCCTATATTAAAAGGATTACTAAGATGATCCTCGTGAAATTAGGGTGACAAGGTTGTGGGACCACAGAGAATCCCTAGTGGACCCAAACAAGGTCAAGGGTTTAGGGTGAAACTTCAAACAAAAGGTCTTGACCAAGTGAGGGAGGAGAAAAGGATAAAAGAGATTGGATTTGACTTGAATTTCAATGCAATGATCCGTGATGAAGCCACTAACCTATGAAACCTAGGACCAAGAGCAAAATTGGAGCTAGGGCTTGGGATAATTCAAAATCTAGCCACGAGAATTCTTTCAGGATTTGTGAGGGCCTAGAGGACACCCCAACGCAGTTGTGCCCCCAAATCGCTCACCAAATGGATGGTTGCTAAAAATTTCATGTGATGCCCTAGGAAACACTAGGGTTAGGGCTTAGAAAAAGAGAGTGGGAGGTGAAAATATTTTCATTTAGGTGATCACCAAGAATAGGACCAGTGCCTAGTATATTGTGAGAATGGACACCATGAGATTTCAACCTTTGTAGTATCTTTTCCCAATCAAGGAGTACCCCAACAACTTCGAAGTTTGCATAACCCTAAAGGCAACAACTTGGTTGCTAAGAAAATTTATAATTCTTATTTCTGCAATTTGATGACTTATCAAGGCAATAATAAACCCCTAGGAACATTCATTCACCATACCAGACATGTAACATATGCAAAATCCTTGCAAAATTAACTTCACACTCTAATTAGGGCAAAAACTTAGATTCCATGAGCGAAAATTCCATACGTTAAACATGTGATATAAAATAGATAAATATATCATGAAGAAGCACTTATAAGTATAGGAAATATATACAATCATCAAAGAGAAAGAAAAATCAAAGCTCCAAGACCAAGAAAGGATTTCCAAATGTCAAAATGCATCAATGCTCATCCAATTCGTCCTCCAATAGATATAGCAAAATTCTAGAAGAAATAAAGATCCAAATCCAAGTGATGATGAGAATTAAATGATCCTCTCATCAATTTATATCATCCTCTAAGGGTTTGATTTGCCTAATCGGGCCTAATGATGCCCCAACTAATAAAATAATGTACGAAATAACATTACTTGGTGACAAGCCCACCAAGATAGCTCCATCACATGAAAATAAACCTCTTAAGAGGGAAAAATAATAGATACAATAGGTCGAAGGGCCATTGAGAGGCCTAGTGGAGTCCAATATGTGCCAAAATGAGTGGAAGGGCTCCAAACATAATGATAAAGGGGGTGGCCCCTTGATCTCCGAGCAAATGACTTGTGGTGCTCTCAAGTGGGTGTGGGGGCACAAAACATCCTCATGGCTCTCCAAATGGATCAAACTAACTTGTATCCCATATGTAATGGCTAGAAGAATGATGCAAGCCCTCCCTTTGTCTCCCATGGTGAGACACATCCTCATTTGGGCCGTGGATTGGTTATCAAGTGTGTTGTGTGGTGCAAGGGTGTAGCCGGTTGGGCAAGGTGGTCCAGGTGCATCATCATCGTCAAATAAATGGAGCACGAGCAAGCAATGAGTGGAATTGAAGAATCCATGACATGGCAATCTGCTCTTTGCTATGGTGGAGGCCCATGGCTCTCAATGCCCACCCTACAAATGCCAATATGACCCTCTAGAGGGCTTGGACCCCGTATGGGGAGACCAAACCCAAGATTAAGACCCACTTGCAATCCTGTATAAGATCCAATGCGTCCCCTCCCTTCCAGTACAACAATCATTAGTGCAATTGAGTAAATGAGCTTACAAAGCATGGAACCAAGTGGACACTTCATAGTGGCATGCCCTTCCATAATGGGCTTTAGAGTGTACAAGTGTCTCCAAGTTGAAAAAGAAGGTTAACCAAGGACCCTATTAGGTGGTTTCAACCTCTAAGGGAGTGATAGGTCCGTGGTACATCCCTCAAGTGGTAGGCGTCATGTGATATAATGATGGAACAAAATGGGGGCATTAGGGGAAGGCTCAAGCCAGATGCCATAGTACAAGGGTAGCTATGATGCGGGAAGCCCACACTTGGGTATGTGAATGTAGGAGGGATCAATTGTGGCACGTGAGTTACCCCAGTCCTTGTTTTTCCACCCTTCTTCATATGCCTTTTGCCTTTTATTGATTTTCTTTTATAACTACTCGTGGCTCAAGGGATGAGAGCATGATGTGAGTGATAACAGTGAATACCTCTTTAAGGTTGGGAAGTTCATCACCCACCGGGGGTTGGGACAATCATGGGTTCCTTACTGATGTAGGGGCTCATATAGGGGGCCTTAGGAACCAGGGTGATGGCCACGATGATAAGGATAAAGCTCATGATGGCTTTTGTGCACGTGTAAAGTTTTTATGTCCCGACTATCTTTTGCATTTTGTGGTACATTTCTTGTTGAGAGTGGCCAAATTATGCTTTTTATTTTCTTTTTAGCTGCATCAACCTCAGGGGCATCGTTTTAGGCCCGACCCAAAGTGTGGACAAGGGCAGGGGGAGGCTAACTCCTTGTGGACCCAATGAAAAATGTGGACGTAGATGGGACATATGTGAAAAGCGGTTATAATGAGAAGAGAGGAGTGATGTGTGTGGTGTCGAGAAGTGGGACTACGCAACCAAAATCAAGATTTCCCATGTAGTGGCACTCCTAAAGCTAGTAGCCAATAAAGGAGATCCCATGGGACTAGGATACAAGGTTAACTACCAAATTGGACATGGGGACAAGAGTACAAACTAAGCCTATTCTTCCTCCGAATCCCCCCACTAATCCATGTTGAAAAGTGTCAATGACAAGTAAGCAAAATACCCAACTACATAATGAAAACCATACCTTTGGGGTTGGAAGGCCCACCTTCAAACATATGATCATAACAGATCGACGAGGAATCGTAATGGCTGGCTCAGGTGGCGGAGATGATGGCACATCGAGCTATCTGGTGACTGCTGCCTATCGGCTGAGGACCACCTAAGAGAAAAAAATTCAAAAATTCTCCCATGGGTGGTCGGTAACATGGTCCTAGTGTCGCTGCTCGAAAAGTTGGTTTTGGCATATTTACCTAGTGCACAACCCTTGCACACCTCATGCTGCTCGACTTTGAACTCTAGTAGCCTTGTTGCAATCTCCTTGAGCACATTGAGCGCTCCATGGTGAATATGGGCCATCCTCTTGTGCCATAACTACCCCAACCCTTGGTTGCAACTTCCTAGTGCTTGGGCTGGCTCAAGCTGCAGTTTGAACAAGTTACCCTTTCTAACTCCTATCATCTTGATCATTTGGCCGTCCTGGTATTCTTAGGCCAAATGTATACTTTTCCCTGATCAAAGATCAAGATGTAATCCTTGTCGTCCAAGGTAGCCACTGAAAACAAATTCTTAGTCATGCCCGAATTGTACATCACGTCCTCCACCAACAAGGGTTTACCAAACTCCCTTTGAAGCTTTATAGTTCCAACTCACATTGCTTGGTACTTGGCATTGCCGCCCAATTCTATATAGACGTCCATGTCTTTCTCCTTTAGAATGGTGAAGTACTCCTTGACAATTGTCATGTGGCAAGAAGCCTTGCTATCAATGTACCACACACTGGTGGTTACTAAGCTCAATAGACAAGCAATGAGTGCGAACTCATTTTCAAACCTTGCTGCAAATTCGTCCACTTTTGCTAAGGTCGCAACCCACTTTTTTTGTTTGCCCTTTTTCTTGTTAGGGCACTGGCTGACAAAGTGTCTTGATTGATGGCAAGCAAACACTTTATCTTGCTTAGGTCTTTCTTCTTCTCACCCTTTGAAGTAGACTCGTCATGTGGCCCCTTTTTGGGTAGAATTTCCCTTGCCTACTAGGGAAAGATTCTCTTCCTCTTCAAATCTCTTCTTTTGGTCATCACCCTGACCTCCTTATTTGATTTCCTCCTAATGAAATCGTCCCACATTCTCTCCAAGGAGGGCAGGTGCTTTCGACCAAAAATGCACTTCATGAACACCTCCCACTGGTTCATAAAACCATTTAAGGCTATACACACAAGCTCTTCTTCAAGGATAGTATCCCTAATAGCCGCCATCTCATCTCTCATCCGTGTGATCTTGGTCAAGTAGGAAGCCATGCCTTCAACCTTGGACATTCTAATGCTATGAACATTGCCCCTCAACACCATTAAACGACTCCGATAGACACTTTGGTACAACTTGGTGAGCGTAACCCACATCGTTTTAATAATTTCCTTATTTGATAGATGGGGTATCAAGTGGTCTTTGACCCCATCCATAATGATTCTTTGCACCTTAGCCTCTTTAACCTCATGAAAATCTAGGGCAATGGGATTTGAAGTTGGCAAAACCACAGTTGTGTTGACGAAGTTCCACAACTTGTTCTTGAGAATTGCTGTGATTAGAACCCTCCATTGAAAATAGTTTGAGGATCCTTCTAGTTTGTCTTTGTATCGAATGTTGGTGTCCATGGCAGAATAAATCCCTAGAAAATGCTTGTTTGTTGAACTCTCGATCACTTGAGTTGGTACTTGTGTCAAATCGCTTGGCTTCGAACTCAAAGTGCTATAGCTCTAATACCATGTTAGATTCTTTTGAACCTAGATTTAGATTTAGTGCTCAATAAAATATGCTCAAAAGGATAATAAAATTCAGATCTATTTCTTTTTAAACACCAAACGCATCGGGTTCCTAACGTAACATGCACAACAAAAGCAAAAACAACAATAAAACCAAATAAACAATATGACACAATTTTACCTTGGAAACATCCATGTGGGGAAAACCAACAAACTTGGGCTCTATTCAACTTTTGAAAATGGTGATTACAAGAAGGGAATTTTCCTAGAAAATTACAGCTGTAGAAAACTCAGTCTTTTACTTGTACAACCATGCCCGAAACAACTCGTGTGGCTTAGAGAAATCATTGTATGGCCCATTAAATTTAGCCTGTTCGACCTAACAAGTTCGTGGCTGTACGACTTGATATTTTTGCCTTGTTAGTTGCTCATGAAGTCATTTGCTGCTAGTTTGACCCTTCAATTTTCAGTTGAATGCCTAGTCTCTCTTGTGCCAAATCGAGTGCCCCCTCAACAACTCGATTTCCTCTTCATATAGTGGCCGACCTAATCTCCAAATAGAGGGAGGGCTGAGATGGCTTCTCCACTCTTGAGATCAATGGTCATGACTTACTCTGTCATTGACCTTTTTCACTTTATAAAAAGTTGGCTAGTAAAGTCAATAATTAAATTATTGACTTTAGCCTAAGGTTTAGAGTTAGAAAAATATTTAAATTTAGTTGTAGAAGTGAATTTAGGTGCTTGACTGCATGCCATGGCCCTTGACTAATGCAAAATCACCTTCCAAGCTACAATTTCAACACCATTGAGGAAGAGGAATATTTCACAAGGCAGAGGAGTCTATGTTGGGAGATTTATGAGGTTTCATGACACATGGAGCTTAGAACTCTTAGCCTTCACTCACCATATTTGCTCGATAACCTTTTTGGATCATAAGGTGAATAATGGAGGGGTGCATTGTATAGCTATGGAGGTAGATGGTGTAATTATGAGAGTCGAACACATGTGGAAAGCACGTGAAATCCTAATGCATGAACAAAATGAAAGTGCAGGGTTATGATAATTTAGAAAATTTGTCGTTTCTTTCTATCATGGGCTCTAAAGTTCTAAACAAGCTACACCAGAGAACATGCCATTTTTGTCTAGATTTATGCCATATGGATATGATACCATATGAAACACTTCCATTGTCTAAATAAGGAAAAGTTGCTTACATAAACAAGGGAGGACAAAGGAAGTTTTTGTAACTTATTAGACCTGGGCAGAATCTGTAGCTTAAAAGATTTATGACATTCAAATGGAAGCTTAATTGGATCTAATTACACAAACGACATGCCTGTCTTCAAGCCCCCATTAAAGCATTCCTTTGGAGAAGGGTTTCATTGTCTACACCAACTGTTGTAATTGGTTGAACTATATGTGAGTGCTGACTATTGACAAAACAAACATTTAGTAGCTTGCTTCTTTTGATGAATCATAACTAGGAAGAAGGCTAAGTTACCAAGATTCAGATACAGATACGGATCAGGATCCAGATTCGCTAGTTTTTTGAAAACACAGGATCCAACTACGGCAAGGATACGTCAAATACAAGAAATATAATAATATTTTTTAAATTTTAAAAAACACTTTTAGAGTTCAAAAATCAAATCCATTTATAAATCACAACATTTAGAACTGAAACCATTAGATATTTTATAAATATGAAGACTGAAACACTGAAATCATGCATCCTCCTTCATACAAAAAGGATAATATCATAAATGATAATAGTAAGTACAAAAATGAGCATCTCATCCATGATCACTCTACATATCCTCAAATGGATCTACATTATTTTTCGCATATTGCAACTCTACATCATGAATAGATGATGGGGGTCTTGGAATGCAGGAAGTTGCATCAGTAGGCTGGACTGGTGGTGGAACACTATCCTCAAGTAGGTTGAGGTGAGTCATGGCATTCAGTGTCAAGTTCAAGTCAGAGATCTTAGGCTACACATCCCACATTCTGCTTGGACATTTTTTATACTCTGGTTCAACATGTGATAATCATTTGTAAACTGCCGTGGATATTCCATTGGACAATTCGTCACAACATATTTGATAATATTATATTAAAAATCTGAGATTCTCCACTATTACAGTTTTATTAAACTTTAAGATTTGTAGATTTCACTGTAATTAGCAGATGCATGCGAATATAAATTATGCAGAAAAGTAGAGAACGCAAAAATAAGCTCACACACATATAAGACACAAGGTATGCTCTCTGGGAAACCCTTTCGGGAGAAAACCCAACTGCAAGGTTAGGCCGCTTCGCTCTCTTTCTCTGTCTGGAAATATGGCTGCAGGTACAAAAAAGTAATGTCTGTGGCCCGTGGGCTGCTACAGCCTATAGTGCACAAATCCTCTTTATGTGCTCTACCTCCTATCTCTCCTAACTATCTTTGCTCAGCTATGGAACAAAATACTCTCGAAAGAATGGAATGCCTCTTCCTCCTAGTGTCCTGTTTATAACATAGACCAATAGCCTACTATTGGTTAATTTTGACTACATCAACTCTTAACGAAAGTAACAAAATAGATTCTTCTAGAGTCTTTTACATCAAAAACACGTGGCTAGCCCCTTTTCCATGCATAATGGGGGCTGATGCGGCGTCCTCTCGAATTATAGGTGTGAAAACAGGAAGGTCAACTTCCAAGTGGCATAACTTTTGCATACAGACTCCGATTGATGCGATTCTTGCGCCGTTGGAAAGGCCTCTATGTGTAGAATAGTATGAAAATGTGTGGGGCCTTAGGTGACAAAATTCTTCCCCCAAAAAACGTCATTTGATGTCTCAAAACACTCCCGGAAGGTTTTAGACCCCGTTTTGCCAAATTGGGTCCCGCCAGTAAAAACGGTACCATGAGCTGATTTCTCCATTTTTTCCACTTCGAATGCATCGAGATGGATGACAAATAATATAATGATCCAATCCAGATCACACCTCCCCATTTTGGGAGGCTTTTGGTCCCCAAAAGCTTTTACTGAATGAGGTGAGGAGATTTTTCCTCCACCTTCTCTCTGGTGTACCATTTAGCTTTTCCTGGAAGCTGTCCCTTTAACCCAATCTGCCAAAGGTCATGCTGCCCCTGTCTTGTAGTTCTGGACATCTTCTGCAAAATTGTATCTTTTGTCAACTCTGCCTGAACCTCTGGTGCCAAATCCTCCACAGAAGGTAGGACATGTTCCTCTTCCTGATCTAGTATGGAAGGCTGATAGAGTTTCAAATTATCGACATTCCCAATTGAGTAAATGCGCATATATGGTGGTAAACTGAGTCGATAGGCATTATCACCCACCTTTTCTAGTATCTCAAAGGGACCATACCTCAGAGCCTTGATTTTCTTACTAGGCCCTTACAACCTCTCTTTGTTCAACAGTAACCATACTCTGTGTCCCACCTTGAATGCCTTCTCTGTTTTGTGTTGATCATGCCTAGCCTTATATTTCTTTGACGACTTCTGCAGTGTTTCCTGTACTTGTAGATGAATCTACCTGATCTTCTCTATAAGTTTTTCAACCCTCAAAGCATCTCCTATAAGATCTTCCCTCACTCATCCTTGTTGCCCATATGCAATATCTAAAGCTGAAGGTGGCAAATATCCAAAACAAGTCTCAAATGGGGACTTTCCTGTAGAAGTGTGGACTACTCTGTTATAAGAATGTTGTATATATACCAGATTTTCATCCAGGTCTTCAGATGCTTCTAGCTGTATCCCTTAAGATCCTAGAAGCTACACCAAAGTCCTGTTGACTACATCTGTTTGCCCATCTGTTTGTGGATGGAGCTCTGTAGATCTCTTCAACTTCGTGTCCATCTTCTTCCACAATGTAGTCCAGAATGCACTGAGAAATCTTGTATCCTTGTCTGAAATGATGCTCCTTGGTATCCCAAAGTGCACCCAGACCTGTCCAAAGAACAAGTTTGCTGCTTCTTTCTTGCTGATAGTCTTTTTACAAGGCATCAAAGCACACATCTTGCTGAACTTGTTAACTACCACGAACAGGTTGTCATGTCCCTTCCTGGTTATTGGTAAACCTCCCACAAAGTCCATGGAAATGCTTTCCCAAGGATGAGTAGGCACAAGTAAGGGATGATATAGACCCTGTTCCCTGTTGCTAGGCTTGTTGGTACAACAAAGCATGTATCTCCTTATTAACCTCTTGGGCCAGTACACATACCTTTGCAAGTTAGCGACAATATTCCCTACACCAAAGTGCCCTGCAACCTTAGAGGTGTGAGCCTCTCTAATCAATTGCAACCGCTCACCTTTAGGAACACATAACTTATCCAGCCTGTAGAGTAACCCATCTTGGAGATGGTAGTCAACGGTGTTGTCGCCATCGTGCATTTGACTTTGACTCTGCATCTGCTAATACACCTCCTCGAATTCCTCATCCCCTGAATATGCCTCTCTGTATGCTTCATGGGTGAATGGCTCCATGTGCATAAGAGTCTTTAAAGCTTTAATATTTGATGTGGGTGGCCTTAAAAGCATGTCGACCAACTTGTTTGTGCTGCCCTTCTTATACTTGATCACCAAATGAAACTACCGTAAAACCCCCATCCACTTGTAATGCTTGGTCTGCTGTAGCTTACTCTGGGCCTGTAAGTACTGTAACAACTACGGATCTGTGTGGATTACTGTCTCCTTTCCCATCAGATAGTGCTTCCACTTCTTCACAACTTATACCATGGATAAAGCTCCTTATCGTAGGTAGGGTAGTTAAGAACTGCCCCATGAAAATCTTCAGAATGGTAACATACATGCCTTCCTCCCTGCATCAAGACAACGGCCATTACATACCCACTCACATCTGTCTCCACTTCGAAAGGTTGCTGCAAGTTTGGTAATGCCAGAGCTGGTGCTTGAATCATTTGGAAACTCTTGCCACTCGTTGTTATGGCATGGAGCGGTGTTGCTACTGCTGAAAACGGGGCTACAAATTTCCTCAGGTATTGTGTTGCCCCATTGAAACTCTTGATCTCAGAAACATTAGTAGGCACCGACCATTTCATGATGGCCTCCATCTTGGAAGGATCTATCTTCAACTCTCCTCCATCGATCACATACCCCAGATACACTTCTTGAGATTTGCTTGCAGCTGGTGTTTCTTCAATGTTTCCAGCATCCGCGTCAAATGTGACATATGCTCCTCCCAGGTAGCACTATATACTACTATATCATCCAAATAGACGATAACAAATGAATCTATAAAAGGGCGCAATATATCATTCATTAATCTCATAAACGTAGCTGGTGCATTGCATAGGCCAAATGGCATGACTAACCACTCATACAAACCTTGCCTAGTTTTGAAGGTGGTCTTCCATGTATCTTCTTCTTTGACTCGAACTTGGTGATATCCAGAATTCAAGTCCAACTTGGTGAAGTACTTCGCTTGCTGCAACTGATCTAGCAGATCATCTATCCTAGGCAGGGGGTATCTGTTCTTGAGCGTGATTTTATTCAACGCGCTGTAATATATTCACATCCGCCAAGTCCCATCCTTCTTTAGCACAATGATGATGGGTGACCCACATGGTGATGTACTCGGTCGAATGACATCCTATTCCAACAATTGCTGTAACTGTTTCTTCACCTCGCTTCTATAACAACTCCATGTACAACCCAATATTTGATAATGGGGAGTCTGGCAATAGCTGGATCTCATGCTCCACTTCTCTCTTAGGTGGTAACTCTTTAGGTTATCGGAACACATCCTTGTATGCCTGTAACAACTCCTCCAATTGTTGCTTTTGTTTCTTAGTACATCCCTCCAGGGATGCCTTGCCTCTTATTGACTCCTCTTTACACTGACTTTCTCTTAAAAACAATAGAACATACTTCTTGCTAGAGTTGATCAATTTCTTGGCTTGATTGGCACTTACCAGTGAAATTTTCGACTTGCCTTTGTGCGCGTTGATGATGAATGATTTTCCATCCTTGATGAGCTGATACTGATTGGCTCTCCTCATGAATATTGCATCTCGCATGTACATGTATGGACTCCCAAATACGACTCTTCATAGATCAAGGAGAACCACATCTAGATCTACTTCATCAATAAAATCAACACTGATAGCAAATCTAATTCTACACAGTTTTGTTACCTTCAGCTCTGCATCCTTATTTACCCATCCCAATGGATATGGGTTTGGATGATCACGAACTTCCACCCCCAACTTCTTGACCAACTCTGTTGCAATGAGATTCTCTTGTGATCCCGAGTCAAACAACGCATCAATCTTTGTCTTCTTGACCTGTATCTTTATATGGAAGAGTGTCATTTCTTTCTCTTCTTATTTTGAAGGCTACTCAAATCCACCTCCTTCTGTACTGACGTATAAACGATCTTCTCATCCACATCTGAGCTACTTTCACTTTGGTTGCTGGAATTAGTGGCCATGAGATTCTTCCTCTTGTTCTTCAGGTTTAGCTCTGGATGCAACTTCCAACACTTCTCCTCTGTATGGCCATCAATGTTGCAGTGGTTGCTAGAATCTTTGCACTGGTGTGCTGTGGCTGTGGACTTCTTATCTTTTGCCCCTTTTTGCTTCTTCTTCCCCTGCTTAGAAGCGTCTTGTTGCTCCTGCTCCGATCCACTTGATGCGCTCTTTTCAGGCCTATATTCTCTAGGAACTGTGCCTGTACACAAGCCTCGTTCACCGATTTGGGCTTGAACATCATCACTTGCTCACGCAGATGGTGGTGCAGATCTCCCAAATACTTGAGGAATACATTTGCGCTCTTTGGAGAGATACCCAACATTATAGCCATATTTATGAATTTTTTGGTGTACTCCTGTACACTTTGGCCCGACTTTTGCCTGAAGTAATGCCAATGGATCCACTGGTCCTCCACGTACCCAGTAGGATAAAACTGTGACTTAATGAGGGTTTTGAAATCCTCCCACTTAGTCACTGGAGGTTCTCCCTCCAACCTCAGGGTTTCCATGTGGCTCTCCCACCAAGTCAATGCATGGCCCTCCAATTTCAGCCGCACAAATGAGATCTTTTGCCCTTCCTCGATCTGATGGACACTGAAATAAAATTCTAGTTGTTGCAACTAGTGGTTCAACTTTAGAGCATCGATCTCTTCTGGTACGACTTGATATCAACTTTTGCTTCCACTTTAAACAAGGACTGCGATTGATTCACGACACTCGAACTGGGTTGATATTTTTCAAGATCTTTCTTTGGTTGGTTCTCCGTTTCTCCTTGATCTTCTGTTCCCTGTTCTGATTTGTCCTCTGCATTCAAACCCTTGTCTTCTCCAAATATCCCCAACTTATTGTTTAGGGTCGGCATGAGGATGTTTACATTGTGGTTCATATCTACAACTTGTTGTTTGAGCTGCAAAAACCTCACTTCTACAGGATCACGAGGTTCGTTTATAGATTCATCGATCATGATTAGGGTTCTACGATTGTCAGCCCTGTCGATCTAGATCCCTGCAATCTCCACAAGAATACCCAAAGAAACCTGCTCTGATACCAAATGATCCGTAAACTGTCGTGGATATTCCACTGGACAGTTCGTCCCAACAAATCTCATAATATTATATTAAAAATTTGAGATTCTACACTATTACAGTTTTATTAAACTTTAAGATCTATAGATTTAACTGTAATTAGCGCATACATGCGAATATAAATTATCCAGAAAAGTAGAGAACGACAAAATAAGCTCTCAAAACACACATAAGACACAAGATATGCTCTCTGGGAAACCCTTTCGGGAGAAAACCCAATTGGAAGGTGAGGCCGCTTTGCTCTCTTTCTCTGTCTGGAAATATAGTTGTAGGTATAAAGAAGTAATGCCTGTGGCTCGTGGGTTGCTACAGTGCACAAATCCTCTTTGTGTGCTCTACCTCGTATCTCTCCTGGCTATCTGCTCAGCTATGGAACAACATGCTCTCAAAACAATGGAATGCCTCTTCCTCCTAGTGCTCAGTTATAACATAGCTCGATAGCCTACTAGTGGTTAATTTTGACTACATCAACTCTTAACTAGAGTTACAAAATAGACTCTTCTCGAGTCTTTTACATCAAAACACATGGCTAGCCCCTTTTCCATGAATAATGGGGGTTGACACGACATCCTCCCGAACTACAAGTGTGAAAACAAGGTGGTCAATTTCTGAGTTGCATAACTTTTGCATACAGACTCCGATTGACGTGATTCGTGCATTGTTGGAAAGGTCTCTATGTGTAGAATAGCATGAAAAGGTGTGTGACATTAAGCGAAAAACTTTTACCCCCAAAAAACATCATTTGATACCTCAAAATGCTCCTGAAAGGTTTCAGACTCAGTTTTGCCAAATAGGGTCCTGCCAGTGAAAATGGTCCCATGAGTTGATTTCTCCATTTTTTCCACTCCAAATGCATCGAGATGGATGACAAATAATGTAATGATCCAATCCGGATCAGATAGAAGATGAAAGTTGGAATGAACATACACAAGATCCTCAACCTTCGCTGCTTCCAACTTGTTTCGTTTCACTGAATGGATGAAGCCATATGTACTCCAATTCCTCTCAGCTGATGAGGAGCTAGCAAACAGTGATAACAACCTGGTGGCTAGAGTCGAGAGATGAATGCTATTTCCACCAAGTAATAGGGAATCAAGATGCCTTCGATTATCCATAGCTACTGGATCTGAAAAGCTACCAATAAATTGTACAAATCCTCCAAATTCTTGACATACTTCCATTGCAACTTCCACATCTCTATAAATTTTCCTCAAAGCTGTCTTGTATCGTTGTACCACTTCAGAATCCCTGTTTGGCGTTGTTCTGCCAGGTAAAGACAAAATTTTGGAATGATAATACTTGGGGTGCAATGCATAGGCCAAAAGATATAATGGTGTGGTTATTTTGTTGCATCTTTCCATAATTATGTCCTTCACTTCATAATAAAATGTTTCAAAAGGATCATTTTCACTTGATTTGATAATTTCTCTTATCCTCTCCAACATATTATCAATGTTTTCATAAACTCCCCCCAAACAAAGTGTATCTGTGTGAAATGTCTTGATCAAGGTCAAGATTGGTTCAATAAATCGTAGAAGGTATTGTACTTAATCCCACCCTGGATCTTCAAGAATGATGGACTTGACTTTTTTCCCCCTATCAGAAGTGGAAGTTCTCCATGATTCCCAAAGAGAGTCAATGACCTTTGCTTGTAACGCTTGTCTCACTTCCACAAGCCTCTTTATGACAAGAGTGTGGGAGGCAAAACAGGTTTTAGCAACCTACAAGTTTCAAAAAGTCAAATTTCAAATGAGAAATCATATATAAATTTGTAATTAAAATAAAAAATTAAGAATTATCAAATTCCAATACAAATAATATTGATTAAAAAAAGTGTACCTTTGGTAGCTCCAACTTTGTAAAACTTCGATATATGGCCTGAGACATTGAATGATTAGTAATGAACATTTGGATTTCTTTTGCTGCTACTTATATTTCATTAATCCATTCAATCTCACCAATCTTGGCGAGCATAAGGTTCAATGAATGTACTACACATAGAGTCCAAAAGATGTGATCATATCGACCCTCCACAATCAAACTTGCAGCTCTACAAACATGTGCATTGTCCGTAATGACTTGGACAACATTATGTGTCCCATGTTGATTTTTGGGTAGCATTGATGTGCTCTAGCTTCGAAATTTTTGGATGGGCTAGAACACATGAGATCTCCAAGACCTAGAAATCGTTTAGAGAAATTCCACCCGGAGTGAATGTTATTCAAATAATTAATTATTTTTAATGGAGCCTAAGTTAAAACTTAGGGAATTAAAATAATTAAAGTGAATTAACTTAAATGTGTGTGAGAAGCTTCTAAGTGACAAGGATCAAGTCTGTTTTAATCTTAGCCGTTGATTAAGGATTAGATCACGACCGTTGATTTATCAATAGGAAAAGTATAAATGAAGACTTGTGGGTCAGTTGAAGATAAGTCGGGCAAATACTCAGTAACCCGAGGGAAGTTGATTCTTCATAATTTAGAATTCAATTTTAGAGGGAGAGTCGCAGGGCAAAGGAAGAGGAGGGTATCATCATCAGTTAGAGACCGAGGAAGGAGGACACAGAGCAGCAAAGGGGCAACGTAGAGGGACATTGCAAAGAGGCAGCGCAACTGAGTACGTAGTCCTTGCACAGAAGATCACGCAGAGGTGACGCAGTGGAGGCTAGAGGGTCTCTTGGGTGTCAGAATTTTTCCAGATGCTGGAAGAAAATTATCTCAGGTGTTTTCATGAAAGTTTCTCCATAATTCTGCGAGTCATTCCTTGTAAAGAGATTGTTGCTGAAGAATAATAAATAAACTCTCATCTGCTGCACCAGTTTTCCCACATTGGGTTTTTCTTGGGACAATTGTCCAAAAACAACTGCGTTGATGTGATTGATTCTTGTGCTTATATTTCACTGTTCTTTTCTCTATGAAATTATGTGATAATTGCAGTAGAATTTATTTTGATGTTTACTGAAGGATTTCTGTAAATAACTTATTGTGGAAAATAAGTAGGAGAAATAAACCAGTTACTGTAGTAGACTATCATATTAGAAATTTTCACATGGTATCAGAGCTGAGATCGAGCAACAGAGTTGGAGATTTTGCAATGGAACGTGGTCTAGATGCTGCTGGAGCAGCAACTCGAAAGGGTTCACGCAATTCTCCTGAGAAAGGGGAAGGCACAAAAGAGAATGGACCGCTTCATATAATCTGGAGCAGAATGGTGTTGCAGAGAGGAAGATCAAAACTATTGTTGAAGCATCAAGGACAATGTTGTATGATCACGATATGCCCAAATTTCTATGGGTAGAAGCATGCAGCACGACTGCGTGTTCAGAATAGGATTCCTCACAGGGCACTAGGTAAGATTACATCAGAGAGTGTCTTCATTGGCAGGAAGCTAGTAGTGAGTCATTTCAGAATCTTTGGAAGTTTGGCATACTACCATATACTAGAAGAAAAGAGGAAGAAGTTGGATCAGACTGCAGAAAAAGGACATCTGGTGGGATATAGCGAGAATGCTAAGGCATATAGAATCTATATTCCTAGCAATAGGAAGATCGTAGTACGACGGGATGTAAAGTTCATGGAGGACAGAGCTTTTAGGAAATCTCGAGAGATGCCTTCGGAAACACAGTCAGAGGATGATCCATTGGTTAAGCCACTTTGACGAGCCTAAACAAGCATCAATGATCAAGATACGCCCAAATTTCTATGGGCAGAAGCATGCAACACAACTGTGTATGTCCAGAACAAGATTCCTCACAGGGCACTAGGTAAGATTACACCAGAGAGTGTCTTCACTGGCAGGAAGCCAGTTGTGAGTCATTTCAGAATCTTTGGAAGTTTGGCATACTGCCATATACTCAAAGAAAAGAGGAAGAAGTTTGATCAGACTGCAGAAAAAGGACATCTGGTGGGATATAGCGAGAATGCTAAGGCATTTAGAATCTACATTCCTGGCAGTAGGAAGATCGTAGTACGACAGGATGTAAAGTTCATGGAGTACAATGCTTTTAGGAAATCCCGGGAGATGCCTTCAGAAACACAGTTAGAGGATGATCCATTGGTCAAGACACTTCTACCAGCCGAAACAAGCATCAATGCTTCTCCAAAGCATAATAATTCAGAAGTATTACCTTAGGAATATTCGCAAGAGGCGGAGTAGGAAGATCCACCCACTACCAGCAGAAGAACAAGCCGAGAATTACGACAAATTCTGAGGGACGCAGAGGAGTTCGTCGGGGATCCTAGAAACGAGAAAAGGCAGCGTAGACAACCTGACATGTACCAAGCTTTGGTGGCTCAGGTTGGAGAACCTTCTAGTTTCGAGGAGGCAACTCAACATCAGGTATGGGTAGATGCAATGGTGGAAGAATACAATTCCATTATGATCAATTATGTCTGGGAAGTGGTACCTAGGCCTTGGATGGGTTAGTTGTAGGTTCGCGATGCATCTATAAGATCAAGTATGCTGCAGATGGCAGTGTGGAAAAGTACAAAGCCAGGTTCGTGGCTAAGAAGTATGCTCAAAAGGAAAGAATAGACTACGAAGAAACCTTCGCCCCAGTAGCCAGGTATACTTCTATCAGATCCGCAATATCCCTTGCAGCACAGATGGCGTGGGAAATTCGCCAGATGGATGTCAAGATTGCATTCTTGAATGGCGTGATAGAAGAAGAAGTATACATTGAACAACTAGAGGGCTTTGAGATACATGAGAAGAAAACTCATGTATGCAGGTTGAAGAAAGCCTTGTATGGGTTGAAGCAAGCTCCTAGAGCTTGGTATGGTCGGATTGATGGTTGCTTATAGAAGATGGGATTTGTCAAGAGTGACACAGATCCCAATCTCTACTCTCTGACAGTAGATAATGAGCCTCTAATACTGATGTTATATGTAGATGACTTGTTTCTGATAGGTTCATTTAGGCTCATCAAGGACTGTAAGGAGAACTTGGCAACATAATTCGACATGAAGGATTTGGGGCTAATGCATTATTTCCTGAGGTTAGAAGTTTGGCAGCAGAAGGGTGAAATCTTCCCTAGGCAAGGGAGATATGCTACAAAAATTTTGGAGAGGTTCAGGATGCAATATTGCAGACCCATGGCTACTCCAATGATTACCAATTGGAAAAAGATTGATGCATCTGACGACAAAGAAGTAGACCCCACCCTGGACATACAACTCATCGGATCTCTTATGTATCTGGTCAACACCAGGCCAGACATTTGCTATGCGGTAAACACTCTCAATCAGTGCATGGTGGAACCAGAGAGGGTACACTGGGCAATAATCAAGCATGTTCTAAGATATATAGGAGGAACAATCGAGCATGGATTAAAGTACATTAGAGGCAATGACAGGATTCACTGATGCAGATTGGGTAGGGAGTTCAGTGGACCAGAAAAGCACCTCAGGGTCCTGTTTCAGTATTGAATCAGGAATGACCTCTTGGTGCAGCAAGAAACATAAATCCGTAGCACTGAGCTCAACTGAAGCAGAATATGTGGCAACAAGCACGATTTTGTGTGAAGCCATATGACTTAGAAAGCTGCTTGTGAATCTATTCAGGAGAAAGATGGAAGCAACCAATATCATGTGTGATAATCAGAGTTGCATCAAGCTCTCTAAGAATCTGCTTTTTCATGATCGGTCGAAGCACATTGACATCAGGTGTCACTTTATCAGAGACTGTGTCTAGCGGGGAGCAATACAGTTGCAGTACACTCCTATAGGAGAACAGGTGGCAGACATTCTCACCATGGCCCTTGGGAGAACAAATTTTGTTTATTTCAGGGAGAAGATGGGGATGGTTGAGAATCTGTTTCAGTAGAAGTGGATAATGCAACACTTAAGGGGGAGCTGCAGTACAGATGCAACAACAACAGTGGCAGCGTTGTGGGCAACAATATAGATAGCAACAACGCAACAAATGAGGGGCAATAGATCGAGCATCAACAATGCAAAGGACCGATGTCGTGGATCATGGTAATACTTCTAGTGGGAAGTATTGCTAGAGCACATTCCTCATTAAGAGGGAGTGTTGATTTTTGGGTAGCATCGTTTGTGCTCTAGCTCCAAAATTTTGTGGAGGGGCTATAACACATGAGATCTCCAGACCCAGAAATCGGTTAGAGAAATTCCACTTGGAGTGAAGTTATTCAAATAATTAATTATTTTTAATGGAGTCTAAGTTAAAACTTAGGGAATTAAAATAATTAAAGTGAATTAACTTAAATGTGGGTGAGAAGCTTCTAAGTGAGGACGATTGAGTCTGTTTTAATCTTACCCATTGATTAAGGATTATATCACGATCGTTGATTTATCAACATGAAAAGTATAAATGAAGACTTGTGGGTCAGTTGAAGATAACCCGGGAAAATACTTAGTAACCTGAGGGAAGTCGATTCTTCAGAATTTAGAATTTGATTTCAGAGGGAGAGTCGCGGGGTGAAGGAAGAGGAGGGTATCAACATCTGTCAGAGACCGAGGAAGGACGCAGAGCAGCAGAGGGGCAGCGCAAATGGACAACGCAGAGAGGCAGCACAGCTGAGGATGCAGTGGAGGCCAAAGGGTCTCTTGGGTGTCAGAATTTCTCCAGAGGCTGGAAGAAAATATCTCAGGTGTTTTCATGAAAGTTTCTCCATAATTTTGCAAGTCATTCCTTGAAAAGAGATTGTTGTTGAAGAATAATAAATAAACCCTCATCTGCTGCACCGGTTTTCCCGCATTAGGATTTTTCGGGGACAATTGTCCAAAAACAACTGTGTTGCTGTGATTGATTCTTGTGCTTATATTTCATTGTTATTTTCTCTATGAAATTATGTGATAATTGCAGTAGAATTTATTTTGATGTTTACTAAAGAGTTTTTGTAAATAACTTATTGTGGAAAATAAGTAGGAGAAATTAATCAATTACTGCATTGGAATTTCAGATTAGAAATTTTCACATCCCCACACTTTCTATTGCATCAATAAGGATTGTGGATATGAAAGATGCATTTTTCTCTATTCCACTACAATCAACAACCTTCAAAAACATTGTCCCTTGGGGGCATATTGCAGTGACATAAATTAACGGGCAGTTCTTTGGTCTCTCCATCCATTAGAAATGATGGACACCCATGTTTCTGCCCATGGATTGACTGTAGCTGTCTATCTACAAATTGTCTCTCTGATGCCAACAAAGTAGTGCAAACCTTTTCATATCCAGGGCTCTTGTACTCTTTTGGTGCTTCATTAACTGCCTTAATCATTTGTTGCGAATAAGGAGAACGCACCAAATTGAATGCTAGCTCATTTGCATAGATGTAACGAGCTACATGTTCATCAACTATGTCTCAACCCTGATTATTGAAAACTGCTTCAAGAGGGCCTAAAGTGGGCCTTTTATTAGTTGTGGCAGCAAGCCTAAATGAAAATGGAGGCCTAGTTGTAGAGCTTTGCACAAGGTGTTTTCCCTTAACTAGCTTCCTACCGGTAACATCTTGCAAAGATGCATAGAATTTTATTTTTCCAAGACTCAAACCTTGGCCAGGTTTGCCATTTGTGTCTTTTGGCCCGATGCATACTTGCACCCTTGTGTTAATTTGTCTAGTCAGATGGGCCTTCACTCTAGTATATGAGCCATTTTTTATAGATTGACATTCATTGCACTTCCATTTATAAGAACTACCTCCAGGATTTTTTCCAATAATCTCCACAAACTGCCATAAAGGAGATTTTGGGTCTGTTTTGATGTTTTCCTCTGTATTCTGCCTTGATGGTTCTATTTCTATAAGTTGTAGGTGTGACTGACTGCATATAAAATTCAAATTATAATTTATTATCATTAATTTAAAATTTAAAATTCATAAAATTAAAACTTAAAAAATTTAAAAAATGTGTAATGTACAATATTTAATCATAATGTTTAACATTTAAAAGATATTTAATTGTCCACCCAAGAGTCCACTGTGCATTTCGACTGTAGGGATTTAAAATTTTTAAAAAATGTAAAAATTTTAATGCACACCTAAGAGTGCACTTTGCATTTCAAGTTTCCACTACATTGTAAATTTGTATAATATAATGCAGAAACTAACGTTTCAAAATTCAGACCCTTGCTTTGTCCCTGTCCCTGTAATTTAATTTTTTTTAACGCCTGTGTCCTTGTCCCTGTAATTTTTTTTTAAAATGCCTCTGTCCCTGTCCCAGTTGACAATCGTTGCCTGGAGATGGGGTTGACTATAATAATTTTATAATTTAGAGACACATGGGCATGCCTCCCAAGGGTCGATTATAATAACTGTAGAGACTGTGGTCGACAGATGCTGCCTGTAATAATTTAGAGACAACCGATGAACAGTTGCTGTCTGTAATAGTAAGGATCTGCCTGTAATGGGGTCGACTGTAATAATGTTTTTAATGCACTTGCTGTCGACCGGTTGTTGTGGAGTGATAAATCAGTCAGCAGTGTGAGGGCCTGGAGAACGTTGGAGATTCAGAGAATGCCGGTCGCTGTGAGTCGTGACAGTGTGCATTCGCTGGTCGCTGTGGGCTCGGGGTCATGGTTGTTTGCTTGGAGAGTGAAGATTTGCCTTTGGAGCCGGAGCAGTTAGAATATAACAATGGAGATTCGCCTTTGGAGCCGAAGCCTGTCTGCTTAGTGTGCTGCGCGCAGTTTGTAAGTGAGAGGGCCGACAAAGAATATAACAATGGGTCCATGGGACCACTTTGGTCTAATTAAAAACCCAAGAACAAACCTAAATTTAAAAAAAAAGAAAAACAGATTGAATTTATTTGAAATCTGACTGTACGTTGAAGTGATCTGTTTCTAAAAGGAGGAATCCGTTTATGGAAGACAAGATCTGTTTCTCGAAAAGCCGGATCCACCACTTAGTCGTTTCTTAGCCGGTTCAAGCCTGATCTGGATCCGGATCAGATACCTAGAAATACGGATCTTGGACGAAGGCCTGCCGGATCTGGTAACCTAGGAAGAAGGATATCTTGAATCTGTCCTTGTATTCAGGCAACTTCAAGGAGGCAACCCAAAGCATTTGATGCGAAGGATGCTATAGGGTGCTAAAGAGCACCCTTGTTGGATAGATAATTTAAATTTTGAAGGAGAATTGCCTCTGAGAAGAGGCTTCAAAGTTCAAAGATAGACCTTTGTTAAGGCATTCAAGAATTATGTTATCATAAATGAGCTAAGTCACATGACACGAGGACACGAGACACAGAGGACATGTAAATACGAGTATTTGACATGAGACACCGCGACCTCAGAAACAAGACACGAGAGACACGTTTTATTTATATTTAAAATATATATATAAATTAATATTAACAAATTACAATTATGCAAGGCTACAAGCACATAAGAAATACTAAATAGTCATTAAAACCACAACAATAGTCAATGACTCATGAGTCATTAAAATTTAAAAGTTAAAACCAAACAATAACTTGAAATTTAGAAGAACTTAGATATTAAAACCATAAAATGCAGATTTTCCATAAAGTCATCAAAATCAAAATGTATTACATAGATACTGAGGGAATGCCACTGGAAAATACAAAAGAGTAGATACAAAATAAGTAGGAACCACGTCACTAGCCACAAGTCCACGACTCATCACTCTATCAATAGTCCATGTCCTCCTCCATGTCATAATCACCATAATTGCCACTGCCATCTGACCCTACTCCATCCTCCTCCTCTGTGCCCAATCCAAGATCTCCTGCGCCTGCTGCATTTGTTGGTGTGGAGGATGACCCCTCAAGAGACTCATCATCAAAAGTCATTGGCTCTAGCACTGGTTCATTAAGATCCATGTTGGCTAACGCCAACTCAACACTGTCGTCCAAGCCCATATCATCAGGAAACACATCCCACATCTTTGTCTTGCCCTTCAACCATTCTTGCCTCTACCTGTAAATAAGACGAAGGTTGGTGTGCATATACACCATTGTCTCCGCCTTGGATTGCTCAAGCCTACTCTTTTTCAAACTATATAGATTCCCATAAGTGCTCCAATTCCTCTCACAACAAGAAGATGAAGTAACTTGAGAGAGGACCCTCAAGGCGAATTGTTGTACAATAGGGCATGCTGCCCCATGAGTTGCCCACCAAGAATAGGCATCTTTGGCTCTCCTATCTCCAAGTACATCATACCTGCCAAATCTCCTAGTGCCAGTGGAGAACTCTACAAAGCCTTCCTCCACCTCAAGAAAAGATGCTCTATCTTGAAATATCTTAGGACACGTTTTCAAAAACGAAGGACACGTTTTCAAAAACGGAGGACACATTTTCTGTTTCAGAGGACACGACCAAAATCGCATTGGACACATTTTAGGTCGTTTTTTGTGTCTAACACGTGAAATACGGGACACGTGACCCTGGAGGACATGTCCTGTGACTTAGTAAATGAGGAACGTGAAGCAGATATGGTACGGAAATGAAAATATTCACGTTTGGTATTGGGAAATTTTTTCATCTTTTTATAATATATACCAAAATTATAGTTTTGAGATTCCCATTGTTGGGATTATTGATTAGAGGAAGATCCATAGATTTAGATATTGCAGTTGACGTTTTAGATCCACAAGCCGGTGGGTCCATCTTCAAGACACGAGGAAATAAGAAGAGTATGAAAGGCAATAAATATTGAAGAGAATGAAGGATCGACCAGGGATAAAATGAATAATTAAATTTTAAAATATTAAGATATAATTGATTTAAAGTATCTTATAATAGTTTTATATATTATAGTGTTTATATAATAAATGCCTATCTAAAGAGTATACTGTTATAAATATATATCTACCATGATATATATATAAATCTTAGGTTAAGTTATAGTAGCTTTTAATAAGAGTCTAATTCACATTTATATTTTAATATAATGTAATAATAATATCCTAATAGATATTGAAAATTTTATTATTATGCCCTATATATATATATATATATATATATATATATAGAAAGTAAGTCATATATTAATAATTATGTTATGTTTTTTTTTTCCTCTATACTTATGTTTTAATTATGACTTTAATATGTAAGATTATGGGAGTGATATATTATTTTTTAATTATTATTATTATTATTAGTAGTGCTTAGAAGGGGGCGCCATTTTTTATTAATTTCTATTCCATTGTTTCTATTGATATTATTAGGGTGCTTTTTAATCTCAAGAGCTTCTCCTATCTGACTTTTGTAATAGAGGTTTTCTTTAGCAGGGATTTAAGTGTTTTCTAAGCAAACATGATGTTTAGTATTCTTAGCGTGTTCTGCAATAGCTGAGTTTTTTGTCCTTTCGAGTCTTATGTCTGCACTATGTTTCCTTGATTCTTTCTTTCAAGGAACACCCAGTCTCTCCAATATAACATTTACCACATGAACATTCTATCTTGTAAACACCTCTAAATTGGAAGTGGTCAATGCCATATTTCGCAGATCTCATGATTTGTTTGATGGTGCTATGGGGCTTAAAGCATGTTTTAATATCTTTCTTCTTCAAGACTTTAGCAATCTTGTCAGTGGTACCCTTAAGGTAAGGAAGGTATGAAGTCTTCCCAGGGTTATGGATGCTAGAGTTAGAAGGATTATTGACATGACTTGTTTCTTTTTGAAAGGCATCCTTGATATCTTTCTTGTTGTATCCAAGGTTGCTAAAATTTTTAATTAGGTGCTCTTTCTCCTCAACTTGATGATCAACTCCAGAGATTCTAAAAGCTCTTGAAGCCAAGGTTTTATTGACCCCAATCTTCTGGGAGGGATGATAAAAGAAAAAGAAAGAAACATAACATAATTATTAATATATGACTTACATTCTACATATATACTATATATTATATATTATAGATCTATATAAAGATACTCATATATAATATATAGGGCACAATAATAAAATTTTCAATATCTATTAGGATATTATTATTACATTATATAAATATATAAATATAAATTAGACTCTTATTAAAAGCTACTATAACTTAACCTAAGCTAAATAATAAATATATATTAATCATGGTAGATATATATTTATAACATTATACTCTTTAGATAGGCATTTATTATATAAACACTATAATATGTAAATTTATTATAAGATTCTTTACATCAATTATATATTAATATTTTAAAATTTAATTATTCATTTTGTCCCTGTCGGCCATTTAGGATTTGAATGGCGCATCCTTCATTCTCCTCAATATTTATTGCCCTTCATGCTCTTCATATTTCCTTTTGCCTTGAAGATGTACCCGGCTTGTGTTTTCAAAATGTCGACTACAATGTCTAAATCTGTGGATCTTCCTACAAAATTTTAATTTATAATCAGCATAGAGTCTTTCATCATTGATCCATAACTAATAATTCAACCCTTTTCATGCTCTTTGTTGGTTAACATGGCATCACTGCCTGTTCCTTCTCCCATGAAAAAAGATTGCCAGCAAGCCTCAAGGTTTGAATAGTTTGTTTCCTTCTATGATATGTTTCCTTTTGAGAAACTAAGTTTTTGAGAATTAATTGAGAAGGCTAAGATATGAAGTCTCAAGAACATGGGTAAAGAACAAACAAACCAGAGCAGAGAAGAAAGTAGAAATCTGAAATAGAAAGACAAACAAAGAAAGTTGATACTTAAGGGATATTGACCCGTAACTCTGGTATGTGGTGCAGAGTGAAACTAGATGAAATGTGGTGCCAGTTTGATGCTCTCCTCTAGTCATCAAGGTTGAAGTTCCAATCTCCAGGCTCTCTTCCAGGTACCAATAGTCCAATGTTGGCTTCCAACCTCTCAAGCCTCAACACTGCAACAGTGCAAAGAAGTGACCATTGATTGAGACAAATTCACACACAGGAATTTGCAAATGCTCTAATTGTGCCACTTGACTGTATTGCCTCACCAAATGTGTGATAACAATGCTATTTTCATGGCTTTATTTTAGTGTTTAGGTTTTGGCTTACAATTTTACTATAGTTTTGTTTTGTTTTTTTTTTCTTTCTTTGTTGATTAATTTCTTTTGCTATATTAAATAGTATTTTTTTTTCTCCTTTTCATTTCTTAGTTGTTTTTCTGAAGATGGCCTATGTTTCTTGCATAAACGACCAGGTTTTGTCAAAACTGAGGGGTTTGTTAGGCAATGGATTAATCATAAAAAAATAAAAAATAAGTGCGAGAAACGACATTTCTTGCAAGTTACAGGTTTCTTATCAGTGACTACTTTCTCCCAGAAATGTCGCCTCATTGCTAGGTCTCTGGTAACATTGTTCAGGAACTGGTTCTAAGCCCGGATTACCCAAGTAAGAAACTTTTCAAATTGTAGCCAACAAAACATGCAAAGGACAAAATTCTTTTCAATTCTTTAATAAGTTTTGTCCAAAACAATCTCCAGAAAGAGTGTCTCTTGTCCAGTTTCCTTGTCCATTCAATGCTTTCCCAAGCTGTGATAAGATTGTCTAGTATGGAATCACCCTTAATAAACCCTACTTGCTCATGTGAACAATCCTTGCAGCTGTGTTTTGATCCTGTTGGCCAGGACATCAGCTAGCACCTTCTAGGAGACATTGGCAAAGCCATTTGCCTCTAACTCCCTAGTGTGTTTTTCTTTGCCCCTTTAGGGATAAGCTTGATCAGCTCTAGATTAAGTTGCCCTTCGATATGCTCTGCATCCAGTGCGTCTTGGCATATTCTTGAAGGGTCATTACCAAACACCAACAATATCATGTACAATACACATCATGTAGAATACACAGGCAACCAATCCAAACCTATTGATTACCTTGAGCCTTGGTTGTATCCTGCAAAGCTTTTAATAGTTCATCCATATGCTGTGGTTAAGACAATAAATTCTGCTCATACTTGGGAATTTTAGTTGGAACAACTCACTGGATGAGTGCCCTGTCTTCATTTCTAGCAGCATGACATATTTTTGAGATAAGGATTTTTAATATTTTGTAAGTGGGGATGAAAAATTTCCATTAGGTTATTCCTCATCTTTTGTTTGCACTCCGTTGAATTTTTAAAACACCATGATCCTCTCAGATGCTTATTTTACTCTTAAGCGTGGCAAACATATATTGATGGCCTTGTTGCCCTCCTTGCCTCGGATGTTTTTCTATCATGATTCTGACCCATTTGGTGCTGTGTTCTTCATAAACTATGTTGGTAGTCTGGGTTTCCAAGTTGGCTTTGATTTCCAGGGTTGAAAATATCCTTTCCAAGATCTTTCCAGGGTTGAAAAGGTCCTTTCCAAGATCTTTGCTAGCTTCACGTAACTGAGTTCTGATATCTTGCTCCCTTGCTCACCGACATCAAGCTATCATGAAGCCACAATCCCTGATAAAACTCTGTCGCCCTTTGGATTGCAGCTTCGCACCAAAGAATACAAGATGAGTTATGGGTGAGGAACAAGGTTCCAAACTTTCAAAATAAGCTATACACATTCATGGGATTCCACGAGTGATGTGTTTAATTGGTAGGGCAGAGGAGGAAATGACTGAGTTCTCCCCCAAAGAAACAGTGTTATAAATGAGAAGATGGTCTGACCCTATAACTAAACCCTCTACTAGAATACAACGTCTTGACTTGGTTGAGAATGTGGCCACTTCTAAATTTGCATAGAATCTATCTACTCTCTCTTGGAGTCTATGGTTCGGAGATCCCTAACACAGATTTGCAGATTATTTACCTGATCTCTGTCACCCTCCCTCCGAACCATATTAATAACACCTCCAATGATCCACTCAGCAGTTGAAAGAGAATGAGACATCCACTCCCACAATTATATACTTTCAACACGATTGTTCGGAGTGAATGCAGATCAAAATCTCCAATCTGTTCTAGTAATGAAAATAATCCTTCAACAATATCTGGCAAATGGGTCCTCTCCACTATCCATAATGGGAGATCTCCAGCCAAGGGGTCACTCTGTACATCACCTAGACTCATCCTTCATGCAATGTACAAGTGAACCCTCTTTTTCAGCAGTTACTTACCAGAGAGCAAAATATGAATCCTGCGATATTGATTTCTTGCACACCGCATTAAATCCATGCTCATGGATTGTGAAATTGTTGCTTGTTGTAACTACTCATTCCGGGGAAGAAGTGGATAGGAGAGAAGTGGGAGAGGTGTCTGCAAATGAAGGTCCATTCTCTTGTCCTGACACATGAACTTTTGAGACACCCAATATACCATTATCCACAGACGAATATTTTATAACCCATGTGTGACCACCACAACATCATTCCTTCAGCCAGTTTTACCATTCTTGTTCTCCTGTCAATTCCTGGTTATGCCGACTGACATAGTGTCCTTTACCTGTTGTCGTAATTTTCCTTTCTTGTTCTCCACATTGGTCCAGCCACTCTGGCCACCTTTTACTCTATTTATTTTTTTGATTTGCTTGTTGATCATGGCCACCCTTATTTCACCGTGTACCTAGGTTCTTATGTGTCTTCTCTTATCTCTTCAAAGGCCTAGCATTTATTTTATTATTTGATGTGAAGAGAAACCAACACAAGAAGCATCGGGCAAGTTAATTCATGTTACTTTGAATAATGATTCACCTTGCGAACTGTTGACATAGTCGATACATTTCACTTATTTTTCTTGGCTGGGGATATATATGCATTTCATTTATTTCTATTTTTTTTAGGAAAACTTCATGGGGAATTTTTGGGTGCTTTTCTGCATTTCATAAATGGTACTCAGTGTATATCTGTCGGTGCTGATTATAACGCCTGACCTGGTATGGATGTCATTCGAGGCATGTGACAGAAGCAGCCAGTGTGAAGGTGATTTTGAAATTTTCTGCATAAAGCTGGAAGCACTAAACCACTCAAACTAGTTCACCAATCAATGCATTTCATTCACTTATCAGGCTATGCTTTTTTATTTCTTTTTTCAAGGAAAGAAATTAGCCTCTCTCTCAGCCCGAGGGCTAGAGTGAAAATGCTGGTACCAGGCCAGCCCACAGGTATACTCAAGAGTTCACAAGGCTCAAAGCCAATACAACAATATTCATAGACACGAAGCCATTACAACAATATTTTTCAGGGCATTATAACTCATCATGTCACTAGTGGGTATTTGAACCTGTGTGGGGAGGCTGGCTATGCTTATTGTTATGTGTTTGCTGCGAATATTAAACCATGGACATTAAAACTGTAATGATGAACTAGAAAGGAATGTTGCAATTTTTTATTCCTTTTTATACTTTCGATCAAGCACCTAAATCATTTTGACCAATGGATTTTTTAGAATTCTTCCTTTTTTAATTGTTTATCGATTTCCAAATGGCATAGTATTTTGGGTTTGCTTTACTTGTAAGTATGATTATGACATCCTAGAGGCAAAAATTCTACAACATCTTGTCTTTTCTATTTGATTTCATGAACAAGAGTTTGACCTAGGCATTTATATTTCTGAGTTTTCTCCAAGAAACATATTTTTTATTTGCATACATTTGACATTGACACGAGTTCTTTTTATTCTGTGATGCACCTTTATGTTCTTTAAAAGTTATTCGTGTATATATAGTTTGACATTGACACGATTTCTTTTTATTCTGTGATGCACCTTTATGTTCTTTAAAAGTTATTGGTGTATATATAGTTATGCTATACATGCATGTTTAGACCAAGTATCTCCTATGTTCTTCAAGTTTTTGGTAGTTCACCAAGCTATCAAATGTGAACAAGGTAATCAACTTATCTAGTCATTTACCTGATGTGCTTGTGTAATGCTCCGATATCTTTAGTATTTACCTTTCACGATGTCATAATTTTTTAAACAAAGTGTTCTATGAAGAGGACCACTGCCCATGTACTGTCTACCGAGGAAATCTATTACTCTGCTTCTCTGGATTTCTATGTTGTTCTGTTGTCTCAGTACATAGTGGCACTCATTTCACTAACTATAATACAATAGGCTCTTTACATGTTAAATGGATTTAATTTGTGAGCTGCTAATATTAATATGATTTGACATTTACAATGGAACGGGAACCCTTCATATTGAGATAGAATATTGTCTATATTACAATTATCATGAATTGAACATAAGATTCTGATTCTTTTGTATGCAGAGAAATCGGGCAGAAAAATTTCTTCCTTATCCTGGAGTCAGCGCCTAAAGATTGCTGTTGATATTGCACGTGGTATAAATTATCTGCATAATGAAAAAGCCTTGCCACATGGTAATCTGAAATCAACAAATATCTTGCTTGATGGTCCTGATCTTAGTGGGCGGCTTGCTGATTATGGCCTCCATCTACTGATGACACATTCTGGGACAACAGAGCAGATACTGAGTGCTGGTGTCCTGGGATATCGGGCTCCAGAATTGGTCTCTGCAAAGAAGCCAAGGCCCTCATACAAGGCTGACATATATGCTTTTGGTGTGATTCTGCTGGAGATTTTAACAGGAAAAAGCGCAAGCGATATCGTATCAGGTAATATGGGTGCAGTTGATCTGACAGACTGGGTAAGGCAATTAACAACTGAAGGACGAGGAGCTGAGTGTTTTGATCTTTCTCTCTTTGTCATTGAGGGGGTTCAGGAACCTCCAAAAGGGATGGAGGATATGCTATCCATTGCTCTAAAATGCATTCGTCCTGTATCTGAGAGACCCAACATTAAGACTGTTTATGAAAATCTCACTTCTATCCCAGCCTGAAATCTTACACCTTGTAAGATTTTTTATTAAGCGGGCCTTTGTAAAAGTATGATTAGGAGTCTGGTTCTGCTGACTCGTTAAAAGGATTTTGATGAATGTCAAGAAGGAAAATTTCTCAATAGTTATTTCAATGTCGAATTTCCTGGTCTTGGACATGGGAATCATGCCTATGTAGGTCAGGTCTGCATGAATATTTGTTGAGAATATGAGAGCAGTTGCCATGATAGGCTTTTTCTCTCGACTGCTTTGATGTGTTTCTTTTGTGTATGGTGCGGCTGCCTTCTCCATTTTCATTTGTTTGCTCTTTGCATTGCTTCTAGTTGACTGCTTGCATGCTTTCTTTTTTGTGGACACCAGAGTGATGTCATCCTTGTTGATATTCATCAGTTGCATGCTTTGTTTTGGTTCTATTAACTCATTTTTAGATTCCATATTGTGAAAATATTGGACAGTATGTATTCATCTCCCTATATTATCTGTCCAGGAAATGTTGCCATGTTTTATGATTTTAATTTCAGAAATATAATCAAAAGCCCTATTTTTTTACTAATGAAGGGTGAAATTACTTTCCATGTTCTATTATTCTGGCATTTTTAGATGACATGAAGTTGAATGGTTCAACTTTTGATCTTTTCTTGATTGCTTTCTGGGTGCTATCCCCAAATTTTGTTATACTAACAGGTGGAGTGCAGGTAGAACAGCCCATATGGGCTTAGGCTGCTAGATTTTCTCATGGGATAAAAACGTGTGCCTCCTCCAAGTAAGCTGATAGCCTTATCATGAGATTCGTGCACCTCACACATCAATAATTGCAATGTGACTTGCAACACTGCAATGCATTAAGGCTTTTGTACCCGGGAAGGCTTTAATTAAAAATCTTCAACTGACTGAACCCCTTCACTCTCTCTGTCTCTTTCTTTCTCATTTATCAAAGCAATAATTTCAATTTCAGAACTTCTGATAATATATATATATATACTTTTTATTTTCAGCTCACCACTGAGATTGAGCTCTTCCATTTGGAGAATATTTATTATGCCACACCACCTCTAAAATTTTGTACATTCCATTACAACTTTACTGATATTGATTACAGCCAAATCATTTTGGTAATTCTCAAGTGCATAAGCTGCTCTAACCAGCAGTCTATTCACACTATCATATATGTTTATGTTCACATCATTTAAATTTCAGATTGTTACTCGAGACATGTATCGATCTTACATTATGCCTAGAGTTTATTCCTTTTTGTTTCATCTTTTTCTCCTGTATTTGTGTTGATTCTATACAGCAGTCTCTTTTCCTTGAATAGTAATTCCTCCTCGAAGGATTTGTTGGTATTGTCACGTTGATTCATAATAGCTCGATTGTTCACCTGCTTCTGCGGGGCTTTGGATGGAGCATATCTCTATATGGATGGGATCAAGATATCTGTAAACCTGACATTTGGCTAGTGCTTTCAAACCCAGACTCGGGTAAAATATTTGTTATCCACACTGGTGGGTAACCATTAGGAGAAAAATTTTCTCCCTTTTTTGATCAACTTGTCAGCCAACAATTATTTGTGATCGACAGATGGCTAGCCTTAAAGGTCCTCTATCTATTCTTTGATCAGTGCTTTGTAACATCTAGCTTGCATATCTGATGAAGGTGGGTCATATACATTATACCATTTTGTAATAAAGTGTTTTTCACTTAATGCTTAAGAGCATATTGGTATGCATCAGAAGTTGGATTGGATGATTGATTGTTTTTGGTTGTATTCTTGTTCTTGTGCTTCACCTTGGCTGTTATCCCTAGCCCCTAGTCCAGTTTAACATTTTTTTGAGGATTGCCCCTAGTCCAGTGTAACATTTTTTTGAGGATCTTCTTTCCACTGTCCAGGAGGGGCACAATAGGAGGTACTATTGATGTTGCCTGTCCATGGTAATACATAACTAACATTTTCCACCTATTCCATGTATCCACATTCCATCTTTTGGTTGATTGTTATCTATTGCCAGTATTGGTTCCTTGTTTTTGTCATTCTTGAGTCAGGGCATGGAAACTTTGCCCTAAGAGGTTGATGTAGCATAAACAAAGGAAAGGGTATGAACCATCATTATAAAATGCAAAAAATTGGCTGAAATATAATATAGTACGTGGACAAAAACTTAGCTTGAGCTCTAACCCAATTATTTTCCCTCACTTAGTTTTAGCTAATGCATGAGAAAATTTAAAATGAAAGGAACTTTGATATCCCAACCCTAATGAACATTAAACCATTGCATATTGATGATTTTGTAGCTTCGGAAGGTCTTTTGCATAGGCTTGTGTCTTTTATGTAGGAGAATAAGTCCTCTTTAGGTGGTTTTTTCAGAGGAGCAACTGAATTTGATTTCATTCCTAAGTTCTTAACTTGGGAAAAAATACATTGATTAATTATTTTTATTTAATTATTGTTGACTTTGAGCTAATGTTTATATAAGGATAAATATTAAATTATTTAAGTGACTTAGATTTGATCTCCACCATTGATCTAAGAAGGTTGAGATTTAATCTTAACCATCTATCATTTTGGAGATTAGGGATTTGATCCATGGAGAAATTATAGAAATGACCTATGGGAGAGGATGGAAACACATTGTTATTGTTTAGAGAATGATTTTCTTAAGGAGTGGAAGACTCTAGGATTGAAGAGATGGAAAAATAATTGCAAGAGCAAATTTGGGGAGCAAATTTCAAGAAGGCAAAGTCTAGGAGGGAGAGGCCAAATTTTTGAAGAGGGTCGAAATTGTGAGGGTTGATTTTTTTCAAGTGTGCAGGTGTTGTACGAAGGGGAAAAGAGGGGTTGAGTTAATCGGTGAAGGAGTTGGATTTTCTAGGGCTGGAATTTTCAGAAAGGTCAAGTACTATGAGTGCTGAATTCCTTGAGGCTGATTTTTTTATAGGGGTTTACTTCTAGTTTCCAAGCAATTGTAATTTTTCTATGTATTCCTTGTGGGTCTAGGCCTTGTTGCATCCAATTTTTCAATATTCGAAGGAAGCAGGGTTTGAGGACTTCAAGGATTTTTTTCAAAGTCAGAATCATCAGCCAACAATCTATTCTATGTCATTGTAAACCCATTCTGCAAGTTTGTAATGTAAAGGATGCTAGTACAACAATTTTATTATGTAACAACCTAGGTAGATCTATGATTTTGGTGACGAATTTCATTCTAGGAGGTTTTCCGTCTCATTGATTCATGTGTTTCTAAAAAATGATGATCGACATAGTTTATCCCTCCAACCTCACCCCAAAGCTAGGGTGGAATTTATCGTCAAGGTCGTAGATGAGTCCTAGTGTTTTAGTAGAGTCTTTTGTAAAAGTGATTTGAGAATAGTTTAAGCGAATTGATTAAATTATTTTATTACAAATCACTTGGTCTACTAAATCATATTGTGTTGCAGAATTGGGTAATTATTTGAAGGTCTCTTAACGAATGAGTTTTCCCCCTTTCAATTTTGAATTTGTAAAATCTTATGTAAAAAATATTTTAGTGCATGGTCCTTCATACTTAGACACCATGGTTAAAATATTAGAGGGTGGAAAAAATAATTAAACCCCTTAAGTGTTAATTAATTAATTTTTCTGGCAAAATAAAATAAAATCTTAAGCCAAAAAATTAATTAATTAGAGTCAAATTAAAATGTTAGAGAAATTAAATTCCTCAAGTGGAAAAATTCGTGGGTCTAAAATAAATTAGTTTTTGGAGGCCTCCACTAAAGTAATATTGGAATTTCAAGAAAAATTTGGATCCATTGGACCTTGGTAGTTAAGTCAAAGTCAAAATTTTGAGGAAATTATTTGAAAATAATTATTTTTGAGCTAATAAAAAATGGTTTTAATGAGAAATTAAAAAATTTCTAAAAAATAATTATCTTCCGATGGTGGATATTAAAAGATCATCAAAGATTTATCAACGGTCGAGATTATTTTGATGGGGATCAAACCAATTAGCCATTATTTTCCACTTGAATGAATTTCTCTATAAATACAAGTCATTTTGCTTCTATTTTTCATTTTTTGATGAACTGAGTTTGATGTAATTTGTAAACGCTGTTGTAAAGCCACTATTCCGTTGGGAACATTTTGATCATCATAATAAAAGACTTTGGGGTGCAGTTCACGGTGTTTTTGTCTCATTAATTTGTGGTATGTGCTGGGTATGTGCATTCTTATATTGTACTTCAAATAATAATTAAATCGTTATTTCATTGTAGATGATAAGAACATTCTATTGATAAGTTTTGAGCTTATCTTAGGTGATTCGATTCATTGTATGTTTTAACGGTTTCTGTTTGAGAAAATATATAGAGTTTGCAAGTTACCTGACCCTTGGGCTCCAAGTTCACAAATTGTGGGCACAAACTAACCATGTTTGGATTCTAAGTATTTTATTTGATTTTCTAACTCCGCTAAGGTTGTGGTTTCACATATATTTTTTGAAATACATCTAGCGATAATCAAAATTTTATTTAGAAATTATTCCTCAAAAATATTTTCAAGTATTGTACACTTGTATATTTTGTAAATATACTTGTATAATAATATTTTGTAAATAATTTTATTTTCTAACCTTTGTTTGCAGTTGGGGTTTGGGGTTTTCAATTTTTTGTATACATTGGGGTTTTGAGCACTTGTAAATTTATTTGTGTAGGTGAGATCTAAGGAAATTTGATGGATTAGAGCTAGATCTAGGCCCTTGAGAGTAAGATTTAGTCTTTAGAATTTTTACAAGGTCAACAATTGAAGAATTTTGCAATAAAATTTAAAATCTTAAGCAAATTCGATATTTTGGGAAAGGGTTTCAAGTTTTCTGAGGTCTTTGTGCTCAACATCCTCCTCCAACCTTCCTAGCCCGTGCGTTAGCCTTTTTTGGCTCTCTTAGGCTTGGCTGTGAGGCCTAAAGGCCTTGGCCTCCCTCATATCCCTCTCGACCTGCTCTTTTCCCTTTGCCGTGGAATTTTTTAGGCCTTTACAAGCTCGACCATTAACCTCTAGGGCCTCAACCCCCCTCTTGAGGCTAGACGACAACCCTTTAGGGCTTTGCTGTGGGCCAATCAAGGCCCCTAAGGCTTGACCACAAGCCATTTCACGCCTCCTCCTGCCCTTGGCCCCTCTTCCCTGCCTTTGCTAGCCTTTTGTACTCCCCTTCTCCTCTTTGTTGCCTTCTTTTCTCCCTCTTCCTCCTTTGTCGTGAGCCTCCAGCCCCTCCTCGACCCTCCGTTCCTTAGCCGCAACCCCTCTAGGGCTTGTGGCAGGCCCCTTGGGCCTCTTCTCCTCTAGTTGTGAGGACTACTTGGCCTTAGCCGCAGGCCTATTGTTAATTTTGGACAACAAGGTCCAAACTCCATGTTGTGATACTCATATGAAGATGCCGATATTTTTATTAGATTCCTTTTTCGGAGAGGTGCAAGATCGATCTAAAGATCATCTTGATTTGACGAGCAAAACATTTATTTTGAATTAATTCCACTTATGTGCAAGGTCAGCGAGAATTGAAATGTAGGCTTGAAGCCCCAACAGATGTGTCACACACCCTCACTGATAGATATATATAGGTCAACGTTGGAGATCATTTCACTCATCACATCATCACACATTCTCTCTCATCATCTAATTGGTTCGATCACCTTGGAGGCTTTTCTTCTCTCACACATGGGAAAATGCAGCGAAAGGATTTTCAGTTTTCGACCTAGGGTTTTCAGTGTATATTTGACCAACGTTTACTTTGGTTAACTCATGGTCAAACTGACCCCAAACTTGGTCAAAATTTCGATTTATACAGTCCTTATTTATTGGCACACAAATCAAGGTTGATCGTTGACTTTGATCGAGCTGAGTTGACTTTTTGTTGCTGCTGTTTTGCGTTGATCGTTGACTGGGACAATGTTGACTTTCGTTGATTGGTAGCGCTGTTCGAGAGGGTTGTGTGGCATTTCCGATTGGCTGACTATATTGAGACTTTGCTGGTTGAAGCATCATGTTGACCATCGTAATGCACCACAACACATATTTTGCTGATCAAGTTAAGTATAATTTTTGGCTTGTCTTTTGTCGATCTATTAGTATGTTCTATCAGGGTTTTACTTTCTTGTTTATGTGATCGCTGTTTGATATTGGGGATAAAAGTAAAGTTGCATCAAGCATAGAACATCTACAAAAATTTACATGGTATCGGAGCTTGAGGTGAAGACAAAGCCCGAGTTTGTAGCAATCACTGAAGAAGAGCATGGGTACCTCAAACTATAATGGCTCTAAAGTTGACGACAAATTCACTGGGAAGGAAGACTTCCATGCCTGGAAGATGACATTGGATCTTATGTTGGAAGACCAAGATGTCATGGACTATGGGCAGGGTAAAATCCAAGAGCCTCCATCCACTACACCTGCTGCCACCAAGTCAAAATATAAGAAGGGGGAAATCAAAGCAAAGTTGATGATTAGGGACTCAATTCATAAGAGTCTGGTTGCCTACATCTCTGAGTTGGGCACATCCAAGGAGATGTATGATAAGTTGGTCAACATGTTCAAGGCCAACAATGCAAATCAAGTCATTTTCTTTAAGAACCAACTAAAGAATATGAAGAAAGGCAGGGACAAATCTGTTCAATCATATTTTCTAAAATTGATTGAAATCAGAAATAATCTTCTGGCCATTGGGGAGACAATCGCTGATCGAGAAATGGTTCTCACCGTACTTGGAGGTCTCTCCTCCAAATGGCATGTATTCAATACTACCATTTTCAATAATAATGTGATACTTGATTTTGATGAAGTACTATCAAGATGCGTTCAAGAAGAGACAATGATGAAGGAATATGAAAATGAAAGAAACGCTGCTTTCACTGCTCGTGTTAAGAAGAAGAACAATGATGGTCTGAGGAACAAAGGAAGAGTAGGGGCCTAAGGGAAGAAAGGTAAATGTTACACATGTCACAAAACCGACCACTATGCTAAAGAATGTCCTTTCAGGATTCTCTTGATGATGATGATAACAACAACAACCGGAGGAATGGCAATCAAAGGAACAACAGGTTCAAAGGAAAAAGGAAGGCTCCCTCTGGTGGAAATGGGCAACTTTTCAAAAGGTCGAGAAATTCTAGGTATGAGGAATCTAATGTTGTTGATGATAAAAGAAATGAATTCATTCTTGTATCTGCCCTCTTTGCTGCATCTCCACCCGACACTATGGATGTCTGGTTGATAGATAGTGGTGCCTCAAGGCACATCATTGGGTTCAAGGAAGCTCTTTCTAATATGGTTGAGAAGGATGTTAATCTGAAAATTATTTTTGGAAATAATGCCACATATCCCATGAAAGGGACATGGAGTGTGACTCTCCACTTGTCTCAAGGTCAAGTCCTCCGCTTGCAAGATGTACTATATGTACTTGATTTGAAGAAGAACTTTGTGTCTATTTCGGCTATGGAAGACAAAGGTTTCAATGTGGCGTTCATTGATGGGAAGGTGCGCATCTGAAAGAAGAGTTTCAAGGAAGCTATCATGATTGGTTTTAGAGTTGACACACTCTACCAGGTTGGAGGAAGTCCACTGGAAGCGATGACATGTGATATTATCCGACAGATTGAACTATGACACCGGAGGTTTGGACACCTTCACTACAAAGCCCGTCTCGAAGCAAGGAAGGTGGTGATAGGGATGCCCGAGTTCTCAAATAATCGTGAAGGTGTATGTCAGGGTTGTGCCGAAGGAAAGCATACAAGGGGACCTTTCCCCTCAAGTGTTAGAAAGACATCTACTGTCTTGCAACTGATACATTTTGATCTGTCTGGTATGTTTCCCGTGACATCGTTGGGAGGATGTTCTTATTATATGACGTTCATAGATGACTTCTCTCGCAAAACATGGATATACTTCTCGAATAAGAAGGATGCGGCTTTCATGTGGTTTCGTACTTTTAAAGCCTTGGTGGAAAATCTAACAGGGAAAAAGATCAAGATATTAAGGATCGATAATGGCACTGAATATGAGACGAACGAGTTGAAGAACTTTTGCAGAGAAGCTGACATCAAGAGGGAGACCACAATTGTCTATACTCCTGAGCAAAATGGCGTTGCTGAAAGAAAGAACATGACCATTGTGGATGCTGCCTGTGCCATGCTATGTGACCAAGGTCTTCCGAAGTTTCTATGGGGAGAATCTGCGAACATTGCTGTGTACATACAAAATTGATGCCCGCATTTCGCTCTGGACTCCAAAACTCCAAAACTCCTGAAGAGGTTTTCTCTGGTAAGAAAATTGACGTTTCACGTTTTCGAATTTTTGGATGTTCTGTTTATTTTCATGTACCGAAGGAGAAGAGGAGCAAGCTGGATGATTCTGGGAAGAAGGGAATGTTTGTGGTCTACAACGAAACTTCAAAGGCCTATAGAGTCTATGTGCCTGGTCAAAGGGAAGTGGAGATATGCCACAATGTTACCTTTGACGAAGATGCTTCCCTAAGGAAAGTAATCAATCTTCCGAGATTTGAGGAAGATCATGAAGCAAGGCCTGGAAATCAAGAAGAACCAAAGGATGAGATGATGCCCGATGTTGAAGGACCGATGGACCCTATTGATCCACCTCTTTCGATGAGGAAAATACCATCATGGCTCAGGGACACTCTCGAGGATGCCGAGAGACATGGCCCCAAGGGGGACGTTCCGTGAAAGAAAGACGCTGAATAGATACCAAGGGTATCTAGCAGCCATGAGTACAATCGTACAATTTGAGCCTGGATCTTTTGAGGAAGCCGTAAATCATCATGTCTGGAAGGATGTTATGCACGAAGAATATGATTCCATTATGAAGAATGATGTTTGGGATGTGGTTCCGAGTCTGGAGGACAAAGAAGTTGTAACCTCGAAATGGCTCTATAAGATCAAGCATGGATTTGATGGTAGTGCTGAAAAGTTCAAGGCAAGGTTCATTGCCCGTGGCTTCTCTCAAAAAGAAGGCATAAACGATGATGATATATTTTCACCTGTGGCCCGATATACCACCATCCGATCTATCATAGCCCTTGCTGCTACGCAATGATGGAATTTTCATCAGATGGATGTGAAGATCACATTTCTGCATGGTGCGATAAAGGAAGAGGTGTATGTGGAGAAACATCTAGGGTTCGAAGTCTAGGATCGAGACACCCATGTTTGCAGGTTGAAGAAAGCCCTCTATGGGTTGAAGCAAGCACCCAGAGCTTGGTACGAGAGGATATATAGCTACCTGATGAAGCTGGGCTTCACTCGTAATAATGCTGATCTGAACTTTTACTTCAAGGTTGATAGAGAAAAGCCTCTCATTCTGGTGTTGTATGTGGACGACCTCTTCCTGATAGGTGATGTCCCTCTCATTCATCAATGTAAGAGGGAGCTTGCTTCTGAGTTCGAGATGAAGGACCTAGGACTGATGCATTACTTCCTAGGCTTGGAGTTTTGGCAGAGACTTGGTGAGATTTTCCTTTCTCAAGGAAAATATATTGTGAAGCTTCTGGAAATATTTGGAATGATGGACTGTAAGTCCGTGTCGACACCGATGGAGCTCAACTTTAAGAAGTTGAGTGGCAACGCTGCTGGGCCCGTACTAGCAAATCCTACTGAGTATCGTCAACTCGTAGGGGCCTTAATGTTCTTAGTGAATACCCGTCCGGACGTATGTTTTGCAATGAACACTTTGAGTCAACATATGGTTGAACCTCATCACATTCACTAGGTTGGTGCCAAGAATCTGTTGAGATATCTTCGGGGCACGATAAACCATGCGCTGAGATACACTGTCGGGAGTGTGACACTTCATGGATAAACTGATGTCGATTGGGCTGGCAGTGTGGTGGATTGCAAGAGCACATCTGGATGCTTCTTCACACTTAGTTCTGCTTCGATATCATGGATGAGCAGGAAGCAGAAGTTGGTGGTTTTGAGCACCGCGGAGGCCGAATACATTGCAACGAGTATGGCCTGTTGTGAAGCAGTTTGGTCGCGAAAGCTAATCAGTGCGCTGTTCGGGCATGTGCTAGATACCACCGTGATACTCTGTCATTACCATAGTGGGATTCAGTTGTCTGAGAATTCCATGTTCCACGATCGATCCAATCATATTGATATCAGGTACCACTTTATCCAGGATATGGTACAGTGAGGCACCGTAAAGCTCGATCATATAGGAATTGATGAGCAGGTCGCGAATATTCTCACAAAGCCCTTGGGGAAGGTCAAGTTCCTAACCTTCCATGAGAATCTTGGAATCGTGGAATGACCCTATGCTGAGGGTGTTGTTGGACGATGAGCTCTGGGAGCTTTGGGGGGCTTTGGGGATAGCTTCTCAGAGCTATAAGCACACACGGGGTTAGGCTTGCCGAATCTTGTGGTGCTTCTGCCCCACCATTATGATGTTGAGTTGGTTCACCTCTCATGATCTATGCTCCGTACGCATCCTACCCATTGAGTCCTGGACTCATGGGAAGTACCTGTCATTTGGCCAATGAGGTGAGAAAAGCTAGAGACCAGTAGCAAAAAATGATGGACGCATCGGAGATTTCCGTACTCTCTATGTCTAGGATGGCACGTGTCTAACCACTTGATCTGGAATCAAGTCTAGTGAGGTTTCAGACCTCCAATTGCCTTCGGGTCAGGTAAACCAACTTCGGGTTGGTATGTGACTCTTGTGTCCTATAGAGGGTTCATAACTCTGGGTTGAATTTGTTAGCCGAGAATGATGTCTTTGTGACTGACCCTTTTCTTTTCTGAAATAAAGAAGCCAACAAAGCAAGTTACAACGAGATGACGCTCAATGTTTGGATGGCATAGGTGGATGGCATAGGTGGATGGAGTTCTCCCTAATTGAGAGGGAGTGTTAATTTTGGACAACTAGGTCCAACTCCATGTTATGATGCTCAGATGAAGATGCCAATATTTTTATTGGATTACTCTTTCAGAGAGGTGCAAGATCGATCTAAAGATCATCTTGATCTAATGAGTTGAACATTTATTTTGAATTAATTCCACTTATGTGCAAGGTAGGCCATAATTGAAATGTAGGCTTGAAGCCCCAGTAGATGTGTCACACACCCTCATCGATGGATATATATAGGTCAACGTTGGATGTCATTTCACTCATCACATCATCACACATTCTCTCTCATCATCTGATTGGTTCGATCACCTTGGAGGCTTTTCTCTCACACATGGGAAAACACAACAAAAGGATTTTCTATTTTTGACCTAGGGTTTTCAACGTAGGTTTGACCAATGTTGACTTTGGTCAACGCATGGTCAAACTAACTCCAAACTTGGTCAAAATTTTGATTTTTGTAGTCCACATTTATTGGCACAAAAATCAAGGTTGACCGTTGACTTTGACAGGGTTGCATTGACCTTTTGCTGTTGGTGTTTTGCGTTGATCGTTCATTGGGACAATGTTGACTTTGGGTTGAATGGTATAGCTGTCCAGAGGGTTGTGTGACACTTCTGGTTAGCTAACTGTATTGATACTTCGCTGGTTGAAGCATCTTGTTGATCGCCGTAACACACCACAACACATATATTTTTCTGATCAAGTTAAGTATAATTTTTGGCTTGTTTTCTGTCGATCTATTGGTATGTTCTATCAACATTTTACTTTCTTGTTTATGTGATTGCTGTTTGATATTGGGGATAAAAGTAAAGTTGCATCAAGCATAGAACATCTACAAAAATTTACCCCTATTAGGCCTTGCTTTACCTCTTCTAGCCCTCATTTGGCCCCTGTTCATCTCTGTTGGTGATCATTAAATTTTTGAAGTTAATTCATTGGTGGGTTTTGCAGAGAAATTGACAAAAAAATACTTGTGTCTTCAGATGGCATACCCATTGAAAAAAATTGGGAGAAGTCGGGCAAGTTTTCTTCAAGGCCTAGAGGCCAAGGGTTTGATCATTAAACCCTATTTTCTCTCACTGTTTGCTACAACTTTCTAAATATGTTCATAACAATGGTGAAAAACACACATAGGTGGCATAAAAATCACATCTAAGATATCTAGCATATTGTCAATTTATTTAAGCAATTTGGGCACTAATCTCTTGGCATAGATATAATTGTTTAATTACTGTTATCTCTACATAAAAAGTATGATCAAATATGATATAATACTGAATAATACATCATAAGGTTGATTAACTCATGGTTACATTTGACAAGATATTGGGTATATCATTGCTCATATTTGGCTAATACACACTTGTCATTTTTTTGGATCTAGAGTGATTTTACTTACCGTTGTCTTAAAAGGTCTAATAATTGTTCATTTGAATGTGATTGGGACATCAGTGTCTTAAAAAATTTCCTTGCTCATGCTCCATATACCATATTTGTCTTTTTCCATGGTTTTATAACCAAGTTGGTTTCTAATTATTTCAAGTGCACTAACATTCATAGTTTCATTGTGAAGTCTATCTAGCTCACTCACGTAAGCACTAAATCAAGAATCAAATATCATTGTGAATGGTAATCTCATATTGACATTAAGATCTGAGTGCTCTTTACTTGAAGTCTTTGAATTGGAATTGAAGTAACTTGTTTCTCTCTAGGGGCAGTCTAACTGGAAAATAAGTACTCTCATATGGTCATTCTTGCTACACTACTGGAAAATAAGTACTCTCATATGGTCATTCTTGCTTCACTACTGATATCCATTTGTGAATGATAAATACACATTGGTATTGATATTCCAAGTGTTTTTCTATTCAAGCATATCTTGAATGATTGAGTATTATTGACATTTATTTCTTTTGAAAGCTTTTAATTGAAGTAAGAGCATTGTTAATCTTGCGGTAATAATCGTTGGTATATTTTTGGGCATTGGTTTAATTATTCGAAGTGCTTCAATTATCATTGAATAGGTTATTACGAGATTTTGGCACATCCCATAATTGTTGAATACTTGTGTATTTTGGGTATCTATTGTATCTTATTGGCACTTGGTAACTTGGCATACTTTATTTTGGTTAAGATTGTATTTCATTCATAAATACTTAAACTTAAAATCAAATCATAAATAAATTCTTAAGCAACTTAAACAATCTTATCTTAATAATTGCTCAGTCCATCTTGTATTGCATTCTTAGTCTAGTTCTATTAATAATTTACCTCTAAGCATAAACTTGGTTGATAGACATTTAGGGCCACCATTTTTCAATCTAGTTTGAAGAACTTAAACCCTCTTTAGTGGTTAACACGGTGACGTTGCAGTGATCAGAGTCATAGTCTCTGCAACGTTGAAGACATCAGGTGGTTGGAACACATGGGGATGTATCGTTAATTAGACCTTTGCTTGCTTCCCGTTCGCTTCCATCCTACAACCTACACTAGAGACTAGTTCTAAAACAATTAAGATAAAAGTTACACTTAAAATAAACATTTAATTTAACATCAACCAAGATTCTGCATCTCACCTAGCTTGTAGGATTTTCATTTCATATAGGACAGTCATTCATTCAAACATCTATTGTCCATCCGGTTACTTGGCATTTAATTGGTAAATACACAAGAATTTAACTCCATAAGACACTGGTTTCACAATTCAGTTTAATCCAATATTTTAATCTTGCTCAAATTAACTAAGTAGCTAGGCCACTCAATCGCGTCTTCCAGATTTGTTAGTTTCCAACTTGTCCTTCATCTTCACATTTCCATAGGAACTGCCTCCCATAGCCTATTGTTGGGAGACAACTAGAACAAAGAGGTCGGGGATACAATTGAAAACCCTCGACTCGAGCCGTTGCAAGTGCCTGGACAATTTAAGTGACAAAATATTTTAGCACTGTTGTCGGGGACCAATTTATTGGGCCTTGGTGTTGACGACAACCCTACATTATTGATTTCTCATCTTTTCATTTAGCTCGTCAATCAGCACATTCTTTGGCGTCGTCGACATTTCTTCATATTTTCATCACCTTATCCTTTTTCCTCTAACTAATCCTTTTATCTTTTCTATCTACACCTTTAGCACATGGAAATTTCGTTTGGTTTCCTGTGTGGGTGGTGACTCCACTTATTCAAGCATTCACAAGATCTTACTCTAGAAGGAATCCCGGTAGTGTGGTTAACCCCGCTCCCGATCCTGAAAAAGTTCTGAAAACTCGGTTAAAAAATTTACACTCTAGAGAGAATTTAATCTTTCTCGGACATGAAGCCTTCCCTGATATCCATTTTCTTTTCATTAATCCTCTAAATCAAGAAATCATGGATTATTGCCTTGCAACTTTACCAATATTCAGGGATATCCTCACATTCTTCTAGATGAATCTACTATGAACAAGCTTCCAACTTTCCAGGGAAATAATGCCATCAATGCCAAAGCTCACATAAAGAAGTTCAACACCTTTATACAAAATTTTGCTCACGCAACTTCATACAATCACGAGGACGTCATAATGAATTTATTTGTTCTCTTATTAGAAGATAATGCATTGCACTGGTTTCATGATAAAACAGAGAATGCATTTGACTCTTTGTGGACTCTCACTAATGCATCCAAAGATAAATTTGGAGATAAAAGAGAATGAAAATATTTGGTCAAAAAACTTACCTCCATTAAGAAAAGGGAAAATGAAATAGTTGAGTTTAACCAAAGATTTAATAGTCTTCTTAGAAATATGACTCAATATTACAAGCCGTCTCACAAGGCAATGTTAGAGCAATATCTCGAAGCATTTAAGTTGATACTCAATATGAGATAAGACGTGCCAAGCCTGTTAGTTTAGTTGTTGTTCAAAATGTTGTTGAAAAGTTAGAAAAAGATAAGAAAGCTTCGGGTAAGTCAGAAACTCATGGTCTTTGAAAGAGGTCTTGTTAAATCTTAAAGAAAAGGAGTTAGGGAGGTTGAGCATGATCCAATTAAATAATTAACTCAAATAGTTAAAGGAATGAGACTTGATTATGCTAGAGACATGGGTGCCATGCAATATATGATGGTTCAAATGGAACAAAATCAAGCCTAGAATATGCATCTTAGAAATAATAATAACAACGAAGGAAATAGTAATCCATGGCTGAGAATAAATCCTCCCAATGATTAGAAGCCTCTTACTCCCCTTGAGTCTGCCTATGTCATTGATCAACCTATACCATTTTTTAGACCATGCGAAAGCTTCCACGCGGAAAGTGCATGTGCCCTTGCTAGAAAAATCTTGAATGAAGCATATAATGAAAAGATAAATAATATTGGGCAAATTTCTTCCAAGGAAAGCCCTTGCACATATATTATTTCTTTATCCTTCACCATAAACAACTTCAGTGACGAAAATGATCCTATAACGCAAATGTATGGTGAAAAGCCATCCCAGGAACAAATTCTGGAAATTGCAGAAAGTAAGGGTTATACTTATCAAAGAAAAGTTAAAGATCAGAATAAGAGTACACGAGTTGCAACTAAAAGCTATAAGTCAAGGTTGAAAATATATTGGGCTGCATGGATTAATAATATTAAGATGTTTGTTCTAGTATTTGAACTTCTAAAGATTCCAATTCAACCACTACAAGGAAAAGACCCTCTAGCCCTTATAAAAATAGCCCAAATATCTGTTTGTAGCGGAGATCACCAGAGGAGGTTGGCGGGTGGAGGTTTTTATGGTGCGTTTCTAATCATAACACGCACCGGTGTGCTTAATATATATGTAACATACCGATGCATAGTTGAGGCTAAAGAAGCTTTGTCGAGTTATTTTTAAGTAGTACGAAAACAACGATTCACTTCATACATACAACGCATTGATGCATTTTATATAAAGTGCACCGCTGTGTATTATCAAATGGCACACCGAGACACTGTGCTCTTCGTACAAACTGGCCCGGTGCGTCTCATAATTGAGCGCACTGAAAAAGGGTTAATTTTAAAAAAATTATTGGCCATAAAAAAATCATTTTTACTTGTTACAATGCTATAGAGCTCTCAAGCACCGGTGTGAGTTTTCCTTCTCTGAGGTGTCCTACCATCGATGCTCCCATTTCCCGAATTGCTTCTGTCCATTGCTTACTGTGTGGAATTCGAATTTTGCAAAATGGTGGGAAAAATTTATTTTTAGTATTCCATTGCAAAGATGCCTCCTCGACGCACAAATGTGCAGGTAATCTACTTGTTTCTCACCAACTTAAGCTTTTAGTAGATTAATTTCTTAAATTGAGTTAAAATTCACCGTTTTTTAAATTTATTTTATTTTATTTTATTTATTTATTTATTTTTTCTGCGTGGTGCGTTCGAGCCGTTCGGCTCGCACCGTTCTCGGTGCTCCCTGTAAATTTACAGGCCATACCGTGAACGATGTTAACGAAAACCACACCAGGCGGTAAATGTGACAGCCTAGTGCGGTACCAAGAAAAAACACACTGCTTTAACAATAAAATAGTGTGGTGCATGTTGGTTTCCGGCCCCACCGACAATTTTTATTTTTATTTTTTAAATAACATTATGTACGACAGTGCGGTTGTTTACCGGAATGCACCGGGTAGTATGTAAAAATAGACAACGGCCTGGTGCGTCCCTATCATAGTATTAAAACCCAATCGGGTCAAACTGGAAACCAGTCAAACTGGCTGGTCAAACCCTTGGCCTGTCAAAACCGGTCAAAAAACCTGGTTGAACCTCCTCCGCATTAAATTCCGGTCAAAATGGTGCTGGACGACTGGTTAAGGACCGAACCGACCATTTTATTGATAAATCGGTCGGTTTCGTCCCTAACCAACCTTTCAACTGCTAACTGGCTATTGGGACCCACACACAGACATAATGCTGGCTTAGGGCTGATTTGGAGGGAAGGGGAGGGTTGTTTCCCTCCAAAAACACCCTCCCCAATCCTTTATAAGCAAGGAAAACCTTTCATTTGTCTCACACCATCTCATTTGCAACTTTTGTGAGTTTGATTGAGAGCTTGGAGAGTGTTGAGTGTTTGTTGGAGCAGTGATCTTGGACGCTTGGAGTTGGAACTATTTTGGAGATAGTTTGGAGTTGTCAGTAGAGTTGGTATCTTCAAGATGATTTATTTTATTATGTGTTTAGCTATGATATTGCTATCAAATCTCTATTCCTATGCTATCAAATTTTGTATGTTTGAATGTGCATTTTGTTTCGTAATTTTAGCCTTGGTTGCCCATTTATCTTAGCTACATTTTTTTTAAATGGCAGATTTATTTCCAAATTTCAATTATTTCAAGTCAAGATGGCTCCAAAATCCAAGGACAGTGCATGGGCCCATTGTGATGTGGTTGATGGAAAGATGATATGCAAATTTTGTGAAAAATATATTGGAGTTGGGGGTATTCTTAGATTGAAACAACACTTGGCTGGGATAAGAGGCCAAGTAAAGTCATGTGATGCACCTAATGAAGTGATAGGTCATGTTAGGGCATAATACCTTGCCAAGTTTGAAAAGTCTGAGGAGACTAAGGCTAGGGATACATCCATCCAAGATGAAATTGCAAGGAAGAGGGAACTAATAGAAACCCTGAGACATAGTGGGTATGATGATTATAACATTCAAGACTCCACTTTTGTCCCTTCCACCAATGACCCCTTTCACTATGTTCCTCCTATTGGCCAAAAATCAAAACCAACAAAGAGATCCAACATCTAGAGTTATTTCTCATCAACTGCTAATCCCACAACCACTTCCTCCTAGCCAAGTCATCAACCCACTTTGGATCAACATTGGAAAAAACAATGCAAAGAAACTTTTTTATCTCTAGATGGTGGTATGATGCAGATATCCCATTTAATGCTGCTCGCTCACCTTATTACCAAGCTATGTGGGACTCTGTTTTAGCTACAGGAAAGGGATTCAAAGGCCCTACTGTGCATGACTTGAGGGGATCTCTTTTGCAAAAAGATATTTCTTCTATTGATGAGTATTTCACTGACTATAGAGAGTCATGGCTCAAAATAGGTTGTTCCATCATGTCAAATGGATGGATTGATGGAAAGAACCGCACTATCATTAACTTCCTTGTTTCTTTTCCACAATGAACAATGTTTTTGAGATCAGTTGATGCCTCTGATAAGGTGAAGGATGCAACCTTTCTATTTGAGCTTTTGGATGAGATTATTCAGGAAGTGGGGGAGCAGAATGTTGTGCATGTCATCACAGATAATTCCTCAAACTATGTTCTTGCTGGAAAGATGCTTGAGTCCAAATATAGGACCATATTTTGGACTCCATGTGATGCACATTGCATAGACCTCATGCTTGAGGACATAGGAAAAGTGGAGTGGGTAAAAAACACTATAGAGCATGACAAGTGCATTACAAAATACATTTACAACCACTCATGGGTATTGAGCCTAATGAAGAAAAACATTGGGGTAAAGATCTTGTTAGGCCTGCAATTACGAGATTTGCAACTCACTTCCTCACGTTGCAATGTCTCAATTCTCAACAGAAAAACCTGCAGAAAATGTTTTTTATTTTTATTTTATTTTTTATTTTATTCGATGATTGGACTAAATCTCGGTGGGCTCGTAGACAAGATGGAAAAGACACCAAAAGGAAAGTATTTGACAATTATTTTTGGAAAAGGTCTTCAAAGCTTGTAAATATTACTGAGCCCCTTGTTAAGGTGTTAAGGATGGTGGATGGGGAAAATATAGTAATGCGATACATTTATGAGGCTATGGATCAGGCAAATGAGTAGATACGAGTAGTTTACAGGACATGTTAGCTAAATATGTCCGTATATGGGAGATCATTGATAACAAATGGAACAATCAACTCCATTGTTCTATACATGTAGTTGGGTATTTTTTGAATTCAAAGTATCATTATAAAGCTTGGCTAGGAGATGAACAGGATGGGGAGGTCAGATTTGGATTCACTGATTGCTTGGAGCGCATGGTCTCTATCCGTGCAGACCTGTTGGAAACACATAAACAACTTACTCTTTTAAGTATGGCAGCTGGTACCTTTGGAAATAACTTGGCGAAAATGGCAAGAGATGTGGATCAACTAGGTAAGAAATTTCATTTTTTTTTTCTTTTCAAGTTAAATTGTTTGTAAATAAGTAATGAAATGAACTATGTTACTAATTAATGTCTTTTTATTTGCAACACATTGGTGGGAGTCATTTGGCGGCCAATGTCCTCAATTAAAAAAGTTTGCAATTAGAATCCTCAGCCAAACTTGCAGTGCTTCAGGTTGTGAGTGAAAATACTTTGTTTTTGAGCGCATACACACAAAGAAGAGAATGTTTGGAACATAAACGGTAAAATGATCCTGTGTTTATGCAATGCAACCTTCGCTTGAGGCGAAACCAACTGATGAACAAAACACTTATCTAGATTCCATTGTGTTGGACGATATTGATCCAACATCAGAATGGGTGGAGGAGGTTGAAGATCCAGTGTTTGAGGCAGATTTTGATTTTGATGCAGCATTAGCGGGGGATGAACTTGAAGTAGATTTGGTGGCGCCATCAGACGAAGACCCATGATTAGTAGTTGCATCAAGGAAAGACAAACAACCAATGGAAGGCACTAGTCATGCAGTTCGAGTAACTCATGCTTCCATTAGGTCCACTTATATTGTTATTGGTGGCAGTGGTATTGAGGTTGCAGATGAGGCTGAGTCATCCTTAGATTCCGATCTAGATGATGTCTATGCACTTGCCGATGTTGATCCTGTGTCTAGTAGTGGTGATGAATTTGATGATTGATCATGATTCATGTGTACACTATAGAGTCTAGACTGTAGACTTGTAGTCTTGTATTAGGCCAATGGTCTTATAGCTTGTAGCATTGTTTTTGGACTTTATGGGCCATTTGGAGCCTCATTGCTTATGTGTTTTTTGATGATATGTATTTCACTGGGTGTCATTTTGATACATTATATAAATGAAAAAACTTTGCATATTTTGTCTCTATTGGCTTGGAATCATGGTTTCAAATCTTAAAAATGGTTTTTTTTTTTAATTAAAAAATAATTATTTAATGTATTTTTTTAAAAACCGGTTCGTTTAGACCTGATCAGTACCAGTTAGACCGGTTCCGGTCCAAAACCCGGTTCTTTAGGTCCACCGGTCCAGTCACCAGTTTCGATTTTTAATACTATGGTCCATATTACGAGAACACACCGCCACCACCAGTGGTAAACTATTTCCAGTTGGCGGTGCGTTGCGCTATAACAACCGCCTCGGAGCGGATAGTTTGGTCAACACACCGCACAAAATATTTATTGAAGTAGGATTTGCTGTTTTCGCGGTGCATGAAGTTTTTTTATGCACACTGTGGGTGGTGCGTGATAGACTGGTATGCACCGGTGGCAGTGCGTGATAGACTGGTATGCACTGGTGGCGGTGCGTGATTGTTTTTTGGTGTGCATCGAATGTTTTTTTTCTGATAAAAGTTATATTTATATATTTGTAAATACACTTGTCATTTAATAAAAAAAAATTAGGTTTTATGTATTTTTGGAGCGGAGTCCCCTGGGGTACATTTTTGAGTATATTTTTGCACATGCGCGCTGCGTGGAAAGGTTAAGGGCCTTTGGGGTGGGTCAAAGTATCTCTTTTATGTAATGGGGTTTTAAGGGTAAACTGTGGGCCTCAAACCATGGTTTGAGACCATAGTATCTACGCATTAAGATAGATATAAATAGATAGATCGAGTGTAAGTAAGATGTCATGTAATGTCTTGGTCTAAATACTTTATGTGTATGTGATACGTTTGTAAGGGTTTCAGTCTGGGTTTGGGTAGAAAGGCTCCTGCTGGCTTTGTGCACAGAGACCTAGTCCTAGCTGTGTGCAGACTCCGCTGGCTGTGTGCATGGAAGGGTAATTGTAAGGGAAAAATATGTTGTACTGAACCGTTGGAATAAAATACAAGGACTGGTTTTGGTGAAGCACCGGTGTTATCCGATTTATATTCTGTTATTGCATTGAGATCGCTTACTTCTGTTATGCTTAATTGTATATGCGCGAGTAGATGTGTTATTTATACATGAATATATATATTGATGGTTGAATACATGGATAAATATGCTTAAGTGATTGCATATTACATAGATATGTTTCTGTTCTTATATATCTATGACGAAGTGATCTGCGATCTATCTGTTTATGCGTTATCTACGTCTACGATTAGTCGATCTGATAAGTACTATTCTATATTTGTGCGCATCTGTTTCTGATCCGTATAAGTTCTACAATCAACATGTTTAGGGCCATCACATTATTTTATTCCTTAGGGTGCGGAAACATGGTTCCAAAACCCCCCCATATTGCTTCAGGTAAGACTTTGATCTGCGCAAGCAGGTCATTGCCGAAAGGGCCAGTAGTTAGAGGGTTTGTTGGTTGCACGATAAACTCTAAACCTAGGCCAGGACCCCTCAAACAAAGAAATGGTTGTTGCTGGGATCAAGATCATTTTGAGGGAGACTTGATGTTGTGGAACCTTTCGCAGAACGAATTGCAAGATTGGCTGGATAGAAAGATCTTGGAATTCACGATCCAAGAGAATCAAAGTTATAAGATATCCCCTGAAAAGTGGGTTCCAAAGTACAACTATACAGAAGTTCATGAGATATTATTTTTTTCCTTTGCAATTGAATTGCAGGAGTGGTTGTCGCGATTGATTGAATTCAATACCTGTGTGAAGGACGACGCAGACACTGAGTGGGCTCCTAAATTGATTCAACAATTAGAAAAGAAAAAAATAAGATCACTCGTGCGATAGATCATTAGATCGATCGTCTCTTTGGAGGATTTGTGACTGAATTTTCCATTGATCAATTTGTGTCATATTCTGAAGTAGAAAGAAGATTTTTGAAGGGTCCTAGAGGCAAGTTACTGCGCTCTTTAAGTTATTACTGAAGATGCTATTATGTGAACATGGTTCTCCGTGTCAACATATTGCGTGAATGTCCCAAAGAGGCCCGACTACCTGTAGTGGAAGACTTTACCGTAAAGACCCAGAGAAAGGATTTATTTATAGCCTCTGAAGCATAAATCTGATAGTGACAGTGAACCAGAAACTAGTAGCTCTAGTGAATCAGCGCACTCTCAAGAAGAAGAAGTATCCCGAGAAGAAGTTTCATCAAATTAGGAAAGAACCTTGACAATATTTCAGATCCCATCCACTCCACTTCCAAACTCATCTCACAAAGCACCCACTCCACCGCGCAGTCCATCACCACCTCCACCTCCACCTCCTCCAGGCGCAGATATGGCCGCATCTATGAAGCTACCTACTTTCATAGGTATTGGGAATGAAGATACTGAGCACTTTTGGTTTGTGACTAATGCTGTATGGAGAACTCAACAGGTTAATAATGATGATATTAAGAAAATGCAGTTAGCCACTGCTTTCCAAGATCGTGCATTGGATTGGTATATCAGATATGTCCAAGAAAATCTAATGCTACTCTGGATGAAGTGAAATATTCCCTAAAAGAACAATTCAATAAGCCTAATTCATATGCGCAGTTGGTTATGGAAATGAAAGAGATTAGCCAGGAGGTAAATGAACATGTGTGGGAGGTAGATCCGAGGCTAAAGTGCACTATCAGAGATGGTGGATTCACTATCGATGATACCCAACACAAGGAGTGGTTTATTGCTATGTCGCTCCCACATCTGCGCCAACCCTTGGGTCAACAGAAGATTTCCACGCACGCTGAGGTTGTGGAGATTGCGATGAAATTAGAAGCTACCTCAACACCTATTGCGCTTGGAACTCAACAAATTCAGAATCAGTTGGAAGAAATGCATTTGGAGATTCAGAATCTACGCAAAGATAAGGGTAAGGAAGTATGCGTAAAGGTCTGGTGCATAAAATGTGAAGTTGCTGGGCACCATAAGGATCAATGTCTTGTATTAAATAATTATGTGAATGCTGGAGGACCTAGCCCACTGAAGAACACAGTATGGTGCACAATCTGTCAAGTTGCGGGATTGCATGAAACAAATTTCTGCCCAAGGGTCGGAAAATATCAACCTGAGCTGAAGCAGTTATTTTGTAGATTTTGTTCGTCACTGGGACATGATGAACAAAAATATCACACTTATGATATGATGTTGGAAAAATATGAAATATATAGAATGCAGGCCAAACCTACCTCACCAACATCCCCCTCTGGGCATGGTGGATTCTAGGGCAGAGGAAGAGGATGAGGAGGTGGATAAAATGGTCGAGGAAGGGGGTAGGTTATTTTCTACAACTGCGGAGATGTTGGTCACTATGTGCGCAACTGTCCAGATCCAACACGACAATCATACAGGTACTGTAGACACTTTGACCATGTAATGGAAGATTGCTAAGATGTAGGAGAAAAAGACGCAGAATCTGACGCAATATCTTCAAATGGTCAGAGCAGAAACCCGTGTGGAATATCCCAACGTGAATGTGGTCACTAGGAGAGGTGTAGAGACTAATGAGGATATGGGAAAGCAACTAGATACCGACCTTTGGATTCATAAGGCACCTGAGAACAAGGATGGATTCGATTTGCAGTGCGCAAAGGAGGCTTTTGTTGAAGCACGAAAGGAGTTCGCAGAAGGAAGTATGTCAACATCAGGTAGACCCATGAAGGAGGCCGAGGTAGATGAATAAATAAAGCCATTTTTACAAGCTTGCATTAAGTTACTACACAACAAAAATGCGGTTGAGAACCTTCGGGATTTGATAGATAACTTCACTGGAAAGGAACAACCGCTGGTAGAAGAAAAATCTGTCAAAAAAAATCTATAAGAATAAGAAGAGGACAGGTCGAGAGATGCGTATGATCGTGCATATCAGTGCTTATGAGATGGATCAGGTTATTCTAGATCTGGGGTCCGATGCAAATGTCCTACCTAAGAAAATGTAAGAGCGCATGGGAGAACCCAAGCTGGAATGATCTACCATTCAACTGGGAATGGAAAATCAACAAAAAATCATTCCATTAGGGAGGTTGCCGCAGGTCGTAGTCAGTATTGAAGGTGTTAAGATGCTTGCAAACTTCAAAGATATACAAATTGTGGATGATACTGATCCTTATCCTGCGCTGTTGGGATTGGATTGGGCTATTGATATTGATAACACCATAAACTTGAAGAAATGAAGAATGGAGTTTGAAAGCATTAGAACCAGAGTCATAATTACCCTAGACCCTGACGAAGGACAAAGATACACAAAACCTATGCGCACTAATGATAATATTGATAAGATCTATAAGCTGACTTTGTGCGAAGAATATTGGATCAACCCAATGACTGATGGAATGTTTAATTGAGAAAAAAGACATTCCTTTTTTCTTAGATTCAGACGAAGAATTGGAAAACTCGCAGAACCGGTTGCATGAAGTATCTACGTTGCGCTGTAATCGAGTGACTAGATCTCTTTGATGTATAACATATGAGGTACGCAAATTACCGCATTATGATGGTTTAATTGATGTAGACATGTTTTTAGGAGAGCTTGAAAGAACTATCCCAGAAAGACAAAGATTCTGTGCCTTGGATATCGGGCTGTGTGCTACTCTAGCACAATGGTGGGAGACTCATAAAGAAAAAATGGGCAATTGGGATGAATGCGTGCGAATGATGAGGTTATGCCTTGAAAGTCCAAATATCAGAATGGAAGAAGTCTACTCTAGAAAGGATGATCCACACAGACATTTGGCTAAATAGAATCATGTATGGGGTGTAGAACCGAGATCAGAATGGGTCCTGTTATTCGGAATTATGAATTATGGATAAAACACATTCCCTAAATGTGGTGCTATGAATTTAGAACAACAGATCAAAGAATTTTCAGACACTTTTTCTAAGAGTAAATAAACACACAAAAGATAGAGGAACCTACTTGCGATCCAAGCGCTTCCTATTCTCCTTCTGTCGCTCTTGCCGTAGCTTCCAATCCAACTTAGATCGCTAGAATAGTTCCTGCAAATATAAACACTAAAAAACAAAGAAATTGAAATATACAGATGTCTATTTATCTTAATCATTTAAATCGATTAAACATGAAACATATATATCAGTTAAGAATCCATCATATGAAAAGTAGAAACATAAACAGATACATATATGAGAAAATGAACAAAAATATTTATTAATGGATAGAATGGGGAGGTTACAACCAGCGATTGATTTGATGTCACAAGCTCCAACATTCATCCCAGCCTCATCACAATAAACATCTCACCAGCAACATATCACTCTTATCACACACTCAATTGAGAATTCAACAACATTTCTTTATCAAATTTCTTCCTTCTCTAGCACTAGGATTTATGCTCAATTTATAGGGAAACTAAAGGTAGTTTCTCAATCAATGAATTTCTAATAATAGGAAAGACATGTTCCCAAGCTCAGAGCTCTTAGATGGACACATGGTTTCGAATTTTGACACATATGGACTATTCTAGAAGGCACTAGCCATGTGAAGATTTCGGAACAATGAGAAATTTTCTCCCATTTGATCAACACACCCTTGAATGTCGGAAAGTGCTTTGCAGAGCACCATTGAATGGAGGAAGTTGCATATGAAAAGCAGTTAGTCCCTTGATCAACTGCATTGGTGAGCTCATAAGTGATATAAAATATACTTCAAACCTTGGAAACCTTGTAATGGAAGTCATGAATGGTTTGTTTTTATCTTAGTGTAGCAACTGAAATGATAGGGAATGATAGACCCCATTTCATTGGTCCTAGGGATGATGTCTAGTTTGACTAGGTCATTGGGAATGATGCCCAAATTGACCTATAAGAGCTTTCCCCTAAAGCATGAAGTCAGAATAATAACAATATTTTTTGAATGAGATGCTTTACGATGTGATGGGCTGGAACTGAAGCGGAGTGGCGACCTGCATCAATATTACAATACATTACATCATGATATATCCTCTTGATCACGAATTTCTAAGGGAAGGCATTCCCATGCTCAACACATAAACTTTCTAATAACATGCACAGAGTGCAGAAAATCGTTTACATTGGAATGTTGCCTAATATAGACATGCCTACAGCTATCGGCCCATGTCCGAATGACAATCTGTATGCAAGTTCATTGCACAGATGATCTGTACAACAATCCCGAAATCGCAGCTTGAATGGCTGAAACTAGATCCGGGGTCTTCTTATCTCGTTCATTTGATCGTTTGGGTACAAGTCTATGCATGCGAATATATGATTTGTAGTCGAACATGGTAAGACATCATTTGATTACCAGCCAATGATGTGAGATGTTAACAAACGCGAGAGAACCACCATTGATGTTAATGACTCTCAAGGTACTGCAGTGCATTTCGTAAGGCGTGAATAGATGATTTGATGTCGAATGCCAAACAAAATATTTTGGTCAAAGGTTCAGAAGTGAGGATGTTGTCGATGCTATAACAAGCCTCATGGTACTGGAAGATGATGTTTCTAAGTGAACTTTCTGGATGATGATTTGACGTCGATAGGAAACTACTTTATTGTGAAACAAGAGTTACTGATTTCGTAGACAAAATGTGACTTGATATAACAATTTTTAGGGATGAATGTCATGAGAGTGAAGGCTTATGAATATTGCAGAAAGATGAGTTATTCACTAGATGACTTCTCTTGAACATATCGACGACACTGAGATGAGTTGGCAGCATTGACCCAAAACCAAAGTGAAGGTATGATTAACCATAGGTATGAATGAATCGTCAAGAAGATTACCCAACCCAAACAGTCACGATGATGGAGTGAAGTGTCATGTTCAAGAGCGACCTGCTATTGTAAAAGTTCTTTCACTTTCCCAAATTTTCCTCGGTCATTTGTCGATCAGTACCTCTTTATTTTTTAACAAGCTTGAGGAGGGTAACATATGCTTGTTCTATAATTCAACCCTTCGGGCGAATAATGTATCGCTATTTAATAATTTAACGAGTTTAGCGATGAATGAAACTCGATTATTTCCATGATCGACAAGCCCATCACTATTTTATGTTTTAACGGGCCTAACGACAGTGACAGCCAGATCCTTTTTCATATTTAGAGTTTGAAAAAGAGGATGAAAGAAAAATCCATAGGTAATTTTTCGTAATGTTGTCGCTCAGATCTGAAAAATTGTAAAATAATATATGAGAGAACCTCCTAGCCATGTTCGACTAAGACATTCATTTTTCGTATATAATCTATCTCAGTTCAGAAAATGGTTAAACTTACACTGAGTAGATATCAATTCATTTACTTTTACGAGCTCGAAAAGACAAGTGCTCATAAATCTTTTCATATTATTGAAGTCTAAAAAGAGTTAAAAGAAGACTCTAGGGGTTCCTTTTTCGCTGTTATCGAAGCTCGAAAAAGAGATAAAAGTGCGCTTTAAGTTCTTTTTCATTTTTATCAAAGCTCGAAAAATAAGGATAAAAATATGCATTGTGGTCAAATCATTCTTGAAATAAATGTGCATGACTAATCTGCTTAGCAGTTGCAAAGCTGTATAGAACAACATCAAATGGATTAAAAATACCCGTTTCATGATAAAAATTGAATAAAAACATAGTCACAACAAGAAATATGATTTGCAAATAATCAAATGACTTATTAAACGAGTTTTACTCTTCATTTTTACCATTTTAAAGTTACCATTTTCATTTTGGAGCGATGAACCTGTTTTTGCCCCCAAACTTCAGCTGTTGATTGCGATCGATTTTGTAGACGGTTTTCATCGCCGTTTGATCCAGGTTGGTGCCATAAACCCCCTCTTTCTTTTAGTAGTTATTTAATTTCATTTCATTGCAAATTTTTAGGGATCTAGGCCCCTTATGGTAAATTATTTTTCCAAAGAGGGAAACACACCCTTGGGCATCGAAAAATGCGTTGTAATGCACTCAAAATGAAACCTAGGTGCACATGCAACACACTGTCTATTGAAAAAGACTACGTTGGGTGTAATTCACATTTTTGATTCTTGCATTGTACCCAAATTTTGCTTAATTTTTTGCATGAAAATGAGTCTAATAAGTCTTATGGTTATGTTTCAGGGATTTATCGGAATAGAATGACAATTACTTGGAGGGAAAGAGAGAATGAAGAAAAAAACATGATTATCCTTAATGATCTAGGTACTGTAAGAGCCCTAAGAGATTGTGGGTTATTAAAGTACTTTCGCTTATCAGGTATGAGGCAACAAATAGAACTTTTGGAGTTCTTTGTTCGTGCATGGGATCTAGCAATTGAGACATTTCACATTAGGAACAAAGTGGTTCCTATTACAGTGGAGGACATGTATTTTCTGACAGGATTTTCGAGGAGAGGCTTACCCATTTCTCTCTCAGGGTCTGCTCTCGGAGGAGAGATGGTGATATACTATATTTTTCAGTATTGCTATCCAGGGGCAGAGCCAAGAAAGGATGGGAAAATAAATATCCGTGAATTTCATGATTTTCCATTGAGAACCATTCTATTCATGATCGCAAAGATTTCTGGTACCGTTACATTACATATAGCGAACATATCTTATATGCAGTATGCGCTAGAGTGCATGGAGCCAACATTTTTCAACTGGTCTGAAGCTGCACTCTCTCAAATAAAAGAACAACTGAGTAAGGAAAAGGGAGGAAGGAAGAAAAACTTCATTTATGGTTCGATCCTCATTTAGTTTTCCTTAGAGCGAATTCCACTAATGTAGCCTCAGCATGTGACCCCGGGTGTGTCTAACTTTAGATATCTGAGGATGCAGAGATGGGTAGAACTGATGGCTAGACATGCAGGTCAATTTTCCATCATGTTATCGATTGCATTCTTCACCTGGTTTAGGCGACAAGTTATTGCCATAGATGAGTACGCATATGCATGCGTTGATTTCCGAGGAGATCCAGACTTAGCTTTACCAGAAGGCACTCAGTGGGGTGCAATCGGTAAGAATGTTTTGACCATGTTTTTTGATTTTTCTAAGGTTTATACATGTTTTTGTATTTTGATGTTTTCCCAAGACTAAACTAAAGTTTTAATGTAATGGAGATGTGGGTTGAGTTCAACCAGTGTAGGAACAAGAGCATGGAGCGGATGAGCCAATGAAGAGGGCTGTTAGGAGAGTAATCCTTCAGGGTTTAGACATGGCTAAGACTCTTACTGAGCTTCAACAACACATAGAGGGGTTGAACTTTGGGATTCTGGATTGTCGGATTGAAGAGTTACCCATGCGACTGCAATGTCATACTATTGACGTTCCTAATCGCTGGGTGCAGTTATTACGTAGGATAGCTAGATCGATAGCATATTACCATGAGCATCACTAGTTTACTTTTGACATTTTGCATACATTTTTAGGTCAGATGAGCAATGTGTCTTTGTAATGTTCATTTTTCGGAAATTTCTGCAATATGGTCCAGGAGAACGCTGTATAAGAAAGACAGTGTAAAAAATAAGCTGAAACAGGGCTGGGATGCCATTTTTAACTCATTAAACACTTCTCTTCCAGGAGTTAAGCCCAAATAAATGTCTCTAGATGGGTTATTCAGATCTCCCCAAACTAGATCTATTAGAAAATGCTCAACGGGAGAGCTTACAGCAGTACATGAACATAAGCATGAAACTCTGCAATTCTGAATGCAAAATAAGAGGGAAAAAGTCATGCAACCATCATTGTATTAATATATCAACAATAATACACAATAAAATCATGAGGGACAAGCCACTCAAGCTATAAGAACCAATCTCCAATGATCAAGCAATAAAATACGGGAGTTGCTGCAATTGCACAGAATGCCAGAAAGCAGTGACTGCGTTGTTTCTATGAGAGTAGCAGCTGCTGAATGCATACAAAATGGTAATGTGGCTGAAGGATACAAATAAATGCCCACAATTGGAAATATGGGATTCAATACAAAATCTCTAGCCAATCCAAGAGGGATTGCCAAAAATGCTGGATAAAATACAATGTGACAATTAACTACTAGGGTCAATATGTCACTGCAACACTGAATACATATGATGCGGCTATGGCAGATCAGAAATGTAGATTGTCCTCCTCCAATGATGCTCTTTAGTAGAACGCTGATCCCTCTACTCAAGAAAAATCCTCCTGATGAGCTCTATGAACTCTCCCAACACTGCCTGCATGAAAATAACGCAGTTCCAGCCCTAGACTGCACTGTGAGAGATGATGAATGATTGGCCTGATGCCAAAGATTTGAAATTATGTCTGAGAGTCTCCTCTGTTGCTCCTCCAAAGAATATGAAAGAACTCCTCCGAAGAACAGGCCAGGAATGACTCTAAGAGTTCCTCTGTTGCTGCTCCCAGCAACTCAACGTTTTCTGCCCAACAGAAAAACGCCGTAGCTGAAGGGGTAAGCTTGGCCAAATGCCGGAATGAGGAAATGGAGCTCAAACCCTCTCCTTCCTTGAGGATGAGGTAGGGATTCCCGAACAAGAACACCCTTGGGTTCAAGAACACTACAACCCTGCTAAACAGCCCGGGTGTGCAAGTATTTGCAGACCCAACGAAAATAATAAGCTAATGCATAATGAAAATGGGCTGCCATCTCCTCCTTATAAAGCAAATGAACTCCTCTCACCATGGGTCCCATCCACACTTGCCACCTAGCTCATGCAAGTGGAGCATCCTCTAAAACTGCGCTGCCTTGTCATGGAGATTCCTTCTCTTGGACAACGATGCTGACTTAGTCAAAGATGACTAAATCAAGGTGATCCCGATCATATTCACACCCTTAGGTGCTGAATCTAGCTGCTTATTCATCCTCCTTTCACACAAGGAGTGTTATTTCTCCATCTAAGAGGGTTAAGGAGTCTCCTTACCCATTTTATTTAATAAAATACAAATATGCTAACTATAATGTTCCTTTTAGCTTGAGGCTAAAAATTGGGAACATTACAGTCCTCCCCTCCCACATGTTGCTTGTCCTCAAGCAACTGCATAGAGAGAACAAAATTTCTCCCCCTTCTTATCTTGTGGCCTCCTCATCAACAATATCCACCACTTCTCAAGATATGCTGCAATAAACCTGTCCTCTGATGCTTCCACCCAAGTATGAAAACCAGAATGGTGTTCGTCATGGCAAGATAGGAAGTGTAGGTGGAAAATTTCTTGCTGTGCTATGGCCTCCTCAAGGTAGGAGTGATGACATGCATGGGAAAAATGTATCCCCAATGATGATCCTCTCATCTATGCTATCATCCAAATAAAAACCTCAACCCCTGGTTCATGCAATGTGTTGGGGCTGAATGGAGAGTTGGGATTTTGATTCCCTAGGTGTTTCTCCCTCCATTTGTGGTACATATGGGGCTGCCTTTGTCCTTGGGCTGAAATGGTAAGGCCTCTAAGAATGGCCCAAGCTCCCCCATCAAGAATATCAGCCATGAGATGCCCCTTCAAGTTCTCCAAGTGGTTTTTCCCACAAGGAGAGAAAAGTAGTAGTGTGGCAGTCATGGTTTGCCCATGGTATCTCCTGCAATTTAAAACATGTATAATGGGGAGAATCATGCTCTAAATGGGCTGTCCCAATACCTCCAACACTCTCCAATTATTTCTCCCTATAAATGTACAACCATCATCAACACATGGAAGCAAAATACAATTAAAACAAGCTGCCACATGGCAACCAGAGAGTGAATCATGGTTCCATATGAGGAACCAGCGCAGTGCATTCCATGCCTGCCTAAAAAAAAAAGATAACAAGTGCTTTACTAGCCACTTGTTTTCTGCCACAAACATCTCATAAGGTGAAAACAAGTAAGTACAAATTGGTGCCAATGGTGCACACCAATAAGTATGTGGCTTCCCCCATAAACCATCATAAAAAATAGCCACTCCCATTGCTGCAATGGGCCACAAGTACATCATAATAATGAGCATAAGGAGATGTGATCATCCTTAGCTCATCAAGCTGCTCATATAAAGTAAATAAAGGTAAATCGAAATGAGAGTATATAACTCCTTTACCATGTACTCCGGTCCTTGAGCTGAAATGGCTCATTTGAATGCTCTCCCTCACCTCCAATGAGTAGGGAAATGGTTGTGCCAACCTCTCCAAAATAAACTGGGCTGTGCATCTTTCCATATGCGCATATAGATCATACTGTGTGCCCTCCCAAGTGAACGCCTCTAGCAATACAAGATATGCATCAAGGTGCATAGCTAAGAAGTCTTCATGTGATGCATGTAATAATTTCTCCTTGAGGCTAGAAGCCCTAGTCAAGAAGACTCCGTCATAATGATAGATGACCATACCATCCACTATGTACCTTTCATCTCCATCTAGGTCATCCAAAATCATGCATGCACCTATATCCTTGGAGTACTCTACCAAGAGTTGAGACCTCCAATCTGGACCTATCCTTTCCAGAGACAACGCTGGCAATCTGCAATGTGATGACCCCCTCATGTTGCTGCCTGCTTCTTCGACATCTCTCATGCCAAAGTCTCCCCCCACGATGCTGCCATGCCTATCATGCAGCTGCTCATGCTCAAATAGTAATGGTGACCCTTCGAAGTTGGCCTCCCATGAAAAGATGTCATCCAAAAGGAATCTCCCAATCCTAGTCAGTGTAAGCATGAGTGACCTCCATCTACTCCCATGTATGAAAGAGTCCTCCCTCAAGGAAGTATCCTCTGTCTCTCCAAATCTATGGAGTAGTCATCCTCTGAAACCTTCACCTCTCCTGAATCCAAGAGTGGTGGATCCCAAAATAAGATGTCTCTCATCAATCTCGGATCTGGCGGCCTCCTATGTGGAATTCCTCCCTGTAGTGAGACATCAAAATGGGAAGTAGACTGTGTGTATGAGAGGAATGGATGGTCCCTCTCTCTACTACGTAGTGCAGTCTCTTTCCTATGTGAAGAAACTCTCCTCAAAAGATAAGGGTGAATGCTCATTCCCTTCGAATGTTGATCCCTTTCTTTTCCTCCCTCCTTCATTTCACAATCCTTCAATACTACTGCATGCTGCTGAGGAATTGTGACTAGGTCCCCACATGTGGTACCTCTTGGAATCCCTTACATAGACACAAGGATTCCTCCAATGTAAGCAAGGGCTCCCATCTCATCTCCATGTGGTGATGGATTTCCCTCCAATGATACAGCGCTGTGGGTCCTCCTACCCTCTTCACCAAAATATGAGTATGCCTCCTCTCCAATGAGAGACCTTGGATTTCGGTCTTCCTCTGAAAGAAGGATCTCCATACCATTACAATTGGAAGAGTGCCCTTCATACAATGGGGGTCTTTCCTCTAGCAAGTTATCATCCCGATTTCCTTCCCCTCTAGAAATATGGAGTGGAGTTTGTTTCATGATTTCCTTCAACTCCTGCAAGGTGTTTGATCTCTCAATTTTTACACATGATGCTTCACATTGCTCTTTATCAAATCTTTGCACCAATGCCTTAGTGAATTCATCATAGGTTTTTACATTTGCATGATAACATGAAACATAGATTTTAAACCACCAATCATGGGCCATATCTCTGAGATGCAGCGCTGCTATAGTGATGGCCTCCTTGGCTCCAACTTGGTGTAGCCGAGAATATGCATCAAGCTCCTCCACCCAAGCTGTGGCTTTGCACCTTGCTGATCCATCGAAAGTAGATAGAAAGAATATATATTTCTTTCTCCCTTTGTAGCTGCTGGATCTTGCTCCCTTGATTTTGAAAAACTCTTGGAAGTCCAAGTGCGCTTCGAATCTCCATGATTGAGATTCATACTCCCAAAGAAAATCACTCAAGGTCTCCTCCCTTGGTGACTCATCTTCCTCCATTCTCCCTGTAGTAGATATGGGCAATGTACTGCGCTGTGGATCTGCATGTGTGGCTAAATGCTCACACCCAACGTGGTCACCTCTAGGGCTTGCTTCATCCATAAACCCTTTAAGAAAATCTCTCCATTTTCCCTTTCTATCTCCTCAAGATCTTCAATGATTCCTTCAATGGTCTGGAAAAGAAGAAGAGATACCTCCTCTTCCGTCATTTCTCTTTTCTTGTTTCCTTTGTAAATATCCTCTCCTTGGAGAGAAACTCCTCTTTCTGATAGCATTAAATCTTGTGCACAGGCTGAGCCAAGATTGATGCTCTAATACCACTGTAATGTTCCTTTTTCGGAAATTTCTGCAATATGGTCCAGGAGGACACTGTATAAGGAAGGCAATGTAAAAAATAAGCTGAAAGGGGGCTGGGATCCCCTTTTTAACTCATTAAACACTTCTCTTCCAGGAGTTAAGCCCAAATAAGTGTCTCTAGATGGGTTATTCAGATCTCCCCAAACTAGATCTATTAGAAAATGCTCAATGAGAGAGCTGGCAATAGTACATGAACATAACCATGAAAATTTGCAATTCTAAATGCAAAATAAGAGGGAAAAATTCATGCAGCCATAATTTTATTAATATATCATCAATAATACACAATAAAATCATGAGGGACAAGCCACTCAAGCTATAAGAACCAATCTCCAATGATCAAGCAATAAAATACAGGAGTTGCTGCAATTGCATAGAATGTCGGAAAGCAGTGACTACGCTGTCTCTATGAGAGTAGCAGCTGCTGAATGCATTCAAAATGGTAATGTGGCTGAAGGATACAAAAAAATTCCCAAAATTGGAAATATGGGCTTCAATATAAAATCTCTAGCCAATCCAGGAGGGATTACTATAAATGCCGGATAAAATACAATGTGAAAATTAACTACTAGGGTCAATATGTCACTGCAACACTAAATACATATGATGAGGCTATGGCAGATTGAAAATGTAGATTGTCACTGCAACACTGAATACATATGATGAGGCTATGGCAGATCGTAAATGTAGATTTCCCTCCTCCAATGATGCTCTTTAGTGGTGTTGAAAATGCAACAAGATGATGGAGCTTAGTGAAATGAAGTCGCCTTCACTAAGTGGGCCCGCAGGCTATTTTTGGCGCAAAGTCTATTTTTAGACATATGGAGCATGGTCTAGGAGTTGCAGTATGCTATTCTTGGATGATTGGTCGAGTTGGTAAAAATAGATGGACCTCTGTTTTTAGACATATAGGTCGAAGTCTATTTTTAGACTGCCTGTCTAAAAATAGGTCAGTCAAATATTATTAGCCCTTAATAATATTTGGACTCTAAACTTCAGTTTATTCTCTTACAACACTTCAGTTGGAGCTACGGATGTGGCCCATGCATCTGACAGAAGGAATTACGCTATTCCTTTGGGTTTGGTGAGCTCATGCATGGTTGACTTCAGTTAGGACTTCAGTGGCAGAAGTTTGGTGGAGTTGATGAGACAGTTGGTGGAGTTGTGTTCGGTTTAACTTAGTTGAACTAGTTGTGATTAGTTTAACTAGCTAATCAACTAGTAATGTGTGGAGTGAATTAAATATTATTTAATTCACTAATTATTAACTCATTATTCAACTCAAGAACACATCAGTTCACTACAGTGCATGGACAGTTCAGTGGAGACCAGTGAAAGAGGTAGATGAAAGGGTTGAGATAACTATCAGTTGTGACATTAGTTGTGCATGAGATTTGCACCACACTTGGAGGAAATTTCCCATGAGGATTGCGCTGTCAAGCCAAGGAGATTCGAACCTTGGATCTCTCATTAGACCAGCCTTGATTGCGCAACAGAGGCAGGCAATTATTGGATGAGTTTTGAACCTGTGACTTGTTCAAAACTGAGCTAGTTTGTGTGTAACTTTATGAGATAGTACTGAGTACTTGTGAGGAGTATTGTGCTATGTACTGTTACATGTTCTCTCCATATAATATACAAAATAGCTGAGGGGTTTTCAGCTATAAGCTTTCCCCATTACATACTGTGTTTATGTGCGCATGCGACTATTTCTATTTCCGCAAATTGATGATTGATTGTAGAAGAGATTATGTGTTGCATATGAATTCGAATTAGTATGTGATCAGGATAATCTCGGTGGATAAATCTTCATTATTCAGCAAATTTCTACATGGTATCAGAGCAAATCAATCATCGGGATCTATTGCAGTGATTACAATATTATTTCGGTAAACAGAGTCTGTAACGGGCCAGGTAGCCTCTGGATCCATCCTTTCTCCGAAAGGTGATATATCCAGTAAATGCCCTTACAGTCGATCTTTGTGCTAGAAATAATTTGTTCTCACAGATCCAGAAGCAGTTGAGTTTTTTGAGTTTGGAATTCGAATTTTGCAGCAGTTTGTTTTCTTGGTGCCGGAGTTGAAAATGTCTTTCAACGGTTTGCGACTCGAATATGCTCTAGAAGGCAGTTCGAATTATGTTGCATGGAAAGATCGCATGGAGGCAGTATTAGAAGATAATGGATTGAAGGAGTTCGTAGATACGGATGTCCAAAAGCCCACTGATCCTGCTGAAGTCGAGGCTTGGCAAAAGAAGATGGAGAAATGTCGAAGGATTCTGTTGGAGGGCGTGAAGGATCACATTGTATCCAGCCTGCATGGAAAAGCTTCTCCATATTTGATGTGGAAAGCGTTGACAGATCTATTCCAGAGTAAGAGCGACCAAAGGAAGCTGGCGCTCAAGGATAAGCTCAGAAACATTAAGATGGAGAAAGGCGATAGTATTGCCAAGTACCTCACGAAGTTCACTCAATGCAGAGATGAGCTGGGAAGTGTGGGGGTGACTGTCGAAGAAGAGGATATGGTAGACCTGGCTCTCCTTGGTCTTCCGAAAAGTTGGCATGCATATCAAGATAGTGTCAATGGTCGGGAGAAGTTGCCGGGATGGGAGCGCCTTTGGGCGGATCTCATGCAAGAGGAGATAAGGAGGACTACCAGGGACGGATCTTCATCAAAGGTATCCGATGAAGAAAATTGCGCTTTGGCTGCCAAAGCAAAGAAGGGGAAGAGCAAGAAGGCTTCTCAGTCTGGTGCGAAAGGCAAGAAGCAAGACATGTCCAAGGTGAAGTGTTTTCACTGTCACCAGCACGGACACTATGCCACAAATTGTCCCGAAGCCCGAAGAAGAAAATAAGAAGGCCGCTCGGATCCGCAATGAGAGGCACTGGCTTCTCAATTTGAACTGGATTTTTCACTGATCGTATGCTTGGTTTCAAGTGTGATGGGATCAGTATGGTTCTTGGACAGTGGTGCGTCATTTCACATGACCAGAGATCGAGATCTGTTTTCAGATCTGGAGGAAAAAGATCTTAGAGTGCACATCGAGATGGGCGATGATGGTAGATACAGTGCGACTGGTATCCGTACCATTTCCTTTGAGAGGAGTCTGTAAACCTTTCATACCGAAGGGTTGCATGTTCCGTGATCAAGGAACAACCTGATCTCTCGTGTATGTTGGAAGACAGGTATGATGTGGGTCTTCGGGGCCGGGAGAAAAGATTTCATGGCAGAAAAGACTACTGGAGAGACCCCGAAGATAGGGGTTCGAACTCAGAACCTTTATCAGTTGCAGGTAGATGACTGCGCAGCTATGGCATGCAAGGCGGGAGAAGTGGTGAGCCGGGATGATGAGGGCGAACTGTGGCACAGGAGATTGGGCCACCTTCACCATGGAGCTTTGAAGATCCTGCAGCAGATTTCTACTGGGCTTCCTAAGGGCACCCTTGCGCAGTCAGATCAGTGCAAGGGGTGTACCTTGGGGAAGTATGTGAAAGCCACCTTTCACGAGAAGGATAGTCGCGCCACGACGATCCTTGAGAGAGTTCAAACAGATGTGTGTGGTCCTTTCTCTGTAGCTTTGATAGCAAAACACAAGTACTATGTGATCTTTGTTTATGATTTCTCTCGGAATTGCTGGATATTCTTCATGCAGAAGAAGAGCGAAACATTTTCTAAGTTCTGTGAATTCAAGGCGCTGGTTGAGAAGGAATCGGGGAAGCATGTGAAGACTCTTAGGAGCAACAATGGTGGTGAATTCATCTCTACTGAATTCAAAGACTTTTGCAGCGCAGAAGGGATTCAGAGAGAGCTCATCGCACCCCATAACCCACAACAGAACGGGGTTGCTGAGCGGAATAACAGAACGATTGTGGGTGCTGCACAGGCGATGTTGCATGATCAGGGCCAACCCCTTCACTTGTGGGCTGAGGCATGCAATACAACAGTGTATGTGCAGAACCGTTTTCCTCACAAGGTTCTTGGCATGAGTACACCGGAGGAGGCGTTTTCTGGCAAGAGGCCTGATATTTCTCATCTGAGAATTTTTGGCTCACCTGTCTACATGCATGTGACGAAGGATGCCAGAAAGAAGTTGGATCCGACCGTAGAGGTTGGAATATTTGTGGGGTACACTGATACACCTCACAACTATCGGGTGTATTTTCCAGACAGTCGCAAGACTGTTGTGCGATGGGATATCAAGTTTCAGGAGGAGAAAGCCATGCAGTGTTCGCTTGAGAGGGAGCCACACTTGCATGCAGATGAGGAGCTATTAGTTCCTAAGGAGGAGCTTCCGGATGTGGATCAGCCACAAGAGGAAGTTCAGGAGGTGGAAGAAACCACCCATGCAGCGCCAACCATCAGAGGGCGCATGCGCACTACAGAAGCCGAGCGACTGGCTCGAGATGCAGAGAAGGTTGTAGGACCACCTACAGCACAACGCAGACAGAGGCAGTCACCGGATCGGTACACTGGATACATGGCTCTTGTGAGTCAATGTGTCATGACGGAGCCATCCTCTTTTGAGGAAGCTGTGGAGGAACCCGCATGGGTTGATGCCATGATCGAAGAATATGATTCGATCGTCAGGAACAGTGCATGGGAGATTGTCCCAAGACCGGGGGGGAAATCAGTGGTGGGTTCGCGATGGATCTACAAGGTGAAGCAGGCGGCTGACGGGAGTGTGGAGAAGTACAAGGCGAGATTTGTCGCCCGGGGCTTTTCACAGATCGAGGGGATTGACTATGAGGAGACTTTTGCACCTGTCGCAAGGTACTCTTCCATACGGACGATCCTTGCTCTCTCAGCGCAGATGGGGTGGCACATTCATCAGATGGATGTGAAGACTGCATTCCTCAATGGAGTCATTGAGGAGGAGGTGTACATAGAGCAGCCTGAAGGTTTCGAGATCTTCAGCAGTGAGTCGCATGTGTGCCGACTCAAGAGAGCACTGTACGGGCTGAAGCAAGCACCTCGTGCTTGGTACACACGGATAGACAATTATTTCACCGGGCTTGGGTTTTCCAAGAGTGAGGCGGATCCTAACCTGTACCAGATTGTGGTGGAGGGGAAGCTGCTGATCATTGTATTGTATGTAGATGATCTGATTTTGACGGGTGATGAACTGTTGATACTTTCATGCAAGGAGGACCTTGCTAGAGAGTTCGAGATAAAGGACTTGGGCCTCCTTCATTATTTCCTGGGATTGGAGATTTGGCAGCGCAGTGGAGGACTGTTTGTTTCTCAGGGTAAGTATGCCCGGGAGATTCTGGAGAGGTTCAACATGCATGGCTGCAAGCCTGTTGACACTCCTCTTCCTGGTGGTTGGAGGAAGGAGGATGCTACTTCAGCGGAGGTAGTGGATGCCACTGTCTATCGACAGTTGGTGGGGTCGCTTATGTATCTGGTCAATACACGACCCGATATATGCTATGCAGTTAACCAGCTTTCGCAAGCTATGGTTAAGCCTACCAAGCTCTTTTGGAAGGCAGGCAAGCATGTATTGCGCTATATTAGTGGCACATCAGGATATGGTCTATGGTACAGACAGGAGGATGGAGCGAAGCTTTCTGGCTTCACTGATGCAGATTGGGCAGGGAGCCCAACGGACCGGAAGAGCACATCTGGAGGAGTTTTCAGCATTGGGTCGACAGCAGTTTCCTGGTACAGCAGGAAGCAGAGATTCGTGGCACTCAGTTCAGCAGAGGCCGAGTACATGGCAGCTAGCTTGGCTGCATGCGAGGCTATTTGGATGAGGAAGATCCTCGCAGGTTTGTTCAGGTTGCATTTGGAGCCTATAGTGATCTACTGTGATAACCAGAGCTGCATTAAGCTCTCGGCTAATCTAGTATTTCATGATAGGTCCAAACACATCGACATCATGTACCATCATATCAGATATTGTGTTCAGCGGAGAATCATGATGCTTTCATATGTTCCCACGGAGGATCAGGATGCCGACATCCTGACGAAGGCGCTCACCAGGAGCAAGTTCGAATTCCATAGAGGCAGGATAGGGGTTGCAGATAATCCATATCTTGCTGAGAGGGAGTGTTGAAAATGTAGCAAGATGATGGAGCTTAGTGAAATGAAGTCGCCTTCACTAAGTGGGCCCGCAGGCTATTTTTGGCGCAAAGTCTATTTTTAGACTATGTCTATTTTTAGACATATGGAGCATGGTCTAGGAGTTGCAATATGCTATTCTTGGATGATTGGTCGAGTTGGTAAAAATAGATGGACCTCTATTTTTAGACATATAGGTCGAAGTCTATTTTTAGACTGCCTGTCTAAAAATAGGTCAGCCAAATATTATTAGCCCTTAATAATATTTGGACTCTAAACTTCAGTTTATTCTCTTACAGCACTTCAGTTGGAGCTATGGATGTGGCCCATGCATCTGACAGAAGGAATTATGCTATTCCTTGGGGTTTGGTGAGCTCATGCATGGTTGACTTCAGTTAGGACTTCAGTGGAAGAGTTTGGTGGAGTTGATGAGACAGTTGGTGGAGTTGTGTTCGGTTTAACTTAGTTGAACTAGTTGTGATTAGTTTAACTAGCTAATCAACTAGTAATGGGTGGAGTGAATTAAATATTATTTAATTCACTAATTATTAACTCATTATTCAACTCAAGAACACATCAGTTCACTACAGTGCATGGACAGTTCAGTGGAGACCAGTGAAAGAGGTAGATGAAAGGGTTGAGATAGCTATCGGTTGTGACATTAGTTGTGCATGAGATTTGCACCACACTTGGAGGAAATTGCCCATGAGGATTGCGCTGTCAAGCCAAGGAGATTCGAACCTTGGATCTCTCATTAGACCAGCCTTGATTGCGCAATAGAGGCAGGCAATTAGTGGATGAGTTTTGAACCTGTGACTTGTTCAAAACCGAGCTAGTTTGTGTGTAACTTTATGAGATAGTACTGAGTACTTGTGAGGAGTATTGTGCTATGTAATGTTACATGTTCTCTCCATATAATATACAAAATAGCCGAGGGGTTTTCAGCTATAAGCTTTCCCCATTACATACTCGTGTTTATGTGCGCATGCTGCTTCGTTTCTATTTCCGCAAATTGATGATTGATTGTAGAAGATATTATGTGTTGCATATGAATTCGAATTAGTATGTGATCAGGATAATCTCGGTGGATAAATCTTCATTATTCAGCAAATTTCTACAAGTAGAAGGCTGATCCCTCTACTCAAGAACAAGTTGTAATACCACAAGTTGTGAGTCTAACCTTATGATGATGCAGTTAATACCAAATGAAGTGGCATCAGAGAGAAGTTCGATCAACGCGCTATACTCAACGATATTGTTTGTCGATCTACGGATACAAATCCCTTGAAAACTCACTAACTTGCAGCTCGGAGCGAAAATGGCCCATGCTATAGAGGATAGATTCTACGTACTACGACTAGCACCATCAACATACCCAACAAATGGTTCCAAAGATTCAGACATCTGCGATGAAATGTGAAGCAAATTAATAACGTCAAGAAAACACTAAAAAAAACCTAAGACAATGAATGCAAATGAAAATCATATATATACAATATAATACAAAAAATTACTATGCTCATGATTAAGGATAATAACGTTTCAGTTACAACCCATTTCAGGGTTGCGCCAACAGAATTCCATCGTAATCTACGAACTCGTAGAACCTTTAGCAAGAACTCTTTTGACAATATAGGGGCAATGCCGTAATGGCTCAAATTTTCCTGTACCTATTACATAAGCTTCCTGATCATAAAGAAGAACCAAGTCACCCTCTGAGAAAATGTGAGGTTGGACATGCTTTTCGTATTGCACCTTTATACGTTTCTTATGCGCTTCATTGGCCAATTGGGCTTCATGAATCATTTCATCAAGATGGATGAGGTTAAAAAGATGCGCTTCTTCATTTGAGATGTCTGGTAACAAGTCGATTGTGAGTTTTAACGACTTTGGATTGGAAAGATAACTTCTATCCCATACACCAATTGAACGGGGGTAAATTTGGTTGCGTTTCTCACCGAGGTTTGGGACGCCCACAAGGCTGAGTACATGATCAAATGCCAGTTTTGTTTATGAACTCATATCATTCGTTGAAGAATTCGTTTAATAATTTTGTTAATAGGGTTAACTTGTCCATTTGATTGTGGATAATAAGGAGTAAAACTATCATATGACAGTCCTAACTTGGAAGTTAATTCAGTCATCATGTGATTACGAAAATGCTTACCATGATATGTGACTATAGCCTGTGGGACCCCAAACTATGCAATGACATGATTAAAGAAAAACAATGCAGCTTTTTTTCCTGTGTTGTTGAATGTAGGCATCGCTTCGGCCCACTTGGTAAAGTAGTCTACTGCGACAATAATATAACCATGCCCCCTGGGCGAACGAGGGTTACAGGTCATGAATTTAGTGCCCCATTTTGAAAATGGTCCCATAAAGACAACATGATGCATTGGCGCTGGCGGTTTGCGGATTTTACGAACAAATATCTGGAACACATGAAAAATTCTGACCGCGAGGATGTAGTCGCGAAATATGGTAGGCCAAAAGTAACCGAAGCGGAGTATCTTCTGCGCGGTAGCATATCCAGAAAAATGTCCACCACAAGGCCCAACATGACAATAATTTAAAACCATTTCGGCCTTTTCATGAGTGAGGTACCTTTTTAAAATTGTATAGACACCACAATGATAAAGTGTATCGCCGATGATCAGATAATATTTGGCTTGGTATTGAATATGTCGCTGGTCAGAGCGACAGGTTTCAGGCTGAAAAGTCTGGGTCTAGAAATAAATGATAAAATTTCCATACCAAGGATCAGATGATCCGATCAGAAACAGAGAATCGTCAGGAATAGATGGTTCCGACGTAGTAGTAGTACTATCAGAGAGAAGGTCACAGATAAGCTTAGCCAAAAAAAAATACTTCTTTGACTTGGATTTGATGAATTCCAAATCAAATTCCTGTCAAATGACAATCCTTTTTGAATAATTTCCCCCCAAAAATTGACGTGATAAGATATAAGTAATGGGGTTGCAATCCGAAATGAAAATGGTCTTCTGGAACAGGATATAGTGGCGAAATATTTGGACAACTTGAACAGCCACCAAGGCAAGCTTTTTTGCGTACGAATACTTCACTTCTGTATCATTGAGATTACGACTCAAATAATAGATCAGATGTTCTATCCCATTTTATACTTGGACCAATACCATAGCAATGGTCGTATCAACCGCGACGATATATAAGAAATAATCACTCTGATAATTGGGGGGATACATTAATGATGCCCAGAAAAGAGTATCCTTGACAACATCAAAAGAAGCTTGCGCAACTTTGTCCCAATGGAAGGGAATCCCCTTTTTCAAGAGCTGAGTAAATCCTTTAGCCATTTCAGCGTAGTTGGGTATGAACTTCCTTAGGAAGTTAGCCTTTCTTTGAAGTTTTTGTAACTGAAGCAAGTTTGATGGCGCAAACAAATCAATAATGGCTTGGACCTTCAATGTATCTATTCGAATTACTTCTTTTGAGATGACGAATCCTAGCAAACGACCAAAACCAACACATTAGGGAAATTTTGAGGTCTAAAATGGGCCTCATAAGGAAAATGTAAAATCAAAATTCACTTTAGGAGAACCAATCACATTTTAGGGGATGACATCATCCCTAATGGTTGAGGTGGCATTGCTCGAGTTAAAGGTAATTACTTGTCACATTCTCAATGGTAGATAAAAACTCATGGTTAACCATGGTAGTGCTCTAAGTACTTTTAAAGTCAAAGTAAAGTACTCATAATAAATGTCATTTCACACTTTTTGAATAAAAATATATTATTGTCATTTCATATTTCTTGAAAAAACAATGCATATCCCTATACATTTATTATATTATATTATATTATTTTTATATAGTATATTAATTACATGTTGTTATACAATTTAAATAATATAAATTTTAATTAATAGCATATAATATAATTAAGAATTTATAAATTTATATTTATATTTTATTTTAAGTTATTTAAGTACAAAGGACAAATGCATTAGTTGTTCAATGTTAATGACTTTTTCTTGAAAAACTCATTCTTATTTATAGTCACATCAATAATTTTTTTTTATTAATTTTATTTTGGTACAATTTTTGAATTGAATTTAACTATGCTTACATGGATTTTGGTGCAAAAAGTGAATTTCAAATTCATAAATATTATTTTATTGGTTTAGCGATTATTTCATTATTTCTTTAAGATGCCCATTTTAGACCTCAAAATTTCCATAATGCAAAACACACATTTATGTGGATTGAGGTGTATTTTGATTGTAGCCGAAAAATACATCCATGAACAAAACTATTTCACATCCAGCACAATCGTCAATAATATGGTCAATAAAGGGATTAGGATAGTTGTCTTTTGGACAAGCAATATTTACATCCCGATAATCGTCACACTCTGATGGTTCCTTGTTTTTTCATAACAAAAACAAAGTTGGAAACCCACTCAGTTAGCGAAACTGGGTAAATGAAACGAGCATGCAAAAGTTTTTCAACTTCTGCTTTAATGGCAGCGGCCTTATTCAGATGAACAGGACGAAGGCGTTGATGTACCGGCTTGACATCAGGGTACATATTAATAGTGTGTTCAACGATACTTGTATATATGCTTGGAATTTCCTCGTAAGACCAAAAAAATACATCATAGAATTCACGAAAGAGCAAGCGATATGCTTCGAGTTCCGATGGAGAACAAGACACGATGACATAAATGTTTTCTAGAATGTGGGGTTTGGTCGAAATATCAATAGAAATGGTTTCTTCAATATTTGACAAATTTCGCTCGGAATCGATTGCATTAATAGGAAAAGAATTCGAAAATAATTTTTTTATCGATGGGTGATATAGGTCACTAAGATTATCTTCTTCATAATTTGGAATATGGGAACGATGATGATAATATTCCTATGGTTCTCCTTTCGACATCATGGTTTTCAAAATATTCTCATCTATCACGAAATTTGAGGAAAAAGAATTAATTTGAGTACCAAAATATAATGAATGATCAACCTAAACGACCGGTGACAATGATTTTATATTCGTCGCTCAAGCCAGATAGATTGGTTGCTATTCTAGATCAATAGGGCTGGGCAGCAGAAACTCATCCAACATAACAATTTCAAAATCACCCGTACTCTTCCTTAAGGCAGATGGAGTGGAAGAGATCATGTAGCAGGTCTCTATGCTTGCAATTTCTGCCGACGCTGCAGGCGGTAGTAATGCAAAGGTTCCCATAAGAGTGGAATCCTTTAAGAGTCCTACACCAATGTTCTGAAGTGAAAGTTGGGGTGCGTGAACTAATAGAACACTTCCAGTTACCTGGGATCTAGAGGCAAAGAAGGATAACTAATTGATGAATGTGATAACACCTTTATGTGGAAAGACGATCATTCTAAAATATGTAGAAACGATCGCAGTCATAGCATATACCCATCTTTCAACGACTTCAACTTCAACATTCAATGTTTTTCTCCTTAGTTCAACATGCAGGTTATTGATAATACCACAAGGTTTATATGTACGTCCATCAAAATCTTTTAATGTCGTTGGTGATTGAGATAGGCACATCGTGCCAAGTGAATTCCAACAATTTAGAGACATAATACACGTAGATGCTCCCTCATCAATAATAGTATGATGAACAAGGTGATTGAGAGCATTTACTTGGATGGAGAATACCACTTCTGTTGGTAATTGCGACACATAGCCCATATGATTAAAGACTACGAGATTAGAATCGGTTGGATCAATTCCACCAATTTCCAAAACCAAAGCCTGTTTCTGGGAGGGACAATTTTGTAGCACCTCAAGCGCTGAAATAGCTGAAGGGGATTGAAAAAAATCTTCAACTATATTATAATTTTGAGCAGTGTTGGCGAGTGATCAGGTCTCGTGGGCAAGACCCAGGTTCAGGGATTGTGGCCAACAAAGGAATCCGCTGTAGTCTAGGATCATGCCGACATTATCACCCTACTCTGGAGAGTAGAGAGTCTCACCCGAGGCGTGCCGTGACCACATGCAGAAGGGGAATAGACTAGGGCAAGGAACAGATCCGCAACCCATTCTCATCAGTGGTTAGATTACATAGATAGAATCACCTACGCAACATCATTCAGAGAACATACAGATATTAAGAAAATGAAAATTTTAAAGCATCTCAACCAACACACATGCATGTGAATCACACAAATAGACAACAACATGCAATTGTATTAAGTTCTTGGCCAACTCCCGGTTACATAGCTTTGCAATGGTCTTACAGATCTGATACATATGCCTTGCGGAACAGAGATTCTACATCAATAGACCCTCGGAACTACAAAGACCTCATCCATGCTCTGGATTCCTACTGCAGCATGCGTTTTCTCTCCTTTAGTCGCTCTCTTCTCTCTTCTGCTGTGTAATCATCCCCTCTTTCATCCGGGTGAATGCTATTTATTTACCCGCTGTCGCGACTGTTAGTTCTCTTTATGTCCTTCTGTAGCTGCTTCTAGCTTTTCTTTGATTATCTGTGTGTTTCGCTTGCATTCTTTTTGCTGTATCTTCTCCTTATCTGCACTTATGCATCTAGTTTCCTCCGCTATGTTCCTGTTCCGTCGCAACCTTGGTAGCTCCGCCGTTTGATGTGGTTGCGACTTGGTTGTGGCTGCCATGTGTCCTTGTTCCGCAACCCCAAAATCTGGCTGTTGTTCCAAATTCAAAACATTCAAAACAAGGTTTTTCAAAACAAGGGCCCCAACAGGCCCCGACCACAGTTCCTTGACTCGTCCCCGAGTCAATCACAAATTACGGTTTCTACCTCCATTGCCCTACTTGACCCCGTGCCCTGTTCGCCCTGTGTGCTTTCATCCTGTGCTCGTTCCTGCTGTGCACCTTCAGCTTGTTCCTGTCCTTGCTGTGCGTCTCCAGGCGGCTGTTCAAACAAGGGCCCCAACTCCGGGACCCTTTGGAATGCTGTAGCTCGGAGCTCAGTAAACGCCGACATGGCTTGCTGCCACCCCTGGATAAGTGAGTCCGTGTCCTCAGCGAGCTTGGTGACAGCAGCGTCCTCAATGGGTGTTGGGACAACTCCAAACACTGTGCTGATCTGGGTCTTGGCTGCTGCGGCGAGCTGTTGTATGGCTCAGGCGCTAGATTGAAGGGGCGGTTGGAGCTCACGAATGACGCGTTTGGCCTCCACCGAACAAGCCTCTGTGTGTTGGAGCTGTGCCTCAAGCTCATCAGCCTGGGCGTATAATTGATCCAGCCGAGCGGGGTTAGTAGCCTCTTGAATTTCCCTAGAAACCTGCTGGAGTTGGGCTGAAATCGGCTGGGTCTTGACAGTGAGGGCCAGGGAGCATTCCTGAAGGCCCTTCAGGAGGTCACGGGCCTCTCGTGCCGTGGATTGAAGTGCTTCCTGCATCTGAGCTACCTGGCTCTGCTTGGCGACCACCTGGGCTGAATAGTCGACCTCGGGCTCGGCCGGCTCTGCACGGGTTGCTAACGCTTCCCGAAGCTCATGATTCTCCTGGTGTAATTCCTCAACAACGATGCGGAGGTGGATAGATTGCTCAGAGAGGCTGGCCGCAACAATTTCGGGAGGCAGCAGGGGGTAATGAGGCCCTAGGGAGGGCCAGAACTTGGAGAACATCCGGGTGACATTGGTGATCATTTCTTCCATATGCTCCCGTGCTGTTTGGAGTTGGTCACACTGTTCAGTAAGCGCGGAAATTTGGTGTTGCTGCTCGGCATACTGCCTCTGGAGTCCCAAATGTAATCTTTCGGCCTGCTGGGCCGCCCTTTGAATCAGCAGATACAGCTGAGCTGGATTGTCAGGCTGGAAGGTGGTGGTCCCAGAAGCGCTCTGCGCCAGCATTCACTCCTGCAACGGTTGCCCACCGGCAACGGTTCCATTGACATGCCCAGGAGGTGAGAAGGGCATGGCCTCTGGATGTGCAGTGTCAACCATATTCAGATCCGGCGGTTCTTGCTGATCAAGGTGAGCCGGTCGTGAAGGAACTGTGGCCTCAAGCGGAACCTCGGCAGAATCAGACCCGGTGTGTAGCTGCTGTGTGAATATATCAGTGAAAGGAGGGTGGGGATCGACCACTGGGTCGATTGGTGGTATGAAAGTGGCAGCACCAGAGTCAACCTCAGCCCCACCGTCCCCACCCATGAGTTCCCAGATAATGGGGTCAGATACCGTAGCCGAGGAATTAGACGGGGCGGATGAAGTGGCAGGCGGAGGAACGGTGGATGGAGCAGTGGAGAGTGTGGTGGGGGTGTGTGGAAAGCGCATATTGATGAATTCGGATGGGTCGATGAGGGGTTCTTCGGTAATCAGCACCCCTGTGCTTGGGGGCGGTGGTGGATCATCAGCAGTGAGGTCCACCACCGGATTTGCCTTGGTGGTGCGGGCCCTCTTAGATTGGGGGGCCTCGGGTGAATCTCTAGGCCCGCTCGTCTCGCCCATCGGGGTCGTGAGTGGATCAGCAGAGGTAAACAAGATAGTGGGGATGGGGGAGGTGAGCGGAGTGGTACGGGGGTGCGAAGTGGAGCGAGTGAGCTGAAATTCAGAAAATAAAGGAAATGGGGTAGCACCGCTAGAAATAACCTGGGCCGCCACATTGAAATTTCGTACCTGGTTGTTGAAGTGGTGGACGACGGGGATGAGTGGTTCGGGGAGTTCCTGTGATGGTGCTGCCACCGTCGTCTCAGCAAGCTGTTGCACCGGTGCCATCCTGTCAAAGTTGTATCTGGGGAGCCCGTCCCGCATGTGCTTTGTGACCCCCGGCCATGAGCAGACTTCACGATGGAAGGTAGCATCGTCCAACTGAAATTTCAGTGGCGTCATTCGGAAGGTATCCGCCGGAATGCAAGCGGGGCGGAGATAAGTATGCTTATGACTTACCCCGAACCACACTTGCTCACTATAGTCATCCAACAGGTTCCTGGGCACCCGTTGCTGGCATGCCACCACATTCGTCATTAGTTGGTACCATGACCGAAATGCATCTGCATTCACCAGTTTGGTACTGGGGTCATTTGAGACCTGCCATGGAGTGAATTTCATTGCGAGGGGCTGGCCCTCGGGGATCTCTGCTGGGAACCGGATGTGGGGAGTGTGCCATTTCCACATGGAAAAAGCAATAATCAAATAGCCGTAAATAAAAGTAGTTGCGCGCTTATAATTCTCCTCGCACGCATCGAAAAACTCCTTTAACAAGAACGGACACCAATTCAGTCTGGTGCCTTGGACACAATTTTCAGCAATAGAAATAGTATCAAGAGTGCATTCTCCCTTGGTGTAATGCCTCATTGTCTTGTTGGAAATGAGGTAACAGGCGAAGCGAATCTCGGGCTTGTTAATGAGGTCGATCTTGGCTCCTTTCCCCCCCCCTGCGAGTGCCATATTTGGTATAGAGGTCCGCATCGCCCGACTTCTGTGCGCGCTTGGAGGAGGTCTAACAGGCCGTTGAGACGTCTGCACCCGTCTGCGAAAGCCCTGTGAGGCAATGAATATCTTCGGCGTGAATGGGGATTTCCTGGGTCAGCCACAAGGACCCATTCTGAATTCCGCTGAGGAGGAAGAGTGTACACTGCAGAACTGGTCCGGTGGTGCCAAAGACCGGAAGATTTCTCAAGTGCATTAGGGATGAGGTCTGAAGGCCCCTGAACTCAGGCAACAGGTGGCTGGCTGGGTTTCCGGCTGCAGTGCAGTAGTGCTCCATGTATGCCTGCCGCTGGAGGGACGGAAATTCGACAGCATTTGAGAGGTTGGAATCAATCAAGGCGGCATTATCATACTTGCCCACCAGGGAATCGGTCTTGTGAATGCGAGTGTCAAGCTCTGGTTCAACGACAGCTGGAACGGCCTTTGGCATTTTGGCCCAGCGCCGATAGACCTGTAAAATTTTCCTTGGGCGCCTTTCCTGGTGCAATGCATTCTGAGAATTCAATGGCTCTGGTGCAGCTGCACTTGCTAATTCGAACGGGTCCGACATTCTCGTGCTTTTGGTGTTCATGCAAGTTATGTCAGCACCTGGCACGAGTGGAGTTGATGAGACCCTCTAACGAATTAATTCCTGCTGGAATTCTTTCTGCGATAATCGTGCGATCAATCGCATGCCAATGAGTGCTGTGACAGTTGCTGACGGTGGCATGGGGAAATGGGTGGACGCGATGGCTGAGGTTATTGAGGGTGATGGCCAAATGATGACGGCGTGGTCGCTGCCAAGTATGGTAATTATTGTTGCAGATCTAGGCGATCCTATGGACTGAAACAAGTACGTGGGTGGAATGAGCTGGACTGACGTGGATACTGGGACGGATCCTACAGGGATGACATGCTGGACCGGCGCCGCCCCGACCATAGTCGGTTGTGGTGCGGACCTCACAACTGAGCAGTTATTGACACACTACCTATGAATAGAGAATACCTCCTACGCTCATCCCGGTTGCGGGAGAGTTATTCAACGACACTACACTACGGGTGCTCTCGGGTGCGAGAGTTATTGATGAGAAATGAAAGGTACTTACTCCTGGTATGGTTTCAGGCGTGCGCCATTCACCCACCCAGGCAGAACCGTACCGTCCAGTTGTGCCAACCGAACGGCTCCGGAATCGCGAATTTCGATAACGAAGTAGGGTCCCAACCAGTGCATCTGTAGCTTTCCCGGGAACTTCTGGAACCTGCTGTCGTATAAAAGAACTTTGTCGCCAACTTGGAAGGTTTTTTTCTTAATGTGGCGGTCATGCCGCGCTTTCTGCCGGTCCTTCTGAATCTTCTGGTGGAATTCAGCCAGGAAACGGGCCTCATCCAGTTCCTGCAATTCATGGAGGGGCTCCTGGAGGGAGGCCTCTTTTGAAAACTTTAGAGACGTGGCGATCAACAGGCTTGGTACAATAAACTCGGCGGGGATCACAGCCTCCCGGCCGTACACGAGCTGGAACGGTGTTTGATTGGTCAAGCGCTTCACCGTAGTCCGATAGGCCCATAAGGCCGCTGATAGGTGCTCGTCCCAATCATCACGCTGGGCAGTGCAAATCTTAGTCAAGCCTTTCTCAAGAATCTTATTGAAGGCTTCCATCGTACCATTAGCCTGCGGGTGATACAGGCTACTCTTGTAATGCTGAACCATGAAGGTGTCCAACAGTGTTTTGACCGTGTCATTAATGAAGTGCGTACCCTGATCACTGGTTAAACTTCGCGGGCAGCCAAACTGGCAAATGATGTGCTCAAAAATGAACCAGGCGGCGGTATCCACTGTGCAATCACGTACTGCGGCTGCCTCAGCCCACCTGGTGAGGTAATCCGTGGCGGTAATGATGTACCGGGCCTTGGAGTGTTTGGCGACCGGAGCTATGGGCCCCACAAAATCGACAGCCCACTTCTCGAACGGCCGCAACACATGCACTGGGTGTAACGGAAGCTTGTCCCAGTGAGAGGGCCTGCCCGTCCGCTGGCAGACGTCGCACCGCTTCACATAGGCCTTACAATCGGTATGTACTGTCGGCCACCACAAGCCATCTTGGAGCACCTTTCTTGCGGTGGGTTTCGCACCCACATGCCCTCCCGCAACACCGCTATGACATTCCCACATTACCGCTTCCCGTTCGTGGTCAAGGACGCATCTGCGCAGAACCTCATCGAGGCCCAGTTTGTATAGCTGCCCTGTGATCAATTGGTAGTCAGCGGCTCGGATGACCAAATGTCGTTTCTGCAACAGGGTGTAATCCTGAGGGCATTGCCCCGTGGTCAGATAGGTGGCAATGTCGGCCAAGTAATCTGGTACAGCTTCGACTCGGAAGAGGTCAGCGTCGGGGAGCTGATCATCAAGGGAGTCGTCATTCTCCCCCGTCTCCAACCTGGATAGGTGATCGGGTCCGACATTCGACCTCCCGGGCTTGACGATTACCTCGAACGTGAATTCTTGAAATAGCAAAAGCCAACGGCAAATCCGTCCTTCCAGAACAGGCTTATTGACCAGGTACTTCAGGGCAGAGTGATTCGTGAAGAACTTGAACTTGCCCCCTAGAAGATAGTGGCGGAACTTCTGAAGAGAGTACACCATCGCCAGCGCCTCCCTTTCGGTCGTGGTGTAATTCTTCTCCGCATTGGACAATTTGTGGCTGGTGAAGTATACCGGGTGGTCAACTGTTGTATCGCCTGGTTGTGCCAAGACAACCCCAAGTGCAATACTGGAAGCGTCGATGTGCACATGGAACTGCTTATCCCAATCGGGATGAACTAGAATAGGCGCCGACGCCAGCTTTTCCTTCAGGGTTTCCAGGGCCACCTGACACTCCTCCGTCCACTGAAAGACTGTGGACTTCCACAGAAGTTGTTCTAACGGAGCAGTGATCTTGGCATAGTTGTAGATAAACCTCCTGTAGTATCCCGTGTGCCCGAGCAATGCCCGCAACTGTTTCACTGTCTCGGGGGCTTCCATGTGTACGATCACTGCAACCTTGGCGGGGTCGACGCAGACCCTTTGCTTGCATACCACATGTCCCAACAACGTGCCGAACGGAACAACAAAAATACATTTCTTTAAATTCAAGGAAATCTGCAGCTGGCAGCACCGATCAAACATGACCCACAATAGGGTAGCGTGTTTCTTCAATAAACTGTAGACAGTCCAGTCGTCCATGTAGACTTCCAAGAACTTGTGAAGGTACTCCCGAAAGGCGGCGATGACAATCCAGGAAAACAAGGCCGGAGCGTTCTTCAAGCCAAACGACATGACGTGGTATGCGAACGACCCCCATTCGGTGGTGAAGGTTTTCTTTGACTTATCTTCTTCCGCGATACGCACCTGATGGTAACCCGAAAATCCATCAGTGAAAGAGTAGGCTTCGTTCCCCGCAACATGGTCCAACACTTCGTCGCTGAAAGGTGTGGGGAAAAGATCATGAATGCAAGCATTGTTCAGACTGCGATAATCGACACAAACCCGTATCTTTGCCTTGTCCTTATTATTCTGGATGACGATAGGGCTCACCCACTCTGCTTCCTCCACGGGAAAGATTAGACCTGCGGCCAACATCTTGTCGATTTCCATCTTAACCTTCCCTTTAACTCGCGGGTTGAACCGGTAGGGTCGGTGCTTCACAGGCCTGGCACCCGGTTTCAGCACGATGCGCATTTCGCCAAGATCGCCTTTGATGCCCTTCAAATCTGCGACTGACGAGGGGAACAAATCCTCATATTCCTGGAGGAGGCTAAAAATCTCTTTGGTTGTCTCTTCGTCCCAGTAGTCGCCCACTGTAGCCAACTTAGGCTTCTCCTCCATACCGATGTTTAGCTTCTTTGTCTTCAGCGGTCGTAAATGGACCCCTTCGGTGGCCAGCTCTTCATTAACGTTCCGGTCGCCTTCCTTCTCTTCGAAGTACAGGTGCCTCAGGTCTTCCAGACCATCATCCTTCGGATCGCCGTCAATCCTTTGGCAAGCCAACTCTCGCACGGCCTCGGGACGGGTGGGAAGCGTGCAGCAGTCGATCTGCGGATCGCGGAAAAATAGTACCGCCCTGATAGCGTGCAAAGCCTGAGATTCCAACTCTGTGTCTCCCGCGAAAGAGAAACACCGCAAAAATTTGCGCGCGACTTCCATCCAAGAACTAGTCCCTCGTTTCCGTTCTTCCTCCAAGTACCATGCGTGGGGGATGGTGTCTAAAGAGTGGAAAAATCGATGAACCCACAACTCTTCCGGGTATCCCATACTTCGCCACTGCTCCTCGCAAGTCCGCAAGTGGTCCTGCGGATTAGAAGTCCCAGAGTACCACTGCCTGCTTCGAGGGCCTTCATCTTCTTTGAACCGCGCCCGCAATGCGTCCGCCACCCTACTCCACCGCGACAAGCTATTGCGGTGATTTTTCCACCACCGGGCTGCATTAGACTGTAGTGCGACGTCCAAAAGGGGTAGTCTTCTCCCTTCTGGCACGATGTCCTCAACCCTGGTAATAAAGGTATTGACAGCTTGCATGTTTGACAGGGTGGGGTATTCTCTGAACTCAGCACCAATCCAGTTGGTGCGGCCAATATGGGCACATCTCCGCGTGCTGGTCTCGTACCCCCCCTGCTGCCAGTCTTCCCACGCGAGTTTGGATCCCAGCTCAGAGCTCTGGATGCTCCACCAACTGACAGAGCCAGTCGCGGTCGGGTTAATATAGTCTTCCCGCTTCCCTGCAGTCATCTTGTAGAGGTGGTCCATCATCGGAGCATCCTCCCGGTTATCCACCGTTTCGGTATACCTCGGGCCTTGATATGGGTCGAGAGGCTGAGTGACCCAGACCTCCCCATCTTCAAAGATCATCAGCTCCTTTTTGAGGTCGATGATGGCATAATTATCAAAGGCCCAATAAATGCCTAACAGGGCAGGCAAGGATCCTTGTCTCCCATAATATCAATGACCTCAAAATTGGTGTAAGTCTTTACCCCCGCAATGTCGACCTCGACACCTTCGAGTCGGCCAATCGGCATAATGCAGTACTGGTTCGCCATCCTGAGTTGGATGGGCGAGTAGGCCAGCCGTGGCTTTCCGAGAGCCTCCCACGTCTTGCGCGGCAGGATGTTGACGTCAGACCCTAAATCAAGCATGGTGTCGTTGATTTGGAATCCCCCAACCTGCGTATTGAGCCGGAACTCTTTACCCATTCGTCGCTTATTTCGCTTGATGCGCTGCACCGATTGGGGGGCTGGGTCCACCAGTTCCCCCAGTCTTGTCCTCCCCTACAGTGCCCCTTCCAAAGTACACTTGAGCTGCTGCCACAGAGCAGAACTGTCAACAATCTTGAGGAATAGCTGGAGCCATTCTTCCATCAGAGTTCCTAGGGCGTGCTGTGGCCTGGGATCTATCGGGAGGGGTGCCTCTAGGCCTTCCGCTTCGCGCAGCTGAGCAAATGCCTCAACCGCGTCCTGAAAATACTTCTTCTGCGCCTCTGGTTTGATTACCCGGTGCGGGGAGGCTGGCCTGACAACTGGTGCCGGCTCCTTTCCGCGAGCGTCCTCCCCCGTTTTCTTATCGCCCCTCGTCACAATAGCGATGTTCTGCATGGCCGGAGTCGCGGCCACCCGCGGCTCGGCGTTGACCAAGTTCGTGCCCCTCTGCCATGCACGTTCTTCCCACTTTTTGATGAGCTCGGGACAGTCTTCTGTCGCATGGGTATTTACTCGGCACTGGGAACACCACGGACGGCGAGGGAGGGGACATTCGCGAGCCACGTGGCCCTCCTGGTCACAGTTATAGCATTTCACAAGCCCGCGGCCCCCAGCACGGCCTCCGCGCGCCCCGCCCCCTCTTCCTCTAGGAGCTTCATTCACCCTATAGGAGGGTCGATCCAACCGGTCCGCGAGTGCGTCGAGAGCCCGACACTACTCCGTGTTGTGAGTCGTGGAAGTGCAAAACTGACAATATACATTGTTTGGCACGTTGGAATACTTCTGTAGGATCGAGCACATCCGAGGCGGATGTCCCACCGTCCGGAAAATCTCACAATACTCCGTGGCGGCTGGGTTGAGTTGGGAGGGGAACCCCACGTACGGCTGTTGCATCTGGTATACTCCCTGTGGATTCAGCGCCGCGCCACCCCCCATGGGTGGCCCCCCTTGAATTTCCGCGACCGAGGGTCCCACACCCGCGCCACGCAAACGAGGACACTCAGTTGCGACATGGCCTTCGACCAGGCAGTGAGTGCACCAAACGTTCGACCTGGATGGTTTGACCGACTGTATCTCCTTGAGATTTTCGGTCAGGCTAGCTATCTGATGCTACAATCCCACCAAGGAGGGATCCTGCGGGGCCGGCCCTCCCCGATATTCCTGAGGGTAGCCCGCCATGGCCTCGATCTTCATGGCCTGTTCCAGAGCATCCTGCAGATTGTCGATCTTCTGTTGGGTGAGGGGGGTTCGCATCAAGGGAAGCAGAGCCTTGATGAACCAGTCCCTCTGATGGTTCGCGTCGATCGGGTAACTGAGTTTCCCGATCGCGTCCTTGAATCGCCGCATTATCTCCCATGCGGTTTCTCCTTCCTTCTGTTTAATTTCCCAGAGCTCGGACAGACCTTGTTGGTCCGTCTGGGGAAGCTTAAATTCCTGGACAAAATCCCGCTTCACGTCCGCGATGACGGGATTCGGGTGGGCCTCAGACCACTTAATGAACCATCGCAGAGCCCTCTCTCTGAGCGTGGTTTGGAACTCTATTAGTTTCCCTGCGTCCGGCGTCTGCCGAGCCCTCCAAATGGCTTCGCACAGATACCAATGTTGCTCTACATCATCATTACCCCGACCCGAGAACTCGGGATATCGGGTAAAATACCCAGCCATGTTCACTTGCGGCGGGTTGACCAGGATAAATCCTCCAGGTCCTGGTTGCGTGACTGTTCCACTTGGGAACGCAATACTACTAGTGCTACTGCTACTAACAGGTGTTGTCGTCGACACTGAACTACTCTGCAATTGACTCAATGCTTGAAATTTAACGAAAATATTACTCAAAGGTTGATAAAGTACCAGGGGAAGGTAGGGATCCTGGCCATGTAGATTGGGAGGAGTATGGCAGGCTGGAGAACTGAATGCCATCCGCTCTTGAAACAACTGCTGCATCACAACGTACCATTCACCATCGGAACTTTCCTCGGGCTGCACACCTCCATCATCTTCGTCAGCCATCGTCTCGCGTGCTCGCTTAGCTGGGCTCCCATGCACCCATCGTACTCCCATAGCGGTCCCTTGTCGTCCCTGAGTATCCACATCCATAATTCCTACCCTCTGAGGTGCCTCCTTTTGATTCTTCCTCTCGATCTCTCGTCTCTTCAAATCTCGCATCACCCTTCGTCGCCACCTATCAGCAATCTGTGCCCGCTGATGTGCACGTCGCTCCCTCAGCGTCCTTGCGGCCTCAGCATCCATTCTCCACTCCCCGCGTCACACTCTACGTAGCATCGATCCCTTCAACCCTTCCCCCAGCACCGGTGGTTTACGCTTCCATACTTGTCTTGAGGAATTCTATCAACCCTTCATCCACCATCAGAGCTTTGATCCACAGCGGAATCTCCTTAAGCATCTTCCCCCTGAGCCCGGAGCGGAAGGTAGCCTCGGCCTTCGAGAAGGACTGATAGCACTCAGCAGAAAACTCCACAATGTATCCTTCCACCGTGGTCTCCACCCAAAAGTCCACCGCGTGGGTCAACTCGGTGTTCAACCGATGCAGAGCCACCAGATCTCCATGCGCCCACCTGCGGTTTATCTTCCGCGAGCCATCTATAGGCACCTTCGTTTGTAACCTCCGCAACCAATTGCAAAGGTCGGTAGGGAACTTTCCCTAGAAAATTTCGTACGTATCACCAGCTAAATCTGAGAAGAGGACGAGTTCCTTGATCGCTGCCTCCCCTTTCTTAATCAACTCCGCTTGCTGAGAAATGAAATGGTCTAAATGATTGTCCCACCATCACCGTATCTCCCCTTCGAAGATCCGCGATACCATGGTCTAGAGCCCCTCATATCATGCGGGTCCTGGCAACGGAACCATTTGTTGGCGAGTGATCAGGTCTCGCGGGCAAGACCCAGGTTCAGGGATTGTGGCCAACAAAGGAATCCGCTATAGTCTAGGATCACGCCGACATTATCACCCTACTCTGGAGAGTAGAGAGTCTCACCCGAGGTGTGCCGTGACCACATGCAGAAGGGGAATAGACCAGGGCAAGGAACAGATCCGCAACCCATTATCATCAGTGGTTAGATTACATAGATAAAATCACCTACGCAACATCATTCAGAGAACATACAGATATTAAGCAAATGAAAATTTTAAAGAATCTCAACCAACACACATGCATGTGAATCACACAAATAGACAGAAACATGCAATTGTATTAAGTTCTTGGCCAACTCCCGGTTACATAGCTTTGCAGTGGTCTTACAGATCTGATACATATGCCTTGCGGAACAGAGATTCTACATCAATAGACCCTCAGAACTACAGAGACCTCATCCATGCTCTGGATTCCTGCTGCAACATGCGTTTTCTCTCCTTTAGTCGCTCTCTTCTCTCTTCTACTGTGTAATCATCCCCTCTTTCATCCTGGTGACTGCTATTTATTTACCCGCTGTCGCGACTGTTAGTTCTCTTTATGTCCTTCTGTAGCTGCTTCTAGCTTTTCTGTGATTATCTGTGTGTTCCGCTTGCGTTCTTTTTGCTGTATCTTCTCCTTATCTGCACTTATGCATCTAGTTTCCTCCGCTATGTGCCTGTTCCATCGCAACCTTAGTAGCTCCGCCGTTTGATGTGGTTGCGACTTGGTTGCGGCTGCCATGTGTCCTTGTTCCGCAACCCCAAAATTTGGCCGTTGTTCCAAATTCAAAACATTCAAAACAAGGTTTTTCAAAACAAGGGCCCCAACAAGCAGCTCTGGCTTGAGGGTTAAATGTCGATTTATGAACGACTCCTTTCATGGCTTGATTTTCAATTCAAGAATAACAAGTGGCGGTATCGATTCCGTAGATAGATTCGTGGTCGAGGTAGTAGGTTGATCAGTAGCCTGACTACTGTAATATTGATTACACTTTGACACCAAAACATCTGTTGATGGATTTGTGACAAATAGCATAAGCACTTGGGAACTAGAAGCTGGATTCATAGCAACCAAATTTGTGTCTGGATTCAGAAACAGATCTGTCAACATAGCTGCCGCATGTGAGGTCTTAACCATTTTTGAGACTTCAACGCAGTGAGGACAATCCTGAAAAAAGTGTTCCTCATTACAAATTATGCAAGGGTAACGAGGTTTTCTATTTCCAGACGATTCATCAGATGATATTTTCTGCAGGGTAGAAGTTTTCTTTTTCTTTGATTTCCCTTTTTTTGTTACTCTCGACTTGCTTGTCACTTTTTCCCTTGTCATATGACACGACATGGATTTCGAAAGAAGGCGCAGGATCAGATGCAGTAGTGTGATGTGTGCTTGCAGTAATGATCATACCGTCTCCGGAATGGAAGTCCTTTGATGGAGGAGGAATAGTAAAATTGTATCTCAGCACGTTAGGAATTTTCTAATAGAGCATGCCAGACTGAGTATAAATCAAGTCTAAATACTGGGCATGAGAAATGACCTGCTCTTCAGTGACGACGCCACCCTTAGCCACATCCTCAGTTATAGATGGTAATAGGGACTTAATGAATCACTCAGCACATTAGGGGAATTTTTAGGTCTAAAATGGGCCTCCTAAGGAAATTATAAAATAATAGTGGAAATAATAAAATAAGATTTGATGACATCATCAAATTTTAGAGGGAAAAAAGAAAAAAACTACTTTTTCAACTCAAATTTTCAACTTATCTCCCAAAGTTTTTACTCAAATTTTGAGCTGGAGTACTTGTTGGATGTAAAGTTTAATTCCTCATCTAAGGAGTACCCATGTTGCATACTTTTGATGGGTCCTGTTACACAAAATTGAGAAATACATGAAAAACGTGATTGTGATAACGCTTTTTTTTTTGTATGTATTTTTCATTTTTCGTGTAGTAGGGTCTATTGAAAATATGCAACATGGGTACTCATTAGATGAGAAATTAAATTTTTCATCCAACGAGTACTCCCACTCGAAATGTGAGTAAAAAATTTGGGAGATAAGTTGAAATATGAGTTGAAAAAGTAGTTTTATTATTTTATTATTTTTTAGTCTTCTTACCCTTTTACTTAAAAAATGGTGAATCATTCCCCATGGTTGACATCATCATCTTGAATCCTATTAGTTCTTATAAAATTTAATTTTTTTGTACATTTTTCTTAGGAGGCCCATTTTAGACCTCAAAATTCCCCTAATGGGAGTTGATCAGGAACAAATGTCTTAAGCATTTTACGACGATGACACCACTCATGAATATGATCAGAAATGTGAGTAGCATTAGTCTATTTAAAATTAGTCAAGATTTCTATTCCAGTTTCATATCATATGGGTAACTGGAAATGGATCAAAAATAAAGTAGCTAGGGCAATGAAATTATCGAAAGAAGCTCAAGGTAAATCAATGTACCATTTTTCGGCCGGACCAGTGAGCGAACGCTGGAAAAGACGTAGTCGAACATAGTCATCATTCAGGGAGTTAGATGAACACCACAAATGATAATTCATAACATGAATCAACGTGTCTTCCCCAAGGTTTCCATTGAACTTAGGAATGTGCGAGGGTAATTTATGAGGTATCACCGACCACCAAGGAGAATAGTTGATTGGGTCATTGGTGAGTCGGTTTAAATCTGGTAACTCTAAAGTTGCAAAAAAGGGAAACTGTCGAATGAGGTTGGGTTGAGCATAGCCAGGGTATGATGAAATTTCTTGGGCAATAGGATTGTGATCAACAACATAAGGAATCTATTGCTGGTAACCCAGATAGGGGTTGTTTTGATAGGAAAATGCTTGAGGATCTTGTTGAACAAAATCTGGGTACGATACTTATTTAAATGTAGGTTGTGGCATTTGCACCTGTGGATGTGAATGGGTCCATCCACCAATGTTATAACCAAAATTAGGATAAATTGGATCTGGTTTAGGATAGGTATAACCTGGTTGTGGCTGCGGCATCCCATAATATGGTAATCCAGGTTGTGAATAAATGATTCCGGATACAGATGGTTGATGTAAACCAACCGAAGGAGTTGGAGTTTGAGGGCCCAATATTTGAGGGTATTGGGTTGAAGGACCTTCCTGAGACGGTTGAGGTACAAATTTTGTTTCTGTAATAGGGGTAAAGATGTATTAACAAGTGGAGTTGATGTGGGTGCAACAGGTTGAACCAGTTGATACGAGTGTACAACCATTTGTGGTTGGATATGCAGAGTGGGCTGCCATTGAAAAAAATTCATTTCGACATTAGGATGACCAAATAACGACAGAATACTGTCAAAGTGGGTGACCATAGATTTCCCCTCAACATGAGGAGTATAATAAGATGAAAAATATTGTTCTCCAAATGTAGGGAGTTCAGTTGAGATTGTACTGGATGGAATATACCCAGATGGACCAACTTGATATTTCCTTGATGATGGATATAAAGGACCAATCCATTCAATACTCACTATAGGTTTACTAGTTCGAATACCAGACGATGACATTAGTGAAATCCATCGATTTGAAGATGCACCAGAAAAAATTCTAGATAAAGATTTATAACTTGATGGGACCATAGGGCCACCATGTAAATATGACTCTGGTGGAGTTGTGAATATCAACGGGGTAGCGAGAGTAGGTGCTGTCACAATTGGAACAGATGGTCCAGTCGAAGATGTTGGTTCAGGCATGGTTACTTGACGAAATGTGTACCCTATTGGATTGACGGGAACTTGAATAGGCATAGGATCAACAAAAGAAGAGGTAGGTGATTGAGAAAAATTCTCACACAGGTAAAGCTCCACCCCAAAATGAGTTGGAGTTAAAGGTGTTTCATCTTGTGGTATTTCTTCAATCGAAATTAATCCAGGTGGAAGGATTTCCCCATTAGACCCAAAGTATATTTTAGGAGGTTGACTGCGCGATATGGGAGACTCAATGTCTACAATAGGTTGTGGGGTGACCGATACAGGAACAACTTCCAGTCGTTCGACTTCAGGATGCATATGTTCTGGCAAAAAAGAGACAAGATCTGGATCAACTTTCAGTTGAACAACGTCGGGTTCGGGAGGTATGGTCACTGATTGGATGGATCATGATCATGGGTAGCTGTGAGGACTCTATCTTGACAACGGTAGATGAACCAAGATTTTTAGAAACAACTTGTGCCAACTCTGGTATATGTGAAGATGATGCTTCACCAGAGGTACTGATGGTACTGGTTTCAGTAGAGTGATGTCGCCTTTTCCGACCAGAAGTAACTTCCGGTGGTAAAGGTGGTTTCAATGCAAGTCTACACGAATTACGGGGAAAGGGATTTTATTCTTCTATGATGATTGATTTATTTTATGACCAAAAAAAATAAAAATAAATAAATGGTAATTATAGGCAAAAGGTTTACCAAGAAACTATGAACTGCAGAATACCTCTTGGTGAACCAAGAAGTACGGGTAGGAAATCTCCGCGAATGCTATGTTTGGTGTATCACAATTTACAAGGTGGTCGACTCGGTTCACTATGGATGTATAGAAACCTAAATTTGTCCTCCCAAATATACTTGAAGGTACGTGGAGGCCCAAGTCCGTATTAGCGCTGTCTAATGCGAAACTGCACAGTGAGAGCACCCCTTTATACTTTTTGTACTATAACACTGCTCGATATACCTGAAGTTACATGGATGAGCTACAATATACTTATGTACGTGGAGTGAGGTATCACTTGGAATGTATCGTAGACAACTAACGACAACTACTATGTTTAACGACGCCGTAACACATTTCTAGCCTAGACCTTCTAAATGTTATCGTTATGGTTCCAATGCCTTTTTAGGTAAATTAATGTAAATTTTAAGTCGATCTTGTTTATCAATTTGCCTTTCAAGGTTCACCGCAATGATGTGATGGAAGTTCCTAAACTGCAAACTAAAATGATAATAAAAATTTTCAATTTTATCTTTTTCAATGAAAATCCAAGCTACTAAAGGGAAAGAGCAATCAATTTTGAGAGCAAACAACAAAGAACACAAACTAATATGCAACTTTCCTAATTTTTTCCTATGCAAAACACACAATTCACTATATGCAAATGCATATTTTTCTTTTCAATCCTCTTAATGTGAATGAAAAAAGGAAACTATATGCATCAAATCAACAAAAAACAAATGCTTTCTTCTTTGAGAAACGATGAATATAACAACAATTTATATTTTAGGAAAAGCGAAGAATGAAACTACAAATTTTCCTATAGGAAATGAAGAATTTAACGATAATTTCCTTTACAAAAACAAATGGATCTAATGCAGAAATAAAATACTTTGAATTTGATTTGTCAATGATAAAGAAAAACACTTAAAGAGACATTGAACAAACTTACTTTTCAAAGGAGGAAGAATTAGGAAAATTCACTGGTCTCTATGAGGTATCAGACAATGGAAAACACAACAAACAAAAGGTTGAGTATGATGGAAATGAAAAATTCAAAGGGAATTTGGTTGGCTAAGGGGGCAACACAGTCTCTAAGGGAAGACAATGTGTTGCAAAGCACCCCTGAGTGGGAGACAGTGCAATGAAAGCACTGTGTCTTGACCAAAAGTGCGTTGGGCACAGAAGAGATTCAAAATTCAAGCTACTAAACACAATTATAATGCAATTCTTTGATTCAAAAGTCTAATAATTGATAGTAGATGCTACTGGGTGGATAAGCAGAGGCAAAAACACCAGGAATGAAGGGATATCCCCAGTGGAGTCACCAATTTGTTATGCGGAATTATGAATTACGGATAAAACAAATTCCCTAAATGTGGTGCTATGCATTTAGAACAACAGATCAAAGAATTTTCAGATACTTTCTCTAAGAGTAAATAAACACACAAAAAGGTAAAGGAACCTACTTGCGATCCAAGCGCTTCCTATTCTCCTCCTGTCGTTCTTGCTGTAGCTTTCAATCCAACTTAGATCGCCAAACTAGTTACTGCAAGTATAAACACTAAATAACAAAGAGATTGCAATATATAGATGTCTATTTATCTTAATCAGTTAAATTGATTAACATGAAACATATATATCAGTTAAGAATCTATCATATGAAAAGTAGAAACATAAACAAATACATATATGGGAAAATGAACAACAATCTTTATTAATGGATAGAAGGGGGAGGTCACAACCAACAATCGATTTGATGTCACCAGCTCCAGCATTCATCCCAACCTCATCACAATAAACATCTCACCAGAAGCATATCACTGTTATCACACACTCAATTGAGAATCCAACAACATTTCTTTACCAAAATTTCTTATTTCTCTAGCACTAGGATCTGTGCTCAATTTATATGGAAACTGAAGGTATTTTCTCAATCAATGAATTTCTAATAATAGGCAAGACATTATTCCAATCTCAAAGTGTTATATGGACACATGGATTTGAAGTTTTACAAATATGGACTCTTCTATAAGGCATTGGCCATGTGGAGATTCCAGAACAATGAGAATTTCGCTCCCATTTGACCAACGCACTCTTGAATGTCGGGAAGTGCATTGCATAGCACCCTTGAATTGAGGAAGATGCATATGAAAAGCAGTTAGTCCCTTGAGAGGCTGCATTAGTGAGCTCATAAGTGATATAATATATACTTCAAACCTTTGAAACCTTGCAATGGAAGTCATGAATGGTTTGTTCTTGTCTTAGGGCATGTAGCAACTGAAATGATAGGGGATGATAGACCCTATTTCATTGGTCCTTGGGATGATGTCCAGTTTGACCAGGTCATTGGGAATTATGCCCAAATTGACCTATACCAGTTCCACATGTTCATTCATATATTGGGGAAGGTACTTACTGATTGGTATATGGATACAGAGCTGCGTCGAGGTACTAGTGAATGGTCTGTGCTGACAAAGAGTTTCATTCTGACATTCAAATTTGAGAGTGGATTTGATAAGATTGGTAAAGCATTACATACCATTCAAGAATTTATCTTTGATACAAAAAATACAACAATCGAGTGCGACCCAACATCGTGGGATGCGCAGATGAAGGATATTGTGAATTGCAGAAATTTGATGGTTGAAGAGAGTGATGAAGATCCAAGGATTATCATGATTCCGTAATGTTAGGGACATCGTGTGGTTTCTAGGCCCTCGATCACTTCAATGGATGTCACAAAACCTTTAAAGATCTGACAGGTGAATATTGGATCTGAAGAGAAACCAAAGTTGGAAAATATTGGAGACTATTGGGATGATGACGCAGTAGGAAAATTTGCTGACAGAATATCAGGACTTGTTCCCTACAAAGTTCTCAAAGTTGAAAGGAATAATTGGAGAACTTTGAGTTACGAGGATCACTTTAAAACCTGATGCACTCCCAGTGAAGCATCGCCCATACCGATTGAATCCAAAGTATAAGCAGAAAGTAAAGGAAGATTTGGATAAGATGGTTGCTGCAGGCATCATAGAACCAATAGAAGAGTTTAATTGGGTGGTATCCAAATCTTCCTTTACTTTCTGCTTATACTTTGGATTCAATCGGTATGGACGAAGCTAAGCCTATTAAGGATTTTACAATAGATACAACTCCACAGTCCATCTTCAAGAATATTGTGACTCACTTTGGATGTCATAAGATTCTAATAAGTGATCGTGATACACATTTTGTGAATGAAACCATTGAAGCATTTATAGATGAATTCCAGATGCATCATCAGAAGAGCACTCCCTATTACCCATAGGCGAATGGTGCAGTGGAAGCTTTCAACAAGATATTGGAGACTGTGCTTACGAAGGTGTGCAATCCTAGCCAGAATGATTGGGATGAGTGCGTACCTGCAGTCCTCTAGGCATATCGAAACACATGTAAAAAGTTGACTGGTAAGACACCGTTCTGGATGGTATATGGGCAAGAAGCTGTGATACTGATGGAGTAAATTGTTCCCAGTATGCGCATTGCAACATTCAAAAATATGGTAGAAGCAGATGCTATGGAGGAATGGTTTTCGCAATTGGTCACACTAGAAGAAGATTTCTTTATTGCCAACTATCACCATAAATTTCAGAAGGTGCGTGAAAAAGCATGGCATGATAGGCACATCAGGTAAAAGGTGTTTAAGGAATATGATTTGGTCTTGTTGTATGACAACAAGTTTGCGCGCCACCCAGGGAAGTTGAAGATGCATTGGCTAGGGCCATACATTGTTAAGGAGATCACCGATGGAGGTGTAATGCGCCTAGCCACATTGAGTAGAGAATATATTCCTGGGTATGTCAATGGAAGCCAATTGAAGCCATACAAGGATGATCTTGTGTGCACCAAATGACTATATGGCCGAAGTACCAGATCTGCACAGCCAGGATGGAAGATGCGTAAGAAGGTGCGACGTGCTCGCGGTAGCTACGTGAGGAGGTTGACTGGGTCACAGAGGTGACAAAATCTAGTTGTTGGAGCAATAAATATGGAAAATACAATTTTATTACTGTTTAAGGGAGCGTCTAGGTTGCATTTAATGAGGGGATTTTGCCAGATTTGGGACCATTTTGTCATTTATGGAGACACATTAATGCATAAGGAACTGTTGAAGACGCACCAAAACCATAAATATGACCTTTGGGGTCACCCTAGTTCCCTTTTCTTTGTGAGTGAATTATCTGCCCTGAGTTCTTTTATTTCTGCAGCTTATTCAGTGTCTATGTCTGCTTTGGATCCGAGATTTGAGGATTCGTGCCATAGGGGTTTTTGTTACATAATTCTTTCCAACATGATAGCTACATACCCTGGAGAGGATCCTGCTGTGCCGATTGCTGAAACACCTGCACCCACAAAGTCTAAGAAGGGTCAAATGCCAAGGACTCGTAAATCCCCTAGGGAGAAGACTCCGAAGCTGCTCTCCACTACAACTGAGCACCAGAAGAGACCCATGGCAGAGCTTCCTGAAACTATTATGGAGGAGGAAGAGGACATGGTCGAAGTGGTCCCATTCTTGCAGTTTTTGACCTATGTCGCACCGCGCAAGGCGTCTGTCAGGGTTCCAAAGGATCTGGACAAAGTGCAGTCAAGTATCAACATGTTGTAAATTTCTGTAGACATCCCAGTTGAAGGGGATATGTTAGCCAAAGTGCCGCAGTTGAAAATGAAAGATTGGGACATCGCATATGTGGAGAATTTTCATGAGCTTGCACCCGAGGTCTATTTAGATCACGTGCCATATGAGGGGGGCCTTGTGCACCTTGAGCCACAATGATGGGTGTTGGGCCTGCACAAGGCAGGGCTTCTGAATTTGTTACAAGTCCCACATTTTGGGCGCAACCCGACAAAAAAAATCTGTGTGCGACAATTTCTTGCGCTATTGAATGATGAAGCACTATGGTTGGGAGAGTGCATACCGATTGATGCTGCACCGATCCATCGGATCACAGGATTTCTTGATCAATGCACATATCCTATGGAAGACTTTGGAGGAAAAGCAAAAGAAAAGTGGGTGGCTGAGAAGATTAAGAGAAAGTATCAAGTGTCGTGCCATAGTAGAGGATTTTTAGTAAGCGAGATTAATGACCCAACTATTCAGTTTGGGATGCTCATCTTGGCCTACAAGATGATGCAAAAATGTATACCTAAGGAGGTTCTTGTGCAAGTCATTGCTCTAGCAAGGCAGTGTGAAAAAGGGGTGGTATACAATTGGTCATAATATTTATGCAAAGAATTCTTGGAGAACGTGCGCGAAGCATAAGAGGAGGGAAAGAATTTATATTACGCTTGGATCTTATGACTGATCTCCCTTATTGGTTGGAAGAACCCAAAGGAAAAAAAATTTCCTGAGATCGAGCTGCATATGTGTGAAGCCGCGTGGTACGCTAAACTGTGGAATTCTTCCATCCCTGTGCGCATCATGGAGAAAAAAATATTCTGGGTTCTGTTTGACACCTTGCTATTTCAAGCTGCGCAATCAAAACTGAGGCTATCTCCTACTTTGTACGAGTAGTACAAAATGATAGAATATTTTAAGGTGACTTTCCATCATATGCATATCCACGTGAAAGGCGCAGTAGGAGTGTGGTATGAATTGCCTTATCTCATCATTGAGGATGATTTTTTGCGCGTCACTGTAGAGTGGCTGCCAACCTGGTTGGAGCCAGAAGCGTCAACTTATATTCCTAAGACGCCTACCAAGCCACACACTGGTACAAAGACAACGAAGAAAACCACCGAAAAAGAGGCCACATCGACGACAACTAACAAAACAATTGATTTAGAAACTGACACTGCACCTGAGAAGAATGGTGTCGCGCCGAAAGAAACAAAGGAGTAGGTGGAAGCATAAACTTCCAAAGGGAAAAAACGTGGTTCTCAAGCCGAATAAGGATCGAGGAAGAAGCAAAAGGGATCTAAGGCCACTAGAAAAGAAGAGCTAACATTAACTGAAGATGACCTCAATGAAATAGAAAACACGGTCACAACAGTGACAGAGGATAGATGGAAATACATGGAAACGCAATATAGGACTGCGCTCGTGTAATATTCCTAATTAGCTTTCAGCTAGTTAGAATACTAAATTTTGTTTTTGTCAAATAGATAAATGAGTAGAGGGACCCATAAATCTCTTTAGTAGGAATAAAACCACTTATAAAATGAATGTGGATCGGTGCATATAGATAAGATCGATATGAATAAACCACTCATTGGTGCGAATGGGGGTCATTTCATGTGTATGGGGTCAATTTGACCAAATCAACAACGCAGTTATGGAGGTAGTGGAGACAGTGGAGGACAACGCAGTCATAATGGGAGGAAGTCTCCATGAGAGTAGCATCATTATTGTGTGGGGCCAATAGGGTGGAGTCTCACAAAGCATATAAGGAAGGGGATGGCAGCCATAGAGGGCATCCTGAATATTTTTTATATATTTTATTTTATGACTTTGTGCACGCTTCAGCTGTTTAGCAGAGTCTGCTGTGCTGTTTAGCACAAGGGTGTTTCCGAGCAGAAATCCCACCCTTATCCTTGGGGGACTTAGAGTGCCCACTCATTAGAGGTTATTTGAGCTATATTCAATCATCTGACATCAAGCCAATATTCAGCCACCTTCAGCAGTGCAATCTCCTTCAGGAATTGCAAAATGCAGGAGGGCAGCTTCAGTGGAGGGTTAGCAACCCCAGGTTTTGAGATTATCATCTAGTGAGGGGAGAAACCCCTCATCCAGAAATTCAGTGGGGAGGAGAAGTAGCTATTTTATCATAATATAAGCCACCTCCCAGTAGTTACCGAGTTGCAAAGTGTAATTCAACCCTAGGGCTACATTTTTCATCATTTTCATTTCTGGAAACATGATCCAGGAGGATCTTGATCAGTACAGTTCAATAGAAAGGTCTTGTCAACTTTAGCAGTTCGACGACCAGTTCAGTCTCTAATTCACCAGTTTTGTCAGTTTCACCAGTGAAGAAACCTTCAGATTGGTCATGGTTCAGTTTGTTCTTCATGGTGAAAAATGTGGTCATAAGTGACAAACATCTTTGTAAGGGGTCAAAAGGCTAAATTGTATGTAAAGGACCTAATTCTAAAGTCCTAAACATCTAAACTTACCACTAGACCTATTTTTAAACCTAAAACATTAAACCTATCTCTAAACTTAAGTCCTAAAAATGCTAAGTCCTAAGTCTTAAATCTAAGTGTGAGGACCTAAGCACTATATCAAAAATTATTCCTAAGTCTTAAACCTATGAAAACCTAAAATCCAACTTAAAACTTTACCAAAAACCTTAAGGGGTTTGGGAGTTGGGTTTATTAAAAACATTTCATAAACATTATTATAAGGTTCAAGTCCTAGCACAAAGGTTATGTTATAAACACCTTGTAATAGGGTTCGGGTGATATAAGTTTTAAAAAATAATATAAACTTTAAATTAAACCACAGAGTTAGACCAAAGTGCATAAACCGCGTGGTTAATAGACCGTGTCGGGGTTTTAAAAAAATGTGATAGGTTTCAATTGACCATGGCGGGAGTTGTTTGGATGTCCACCAGTTGTCAACTCTGCAAAGACCGCCGACGGGGATCACATGTGACAGGTATGGAGCGGTGGCGGATATTGGCGGAGTCGGAGCCACCCTAACCGCTGGGATCCGACTGCCAATGCAGCCGTCTAGAAATATGCTCACATGCTGACGGTTTTCACCTCCTCCCGGTTAGCCTAACTGTCAGGCTGTATATATGATATGGTCATTTTTTGGGTTTTTTCAATTTAAGTCATCGCTAAGGATTGGGGGTTTTATCCCTAGGTTTATTAATAGATAGGGATTCGAAACCTTATCACAATTTTTTCTCAACCAAAAACTAATTTTGGCTATCAATGGTTCGAAGGAAATATTATTTAAGCCATGGAATTTCCTCATGAAGTTTATCTTGGACATTGGGTATTTTGAGTTTAGTTTCAGAAGGTTAGAGGCAAATTTGTTTGCAGCATTTCTCAGCGGTCAGCGGTTGGAATTGAGCACAGAGACAGGCGTCGTAAAGGCAAAGAAGAGTGATTTATGTTTATAGGGTTCAGAAGTGCCTATGAGCACAGTAATTCTGTTCCATTTCAGTGTAAATATTATTCAATATCAATCCTAATAAAAACAGACGCCCACTTAAAAGCGGACCCAGAGATGTAGTCCAGGAAGGACGAACTCCGTCATCAAAATGTTTGATTATTCTTCTCTCTGATTATTGCTGTTATTTAATTCATTTATTGCTGCTAGTTTATGTCATCTTTCATTAAATCATACTTCAGTAACAATCAATCTAAAGGACAAACTAATAAAACTTCTTAAGCACTTTATTCGATCACATTCGGATCATTTTTGGTATCAGAGCAGGTTGTGATTGTATTTTGTTTGTCAGTGGATGTTAACCAGGTTATGATTGCAACGTGGAAAAGGTGAGCTTGAGGAATTCGATCCAGAGATCGGAAGGCGGAAAGTTGTTCATCAATCAACGATGACAGGGATTAAAACCGTTGAGACTCCTGAAGCTACTGAAAAGAAACCCATGGATGAGAATGAAATCCAACATATGTTTCTAAACATGCAGCAAATGTTGGCAGAATTATATGAAGACAAGGAGGCGAGAGATGCAACCTCATCATTGAAGGCATCAAAGAAGGAAAAGGGTAAAGGCAAGGCAGATAAATCTCCTCCTCCGTCATCTCCAGCAACTTTTTCTTCCTTTTCTACTTCTAGTTCTGAATTAGAAAAAGAAAAGAAACCTAAGAGTCCATTATTGAATCTTGATGTTAAGTTTGAATTACTTGTGTATGATGGAGAAATAAACCCTAAGAAATTAGATAATTGGGTAAAACACTTAGAAGTCTACTGTCGTATTCAAGATATTACTAATGATAAGACAAAGATCCAATTAGCTACTCTTAGAATGGGGGGTATTGATTTGATCTGGTGGGAGAGTAAGACACAGATATATTTAAAGCGTAAAGGAAAAGTTATCACCTCATGGACTAAGTTTATTAAAGCTCTAAAGAGACAATTCTATCCATTGGGTCACACACAACAAGCTGTAATGGATTGGAAGCGCTTGCGACAAGGTAAGGGACAATTTGTTCAAGAGTTCACACAAGAATTCAAAAAGAAAGCATTAGCACTGGGTGGTAGACCATTCAAGTTTACAACAAATACATCCAAGCAGATGGAAACTGAAGAAAACAAAAATAAGGGCAAGTCAAAGGGAAATAAGACTGCCACAACTCAGAAGGAAGAAGATAGACCTACGTGTACACATTGCCAAAGGATCGGGCATGATGAAGCTAGGTGTTGGAAATTTCATTCAGAACTGAAGCCGAAGAAGTTTCAATCAAAGAAGGGTGAAAATAAGGTTGAAACAACAGTCCAACAAGGCTTGGACTTGGGATCCGATTCAGGTGATGAAGGTAAAATCACTGCTATGGTTACAACAGGTAAAATTTCTGATGCTAGTACTTCTGCTTCTTCAAACATCAAACGACAGAATGAATATAAAAGAATCGAGTTATTTCATATAAGGGTAACTTCAAAACATACTAAGATAGATACATTGTTCTATACGAGATCACAGGCAAATTTTATTTCTGAGTCATTGGTTAAAAAATTGGGTTTGAAAACACATAATCATCCAAAGCCATATCCTTTAGGGTGGTTAAAGGAGCAAAGTCAAATTCATGTTACCAAACAGTGTCGGTTAAAATTTGTAATCAAAACTAACTATATCGATGAAGTGGAGCTAGATGTGATACTGTTAGAAATTTGTGGAATTGTCTTAGGTAGCCCTTATCTCTATGATCGTGATGCAATATTTTATAGAAAAGAGCATGTATATCATCTCAGGAAAGATGGGATTAATTACATCGTTCAGGCACATAAAAACAAAGATCACTTGAATTTAATTAATGCTAATCATATGAAGCGCTTAATAAGTTCAAGTAAGAGATACATACTCATGTCGATAAAAGAGAAACATAAGGATCTTAAGGATACTTGTTCAGGTTGTGAATTTTGATAAAAGAGCAACATAATGTAATTTGGTTAAAAAGGTAGATTCATTTCAGGATCTAGTTAAAGAACCAAAACATCTACTTCATAAAATGGAAATATCACATGAGATGCAGTTGATGTTTGATGCCTCTAATAATGAAATGTATCACAATTCAGTTATAGAGCATAAATAAATAAAGTAGCAAATTCCAGGGAAGGTTGGAAAAGAATTAATGCGACTCAGATCATCTGCATACAATTCACCTATAATTTTGGCTCATAAGAAAAACGGGACATAGAGAATAAGTGTCGATTCTAAAGTTGATTCTTTTAAGCAGAAAAATTTCACAGCATTGATAGATCATCAACAACCATATGAAGTTAAAACAAATGTTAAAGGTTATGCAATGGAAACAATGATTCACATAGATTATCAGCTGCTTCAATACTTTCAGTCATATACTAAGTTGCAACAATCTCACTACAGTTGGATGGGATTTCTTCAACAAAATCACTTAGTAATTAAGGACAAGGAAAGTGTAACAAGTAAAGTAGTTGATATACTGCCTTTGAATGCTTCAGTAGTACTGCATAAAAGTTAGTTGATTCATGAAAGTTATGTAGAACAATATAATACTGATGATGATTTCGAAGAAACTTTTGAATCACTAACTCATGATGTTGAGATAGAAAGAGTGCAGGTTATTCGTGAAGTTCACCTTCCTCGGATTGCAGGATATTTCAGCATAAGCAAGACTACGAAACAAAGTCAAAACTATTTTTACTTGCCTCATATGTATGAAACAATTGTGAAGTACATAAAGGGATGTGTAATGTGTTCGAAAAGCAAGCCATGCAATCCAAAGATTGGTTTGTACATGCCACTTCCAGTTCCTTTGCAACCATGGGGCAGCATGGATTTGGTTCAAGGACAGATGGAAATGGTGAACAGGACCGAGATACATATTCTTTGAGGTAACTGCAGTAAACATCCTAAGATATGGGATGAATTTGTAACTATTGTGCATCAAGCTTACAATCAAGCCTTACATTCTTCTGCGCCACGACAAGCATTGAGTCAAGTCAGGTTCAAATTGTGCCATGATAAGCATTAGTTTCAGGTCGGCGATCAGGTATGGTTGTATGTCATCAAAGTCAAGATGAAAGTGAGAGAGCTGTATTCTCACTTATTTTCAGTTTAAAATCAAGCTTTTGTGGTCCAAAATCTTTTTAAATGGAGAGGATTGATCTAGGAGGATCTTGATCAGTACAGTTCAGCAGAAAGGTCTAGTCAGCGTCAGTAGTTCAACGACCAGTTCAGTCTCTAATCCGCCAGTTCCGTCAGTTTCAACAGTGAAGAAACCTTCAGATTGGTCATGGTTCAGTTTGGTCTTCATGGTGAAAATGTGGTCATGAGTGACAAAGATCTTTGTAAGGGGTCAAAAGGCTAAATTGTATGTAAAGGACCTAATTCTAAAGTCCTAAACATCTAAACTTACCACTAGACCTATGTTTAAACCTAAAACATTAAACCTATCTCTAAACTTAAGTCCTAAAAATGCTAAGTCCTAACCCTTAAATCTAAGTGTTAGGACCTAAGCACTATATTAAAACTTATTACTAAGTCTTAAACCTATGAAAACCTTAAGCGAAAAATAAAATCCAACTTAAAACTTTACCAAAAACCTTAAGGGGTTCGGGAAACATTTCATAAACCTTATTGTAAGGTTCAAGTCCTAGCGCAAAGGTTATGTTATAAACACCTAGTAATAGGGTTTGGGTGATATAAGTTTTAAACAATAACATAAAACTTTATATTAAAACCACAGAGTTAGACCACAGCGCATAAACCGCGTGGTTAATAGACCGTGTCGGGGTTTTAAAAAAATGTGACAGGTTTCAATTGACTGTGGCGGGTGTTGTTTGGATGTCCGCCAATTGTAAACTCCGCAGAGACTGTTGACGGGGATCACATGTGATAGGTATGGAGCAGTGGCGAATATTGGTGGAGCCGGAGCCACCCTAACCACCGGGATTCAACCACCAATATAGCCGTCTAGAAATAAGCTCACATGTCGACGGTTTTCACCTCCGCCCAGTTAGCCTAACTGTCAGGCTGATATTTATATTATATGGTCATTTTTTGGGTTTTTGCAATTTAATTCAGCGCTAAGGATTGGGGGTTTTATCCCTAGGTTTATGAAGAGATAGGGATTCGAAACCTTATCACAATTTTTGCTCAACCAAAAGCTAATTTTGGCTATCAATGGTTTGAAGGCAATATTATTTAAGCCATGGCATTTCCTCGTGAAGTTCATCTTGGACATTGGGTATTTTGAGTTCAGTTTCAGAAGGTTAGAGGCAAATTTGTTTGCAACATTTCTCAGCCGTCGGTGGCCTGAATTGAGCACGGAGATAGGCGTCAGAAAGACAAGGAAGAGTACTTTCTTTTTATAGGGTTCAGAAGTGCCCGCAAGCATAGTCATTCTGTTCCATTTCAATGTAAATATTATTCAAGATCAATCCTAATAAAAATGGACGCCCACTTAAAAGCGGACCCGGAGATGTAGTCCAGGAGGGACGGACTCCATCATCAAACTGTTTGCTTCTTCTTCTCTCTGATTATTGCCATTATTTAATTCATTTATTACTACTGGTTTATGTCATCTTTCATTAAAGTATACTTTAGTTAACAATCAATCTAAAGGACAAACTAATCAAACTGCTTAAGCACTTTATTCGATCACCTTCGGATCAAAACCCCTTCTGGGTTATCTTGGAATTGTGCTAGAAAGCCCAGATCTCTGATCCCAACATTTTCTGAGCACCCTATCAGCATATATACACATTCATAGTTTCCAGCAACAATTATTTGCAACAGGATTACGTAGTCATAGCCTCCCAATAGTTTATGCAGCAACAATTTCTTATGTCTTGATGATTAGGGCCATTTCAGGCTTGTTTTACCTAGCTTGAGTGTCTCTTCCTCAAGCTCTTATAATTCATTTCTGCTATTGCTTATAATAAAATGGCTCAGTGATCTCCTCATGTATTTGATGTGTTTATTTTTACTGTATTTTCCATTTTTATGTTCAATATTCCTGTTTTTACAATTTTGGAATATTACAGCTCGAAGGGGTACAAGTTGGCATCCACGAATTAAAAATTCAAGCGAGCCTGATTCAGGTGAGCATTGTTAAAGTGATCCAACTGCAAGAGAATGTGTATATAACCAGCGCGCAACTGCTCAATATAGTCCTACCTGCAATTGGAGATAGTCGTTTGATTCAAATTCCTAAGCCATCCATTCATGTTGAATCATCGAGCTAGCGTGCGCAGCTAAGAGGTTGCAGAGATATTAATATTAAATTGTCTGTTTTGCCTACAGAGAAATTACATTTTCTACAAAATATGATTACAGATGAGCTTCATTTCCATGATGCCCATGCTCACACAACTGCAGTAGAATTGCAGCCGCAGGTGCTGAAGTGTATCAGCAAAACCATAGTGCAGAAGAAGCATGCTGCGCAACTGAGGCTCAACATGCTACAATCGAAGAGAAAATCAACCAATTCTGTAGCGACGTCTCAACAATCCTTGCCACCCCAGAAGAGAAGTTAGAAGGATTGGATGTTTCATTGAAGGCCTTGCGCGTAGAAGTTCAAACCGTTTGGGCTAAATTCGAGCATCAGATTGCTGACTTACAGATGAAATTGCAGCCAGACCCCACTAGAAGTCAGAGCAAAGAGGGCTGCCAAAATAAATCAAGCCACTGATAGCATCGTTGTCGCAGTCACATAGCGCGATAAAATTTTGGATGTGGCCATGGGTGTTTGGACTTCGGTTCAGAATGACCCTGTGGTACAACAACTGCACAATGAGTTGCACGCCAAGGAGCAAAAATTCGCTGATATTAGGATGGCAGTGCTACTCTCATTCTTACACAGTGCCTTGGCTGCCTATAGGAGGGCTGGTTAATTCAAAATTAAATCGAGGACCTGCGCCAGAAAGAATAGTTTCTTCAGGCACGAATGCAGCCGTGGGCCGAGGAGGATCTACAGCTGTTGCAAACATTGGATAACATGCTAAAATCCATTCAGTAAACACAAAGAAGCATTGAATTGGCCACTGAAGGGCCCACTATAGAGAATTTGGTCATTGAAGCGCAGGGTGCTGCTGTGCAGAGTATGGACATGGTGCCACCACTCAAATCTTCTGTCGCTATGCTCTAAGCCAAGATGAAGGAGTAGACACCACAATGACTCAAGATGAGTCACTAGTTTGTGTTGGGGGCCTATTGGAGCAGGGTCCCCTATGGTACATTTTGGAGTATATTTTTGTATATTTTTGCATATACGCACTGTGCAGAAAGGTCAAGGGGATTTAGGGGGGGCAAAGTCCCTTTTTTATGTAATGGGGTTTTAAGGGTAAACTGTGGGCCTCAAACCATGGTTTGAGACCATGGTATCTACATGCTAAGATTGATATAAATAGATAGATAGAGTTTAAGTAATATGTCATGTAATGTCTTGGTATAAGTACTTTATGCGTAAGTGATAATTTTTTAAGGGTTTTAGTCTGGGTTTGGGTAGAAAGGCTTCTGCTGGCTGTGTGCACAGACCTAGTCCTGGCTGTGTGAGGACTTCGCTGGCTATGTGTGCGGAAGGGTAATTGTAAAGGGAAAATCAGTTGTACTGAACTGTTGGAATATAATACAAAGACTGTTTTTGGCGAAGCACTATGTTATATGAGTTATATTCTATTATTACATTGAGATGGCTTACTTATGTTATGCTTAATTGTATTTGCGTGAGTAGATTTTTTTTATTTATGCATGAGTATATATTGATGGTTGAATACATGGATAATTCTGCTTAAGTTATTGAATATTACATAGATTTGGTTCTGTTCTTATATATCTGCGATGAAGTGATCTGCGATTTTTCTGTTGATGCGTTATCTGTGTCTACGATTAGCCGATCTGATAAGTACTGTTCTATATTTGCATGCATTTGTTTCTGATCTATATAAGTTATGCAATCAACCTGTTTAGGGCCACCACATTATTTTCTTCCTTAGGGTGCGGAAACCTAGTTCCAACACCCCCCATAATGATTCAGGTGAGACTTTGATCTACGCAAGCAGGTCATTGCTGAAAGGACCAATAGTTGGAGGGTTTGTTGGTTGTGCAATAAAATCTGAACCTGGGTTAGGACCCTTCAATCCAACATGTACGAGGGAGGTTGATGTATATAATATATGAATTATTTAGCAACGTTAATGGAGAGAGGAAAAATAACAAAAAGAGAAGAGGGAGGAAAATTATAACATGATACAATAGTGGGAGGCATGGGAGAGGGAGATAATTTTGTAGCCTCGCCTTATTATGACACCCACCTAGTTGCTCTTAAGGGAGGCATGTCTCATTAAGTTCTATGAGAAGGCTACACCCCTGAAGGGGAACAATGGGTTATTAGGACAGTGGATCTACATGTAAGATGCCCACCGATAGAATTTCTGGGTCAGTTATGGCCAGTGGTACCAACCCACTGAGGAGGAAATTTATTTTATTATTGGCCTATCTAGGAGAGGGTAGGATTTTCCCCAGTTCTGAGATGTCCCCATCGGTTATGCAACAGGGAGTCAGTTGGTGTACTCCCAGAGATACATTACAGATGATATAATTTCTCCTGCAGATTTTCAGGTGTCTGGTAGTTAGCTACACATTGCTTCGTTTGGTCCAGAGGAGGTTAGGTGCCACTCACTACTACTGACGACCAATGAAAATTATACCAGTGACAGGAAACACATTAGTTTCCCTCTTTTATTTTATGTTGATTCTTTATTCCAGATGCCACGACTTGTTAGATGGTATGCCAATTTTTTGTGGTAGTTTTGTATAGCATTAGATAGATGTTATTCTCGGACACGTGGGAGGTTGACCTTCCCTTTTGCTTCAGAGTTATTTTGTTTATTTTTTGAGAGGTTTATGGAGATGAGGCCTACTTTTGTCTGCCAGCCTCGTAGGCCGATGTTCCATGTTCATATGGAGATGTGGGGCGAGATGATTACCAAGCGGGGTCTGTCCAAGTATCCGGCTAGGATATCTAGCAATGCACTGGAGCTGCTAGCCAATGTTGATGATCACATGTTTGTGATGGTGCTATGTCCTTACGTAGATTTGGATTGGCGAGTGTGCCAAAATCATATTCACATAGGATGAGCCACTAGATGCTAGAGGTAATATTAGTGTTTTCTTTAAATTAATACAGTTTCATTTTATTGTATTAATTAATTAGAGTAAAATTTATTCTAACACGTTCTTGAACTTATTTTATTAAATTGTTTAATGAAATTGTCTAATTATTGTTGTATAATATATATTTTTTTATATATTGTCACATTCATTGGGGAGATTATTCCACCCCCATCGGATTATCCTGTAGATGATGAGGAGATGGCGGAGGCCGCAGATCAGGGTGATAAACCTCCTCGGGTGCAAATACCCACGGGCATGCGGCGTAGGGCAGACATCCGATTCATGATAGAGTTGGGCGACTGACTGTGTAGACTCATGGTTGATGAGGGAGTTTGCCCTGTGAAAATCAGAGAGATCCAGACTAATCATACGCTCATATAGCTCTAGAGGGACATGTCCTGCGATATGATGAGCCTTATGCGTCATGTCGTTGGAGCTTCCAAGCTACTAGCGGCTAGGAGGGAGAGGCGTCATGGATATGCGCGACACAGTAGCTCATTGGATGATCATGATCACAAGGGAAGTGATCATTCTAGTACTCCATCTCCTCCTCCTTCACCTCGCGCCAAAGATGAGCAACCGACATCTAGTCCTGAGCAAACATCTTCTGATCAGACACCATATTAGCAGGCATCTAGTCCTGAGCAGACAACATCTCAGCAGCCACGTCCATCTGAGCAGACACCATCCACTAAGCAAGCTGCACCATCTGAGTAGGCACGTACATCTGATCAGCAGACACCTCTGGTTGAGCAGGTACATCCATATGAGAATGAGGCACCATCGACTGAGCATACCTCGAGTACTAGTTATAGTATTGATGTAGTACCACTAGATATTTGACATTTATATGCAGTTCTATTACAATTGTATATTTTTGACATTATATATATTTATATATATGCTGCATGTATTTTATGTTAATGTTGATGTACTTAATTTACATGTTGGTGTTCATCATGATGTGTATATTGTTAGGTCATGTTAGATATGCTCATTTAATGTGCTTGTAGATAGATGTGTATGTGATAGCAGTTATTTGACATGAGATGTATATTTGAAGTTTGTGTTGTGATGATGTTATAAAGTTCTTGTGTTTTATTAGATGATCATGATCACGATGATTAGATGATGTTAGCGAATTTGAAAGTGTATTTTAGAATATGATGTTTGTACGATGGTTATCATGATGGTGATGTTTATTTTTAATATTAAATCATGATATTTATTAAATATTATGTATTGGTAATTGTAAAATTGTGTAATTGTAATTGTAATTGTATGTATCCTGACTGTAATTGTATGTAAAATTGTAAAATTGTAATTGTAATTGTATGTAAAATATTTGTAAAATTGTAATTAATTGTATTGTGAAATTGTAAAATTGTAATTGTAATTGTATGTATCGTGATTGTAATTGTAATTATATGTAAAATTGTAATTGTAATTATAATTTTAATCGTAATTGTATGTAAAATATTTGTTAAATTGTAATTGTATTGTGAAATTGTAAAATTGTAATTGTAATTCTATGTATTGTCATAATTCAATTTTATTAAAATTGTAAAATCTGTAAATTTGTAAAATTGTAATTGTAATTGTATGTAAAATTGTAAATTAACTGTCAATTTTGAACCATAAATATTGTAAAATGTATATCGTACATATTTTTAAATTACCATAATTGTAAAATTGTATGAATATAAATAATTGTAAAATAATAAATCTAGAATAATATGAATTTTTTAACATAATAAAGTTTAGAAAATAATGCAAATAAATTCATGTTTAGAATTATCATTATTTTATTATGATCTTACATACCAAAAATAATATTATACATTAATACATTTTTTAGAATTTTGAAGATATCACACACACACACACACACACACACACACATAATAAGGTGCATTTATTTAAGTAATGATATAGTGAAAAACCATTTAAATCAATCAAGTAGTTGTATTATTTTAGGAATTGACATAAGAAAAAAAGAACTTGATAGATTGCATTGCTTTCGAGATCAGCATAATTGCAAATTATCAAGTGAAATGATTTTAACATTAACACAATGCACACCAATTAATTCAAAATACATATTATAATTTTTGGAAAAAAAAGAGTCGTAGTTATAAGGTTAAGTCCTATTCTTTATAAAAACACATCTTAAATAGTATAAATGATGAAATAACACATGTACCATATCACTCTCTGTTCTCATGACCACCCTCATTATCTTCTAGCTCGCTTGGCATGATAACACTATTGTTCTCAAAAATATGTTTTGATCTAGGGTCATGTCTCAATACGAACCACTAATCCCTATCCAACACATTTGGGTAAAAAAGCACTTGGCTGCAGTGTTTGGGGAACACATAAGGCTCCTTAGCTTCATCCCACATCTTTCTAGAGTTGATACATGTAAGCCTACTATCACGATCTTCCTTTACATTATTTTGATCAAATGTGTCCCACAACTTGCACCTAAAAATAACACATTGGAAATAAGATAAGTCCACTTCACTGATCTCTTTTTTTCTTTTTCTTTTTTCGACGTAACCTAACGTCCCTCGTACTAGGTTTTGATCATGGTGGCTAGCTCGACGATTGATCGAACTCAAATTCGACTCCAAAGTATTGTGTCATGGGTCCATAATTGACATTTTCTGTGTGAAAATGGCGTCCATATGCCCACATAGATGGGAACAAATGCACCTATAAAATAATTAAAAAATCATAGTGTCATGTGACTAATAACCCAACATTTAAAATATAAAATATAGATGTTACATTTCAAAAGTGCATTATTAAGTTTAAAATGTGCATAAATAGATTATTACCAAGTTGCTACACCCAATCCATATGTTTAACACATTCTTTTCAGCAAAATCAACAGTAAATTTTGGTGTACATACTTAAAAGTAATTTCGGTGCCTTAAAAAAGAGTTATTGTTATCGATGCTAATGCACTCTTAACCGCACCGGTGCGGTTTTATTACCGGATGCACTAGTGTTGTTAGTTAACAAATGCACCTAATATCGGGAAAAAAAAAACGCAACTTTATTTTTTTGAAGTGAAAAAAAAGTAGTAAACTTAAAAATGAGCGACAAATGATTTTCGGAAATCTAATTCCATAAAAAGTTCTTTAAATAGTAAAAATTATTCATTATTTCATTATTTTTGCAAAAATTTTCAGGGAGGATTTGTACGAGAGACATACCTGGAGCAAGAGAGCACTGTGGAGTAGCAAAATACTTTCAAACAACAACACTATTCAGAGAATTAGAATTTGAAACATCTGGTGGTTCACACAAAAACCTTGTAATATAGTAAATATGTTAAATTTGACTACAACAATTATTTTTTTACAGTTTCTGTTAAATTTAATACATGGATAATAATAATTTTAAATTTTACTGTGAATTTTACTAATAAAATCACTTACAATCACCATTCCTATTTACATTTAATTAAAATTAAGAAAAAAACAAAAAAATCCATTATTACGTTAAACCATTGCTGATTTTTGTTTATGTGACTTCACAATTATGGTTTTTTCATTTTAGATTTATAAGGTTTGTATTACTATCTATCTATATATATATATATATATATATATATATATATATATATATATATATATAGGCATATGACATCTAAGCTGCAGGACCATTTGCAGAGTCGGATCCCAATCCTTGTCGGCCCTTGCACGATTTAAAAAAAAACAACTTTTGTTAATCAATGCACACTGTTTAAAATAATGCATTGGTGTGCGATTTTAGTATAATGCACCGAGCGCGTATTGACGTAAGAAAAGTGTTTGATAAAAATGGTTTTTTATTAATTTATTTTTATCTTAATCGGTGCTCCAGTATTAATATAATGCACCGAGTCTCCTATTGACAAAGAACATCGTATAATGTTTCTACTGTATTGGCGGTGTGTTTATAAAAACTTACCACACCATTTTCGGTGCTTAAGTTGCGAAAGTCACACCGGGTGTTTAATTTAGATTGATGCATCGTTTCTTGATTTTTTATTTTTTTTACCTGAAAAGTATGTTATTTATTTATAAAATATATTAATGAATGGTACATGTTTTATATTGGTAAAGAAATGGTTGACAAGAGTTCAAGTAACAAAAATACTGATAGCACATCCAGAAAATCAAAAAAGGAAACTTCTTTTTTAATTCTTTACAAAAAATATTAATTTTGAACTATATTTAAGTTTAATTAATATGTATTGTTTAGTGTGTATCATGCAGAGCTACAAAATGACGAAGCTCGATAAGATTTTTTTTGATCTAAGACCAAAACTGTGTAAAATCTTGAAGGAAAAATTGCAGAAGGATGAATCAGGTGAATGAAAAAATACTATCGATCCAATCTGAGTTTATTTTTTGAAATTTCATTAATAATATACTTAAAAATATTAGATAACATGTTTCAAACAATCTATTAATTCATATATGTTTAATGTTCTACAGGGACCAACATCGAAGAAAATGAATGTTGTTTTAAGAAAAACGAAAAACAGAACATGCAAATGAAAATGAATTGCTCCTTAGCTCATCTGGAGTAGTGGTGGAGGTTAACAAAAAGGGGAATTTTTTTTACAAAACTTTGAGGGATCTAGCGGAACGAATGTATAGACGTTCTTTCCACTTACAATATAAAAATCAATTCAATGATTCCAAGAACTAAATTTTATTTAAACTACAGGAAGAGTTTCCAGAGAATTGGTCAATGAGACATGTCAGACTTTTAATAGAAAAAACCGTATAACAAAAAAAAGAAGGATTGAAAAAGTAATATTCCTTTAAATGTTTTTCCAAAATCATATGTATATATTACTACAAAACAAACATTTATAAATATCAGTTTTGTTATATTTAGTTTTCATATCAATATAAAAATTAAATAGTTTATTGTCATGTTACTTTTTGAGGAAGATCATGAAAATCTCAAAGAATGAACAAGCCGATATCAGAAATATGCCAGCAGGAATGTCCAAAAGAGTGTACAAGGAGATGGTCAAAGAAATGGACATAATTGCATCGCATGAGGCACCATATCAACAACGTGCTTCAAATGTAAATGTAATCATTGATTTTTTTCGATTAGGTACCATAAATAAATAATTTTGCATTAAATAGTAATTTTTAAGTATTTTCTTGCAGAAAAGAAAAGAAAATGGAATCCATTCAACACATAAAATAGGAAGAAAAGGAATAAAAGGAAGAAAAGAGTTGATATCTAAGTTTGTGAGTAATTGTTACTTCCTTATAGCAACTTAACTAGATTTCATTTTTTTTGTATATTTTAAGTTGTTTTACCATAATCATCATTGAATGTCTTCAAATAGGTGCTAACATACAAAGAATAACCATTAGAAGAATTGATTGATATTGGGTTAAATATGGGTTGTCAGTATATGTTGGCATATCAGAAATTAATTGTGGAATTTGTAAGTATCTATCTTGTTTTACTTAGCTCCATCTATAATTAATAGAATAAAAAAATATTTTATATTAAATCTATGATTTTTTATGGGGTATAAAACTTGCAGGAAACAAAGTATGAAACTATGCCAACAAATGAATTGTTGAAAGAAGGCATGAAATTTGGTTTTGAAAGAATGTGTATATTTTACGAGTCAATTCTTGCTATGGTACATTTCTTTTTGATTTACATTGATGTATATTATTTAATATTGCAATTTTCATTATTCTCACCAATGTAGATACATTCAGTACACTTTATTTTTATGTTTGTAGATGGAACTTGAAGAAGAAGAAAATAATCAATACAATGAACAAAACATTCCTTCAAATAACCCAAGTCATGGAAGTAACTCAAGTAGTGACAATAATTCCCATGAAGAATGATGATCAATATGTTTGGATATCAAAGTAAGACGTTACATTTTTTGAAAAATTTGTTTGTTAAATCAGACATTTTGTTTAATGTAATGGACATAGTGTCCCAATTTAAATACAAAGGGATACTAATAACTGTCCCATTTTGTATGAAAAAGAGTCTCTTATTCATATATAATAACAATAATAATAATAATAATAAAATACATTTTAATTTATCCTATTGCGTTCTCCATTGTCGCTGTGAAATGTTACACCATTGATTAAATACATGGATGATTAAATATTATAAAGAAGAGATGCGAAATACGATGATATGATATAAAAAATTGATCCAAACATAAAATTAAAATGCACTAATAAAAATTTAATTGATATGAATTTTGTTATAAGATATGTGTAAAATTTTGATGAATAATGAATTTAAAAAATCACAATAATTGCACTATCACAGGTCGATGTTTCTAAAAAATAGAAAATGAACACCTGTGTGTGTATGATACTGCACACCAGTGCGTTTCTACGACCTATGAGCACAACACCAAATACCAATTAGAACGCTCGGTGCATATTTACACCTTAACGGGCGCCGGTGCATGCACCTTCTATCAACCCAGTGCGTATTTGTTGGTGACACGCACCGGGACATTGCTAAATGCCCCAGGGCTTCCGAAATTCGTTTTTCATCCCGGTGCTTGCTATGTTTACAATATCAGTGCGTACATGTTAAAATGCATGGGTGCATTAACACATGAAGCACACACCAGTAGGAAATACATCCGTAAAAACCTCCCACTTCCTAGTTTTTTTTAGTTGTTTTGAAGTTTCGTTAGAAGCTTAGTCAAAACCTCCGTTACCAAAAGCGATGTTGTAGATTTTTTTTTTTTTGACAATTTTGGCCAATTTTATAACACTAAAAACCTCCTTTATTACCTCCGTTAGAGGGTCTTTTCCTTGTAGTGAACGAAAATCACTCTTCAAAGCTTTGGGTATGGTTCAAAAGGGTAATATTGATAAAAATACTAAATGTGAAGAGATTAAATTAAAGGATCTAAACTGCTACATTACCAATGAATATCATCACCCTTTCTTGATCTGAATATATAAAAACTAGTTTTTCTGTGTTAGCTTCCTAATCAGTATAAAATAAAAGTGTGCTTAAGGATTGTGTCAAATAACAAGTTTATGAGAGGGTTTATGTGTCAAATTTATGTGTATTTTATGAGCAATTCAAGAAGTAAATTATCTTTAAAAACACATAAACAAGTAGTAAATTTCAAATAATATAACACACAACAAGCACATTACATAGTAGTGATGAAGGAGTTCACCTCTCCTGGGCTACGTCTCCTTGGACCAACTTTAATGGCTTGGTCCTCTTTGATTGACTGATGAAAAATTTGAATACGATCATTTATTGAGCTCTGATGGTTCTCAAACCTACTCCACTGGCTCTGGGAGACTCCCAATACCCCTGTTTTGGTTCTGACTGAGTCAAATTTTGACTCTCTAGGAAAATGTTATGCCTCTTTCAATTTTTCCTGGGAAAACCCCTCCAAAACTGGAGAGAACTCCAGTTAACTCCACTAAATTTAGATTTTTTCTAAAATTGATGGACTCCGCCAACTAAACCACCAAGATAAGATCATATTAATTAATGATAAGAAGAGTTTAAGCGGTAGTTAAGCGCACTTAAGCGCTAACCACACACTTTAATATAATCCAAACTTAATTATGGATTAAGCACCTTTAAACAAGGTTTATGGGTTAATTAACCTGTGGTTTAGCACTTTAAACCTCCACATTAGCATTGGCCTCACTAACGGTTATGGAAATAGGTCATGTGGACTAGGGGCTCGCCCTCGCTTACCCCCACTATTAAACCATATCAAACATAAATATAAGTTGGAACCCTTAAATATTAAGATCCAATATGCAGTAGAGGTGGTAAGACTTTGCGTTGGTGGAGGGGAGGTCGCCGGGTCGAATCCTGATGCCTCCATAAAATTTTGAACAAAAAAAATACATAGCCTTTCGACCTTGGGGGGGCACGTGGTGGCCTTTGGGCTTTCCACGTGTCGTGACCTCATTGGTTTGAACCAAACCAACGAAAATTTGACATGTAGCTCAGAAATTTAGGCCAACCACAAGCTGATAAGTTTCATCACACCACTGGCTGGAGAAAAACCCATTTTGAACAAAATTTGACCCCTTTGACCCTGTCTGACTTTTTTTTTTGAAAATTCCCCTATTTGGAAAAGCAGACAATAGGCTCTAACTTTCTCACACGGAGTCAGTTTTTGATGAAATGAGGTGCGGAAAATTCAGGGCGACGAGAAATTCACGCTTGTTCTAGTTTCGAGCGATTCCGATCACTTTCATTTTTTAGCAAAATTTTGCCACAAAATCAGTTTCTGATCACTCCTTCCCACTGAAAGGATTTTGGACCCACAAAAGCTGGTTATCTGATGAGATTTTAATCCTCTTCACCTTTCCAAGTTCTATCAACTTGATTCTACTTGTAAAAAGCTTCATGAAAACCACTATGGTTGCTTGACATGCCTACTCTTGCAAATGGCTTGGTACTTCAACCAATGTCCTCCTTTCACTGCTGACCCTTGCTGGCTGCTTGCTGACTAATGAAAAACATCTTTCTGTAACAAAGCGATCTCTCTGTGCTTGGAATGATTGTATGGTGGAATTCCCACTGAGAATCTTGTTCCTCCTTTGCATAAACATGCATTTGATGCAAGCTTCTACTTGGAATATCTTTTCTAATTTAAGCCCATATGAGTGAAATACAACAATGAATTCAAATATCAGTAATCAATAGAAATGAAATGACCATTCTTTTACCTCCACGGTACCAAATTCCACATCTGGAAGAATGTATTGGCCATCTCTTTTTCTTCTTGGCATCATGCATCATATGGTCTACGAAAGGGCTGCTGATTTTGCTGCAATATTTTGTCATCTTGTCCCTCTTTCCACTTCTTGATTCCATCATTCTCCAGCATTATCATGCTTCTCATGCCATGACTTGAGAATGAAGGCTAATCACGAGCCTCTCACTCAAGAGTGGACCCTCCAAAATCCTTAGACATCTTGTCACAAGCAAAACCATTAACTTGAAAAATACATCATGCAAGAAACAAAACTTGACAACCTCTTCCTTTTGCTCCTTCAAAGTAACAAATGTCACATCTTGTGAACATTTCCATGCATTATGACATATTGGTGTACAAACCCATCAACCAAAAACAGTTCGATAAAACATGCATCTTCAAACCATTGAGTCTTAATTCAAACCAAAGCATGTACAACACTTGACGATTCTTTTCCCAAAACAACAATAATTTCACATCTCATGAAACAATTCGTCAACATATCCCTTTCATCCTTGGAGGTTAAATCAAATCTTCAAAGTCAATAAGACATACATGTAACAGTGAATCAACCAACACAAGTCGATCACTCATGCATGTGCAAATGATCAACACTCTAAAGTTGACAACATATATGTTAACCAAGCAATCAACCAACACAAGTTAATCAATCATGCATTTTCAAGCACAATGAAACTATAAAAAATTCCATTGTTCACACACACAAACTCTCATGCATGTATACAATTCTCAACTCTCTCCCAAGTACAATCACAAGTACAAGAATCCCATTGGTATGTACAAGTACTTAAAGAGATGAAATGACCAATTTTTCTGCAACAAAGTGAGTCAACATACTCCACTTTCAAACACGTTCCTGGTGTAAACATGCAACATGCATTCTAGAGAAAAAGAAATGCATTCACCTGCAAATTGCAACTACAAATTTCCAACTTTGCAGCATCTAAGTGAGTCAACATAACTCTACTTTTCCAACATCTTGCTTCGTGAAATATGCGACATACTTTCAAGAGAAAATAAATGCATTTAGATTACAAGGAAATGCATCAATAAGGCAAGATTTGCATCAATTATCAAAAGAAATGCAAGGCCTTTATTGGTTAAGAAATATAACAATCTCTTTCCAAACCACTTCAATGGTGCTTATTTCAGCTGCAATTCATCATGTGTATCATCCTGACCCACATGAACCATGAAATCCTCTTTTCCATTCTGGTTAAAATATCTCTCCACCTTCTTCAAATGTCGTGGATGAATTTTTGGATACAAATTCCAACACTTGTCTACAAGATGAACCTGCTTATGGCACTGAGTGCAAAATAATTACACCTTCTTTTCAACATGGTTTTCATTGTCCATTGGACCTTTGGCTTTCTGTCTCCTTTGTTTTGAAAGTTTTATGTGTATGGATATCTTCTTCCAATACCTCAAAAAAGAATGGTTATTCAAACCACAAAAGGAAAATGTAAATTTTCTCCAAATATTATGTGAGGATTTTCCATGTTTATCATAATTAAAAGAAACTTGATTAAAGGAAGATTTATACCTTGCACATTCACCTTTGTAGTCTTCTTGAGGAGCTGAATTTGATGAGGTAGTGGCTCTCTTCGGAATACAAACAATGGCTTCAATGGCTTTAGAGCTTTCAACATATTCTTGTTTTCCATTTCCATTAGTTGAATGCTTAGGAGTATCTTCTTGCAAAGTGGGTGTAAAACTTTTTCATTCCTCATGAACACAAACTTCACAAGCTTGAGGTAATAAACATTTAATGAGAGTATTTCTTGGAACACCTTCATGTGCCTCCTTGGATTTGGAGCATTCTCCTTCTTCTTTCTGTCCACAACCACTAATGTCATGGCTAAAAGCAATCTCTTCAATAATGGGTGTAAACTTGTTGTATTCTCCATGAACACAATCTTGAGGTAGTGAATATGTAATGGAATCCTTTCTTGAAATATTTCCAAAAGTATCCATAGTTTTTGAGTGCTCTACATCATTTTGTTCAGTAAAACCTAGACCGATGTACCTAGACCTTCCCTCAACAACAATAGGGTTTATAATTCATTGTGCATGCTTGCCTAGCCATTTACCTTCATAGACCATATTTTTTAACAATTTGGACCCTATTCCTCTAGTGCATCTTTCAAAAACACCGAAACATTCATATTGAGGGGAAATTTAAGATAAAATTGATTTTCATACCTCATTTTCATGCACATAATTGGCTAGGGTATCCTTGGCATCATGGAGTTGAGTCTCCATCTCATGCATATTTGCTAGGGTTTCATTTGCAATATGGAGCCGAGTCTCCATCTCATGCATCTTTTCAAGAAGCTCTTTCTTCTCCTCCTTCATGGCCATCAACTGCTCCTGAAGCCTACTGCTCTCCTTCCTATCTTCAACCATCTCTTACACCATTTCTCTCATGATGAAGAGCTTCTGCAACATCTCTTCATCAAAGAGTCTTGCTAAGGAAGATTGATTAGAAACATCACTTGATGAAGCTGCCATCACACTTGTAATGCATAAAAAGCTCCTTTGCTGTGATTTGAGAGCTGGGTCCTCATTCTTGACCTTCTCCTCTCTTCATCTTAAACACATAAACTTGCACATTGTTAAATTCTCCTTACACAAATACAAAACCAATAGCTAATTTTATAGCTAACCTTGGAAAACCCTAAGAAACAATTGGGCTAAAATGAGCTAAACTATGCTATGATACCAACTTGATCTGAATATGGACAAACTTGTTTTGTTGTGCTAGCTTCCACATCAATATAAAATAAAAATGTGCTTAAGGATTGTGTCAAATAGAAAGTTTATGAGAGGATTTATGTGTCAAATTTGTGTGTCTTTTATAATCAATTCATGAAGTAAATTAGATTTAAAAACACATAAACAACAAGTAAATTGCAGAGAATATAACACACAACAAGCATATTACACAGTAGTGATGAAGGAGTTCACCCTTCCTGGGCTACGTCTCCTTGGACCAGCTTCAATGGCTTGGCCCTCTTTGATTAACTGATCAAAAATTTGAATATAGTCATTTTATGAGCTCCGATGGCTCTGAAACTTGCTCCAATGGTTTCGGGACACCCCTAATACCCATGTTTTGGTTTTGACTAAGTCAAATTCTAACTATATGGGTAAAATTTATGCCTCTTTCAAATTTTCCTAGGAAAACCCCTCCAAAACTGGAGAGAACTCCAGTTAAATCCGCTAAATTTGAAGTTCTGCCAAAAATGGCGGACTCGCGACCTACTAAAATTCCAAGATAATATCGAATTAATTAATGATAAGCAGAGTTTAAGCATTATTTAAGCGCACTTAAGCGCTAACCGCCGACTTTAATCTAATCCGAGCTTAATTATAGATTAAGCGCATTTAAAAAAGGTTTATGGGTTAATTAAATCATGGTTTGGTCCTTTAAACCTCCACATTAGCGTTGGACCCACTGGTGGTTATGTAAATAGGTCATGTGGAATGGGTGTTGGCCCCTGCTTACCCCCGCCATTAAACCATATCAAACATAAATATAAGTTGGAACCCTTATATGTTAATATCCAATATGCAGTAGAGGTGGTAAGACTTGGCGCTGGTGGAGGGGAGGTCGCGTGGTCAAACCCTGACGCCTCCATAAAATTTTGACCAAAAACTTTACATAGCCTTTCAACTGGGGGAGGGGGGGGGGCACGTGGCAGCCTCTGGGCTTGCCACGTGTTGTGACCTCATTGGTCTAAGCCAAACCAACCAAAATTTGACATGTAGCCTAGAAAATTTAGGCCAGCCACAAACTGATAAGTGTTAGCACACCACTGGCTAGAGAAAAACCCATTTTGACCAAAATTTGACCCCTTTGACCCTGTTTGATTTTTTTTTTTGAAAATTCGCCTGTTTGGTAAAGCAGAAAACATGGTCTTACTTTCTCATACGGAGTCGGTTTTTGATGAAACGAAGTGCATTGGATTCTGGGCGACAAGTAATTCATGATCATTCTAGTTTTGTGCAAATTTGAAAACTTAAATTTTTAGCAATTTTTTTCCCCCAATTCAGTTTCTGATCATTTATTCTTGACTTGGATATTAATAACTATCTGCTTTATAATTACATGCTTGAATCCAGTGCATCAATGAATGTTATGATTAAAAAGGTTATGGATCAATTGAACTTAATAATTTCTAGATCTTACCATAACATTTTCTCAATGGATTCTAGAAAAGTTGAAGTCCTTGATGTGGTCAAAGATATATAAGTCTCCTTAGCTGATTATCCATATAACATCATCACCATGGATATATATATTATTGATGTTCCAGATGTATGGGGAATGATCCTATTGAGGAAGTTTGTAGCTGACTTGGGTGGGTCTATTTAGATGGATTTATCATATGCCACTACTCCCACTGCAATAGGTGGTATGGTCTGATTATACAAATAAGTTGAAATAAGATACCATGTTGAGTATCAAAAGAGACCAGAAAATGGTGAAAAAGATAAATCACAGGGCCATCCACCGTATTTTGAGTCAAAGTTCATTAAGCTAGCGTATCACTTTTTTTCATTACATCATCTATCATATCTTTCGAGAAGAAAAATAAGAAAATTCCAGTGTGACAGAGATGTGAAACACAATGATTAGAATCTACATCAACCAAAAAGGGTCAAATTAAGGGGAATCTAATAAACAATCGATTGATATGCATGTATGCAAACAAATATTCAAGATTGTGCTACATAGGCGACATCTGATGCCATAAGGAATATTTTTTTTAGTATTTCTAACCTTACTCCTTTTTCATTTATGTCATTTAGATAGTTTTGTCTTTTATGAACTTAGATTGTATGTTTCTCATTTCAGTTTGTTAGAATAGATATTTTCTATTCCAGTAGATATTCTATATACACATGATGATATCTATTTTGAATGAATATTTATTTGATGGATTTATGTTTTATTGGATACAAGATTATGGGATTCTCACTTTTCTCCATTGAAGCAATGTGTCCCCATATGGAGCCAGATGTTGCACCCGCTTTTTCAACATTTCGAGGAAGCAGGGTTCAAGGACTTCAAGGATTTTTTTCAAAGTCATAATCATCAGCCAAAAATTTATTCTATTGCATTGTAAACCTACTCTGCAAGTTTGTAATGTAAATGATGCTAGTATGGCCATTTTATTATGTAACAATCTAGGTAAGCCTATGATTTTGGTGACAAATTTCATCCTAGGAGTTTTTCTGTCTCGCTGATTCACCCGTATTTTGTAATATCCTAAAATGGGAAAGCATAAATATATGAACACAATAATGGAAATAGTAGTGTAAATAAAACAATAAAATGTGAGAAGAACGTATAGCCATCATATTAATGTCATTGCAGCAAAATTTATACAAGATCTTCAGGAATAATCACTCAAGTTAGGCAACACAAGCCTCAAGAAAACATGTACATGAAATATGAAGAACACTGCTACACAAATAATGCCCAAGGCTATGAAAACGCAGTTTTATTAAGTAGAACTACTGCTGGAAAGTGTAAATACAAATATCTACAAATATATGGCTCATAAAATGATGTTAGCAAAGATCTAAACTCCCAATCACAATTTCAAGACAATCCGGAAAGGATTTCCTGAAATATGCAAAAAGTGCAAAATGCCGGAATGCAGTCCTAGGACTGAATAACAATCACAACTCACAAAGTTGATGGATATGGCTGAGGATGATACATGTGATGAATAGACCTCCTCCAATGGATCCTTCAAGTGAAAGGCTGATCCAATCACTGAAGATATCACCCTCCAAACAAACACTGCAACCCCTCACTACAAATGGTCACAGAAATAACACAGTCACTACGGAATACTGCGCTGTAGGTGAAAGAAAATAGGTTGGCCAAGTGCCAAGATCTGAAATCAGCTCCAAAGTCTTCCTCACTGATCTCCCAAAGGAATGAAAGATTCCTCCTCTGAAAAATAAGCTCCGGAAGTGGTTTTGTGAACCCTCCACTGCAACACCCTGCAACACAACCCAACTCTAAACAGAAACTACGCTGTAGCTGAAGAAGGTAGATTGGCCTCAATCTTGAATGTGGATAAATGAAGTGCAAGATACTTCAAGAGGCCTCTCAAGAAAGGATAAGGAATTCCTAAACAGGAATGCCTTGTGCTAAGTAGCACAACAATCTCAACTAAACAGTTGAAGAAAGCACAATAGTCATGTAGACCTCAAATTCAATAATCCATATCATATCTTGCTATGGCTGCCTTGCCCTCCTTATATACAAGTGGAAGCCTTCTCATCTTGGGTCCCACTCATTAGGGTTTCCTTCACCAAGGAATATTCCTCCCACTATCACTGCGCTATCTCCATAGATGATCTCCACCTTCTATTCCAACGCTGTTGACTTGGTCAAACTTGACCTTGTCCACATGTAATTGCCCCTTTTTACACATGAGGGTGTGAAATCCAGCGATTATTGTGATCCATTTTCTCATTATGAGGGATTTTATTCCTATTTTTAATATGCATGGCCCTCCTTACCCATTTATTCAACTGCTAGGTGACAAAAGCAAAAATCAATATTCCAATTAGCTGGATGCTAATTTTAGAATATTACATATTTCTAAACACGGATGAATGAAAAAGTTTTTCTTTCTAGCCTCACCCAAAATTTAGGGGGGAATTTATCGTCAAGGTCTTAGGTGAGTCTTAGTGTTTTAGTAGAGTCTTTTGTAAAAGTTATTTGGGAATAGTCTAAGTTAATTGGCTAAAATATTTTATTACAAATCACTTGGTCTACTAGATCATATTGTGTTGCTGAATTGGGTAATTATTTGAGGGTCTATAACGAATGGATGTTCCTCCTTTGAGGGTTGAATTTGTAAAATATTATATAAAGAGTATTTTAGTGCATGGTCCCTCATACTTAGAAATCATGGTTAAAATATTATAGGGTGGAAAAAATAATTAAACCCCTTAAATGTCAATTAATTAATTTTTCTGGCGAAATAAAATAAAATCCTGAGCCAGAAAATTAATTGATTAGAGTAAAAAATTAAAATGTTAGAGAAATTAAATTATCCAAGTGGAAAAATTCGTGGGTCTAAAAGAAATTAGTTTTTGGAGGTCTCCCACCAAGGTAATATTGGAAATTTCAAGAAAAACTCGACCCTTGGACCTTGGTGGTTAAGTCAAAGTCATTTTTGAGGAAATTAGTTCAAAATAATTATTTTTGAGCTAATAAAAATTGTTTTAATGAGAATTTCGGAAATTCCTCAAAAATAACTATATTTCGATGGTGGATATTAAAAAATCATCAAGGATTTATTAACGGTTGAGATTATTTTACAGGGATCAAGCCAACTAGCCATTATTTTCCACTGGGAGGAATTTCTCTATAAATAGAAGTAATTTTGCTTCTATTTTTCATCTTTTGATGAACTGAGTCTGTGTAATTTGTACATGCTGGTGTAAATCCACTATTCTGATGGGAACATTTTGATCATCATAATAAAATAATTTGGGGTGAAGTTCATGGTATCTTTGTCTCATTGATTTGTGGTATGTGCTGAATATGTCCATTCCTATATTGTGCTTTAGATAATAATTAAATTGTCATTTCATTGTAGATGATATGAACATTGTAATGGTAAGTGTTGGGCTTATCTTAGGTGATCCGATTCATTGTGTGTTTTAATGGTTTATGCTTGAGAAAATATATAGAGTTTGTAGGTTCCCCGACCCTTGGGCTCCAAGTTTACAGAATCTAAGCACAAGCTGACCATGTTTGGATTCTAAGTGTTTTATGTGATTTTCTAAATTCGCTAAGGCTATGGTTTAACATATATTTTTTCGAAATACATCTAGCAATTATTAACATTTTATTTAAAGATTATTCCTCAAAAATATTTTCAAGTATTGTACACTTGTATATTTTGTAAATATATTTGTATAACAATTTTTTGTCAATAATTTTATTTTATAACCCTTGTTTGCAGTTAGGATTTGGGTTTTTCAAAATTTTGTATATATTGGGGTTTTGGGCATTTGTAATGGTAAGTTTTAATTTTTTTTTGGATTAGATCTAGATATAGTCCCTTGAGGGTAATATCTATTCTCTAGAATTTTTGCAGAGCCAATAACTGAAGAATTTTGCAGTAAAATTGAAGATCTGAAGTAAATTTATTTTTTTGGTCGACCGTTTCAATTTTTTCCGAGGCCTTTAGGCCCAACCTCTTCCTCCAGCATAGCCATGCAACATTCCTAGCCCCCGTGTTAGCCTTTTTTGGCCCTCTTAGGCATGATTGTGAGCCCCAAAGGAATTTTCCTCCATCATATCCCTCTTAGCCCACTTTTCCCCTTTGCCATGGAAGTTTTTAGGCCTTTATAGGGCTGAACACGAGCCTCTACGGCATCAACCCCCCTCCTGAGGCTATGCGACAACCCTTTAAGATTTTTCATGGGCCAATAAAGGCCCCTAAGGCCTAGCCATAAGCCATTTTAGGCCTCCTCCCGCCCTCGGCCCCTCTTCCTTGTGTCTGCTAGCCTTCTGTGCTCTGTTGCCCTCTTTTCTCCCTATTATTCCCCTGCCGTGATCCTCCAGCCCCTCCTAGACCCTCTGTCCCTAATCCCCTGGAATAGATCTAGTTGTTTAATAACTATTATATCTACATAAAAAATGTGATAAGATCTGATATAATACTAAATAACTCATCCTAAGAAGGTTGATTAGTTCATGGTTACATTTGACAAGATATTGGGTATCTCATTGTTCATATTTGGCTAATACACAGTTATCATTTTTTGGATCTAGAGTGATTTTACTTACTGCTGTCCTAAAAGGTGTAATAATTTCTCATTTGAATGTGATTGGGACATAAGTGACTTAAAAAATTTCCTTGGTCATGCTCTATAAATCATAATTGTCTTGTTCCATGGTTTTATAAGAAAGCTGATTTCTAATTGTTTCAAATGCACTAACATTCATGTTTTCATTGTGAAGTCTATCTAAGTCACTCACATAAATACTAAATCAAGAATCAAATATAATTGTGAATGGTAATCTAATATTGACATTAAGATCTAAGTGCTCTTTACTTGAAGTTTTTGAATTGGCATTGAAGTAACTTTTTTCTCCCAAGGGGAAATCTAATTGGAAAATAAGTACTCTCATATGGTCATTTTTTCTTCACTACTGATATTCATTTGTGAATGATAAATACACATTTGTATTGAGATTATGATTGTTTTTCTAATCAATTATATCTTGAATGATTGAGTATTGAAAGCTTATAATTGAAGTAACAACTGATAATATTGCGGTAATAATCATTGGTATCTTGTTAGGCATTGGTTAAATTATTATAAGTGCTTCCATTATCATTGAATACATTATTACTAGATTTTGGCACATCCCATATTTGGTGAATAATTGCATATTGTGGGTATCTATTGTATCTTATTGGCACTTGGTAACTTGGCTGAATTTCTTGTGGTTAATATTGTATCCATTGATAAGTACTTAAACTTAAGATCAAATCATAAATAAGTGCTTAAGCAACTTAAACAAAATTACCTTAAGAATCACTCAGCCCATCTTGCATTGCATTCTAAGTCTAGTTGCATTAATAATTTACCTCCTAGCATAAGTTTGGTTGATAGACATTTAGGGCCACCCTTTCTCAATTTAGCTTGAGGAACTTAGATCCTCTTTAGTGGTTAACACAATGAACTTGTAGTTGTCAGAGCCACAATCCCTACAGTGCTAGAGGGATCAGGTGGTTGGAACATAGGGAGAAGTATCGTTAATTAGGCCTTTTCTTACTTCTCGTTGACTTCCACCCCACAAACTACTCTAGAGACTCATTCTAAAACAGTTAAGAGGAAAGTTACACTTATAATAGACATTTAATTTAAAATCAACCAAGATTCAACATCTCACCTGGCCTGTAGGATTTTCATTTCATATAGGATAGTAATTCATTCAAGTAGAAATTTTCATCCGGTTACTTGGCATTTAATTAGTAAATATGCAAGAAGTTGTCTCCATAAGGCATTGGTGTCACAATTCAAGCTAATACAATATTTTAATCTTGCTAACCAAGTGGCTAGGACGCTCAATCGTGTCTCTCGGTCTTGTTGGTTTCCAACTTGTTGGATTGAGGGGTCCTGACCCAGGTTCCAAGGTTAAGGTTTGCCAACAAACCCCTATACTACTGGCCCTTTTGGCAGTGACTTGCTTGCGTAGGCAAAAGTCTCACCCGAAGCAGTATGGGAGGGTATTGGAACTAGGTTTCTGCACCCTAGGAGAGAATAGGTAAGTCAAGTTGGTCTGCAATTATCGGATCTACACAGTAAGAGGCTATTCACAGGGTTTTTAGTATATGACTAGAATGCAGCTTATCAGATCTACTTAATAGGTTTGCATCCACGTGCGTAATACCAGCTATGATCACAGAACAATATAATCGCATCAATTTAACAGATCACAGATACATATACCAGAAACATAGACAGTTCGCAACTATTAAACAGATAATTCATACTTAATCATATAACCCAAGTTTGCATCAATGATAACAGAACAGATCTAGATAACATCAGATGTCCAACAATACTTTCGCATATATATTACTACCAAAATCCTCTTATATTCCCAGAATATCGCCTTCACACACAACTAGTAGGGTCCGCACACAACAGGACAGAGGATCTCCGCGCACACAGCTAGCAGGAGTCCTAACCCAACAACCCTAATAGATCTAACAATTCGCAACTATCATCAATCTCTATTCTTTTCTGCCTATAACTCAAAAAGGCTTATCTATTTATACTGATTTAGCCTACGCATCCAATGGTCCACAAACCGTAGTTTGCGGACTCTTGGTCTACCCTCGACACATTACAATGCATTAGGGGCTTTGACCCACCCCAAAACCCCTGCGTTAGACTAATTAAGACCAAAATATACAAGATTTATACAAAATTCGCAGCTTATAGGGGACCCTGTTCCAACAGTCCCCCAACACAATCTGTGAGTCGTCCTGAGTCACGGCGGTTGTGAGTCCTTCATCTTTTCCTCAAGCTGCTTGACTGCATCGATCAATGGTGGTAGCACCTCTTCACTTTGCACATCAGTGGTTTGAGCTATCTCTACCAACTTCTGTGAATTTGGGCCTTCTGTAGTAGCTACGACAGTCTCTAATGTCTGGTTCAACCGTTTCATTGCAACATCAACATCGTGGGATAGCTTGAGGGCCTTGTCCGCCTATGGCTTGAGGTGATTACTTAGCATCTGCTTCCGCTATCGAAGGGCCTCCGTGTCGTCTTTTAGGGCATGGCTAGTGCACAGTCGGGCAAGCGCTGGGTAGGGACCAACATAGTCAAGGTAGCCTCCAGTTGATAGACCTCATCTTCCTTCTGGTGCAATGTTTGATTAATTTCTTGTAGGAGAGGATCACGTAGTACCTTGGTCCATAGCTGCATCACTGTGTCCAATAATTGGGCGCCCTAAGCAATTTGGCCTGTGATCACATTCGTGGAAGCTGTAGCCAGCGCAACTCGCTGGGACCTGACCTCCGAAGGTGTTTCTGGCTGCAGCTTGGCCTGCAAGTTTGCAACTTTCTGTTCCATCTGAGTTTTGATGACCTGGATCTCCACCCTTGAGGATCTTAAGGATGCTATCAGCCCTTCAATATTGGCCTGGGGGGTAGCTGTGGCTGGTATTTCATCTGTGACATCTGCGTAGAGTCTACCAATTAAATTCTCCAGTTCTGTCTGTTGTGTGGTGGCGAGGGTATACGCAACCTGTACCTTGGTTACCTCAGCCGTCTATTCCATAATGGTCTACTTCGCTGTGCTGAGCCGTTGGTGGACTTGATGGTCCCTGTGTTGAATTTATGCAAACAATGAGCTATGTAGAACCTTAAGTGAATCATGTGGAAACCTTGCTAGATCTAGGTGGACCTCTGCGCAGGCCTGGACTTGCGCTCTCATGTTGGGTGGAATTACTGTGAGGGCTGCGCCTGGCAGGGGACAAAGGCAACTTTCTTCTGTAACAAGTGCCGTGCTGCGAACTGCTGAAGCTGAGTGGGCCTGGACCAAACTGGTTTGCAGTGTGTCCATTTTCAGTTGCAGTGCTCAGAGCTTGGCCTGAAGAAAGTCGACCGTGACTTTCTATTTCTCTCCCAGAGCTAGTCATTTGTCCTCCGTGTCCAAGGTAACCGCATATGCAATTTGTTCAAGGTCGCCTTCCGTGAGTGTAACCATTTCATCGTGTTATGTTCGTTGTGAGTGCTGTTTCTTTCATGGCCCCTTAGTGGTCTCACTTATTCGCTTTCTTCCTTTGGGGGAGTTAGCACCTCCATGTAGCGACTATGTTATCAATATCCTCGTCTGCAGCCATATATGGGAGTGAGACCCAGGTTTTATCTTTGTACGCTCTGATTTGGATGTGGTGCATGGTGATCTCAAATGTCGTGATGGGTTTGTACATTTCATACACTGCTAGAGACAAGCGTGGTCGAGAATTGATGGCTGCTGCCAGGATGTGCTGAAAAGGACCCAAAAGAACTGATTGTCCTCGATTCGCTGTGCATCCTGGGAATCCCACAAGTTGGAGTATTGTGCTCATTTGCACATGTCAGGAGTGAGATCGGGAAGGAATACTTCTTTCGGTGCTTCCCATGCGACCAACGCAATGAGCAACAAAAGCCAAGAATAACAGAATGGGCACCCTTGATCCTGGGCTTCGCGGACATTTGCGAAAAATTCGGTACACAGGTGCTGGTCCCAATTGAAGCAAACTCCTTCTCCGCACTGTCCTGCCAACTATATGACATATGCGGGGATGGTGGTGGCCTGGAACTTGCGCATTAACTTGCATGCTAGCAATAGTGTAACCATCTGCGTTCCCGGGTCACTGATGGTACTGATCATGAACCCCTGAGTATTCTGTAGTACATGGTAAGTCTCGTGCACGCTGTCAGTGAAGAGTCTACTCATACTTCCTGCCCACCCGCAGCATCGGGTCAGGCCCTTCCATGGGGAGGCTAGTAATTCGGTGAATTAGTGCAGCATCAATAGGGATGCGGTCCCGGATCCACCAACTACCGTCATGGACTAAGGCAAGCAACTAGCGCACCAAGCGATCTGTAACATTGTAGTGGCCAAAATGTGGCATCCTTAGTAGGTTCAATAGCCCAGAACCAGCCAACCTGCGCACCCAACGCATAGGGACGACCTATACCTCGTCATCTTGTAGTATCTATTATAGGTAAAACTTAGGTGCCAGTTGGGGAAAAGCCTCATAGTTGGCCAAGTCATGATCGTTGAACTTCACCTCATGAAGCTACCAAAGGGTTCGCCAATGACGGGGACCTCACCCAGGGTCAGCAGAATCTGCAGGTAGGTGACCAGGCCATCGAGGTTCTTTGGCGTGTAGGTTGAGGGTCTGCGAGGCCAGACAAATGGTGGAAACCAATTGATTGGTTGAATGACTTGGGATTTTTCTTGATCATATAAAGGGTGCCTTGCTGGTTTAGGTGAGCCAACCGAGGCCGTTCTTCGCGGTGACTTCACATTGCAGGGAGAAGTGTGGGGTTTTATCCCAACCCATTTTGCAGGCTTCCCTAACCCGTGCGTTTTTACTTTACCTTTCTTCGTTGCTAGAGGTGGCGTGGAGATGACTACTTCAGCTTCCGATTAAACCTCTACTACCTCCTCGGTTTCTGGCTTTGTTGAGGCTATTGTCTGCGAGGGCTCCGCAGGGTTGGTGGCCGTCATTCTGGCACGGAAAATGAATCCCAGCCCCGGGTGGCTGCTATCATAGGGGGTAGGTGGGTCAGACATGAAATACGTACAGTAGGCCCAATTTATCTTCAGGCATAATCCCGCAGAGCACCAACATGACAAAATATACAGAACCCTCTTCCAACCTATCCTTCCCCTTTTATAACCACAGAGGGCCACTAACGGTCGGGTGATCCTTAATTGAAACTTATAATTAGATAAACAGTAAAAAATCTCTTGAAATTTCTTCATTAAATGTTGGCCGCCCGCTCCTTTCAACAATAACTTTAGATTTTTACCCGATTTTACTGTTCCAACGACTAATTTTCGCACCTCCTACGCGCCCAGCGCACCCCTACGCTCCCAGCACACCTGCTGCGCTTTAAACAGACACCTGTGCCTCCTTCACACCCCTCTGGACTTCCAAAATTGTGGCCGCTTCCGGCACGTACCTTGGTTATACTCATCTTCTTTGGTGGGCATATCCTGCCCTATACAGATACTTCAGACATATAGTCATTTGATCTGATACGGTTTGAGCTGGCTACCATTGACATAGCCTGGTAGCATATCACCACGCAGGGTATCTAGCCTAAAAAATCCACCATACGTGATTTCCTTAACCGTGTAGGGACCAAGCCAGTGCTGTTGAAACTTCCCTGGGTGTTTCACAAACTAGCTATCATATAAGAGGACAATTTTTCCCTCCGCGAATGTCTTTTGGCGAATATGTCAATCATTCCAGACCTTATCACGGAAATTATGAAACCACTGATGGAAATTAGCAATAAACTGATCTTCCTCCAAAGCCATAAGCTGCGCTAAACATTCTTCCATGATGTCAGGTTCTGCCATGTTCGTAAATGCGGAGATACACATACTAGGAATGATATATTCCATTGGCATAATGGCCTCCTTGCCATAGAAAATCCTGAATGGGGTTTTCCCTATTAGCTTCTTGCAGGTCGTCCGATAGGCCCAAGGGACCGATGGGATGCACACATCCCAATCGCTGCGATCGGTGTTGCAGACCTTAGTCAGTGCTTGCTCCAATATTTTGTTAAAATCTTCGACCCCTTTGTTTTCCTGTGGATGATACTGGGTTCTCTTCGCATGATGGATCCATAACTCTTCAGTCAAGGCTTGTATTTTTTCATTAACAAAGTGCGTACCTCTATCTCTCATAAGGATATTTGGACATCCAAATCTGGTTAGAATCTGCTCAAAGATGAAGTGCGCAACGATATCTGCAATACAATCCTTCACCGCTTGTGCTTCGGCTCACCTGGTTACATAATCAGTGGTAGTAATTATGTAGCGCGCACCTGTCTTCTTCCTTGGTGGGTTGATTGGTCCCAAAAAATCAAAGGCCCATTTTTCAAAGGCTTGCAGAGCCATTTATGGTTGCAAAGGCATTTCGTCTCTTCGTGATGGCCTTCTTTTCCACTGGCACGTATCGCAGGGTTTAAAATAGTCGTGAGAGTTGTGAGAGTCACTATGCAGGGTAGGCCACCATAGTCCAGCACGCAATATCTTTTGTGCCATTGCCTTACTTGCATAGTTTCCTCCTTCTATGCCTTCATGAGCTTCCACCAAGATAGCATGCCTTTAATGCTCTAGAACGTATCTGCGCAATACTTCATCATCGCCTAGTTTATATAAATGACCTGAAATAATGGTAAAATCCGCCACCCGGGTAACCAAATCCTTCTTTTGTCGTACGGAATATTCTGCAGGTGCCCTACCTATAGTTAGGAACTGAATGATATTAGCGAAGTGCGCATCAACGACCTTAATGGTGAACAGCTGCGCATTAGGAAATCCTTCCTCCAAGTTAGTGGGTTCTTCACCTATCTCAATTCGGGACAAGTGATCCGGCCCAACATTCAACTTCCCTGGCTTGGATATGATTTCAAAATCATATTATTGAAACAACAATAGCCACCTGCAGATTCCCCCCCCCAACACAGGCTTATTCACCAGGTATTTTAAAGCCGAATGATCTGTAAACATTTTAAAGTGTCCACCTACTAGATAGTGCGATACTTCTGTAGTGCATAGACCATGGCCAACCCTTCCCTCTCCGTGGTGGCATAATTATGCTCCACACTCGAGCGTTTTCGACTAGCAAATGTGATTGGGTGATCAATGTCTCCAGTGCTAGGCTGCGTAAGGACCGCTCCCAGGGAAATCCTCAAAGCATCAACATGAACATAAAATACCTTTGCCCAAGTGGGAAAAATAAGAATAGGTGCAGATACCATATTTTCCTTGAGGATCTCAAAGCTCTTCTGGCACTCGTCATCCCAAAAGAATGAAACATCTTTCTATAGCAGCGTTTCCAGAGGTGCTGTGATCAGTGCGTATCCCTTAATAAATTTTTTGTAGTAGCCCGTATGTCCGAGGATCAAACACAGCTGTTTCTCAGTCGTAGGCACTGCCAGATTAATGATAACTAGAAATTTCACAGGGTCCACCATCAACCCTTGTCGACAAACTATAGGTCCGAGGAAGATTCTGAAGGGTATGCAGAAGATACAATTTTTTATATTTAGGGAAATCTGGTGTTTTCGGCAGGCGTCCAACATCATGCGTAGGTTCGAAACGTTCGTCTTTACTAGGCTGAAGACAATCCAATCATCGAAATATACTTCTAGAAATTTGTGGATGAATTCCTTGAACACTGCGACCACTAGAAGGAATGTATACTAGAAGGATCCCCATTCAGTGGCAAATGTCATTTTGCTGCGATCTTCTGGTGCGATTCTGATTTGATGGTATCCTGAGAACCCATTAGTGAATGAGTATGCTTCTTGGCCTCCTACGCTATCCAGTATCTCATCGGAGAATGGTGTCGGAAAGGGGTCGTGTACACAGGCGTCATTTAACTTGCGTAAGTCCACACAGATTTGGATTTATCCCTTTGTTTTCTTTTCCTGAACCACCATTGGACTTACCCAATTCGACTGCTCGACCGACTCGATAATATCTGCGGTGAGCAATTTATCGATTTCTTCCCTAACCTTCTGTTTATACTTAGGGTTCAACCGAAAAGGCCGCTGCTTTACAGGGCGCGCATCTAGTTCCAAAGTGATGCGCATCACCACTAAGTCCCCCGTGGTCCCCTTAAGCTCTAAAAACTTTGTCGGAAACAAGTCTTGATATTCCGTGAGCAGTTTTGCAATCTTGCCGACTGTCTCATCATCCCAGTAGTTCCCAATTTTTTCCAACTTGGATTGCTCTTCTGTACCAATGTTAACTTCTTGTAGCTTTAGAGGTTTCTTAACATCCATTGTGTTTAACAGAGGTCCTGCAACTACGCATTCCCCCTTCGATTATGGGATCGAGACATTGCACAGATCTTCATCACATTCTTCTATGGTGATATTGCAGCAATTGACAATATCCCACATATGCGTTTCCCATGTGGGTATTTCGCCTGCTACTTAGGGTCTAGATTCACCAAATACAAAGATATCTATATCCTGTAGAGCTTCATCAAGCGCCTCCAACCCTCCTGTTAAGCCGAATGTCCCAAAAAATTCATCCTTTAAGGTTTCCCGCTAGCGGGTGCACTGATGTAGCTCCGTATCTAGGTACCATGTGGTGGGAATTGGTCCCAAGGCATGAATAAACAAGTGAACCCATTCTTCTGTAGTACGATCACACCATTTCTCCATCCAGGCGAACAAATGTTCGTGTGGATCCCCAGGGCCAAGGAATATCTTGACACGCCTGTCGGCCGGGGGCTCAAATCATAGGACCATTATATCATGACATTCCTCCCACTCCTAGAACACCCCCTTATGCATGTACCACCATCTTGCGGGCGTTGCCCGTAGAGCTAGGTTAAGGGCCCATTGCCTTCAGTCTCTCGGAACCTTAGCTTCAAATATCTACAAAAAATATTTTATACTACCAGAACCATAAAAGTAGGGTAGTTCTCTTACCTTGGAGGATATGCAATGGAAGTCCCTTGTGATCTGCAGGAATCGTAGTGCAAAGACATCACACAGCCAGTTTTTCCAATTTTCTAGTTTCTCGTCGGAGTCAGAGAAGCATTTTCTATCCCTTTCCTATCAAAGCACACTATCGGCCATAGGATTAATCCAGTCTTCGTCCCTCGCAGTTAACTTATAGATGTGATCCACCTCTTCTTCCTCACGCACTGGTTCTGTATACCTTTCTCCTTCTATGGGGTCTAGTGGTACAATCACCCGTGTTCCTTCACTTTCGAACACCATGATTGTTTTCTTCAAATTGATAATACCACCCATATCAATGGCCCAGTCCAATCCTAGGAGTGCCAGGTAAGGGTCCGCATTTTCTACAATCTGAATGACTTCAAAGTCAGCCTGAACCTTAAGTCCTGCAATATCTACCATGATCTTTAACAGTCTTCCTAACGAGATGATCTTCTGCTGGTTGGCCATATGCAGCTGGATAGTGGACTATTCCAACTTAGGTTCTCCCATTCATTGCCAAGTCTTTTTAGGTAGTACGTTCGCATCTGATCCCAAGTATAGAATAACTTGATCCATCTCATAGTCACAGATCTGCACGGTCAAGTGCATCTCCGTACCCGTGCGTCTCTTATGCTTATATAGTTTGTGCACATCCTAAATTACCATAGCTGAGGTTGTCTTTTCTGCATAGATATCTATCAAGGCTTGGAGGTTTTCTACGGCCCGTTGGTTGCGCAACAACTTCATACATGCCTGCACAAATGGTTTAACCTCATCATCTGCTTTGAGTTTCATAGGGGTAGGTGTCTCAGCCCTAGAAAAGTCTTGGCGAGTTGTGACAAAGGTTTCCTTTTCCTTTTGTAAGTCCAACCCTTCTTGTTTAATGGCTACTTTATGGATGAGAGGCTCTGCCTCAGCTTTCTCCACAGTTCCTCCAGTGGCCATGCTGCTGCGCGTTATAACATTAATACTTGATCCTTCGTCTCGGGGTTCTACCTTGAACCTTTGTACATTCTGCATAGGCATCGACTGCTTCTCTTGCATCTTGGCTATCAGAATTAGAAAATTTTCAACCATATGATCCAGCTGTCTACAGTATCTGTAGGATTGTCTCACAGGGTTCATGCAATCCCTTGCAAAGTGCCCTATTTCTCCACAGTTATAGCAAATCAGTTGTCCTCTGCCCCTTCCTACGCTTCCACCCAGACCTCCTCCCCTACCCCTAGCCAGGGAGCCACCTATGCCCGAAATGGATCTTGGCGAGGATAGATCCTACTGTACCCTATATAGATTGCCTCGATCTATCATCAGGTCATACGTCCGACGATTCTGTTCATCATGGCCTACAGATCTGCAGAACCCGCACCATTGTTGCTTTACTTCTGGGATATATGCGGTAAGGCGGGGGCAGTGGTTGGTATCATGCAGCTGTTGGATGGATAAGTTGTTCTTGTGGACAAGACAAACCTCCCAAGTGTCCTACGGACAACTAGCAACAAACAGATAAACAAAAACTATTTTATCTAGATAACATTTGATTCATTAATTAGCTACAATAGGGGTTTTGAAGACCTACCTGTAGTCCAGTGCTATTTTTAATAATCTTCTTTCCAGTTGCTTGAAAGAGTCATCTTCAAAGATCTGCAATCGCAAACATGGAAAAAATCAATAGCACCTACATAGGATAAACTAATTCATGAATTATATATCTATCAAGATGATCAAGGAATTCAAGAAATAAGAAAATTAATTAAATAAATCATTGATAAAACATAATAAACAAGCTACTTAACTAAATAAATCATTGAGAAAACAACATTCATTCGTATTATCTTTGATGAAGAAGATCCTTACAACCGTGTCTGCCTTGATGTCGTACAGGCCTTCCTAGGGTCCGGAATAGGCGTTTCCTTTACTTTGACAAGCTTTGCACTCTCTCAACTAAAAATACACATGGGTGTGTAATCATTCTCACATAATGATCATTTAAGAGAGTCTGAGTCTAAACAACATTTCTCCTCAAAAATTCTCAAAGTCTAACTTACTAACTAACTTTTGAAGCTGCACTATGGCTTCAATTTATAGGAAAAGAGAGGAGGTTATGGTTCCACATAAGAAGGGATAGAATTCTATTTTGAAGGGATTGAGCTCCATAAATCAATGTGTAGGCTCCCATAATGGAGGAATGAACACACATGATAGGAGTGAACTTTCTACCGGATAATTTCTTCTAGAAGCTTCCAAATTTGACTGCTAGGCTTCTAAATGTTACTTTTTGCCTTCATTTTACCTTTTACAGGGGTCCGCACCCATAATGAAGAAAAACTGCATTTAGCTCTACATGCTTTAGATCAAAAAGGTGCGGCACCGCAGGCAATGTTAAGAGAAAGTGCAGTACAAGTATTGTTAAGACTTTATGAGCTTTTCTCTCAATTTCAAGGCTTGATTTTAGGAACTTTAATGTTGTAGACTTCTAAGGGAGTACTAAAACGTCATGGTGGAAAATTTCAGTGTAACAGCAGCCCAGCAACATGACAGTCATCGTACCATAGCACTGGTCCACTTGGTCCCACAACTTCCCTAGGGCATAGCAGGCTGGGTCCCCCTGCCTGCATGTAGTCTGCGAGAAACGGACAATAATCCGTGGTGTGGCCATTCACCCTGCATCATATGCACCATCTTTCAGGGCTAGCCTCTACTCCTCGCTCCTTCTGTAGATTCTGGATCTCCATGTGCATTGCCTCTAGCTGACCTTGTATCTGCTACACTCCTAACTAGGTATCATCTCTTGGCGCAACTTCTAGCTTCATCACAATTTCTAGGCCTTTTCCTGTGATTCAATGGCTTGATGTCCCATGGGCACGCATAGGTGAGGCAACAACATAGCAATGAACTAATCTGTGTGCTATCTATCATCATACAAGAATCCTCCTTCCCTAATTACCTTCTTTAATCGTTGGTCAACCTCCCATACGGACTTGGACGGTCCTTGCTTGAAATCCTTTAGATCGTTCACTATTTGAGAGTAGGACTTGGGCTTCTTGAACTGTTGTTTCAAGGCATTTTTAATCTCTTCAATGGTTGCATTCACATGCTGGTCGATGTATCCCATATACTAGTCCAAGGCTCTTCCTTCAAAGGCAAGGGATAGCTGCGCTCTTTTCACCGCATCGCTAGCCACATTCTGCGCAGTGCTTACCGACCCTGCAACAAACCAGAACCGATCCATGTCTTCATCCCCCATGCCCTTAAAGGTAGGTAGCTTCATGTGCGAGGCCATATCATCTTCTAGTGGTGGTGGAGGTGAGTTCTACCCCTATGAGGGTTCGAAGGTGGCGTAGATGGAGAGATATGCACAACAAACTTTCTTACTGGACTGTAGACAGATCAATCCCCTTCTTGATTAGTTTTGTAGTACTTACCACTGCGCGTTGTACCCTTGCTTTGATGGGAGCTCATTCACTCTGTGTTATAGGTCAATTTGGGCACCATTCCATATGACCTGGTTAACTGGGAATCATCTCCAGGACCAATGATCAAGGGTCTATCATTCCGTATCATTTGAGTTGCTACATGCCCTAAGACAAGAAGCAAGACAAATCAAGCAAGAATTTCATCAAGAAAAGGTTTCCATGGTTTGAAGCTTATTATTTAACATATGAGAGCTCACCAATGCAGGCTCTAAAGGGCCTAAGTGCTTTGCATATGCAGGTAGCCCCATGAAAGGCTGCTCTGCAAAGCACTTCCTGACATTCACAGGTGTGTTGGTCACATTGGGAGCGAAATTCTCATTGTTCCAGAATCTCCACTTGGCCAGTGCCTTCTAGAAGAGTTCACATGTGTCAAGCTTCAGATCCAAGTGTCCATTTGACATCTACATGAATGGAAACATGTCTTGCCTATTTTTGGAAAGTTATTGATTGCAAAAAACCCTACAGTTCATCTATAAATTGAACATAGATCTAAGTGTTTGAAAGGAATAATTTGAGTAGAGAAATGCTGGAGAATTTTGAATTGAGAGCTTGGTTTGTAGAGCTACTGCTGAAGAGATTTATGCTGTGATGAGACTTGGGAACTTTGCTGGAAGGTTACTTCAAATCAATCACTAGGTTGTAACCTCTCCTTCTATCATCAATAAAGAGTACTTCTTGTTTTTCCCTACATGCATATATGTTAACTTTGATTTTCCATATTGTAAGATCTTGGTTGATGAATGTAGTTTATGCTTAACTGATTTAGCTAACTAGCTTGAATAGATATCTATATTATTTCATCTTCTGCTGTTTCAGTGTTCTTTCTTGCAGGAAGCATTCAGCTCACAAACCGCTTGAATTTGAAGCTGTAGAAAAAGCGATAGAAGGAGCCATTTGGAAGCGACTGAAACAAGTAAGCCTCTAATCCTCTCTGTATATCTGTTCTAAGTTAGGATAAATGGTAGTATAGTATTTCACCTGTTGTTCTATACTAACGTCTGTCTAGGGAAGCGTAATTTATCCGTAGATTACAATTCTGGCCCAACAAACTGGCGACTCCACTGGGGAGAATTTCTCTTAGTTTTAGGTGTTTTAGTCTCTGATTTTCTTTGATTATCCACCCAGTAGCTATTACACATAAATATTAGACTTTTTCAGACCTTAATTTGCAAAGATAGTGAGCCAAACAATAGTATTTTTCCTTTCCTACTGCGCCCAATGCACCCTTAGTCAGGACACAGTGCTTTACAGAGCACTGTCTCCCTTCCAAGCCTGTGTTTCAGAGAACTGTCTCCCCTTGGAGATTGCATTGGCTCCTGAAAGGGACCAAATTCCCTTGAATTTGACTTTGCAACTTGCTTCAGTTTTGTTTGCTGCTGTGTTCTGAAAATTTTGATGCTCAATTGACCAGTGTCTCTATATACTTCTTCCTCCTTTGGCTGAAAATCTGTTCAATGTTTGTTTAGAAAAGTTTTTCTTTATCATTGAAAAGTTGATTTCAAAGTATTTTTTATGGTCACATTAAGAATCATTTGCTTTTGAAATAGGAAATTGTCGTAAAATCTTCATTTCCTTGATAGGAGAAATTGTTGTTGAAATCCTCATTTTTCCTTCAAAAGAGAAATTGTTGTTTGTATTCTTCGTTTCTCAAAAGTAAAAATCATTTCGATTATTGATCTAGTTTACCTAGTTTCTTTTCTGCATTCATAACATTAAGGAAACTAAAAAGAAAAACTTGCATTTGCATATAGGATTGTGTGTTTTTTGCAAAAGGAACATTAGGAAATCTGAATTTAGTTTGTGATTCATTGATTTGTTTGCTCACAAATTATTTTCTCTCTTCCCAACAAACTATGCTCTCTTCCCTTAGTAGCTAGGTTCTTCATTGAAAAAGCTGAAAGTGAAAGTTTGTTTGCCATTCTTAGCTTGCATTTTAGGAATTTCATATACATCATCGTGGTGAACCGGAAAGGAAAATTGTTAAGCAAGATCAACATAAAATAAATCTCAATTTACTTAACAATGCATTGGAACCATAATGATAACATTTATAAGGTCTAGGCTAGAGATGTGTTTCGACGTCGTAAAACATAGCAGCTGTCGTTAACTTGTCTACGATACATTTCGAGTGTGATACCTCACTCCACGTACGTAAGTATATCATAGCTTGTCCATGTACTCTCTGGTATATCGAGCGGTGTTACAGTATGATAAGTATAAAGGGGTGCTCTCACTGTGTGGTTTCACATCAGACAACGCTAATACGAACTTGGGCCTCCACGTACCTTCGAGTATATTTGGGAGGAAAAATTTTAGGTGCTATCCATCCATAGTGAACCGAGTCGGCTGCCCTAAAATTGTGATACACTGAACACAACATTCGGGGAGATTACCTGTTCGTACTTCTTGGTTCGCCAGGAGGTATTATGTAGTTCACAGTTTCTTGGTAAACCCTTTTGCCTAGCATTACCCTCTTTTTGTTTATTTGTTTTTTGGTTAAAATAAATCAGTAATCGTGGAAGAAAAAAATCCTACCCCCTGTCGTTTGCGTAGATTAGCTTTGAAGCCACCTTTACCACCGGAAGTTATTTTTTGTAGGCGAAGGTGGTCACGATCTTCCGAATCAAGTACAATTTGTACCTCTGGTGAAACATCATCATTTAAACCAGAATTAGCTCAAATTGTTTCCACACATCCTGGTTCATTTACTATTTTCGAAATGGAGTCTTCATAGCTACCCGTGGTCATGATCCATTCAATCTCTGAGACCATACCTCCTGGACCCGACGTTGTTCGATCACAAATTGATCCAGATCCTGTCTCTTCTTTGCTAGAAAATCTGAATCTTGAACAACCAGAAGTTGTTCCTACCTTGGTCACTCCACAAATATCTGTAGCCATTGAAACTCCTATATCACACAGTCAACCATCTGAAATATATTTTGGGCCTGACGGTGAAGTTCTTACTCCTGGTTTAATTGCGATTGAAGAAATCCCACAACCTGATACACCTTTAAGTCCAACCCATTTTGGGGGAGAACTTTACCTGTACTAGTCTTTTCCTCAATCGTTTCCATATTTTTTTGTTGATCCCATTGCCATTCAATCTCCCATTGATTTCGAAGAATATACAGTTGGTCATACAACCATGTCCAAACCAACATCTTCAGTTGGGTCTACTATTCCAATTACATCAGCTCCTACCCTTGCTACTCCGTCGATGTTCACAACCTCACCAGAGTCATATTTGCACAGTGGCCCTTCGGTCCCAACAGGTTACAAATCATTATCTGGCACTTTCTATGGTACATATTCAAGACCATGGTCTTTACTAATGTCATCATCTGGTGTTTTAACTGGTAGTCCTATAGTCAGTACTGAATGACTTGATACATTACACACATCATCAGGGCAATATCAAGTCGGTCCTTATGGGTCAATTCCTTTAGGTACCATATCAACTGGACTCCTAGCATTCGGGGAAAAATATTTTCCGTCTTATTATCCTCCTTATGCTGGGGGGAAACCTTTAGTCACCCAATACGATAGTACTCAGTCACATTTTGGTCAAAATAATGTTGACATGAATGTTTTTCAATGGCAGCCCACTCTGCTTATCCAACCACAAATGGTTGTACATTCGTATCAACCAGTTCAACCTGTTACACCCACTTCAATACCGCTTGTTAATACATCTATACCCCAGTTACCGAATCAAAATATTGTACATCAACCTTATCAGGCAAGTTCTTCGACTCAATATAATCAAATGTTGGGTCAACAGACTCAAAATCCTTTGGTTAATTTACAACAACCTGTATCAGGGATCGTTTATTCACAAGATGGTGTACCATTTTATGGGATGTCACAAACGCAACCTAGTTATACATATCAACCGAATCCAACTTACACTAATTTGGGTTATAACATTGGTGGACAGACCCCTTGGCAGCCACAGGCGCAAATCCCTCAAAATTCATTCCAACAAGTATCATATCCAGGTTTTGGTCAACAGAATTCTCAAGCGTTTTCTATGCAAAACAACCCCTATATGGGTTACCGGCAGCAAATTCCATATGTCGGTGCTCAAAGACCTGTTGCCCAAGCAATTCCATCTTATCTTGGCTATGCTCAACCTGACCTTAATAGACAGTTTCCTTTTGTTGCAACCTTGGAATTACCAGATTTAAACTGGCTAACCAATGATCCTATCAATTATGCTCCTTGGTGGCCGGTGATACCACATAAATTACCCTCCGATATTCCTAAATTCTGGAAACCCTGGAGAAGGTCCAATCAACTCATGTTATGAATTATCATTTATGGTGTTAATAAAATTCCCTAAATGATGATTCTGTTCGATTACGTCTTTTCCAGCGTACGCTCATAGGTCTGGCTGCTAAATGGTACATTGAATTACCTAGAGCTTCTTTCTATAATTTCACTGCCTTAGCTATTGTATTTTTGACCCATTTCCAGTTACCGATCAGATATGAAACTGGAACGAAACTCTTGACCAACTTCAAACAGACTAATGCTACTCACATTTCCGATCATATTCATGAGTGGTGTCACCGTCAACGAATGGTTAAAACATTTGTTCCCGATCAGTTCCTGCTGAATGGTTAATTAAGTCCCTGTTACCATCTATAACTGAGGATGTGGCTAAAGGTGGATTCATCACATAAGAGCAAGTTATCGCTCGTGCCCAATATTTAGACTTGATTTATACTCAGTCTGGCATGCTCTATGAAAAAATTCCGAATGCGCCGCGATCTAATTTCAATGTTCCTCCTCAAATAAAAGACTCTCATGCCAGAGACGGCTTGATAGGCACTGCAAACACACACCAAACTACTGCATCTGATCCTGCTCCTACTTCTGAAATTAATGCCGTGTCATTTTACAAAGGCAAAAGTGATAAGCAACCAGGAGGTAAGAAAAAGGGGAAATCAAGGAAAAAGAAAACTTCTAACCCGCAGGAACGATCATTTGATCAACTGTCTAGACCACAAAAACCTCATTATCCATGCATAATCTATAGTGAGGAACACTTTGTTAGGGATTTTCCTCACCATGCTGAAGTCTCAAAAATCATCAAGACTTCTCATGCATCGACTGTGTTGACAAACCCATTTCCAAATCTGGACACAAATTTGGTTGCTGCAGATCCAACTCCTAGTTCCCAAGTGTTAATGTTATCCACTAAAAATACTTCACAAGATATTTTGGTGTCGATGCAGAATAAAGACTATGGTAGTCCGGTCATTGATCAACCTACTACCTCGACAACAAATCCATCAAATGAATCGGTACCACCTCCTGTTATTCCTGAATTGACGATTAAGCCACCGAAGGGAGTAATTCATAAATCGACATATAATCCTCGAGCAAGAGCTGCACAAAATTATAATATAGTTGAATATTTGCCTCAATCCCCTTCAGTTATGTCTGCTCCTGAGGTATTACAAAATTTTCCCTCCCAGAAGCAGGCTTTATTGTCAGCCATTGGTGGAATTGATCTGACTGATTCTAATCTTGTCGTCTTTAATCATACGGGCTATGTGCCGCAAATACCAGCAGAATTGGCATTCTCCATCCAAGTAAATGTTCTCAATCGCCTTGTTCATCTCACTATTATTGATGAGGGAGAATCTACGTGCATTATGTTTCTAAACTGTTGGAAGTCACTTGGCTCGCCGCGATTATCGCAATCATCAACGACGTTGAAGGCTTTTAATGGAAGAACATGTAAACCTTGTGGTATTATCAATAACCTGCAAGTTGAATTAGGGGGAAAAACAGTAAGTATTGATGTTGAGGTTGTTGACAGACCCCTTGACTATAATATTTTACTCGGAAGACCATGGGTATATGCGATGACTGCCATTATTTCTACATACTTTAGAATGATTACCTTTCCACATAAAGGTACAATCATAGTCATTAATCAGTTATCCTTTTTTGCCTCCGCTTCGTAGATAACTGGAAGCATTCCATATATTCACTTACCCCAACTAGAAATCTAGAACATTGGTGTAGGAATCTTAAAGGATTCCACTCTTATGGGAACCTTTTCATTACCGCTGCCCGCGACGTTGGTAGAAATTGCAAGCATAGAGACCTGCTACATGATCTCTTCTACTCTATCTGGCTTAAGGAAGAGTACAGGTGATTCTAATATTTATACGTTGGATGATGTTTTACCGCTTAGCCCTATTGAGCTACAATAGAAATAAATCTATTTGGCTTGGGCGGAAAATTCGAAATCAGCGTTGCCGAGTGTTTGGGTTGATCGTTCATTAGATTTTGGAACTCCATCTGATCCATTTTCCTCAAAATTTTTGACAGATGAAAATATTTTGGAAGCTATGATGGCAGAAGGAGAACCATGGGAAGATTATCATCATCGTTCCCATCTTCCAGATTATGAAGAAAATAATCTTAGTGAACTATATCACCCATCCATTCAAAATTTCTTTTTGAATTTTTTTCCAATTAATGCAATTGAATCTGAGCGAAATTTATCAAATATCAAAGAAACGATTTCTATCGATATTTCGACTAAACCTGGTGTTGTAGAAAACATTCATGTCGGTGTATCTTGTTCTCCATCAGAACTTGATTCATATCTCTCTCTTTTTTGTGAATTTTGTGACATATTTGCTTGGTCTTACGAAGAAATTCTAGGCATAGATACTAGTATAGTTGAACACACTATTAATATGTATCCTGATGTCAAGCCGGTGCGTTAACGACTTCATCCTGTTCATCCAAAGAAAGCCGTGCCATCAAAGAAGAAGTTGAATTTTTTTTGCGTGCTGGTTTCATTTACCCTATTTCGCTAACTGAGTGGGTTTCCAATATCATTCCTGTTATGAAAAAACAAGGAACCATTAGAGTGTGCATCGATTACCAGGATGTCAATTAGGCTTGTCCAAAAGACAACTATCCTACATCCTTTATCAACTAGATTATTGATGATTGTGTTGGATGTGAAATATTTTCGTTCATGGATGGATTTTCCGGCTACAATCAAATCAATATCTGCCCAGATGACCAACATAAGACAACATTCATCTGTCCCTGGGGCACATTCGCATATAGGAAACTCCTGTTTGGTTTAAAGAACGCTGGGGCAACATTTCAGAGAGAAATGGATTATTCTTTCAATGAAATAAAGCACATTTTTCAACCATATCTAGATGATTTACTAGTGCATTCAAGAAATCAGACTGATCACCCGATGCATTTGAGAGCCATTTTCTTACACTGCTGACACTACAAGATACACCTCAATCTACAAAAATGTGTGTTTTGTGTTGGTTCTGGTTGATTGCTTGGATTCGTAGTCTCAAAAGAAGGAATTCAAATAGACCCACTGAAGGTAAAGGCCATTCTTGATTTTACTACACCATCAAACCTACTTCAGATACAGAAACTTTAAGGAAAGGCTAACTTCCTGAGAAGGTTCATTCCAAACTACGCTGAAATGGCTAAATGATTTACTCGATTATTGAAAAATGGGGTTCCCTTCTGTTGGGACCAAGTTTTGCAAGCTTCTTTTGATGCTATCAAGGACCATCTTGTATGTTGAGAATGCAACAAGATGACAGAGCTTAGTGGAAAGAAGTCGCCTTCACTAAGTGGGCCCGCAGGATATTTTTGGCGCAAAGTCTATTTTTAGACTATGTCTATTTTTAGACACGTCGATCATGATTCTATGAGTTGTAGGATGCTATTTGTGGAGGGATGGTCAATTTGGAAAAATATATGGACTTCTATTTTTAGACATACTGGGCGGAATCTATTTTTAGATTGCCAGTCTAAAAATAGATATGTCGAATATTATTAGCTCTTAATAATATTTGGACTATAAACATTATCTTATCCTCTTGGAGCACTTCAGTTTGATGCCTAGATGTGGCACATGCAGCTGAAAGAAGGAATTACGCTATTCCTAGGGTCTAAGTGGAGCTATTGCATGATGACTTCAGTTAGAACTCATGTGAGTGAGTTTGGTGGAGTTGATTGAGGATTTGATGGAGTTGTGTTCAGTTTGACTTAGTTGAACTAGTTGTATTTAGTCTAACTGATTAATACACTAGTGATGAGTGGTGTGAATTAATTATTAATTAATTCACTAATTATTAACTCATAAATCAACTAATGAACACATCATTTAACTTCAGTGCATGGACAGTTTCAGTGGAGATCAGTGATGGAGGTAGGTGAAAGAGCAGGTTGACTATCAGTTGTGACTATACTGGTGCATGATATTTGCACACACATTGATTGAGAAGCCAATGAGGATTGCGCAGTACATCTTGGTGGGATTCGAACTTGGATCTCATGATTATCCATATTGGATTGCGCAGTAGAGGCTGGCTAACAGGTGGAGGAGATTGGAGCATGTGACTTGCTTGATCTGAGCTTGTGTAGTGTGTAGCATGTGAGATAGTGCTGAGAGCTTGTGAGGGGATTTGTGCTATGTATTGTTACATGAACTCTATCATTATAATATACAGATAGTTGGGTATTTTCAGCTTTAAGCTTTCCCATTACATACTGTGTTTATATGTGTGATTGATTATGTGGTTTTAATGTGCCCATGTGATTGTTTATATTTACACAATTGATGATCAATAGTAGAAGAGGTTATGTATTATGCATGAAGCTCAAATAGTGTGTGATCAGGATAATCTCGGTGAATAAGTTATCTATTATTCAAATTTCTACATGGTATCGGAGCAGTATTGATCATTGGAGCAATTGCAAAACATTGAAGCGGTTGAGTTTTGTGCTGGTGGAATTCGAATTTGCAGCAGTGTTTTCTTGGTGTCGAAGTTGAGATGTCTTTCAACGGATTGCGATTGGAGTATGCCCTTGAGGGAAGCTCAAATTATATTGCATGGAAGGATAGGATGGAGGCGGTGTTAGATGACAATGGGTTGAAGGAGTTCATAGATGCTGAAGTCCCAAAGCCTACTTCTAGCAATGCTGCCGTAATTGAGGCTTGGCAAAAGAAGACAACAAAGTGTCGAAGGATTCTGTTGGAGGGCGTGAAGGATCACATAGTGTCCAGCTTGCATGGTAAGGCTTCTCCATTCTTGATGTGGAAAGCCTTGACAGATTTATTCCAAAGCAAGAGCGACCAGAGGAAGTTGGCGCTCAAGGATAAACTTAGAAACATAAAGATGGAGAAAGGCGACAGTATGCCCAAGTACCTCACGAAGTTCACCCAATGCAGGGATGAGCTGGGAAGTGTGGGGGTGACTATAGATGATGAGGAATTGGTGAGATTGGCTCTCCTTGGGCTTCTGAAGAGTTGGCATTCCTATCAGGACTCTGTCAATGGTCGGGAGAAATTGCCAGGATGGGAGCGACTTTGGTCGGATCTTGTGCAAGAGGAGATAAGGCGGAGTACCAGGGACGGATCGTCATCAAAGAACTCTGATGAAGAGAATTTCACTTTGGCTACCAAAGCAAAGAAGGGGAAGAGCAAGAAAGCTTCTCATTCCGGTGCAAAAGGCAAGAAGCGGGACATGTCCAAGGTGAAGTGCTTTCACTGTCACCAACACAGACATTATGCCACAAATTGTCCGCAGAAGAAGAAAAATAAGCAGGTTGCTGGATCTGCAGCTGGAGAGGCCTTAGCCTCGCAGTTTGAACTGGAATTTTCACTGATCGCATGCTTGGTTTCAAGTGTGGCGGGATCAGTGTGGTTTCTGGACAGTGGTGCGTCTTTTCACATGACAGGAGATCGAGATTTGTTTACTGATCTGGATGAGAAAGATCTTGGAGTGCACATCGAGATGGGCGATGATGGTAGATACAGTGCGACCGGTATCGGTACCATTTCCTTTAAGAGGGAGTCTGGTAAACCCTTCGTATTGAAGGAAGTGATGCATGTTCCAAGATTGAAGAAGAATCTTATCTCTGTGGCGATGTTAGAAGACAAGGGATATGATGTTGTCTTTAGCGAGGGAAAGGCTTTCCTGCGCAGTAAGGCAACTGGTGAGACTCGAAGGATAGGGGTTCGAGTTAAGAACCTTTATCAATTGCAGGTAGATGGCTGTGCAGCAATGGCAGGCAAGGCAGAAGGAGTGGTGAGCCGGGATGATGGCGAGTTGTGGCACCGGAGATTGGGCCACCTTCACCATGGAGCTTTGAAGATACTGCAGCAGATTTCTATTGGGCTTCCTAAAGGCACTCTTGTGCAGTCAGATCAGTGCAAGGGGTGTACCTTAGGAAAATTTGTGAAAGCCACCTTTCACGAGAAGGATAGTCGCGCCACGATGATCCTTGAGAGAATTCACAGAGACGTGTGTGGACCTTTCTCAGTAGCTTCGATAGCAAAGCACAGGTATTATGTGATATTTGTTGATGATTTTTCTCGTAAGTGCTGGATATTCTTCATGCAGAAGAAGAGCGAGACATACTCAAAGTTCTGTGAGTTCAAGGCACTGGTGGAGAAAGAATCGGGGAAGCAGGTGAAGGCTCTTAGGAGCGACAATGGTGGTGAATTCATCTCTGGCGAATTCAAGGACTTTTGCAGCGCAGAAGGAATTCGAAGAGAGCTCATAGCACCTCATAACCCACAGCAGAATGGGGTTGCTGAGCGGAATAACAGAACGATCGTGGGTATTGCACGGGCGATGTTGCATGATCGGGGCCTACCCATTCACTTGTGGGCGGAGGCATGCAATACTGCAGTATATGTGTAGAACCGTTGTCCTCACAGGATACTTGGCATGAGTACACCCGAGGAGGCGTTTTCTGGTAAGAGGCCTAATATTTCACATTTGAGGATTTTTGGTTCACACATTCCCATTTATGTGACGAAGGATGCTAGGAAGAAGCTGGAGCCGACCACAGAGGTTGGGATATTTGTGGGGTACACTGATACACCCCACAACTATCGTGTGTATTTTCCGGAAAGTCGCAAGACTGTTGTGCGACGGGATATCAAATTTCAGGAGGAGAAAGCCATGAAGTGTTCGCTTGAGAGGGAGCCACACTTGCATGCAGATGAGGAGCTATTAGTTCCTAAAGATGAGCCTCAGGATGTGGATCAGCCACAAGAGGAGGTTCATGGAGTGGAAGAGACCACTCATGCAGCGCCAACCATCAGAGGGCGGAAGCGCACTACAGAAGCTGAGCGACTGGCTCAAGATGTAGAGAAGGTTGTAGGAGCACCTACATCACAGCGTAGACAGAGATAGTCACTAGACCAGTATACTGGATACATGGCTCTTGTGAGAAAGTGTATCGTGACATAGCCATCCTCTTTCGAGGAAGCTGTGGAGGACCCTGCATGGGTAGATGCCATGGTGGAAGAGTATGATTCGATTTTCAGAAACAGTGCATGGGAGATTGTCCCGAGGCCGGAGGGGAAATCAGTGGTGGGTTCGAGATGGATCTACAAAGTGAAGCAGGTAGCTGACGGGAGTGTGGATAAGTACAAGGCAAGATTTGTTTCCCGAGGCTTTTCACAGATAGAGGGGATCGATTATGAGGAGAACTTTGCACCTGTCGCAAGGTATTCTTCCATACAGACGATTCTTGCTCTCTCAGCGCAGATGGGGTGGCACATTCATCAGATGGATGTGAAGACTACGTTCCTCAATGGAGTCATTGAGGAGGAGGTGTACATAGAGCAACCCCAAGGTTTTGAGATCTTCAGCAGTGAGTCACATGTGTGCAGACTCAAGAGAGCGTTGTATGGGTTGAAACAAGCACCTCGTGCCTGGTACACACGTATAGACAGTTATTTCATCGGACTTGGATTCTCCAAGAGTGAGGCGGATCCGAACCTATACCAGATTGTGGTGGAGTGTAAGTTGCTGATCATTGTACTTTATGTAGATGATTTGATTTTGACAGGTGATGAGCTGTTGATACTCTCATGCAAGGAGGATCTTGCAAAAGAGTTTGAGATGAATGACTTGGGCCTCCTTCATTATTTCCCAGGATTGGAAATTTGGCAGCGCAGTGGTGGACTGTTTGTTTCTCAGGGTAAGTATGCTTGGGAGATACTGGAGAAGTTCAACATTCATGGCTGCAAGCCTGTTGACACTCCTCTTCCTGGTGGTTGGAGGAAGGAGGATGCTACTTCAGCGAAGGTAGTGGATGCCACTGTTTATTGACAGTTGGTGGGGTCGCTTATGTATTTGGTCAATACACGACCCGATATATGCTATGCAGTTAACCAGCTTTCACAAGCTATGGTTAAGCCTACCAAGCTCTTCTGGAAGGCAGGCAAGCATGTATTGCGTTATCTTAGAGGCACATCGGGATATGGCTTGTGGTACAGACAGGAGGATGAGGTGAAGCTGTGTGGCTTCACGGATGCAGATTGGGCAGGGAGCCCAACGGACAGAAAGAGCACATCTGGAGGGATCTTCAGTATCGGGTCGACAACAGTTTCTTGGTACAACAGGAAGCAGAGATCCGTGGCACTCAGTTCAGCAGAGGCCGAGTATATGGTAGCGAGTTTGGCTGCATGCGAGGCTATATGGATGAGGAAGATCCTAGTCGGGTTGTTCGGTTCACACTTAGAGCCTACTGTGATTTATTGTGATAATCAGAGTTGCATCAAACTCTCGGTTAATCCAGTATTTCATGATAGATCTAAACACATTGACATCCGGTATCATCATATCAGAGATTGTGTGCAGCGGAAGATCATGTTACTTTCATACATTCCCACGGAGGATCAGGATGCTGATATCTTGACGAAGGCGCTCACCAGGAGCAAATTCGAATACCACAGGGGTAGGATAGGGGTGGCAGATAATCCTTATCTTGTTGAGAGGGAGTGTTGAGATTGCAACAAGATGATGAGCTTAGTGGAAAGAAGTCGCCTTCACTAAGTGGGCCCGTAGGGTATTTTTGGCGCAAAGTCTATTTTTAGACTATGTCTATTTTTAGACATGTCGATCATGATTCTATGAGTTGCAGGATGCTATTTGTGGAGGGATGATCAAGTTGAAAAAATAGATGGACTTCTATTTTTAGACATACTGGGCGGAATCTATTTTTAGATTGCTAATCTAAAAATAGATATGTCGAATATTATTAGCTCTTAATAATATTTGGACTATAAACATTATCTTATCCTCTTGGAGCACTTCAGTTTGATGCCTGGATGTGGTACATGCAGCTGACAGAAGGAATTACGCTATTCCTAGGGTCTAAGTGGAGCTATTTCATGATGACTTCAGTTAGAACTCATGTGAGTGAGTTTGGTGGAGTTGATTGAGGAGTTGATGGAGTTGTGTTCAGTTTAAATTAGTTAAACATAGTTGAGCTAGTTGTATCTAGTCTAACTGATTGATACACTAGTGAAAGTGGTGTGAATTAATTATTAATTAATTCACTAATTAATCAACTAATGAACACATCAGTTAACTCAAGTGCATGGACAGTTTCAGTGGAGATCAGTGGTGGAGGTAGGTGAAAGAGTAGGTTGACTATCAGTTGTGACTATATTGGTGCATGAGATTTGCACACACATTGATTGAGAAGCCAATGAGGATTGCGCAGTACATCTTGGTGGGATTCGAACTTGGATCTCATGATTATCCATATTGGATTGCGCAGTAGAGGCTGGCTAACAGGTGGAGGAGATTTGAGCATGTGACTTGCTTGATCTGAGCTTGTGTAGTGTGTAGCATGTGAGATAGTGTTGAGAGCTTGTGAGGGGCTTTGTGCTATGTATTGTTACATGAAATCTATCATTATAATATACAGATAGTTGGGGGTTTTCAGCTTTAAGCTTTCCCATAAATACTGTGTTTATATGTGTGATTGTTTATGGTTTTAATGTGCGCATGCGATTGTTTTAATTCCGCAAATTGATGATCAATAGTAGAAGAGGTTATGTATTATGCATGAAGCTCAAATAGTGTGTGATCAGGATAATCTCAGTGAATAAGTTATCTATTATTCAAATTTATACATTGTGTTATCCACCCCAAATTTTTTGTTATACCCAAAGAAGGTATTTTAAATATGTGTTGAGCCTTCAAAGAACAAATTTCATCACTAAAAATTGTTGGCTTTTGAAGACTCCTTGAAGGCCTTCTGCCTTTGTCCAAAATCCTCATTGTTGTTCTCATCTCATACTCTGAAATTTCTGCTGAAATACAAAGAAGAAACTGCTGCAAAGCCATCCCTTTTCCCTTTCTCCCACTCGAAATTAACCTTCTTTTCCTTTCCCTTTTTTCCCATATTTTTCCTCTATTATTCATCTTTTCCTTTCTTCCCTTCATAAATCACCCTTCCCATGGTTAAAAACTCACTTTTTAACCCTTTCGGCACCCTTTGTTTCCATTAAAAAACCGTGAAAAATCATAAAAATCAAAGTTTCATTGCTATAGACCTCAGCCCCTTGAGCTAAGCCCTAAACCACTTCCCCACCATACGTTTTTGGTCTGGAACCACTTGCTAATACGATAAGTGCTAATCGCATCGAAAAGAATCAAAGGCGCAAGTCTTTGCCATACTCCAAAAGTTTCGATTACGATTAGCCTTGCTGCTTAAAGACCCCTGATCATATTATTATTTTCATATAACCCTGAGCCCGCAATCGGGCGCTTAACTATTGAAAAATCCCTTTTTGATCAATATTTTTCTTTGTAAAACTTGAAAACCCATTATTCCAAAGTTTGTTTTAAAATGCCAAAATCACGTGTTTAAATAAAATGGGTTGATCAAAAAGACCGATCGCGCAATCGCGATCGGAGAATTTAAAATGGGTTGATCAAAAAGACCGGGCCCGAATGTTTCGATTACGATTGTCCCTAGTTATATAAAGCCCGGGCCCATGGCACTCCATACACCCAGTGGCCCCACAATCGGGCGCCAGCCTATCATATATATATTCCACCCATTTCACTCAAAACCTTTCTTTTTATTGAAATTTATGGGTTTCTTGCGAAGAATAAGGGTCCCGCCGGTGCAAGAAAACAAAGGATCTAGACCGTTGATCTAGACCCAATCGAACGGTTATTGCCCAATCGAAATGTTCCAATCGGAATGTTTCAATCGGAATGTTTCAATCGGAATTTTTCAATCGAAATGTTTCAATCGAAATGTTTCAATCGCACTGAAATTTTCAATCGCATCCCCTTTTCTGCCACCGCCGATTGGGACCCTTCGATTGAATCTGGACCGTCCACGTGTCCAGATCGGACGGTCCAAAACTACTCCGACTTGTTCATCTCCCCGCTCTCCTTTTCGCCTCGTCTACGCAAATCTCCACCGTTGGTTTCCTTCATCCGACGGCTACGCTCCACCCCCACCATCTGAAGCAGTTTAAACCTATTTCCACAGGATTTCTTAACTATTTTTGTGTTTTGCAGGTGTTTTAATGGTTTTCCATTGTATAATGAAAGAAAGCCGAGGGTTTGGAAAGACGTTTCCTGCACCTTCGACCTGTTAAAGAGAACCATTCACACGGTTGGATTCAATGATTTGTCAATGTTTCATGAGCATTGATGCCGAAAAGCCCAGTGCGGCCTGCACATCGACAAGACACTGTTTTAATTCAAAAACAGTTAAAGAGTATCAGTTTGAAGACATAACACAGCAAATGAAGATTGAAGACGGTTTTTATGGGGATTACGGCTAAGACCGTTATCAAAAGCCTAATCCCCAATCTAAAACATAGTTTAAAGGAAAAACCTAAAGTGTTTCATCAGACAGAAAGCCTCCACTGCCACATCTGAGGGAAATTGATTCCTCAGCTACCACCGAGCCACCTGTCGCCTCAAACCTTTCAAACAGAGGCCGAAGTTATTGAAGAAAACCAGATATTCGCCTCCAGTGCAGCCAGGGAGTTACTTCTGCAAGGAAATCAATGCAGAAAATATCTGCAGAGTTACTCCAAACATTACATAAAGCCTCAAAGTCAAATAAAGCTCCTGCTGAGCTTAATTCATAAATGTAAAACAGTTAATACAGTGTTCCACCTGTGAATTTCTTCATCGAGCCCCTCAAATGGCCACGAAGTCTTGAATCTGTATTAATTGCTTCGAGATATCTTTTGTGAGCTCTCACCTCCTCATTCTTCTATAAATACTTCAGTAGAAGATGAGTGAGGGGTTGGATTAGTTGGTTGTTAATGTAATTGCTGAAACATTCTATGCAACTGAGCTGAAAACTCTTGACTGTAAATAGTGGTTTCATCGGCTCTTGGAGCTCTGCTTGTAGCAGATAGGTTAGGTTGTGAAGAGCGATGGATTAAAAAATTGGACCTGAAGATTGTAACCGGTTTGAAGCATCAATACAAGCTGATTTATGGGATCCTGGTCTATGCTGATGGTGATGTTATTCTCACTGTGAACTTGTCATTTTATTTCCGTTTTCAATTCGTTTCAGTTTCCACTGTAAAGAACAGTTTGAACAGTGTTAGGACTTGCTGTATACCAGTAACCTTCTCTGGCTGAGAAACCTTTATTTCAATGTTTTCTTCTTATTGTGTTATTTAGAAATGATTTAATTCAGTCTAAGTACAGAGATGCTGGCGTTCCCTCATCTTTTCGTCACAGCTGAATGTTATTTTTAGATGTTACTTTCAATATATTTTGTGTAAGGAATGAATTGAGGAAATCAAAGGTTAGCCCTGAGTCCCTTTCTTGTTTGCTCAACTATTCAATTGTTTCCCTTAGGATGTGTTAAAAGCTGACTAGTTTCGAAGTACTTATCAGATCTTAGGCCATTCTGTGTTATCTTTGTGATTGTCTTGGATGTAACTAAGTAAAGGAGAGCTAGGAGAGGATTAGGGTGACCCCAGCCCACTAGTTTATACTCCAAAGGTTGCCTTCAAGTTTCCCTTCGTTTTTATTTGTATTCTATTAGAAGTGTATCAAAGGCTGGATAGTTTCAAAGTACTTACCAGATCCTAGTTTGCTTCTATGTTTTTCTTAAGTGCTTGGTCAAAGGTTGGCTAGTTTCAAAGTACTTACCAGATCCTGGGCTGCTCTTTGTTCTGCATCTGTCTTTTCCCTTTCTTATTTGTATCACTCCATTCCATAAATCAAACTCTAAAGAGATCCTTAGGCATAGATGACTTGCCCCATAGATCATTCTTGAACCTGGATGTTTCAATTAAATCCTCTTATGACTCCATAGCCCAATGGATTGACAACTTGCCATCATTCCCCTTCTTGATCAAAGCTTACTCTTTTGCTTGCAACTTCTCACCGTTGAACCTATTTACATATAGATCTTTCTGCCTCAGACAACAATTATGTTCAATCATCTGAAAAGACCAAACAAAACCCTTGGACCTCATAACTAGCCTAATATCATCACTTTAAACTTCAAAGACAATATCCATCGTTGTACATATTGGAGAGATCCCTCTCCGGATTCAGGAGGGCTAGATCCTAGAATCCCAAAGTTGGTTGAAATGATGTTAACTCTGTGATTGGACTCTCCCAATCTTGCTAATAAATTACAGAGACCTAACATTTCTGGCGACTCCGCTGGGGAAACTTTAACTCAAAATCTCTGGTTCCATGACAATCATTCTATTTTGCAGCTGAGCCTCCAGAACCTAACATTTCTGGCGACTCCACTGGGGACCTGAGTGTTTTTAATACCTTTTAGAGGCCTCAGAAAACCCTTTATTCGAGAACATTTTGAGAGTAAAAAGTAGCCTTTTCAAGCACTACCAAGAAATGGTAATCATGATGGAACTTGTTTGAATCAGTGACAAACTAGGTAAACCCTAGGTTTCTCTTAAGACTTCATCTAACCTTGAAAAATCAGCTGGCTTAGCCATAAGAGTAGACTGCCTTTGTCTCACAACCTTAGCTAAGTTTTGAAACAAAGATAGGATATTCTTAACAACCACAAAACTGAAAATTAACTCAGAAAAACCAAAAATATTTCAAGTTTGGCTTCATAATAAACATGGTGGTGGACCATAAAACATTTTACCTCCTTAGGAGCTAAAAATCTTCCACCTGGCGACTCCACACTCTGTAACTCCCAGAAGACCAAATGACTCCACTGGTAAAAGACCCTGAACTGATTGACCAGACACAGTGACCTCTTTTTCGATTTACAAAAAGATTCCGAGAATACAACGAAGATATGCCCCAATGAGTAGAGATCATATCCCTGGGTTTCCACATAAGATGCCCCGGGTGAATTGGGATGACAACCTGCCTGTTTTCCAAGGTGAAAAGTTTGATGACCCCCTATTACATCTCATCAGATTTCATATACATGTATGGAGGTTGAAAGTTGAATGGCATGAAGACTGCCTAATGAAAATGTTCATGTTAACATTAGAAGGAAAAGCTAGGGATTGGTATGAATGCTTAAGATCTAGCAGTTTGTTTTCTCTAAGAGATCTTGAATATATGTTCTATGAGAACTATAAAGAAAACAATACATCATTATCATTGGGTGCAATATATTATGATCCATCACAAAACATCACCCAACACATTATAGATAATGAGGAAGATTTGGAAGAGATGCATCCTGAAGATCTTTTAGCAGCAATTCATGCTTTTAATCTACTATTGAAAAATTTTAAGAACATAGATGAATCACTTGAGGAAGAAAACAAACAAGAAGTAAAGAAAATTCCTCAAGATTTTCCTGAAAACGTAGATAATGATTCATCATCCCTTATAACTGAGGCTCAAGAAGACATCCACCCTCAAAACCAGTCTTCACATAGAGAACTTTGTTGTATAGATTTAGAAAGTTCTTTTGTAGATCAGAATAAAAAGGAGCCTGTTGACAGCCCAATATGTTTGGCTGATGAAATTGTTTATCCTGATAAATCTCCAAATTTTGATCAGTTTGATGATGATGATGAGTTCCAAGAGAGAACTAATCATGCAGGGCAACCATCATTTGATTGGTCTTATGAGCTTCACCATCTCCAGCTTGAAAGCCAAAAACATCCATTTTAATCCATCACTAATGGTTTTCACATAGTTGGGAGTCAGCAGCCTTTCAACTCAGAAGGTGAAGAGAAGAGCAATAAAGAAATTTTTGAGAAAAAGGATCTTCCTCTTGAAAAAGAGGAAACCTTTAACAACCCCCCTGCTCAAGAATATAATAACCTCTTCACAGAGTTTAGCCCATTGAATCCAAGCATACAAGGGCTACAAGAGGACAACACCGTCAAATATGATGAGTCCTCCAGTTCAGAAGATGATGCAGAGGAAGGAGAACAAAAAATAGAAGACTATCCTGCTATGGATATATCATCTTCTCAAGAAGAAAATTCTCCCTTCACTGATATTAGTCTGTCATTTAAAGAGCCTGAATTTATATCAGAAGCAAGCATGTGTTTAGAGAAAGAAAATATTTCACAGTTTGCTATTGTGCAGGTTAAGGATGACGAGGCTTCCAAGCAAAATTCTGAAGAGATGCCCCTCAAAGCTAAAGTCTCGGAAGAAGATAGTCTACCAGACATGGAGGGCCAAAAAGAAGAGAATATTCATCTTTTCTTTGTTGATCCTTTGGAGAAGTGTGTGGAAATCCCAACTGGCTCAAATTATCAAGCATTGATCCTTTGCAAGAGCCAGAGACATGAAAAGCTGTCAACTTCTATGATAGCCTTGATATTGAAGGATAACCTTAAATATTTTCTATGGATACCTCTGACAAGCAGCCAGAGTTACTACTTCCTCTTGACATTACTCAGCTGGCTGCATTGGCATTTTTGTATCATATGATAAATGTAAATACTCCATGTTTAGAATAGGCTAGATAGGGATGTCAATAAAGCTCACTCCTGAGCATGTAGGTAGTTGTTGTTTTCTGCTTTGGAGAAAAATCAAGAATCAAAAATACAAAAACAAAGAAAAATGAAAAGAGGGCAGAAATGAAAACAAGAAAGGCAAAGCCCCATAACAAAAAAGAGAAATAAATTCTGAAAGTGTGCAAGCTCAAATGCCACTCCTCAAAAACACACTTCTAGTTAGTCAAACTGTTTAAACTTGACTAATTAGCTTTAAATTTTCTGCTGATAGGTTAGTGAATTTGATTTTCCAAACTGTTTAATCTTGGCTTATCAGTAGATAGTTTAAGTTAAGAATGAAAGGCTCAAACATGTTCAAAACCTGAGCCAAAGTTTCCAAAAGGATATGACTCAAAACTGTTTTATTTTCTGAGTCAAAGAAAGTGTAAATCTGGTTCTAAATCGCTCAAAATCTGAACCAGAAGAAAAGAAAAGACAGCTCAAACAAAGTAAAAAACAGAGCTATGAAGAAAGGGAAGGCAGTACTTAAACTTTCAGATCTTAAGCCTTCTATTTTGATTTTAATTTTCTGCAAATAATAATCTATGTGCAGCTTGTTTTTATGCCATAGATCACAGCAAGTCAAACTGCTTAATCTTGACTTGGCTATTTTTAAATTTGTACTTTAGAATTTAGAGAATGAAAGTCTGTTGGACAGTTTAATCCCAACAGACAGTAGATTAGGTAGAGAAACATCTGAACTCAACTGTTTAATCTGAGTTCAGGGAGAAATAAGGAGTAGAATTAGATTAGTTTTTTATGCTTTCAAAATAATAAAATGTTGTTAAGAGTTTGCCAATCCAAGTGCACTCTGTTGAAGAAAAAATGTTAGATCAGTAGGATTGGGTAGGTAGAAGGTTGTATTGATGAAGCTCATCATTTTTCATAACTAATATCATTTTTTCAGAGCTAATCAAGACCATTCAGCAAAGAAAGAGAAATTCATTGGATGAGGCACATGGTCAGCATCCCAGAAGGAATAATGGATCAGGCACAGGCCTACCTCCCAGAGAAATCAAGTCTAAATTCTTGATGCCTTCAAGAAGGCACCATCCCCAAGTGGAGCCACTGTTAGCCACCTATAATTTTTTGTTATACCCAAAGGTGGCTAAATATGTTTTGAGCCTTCAAAGAACAAATTTCATCACTAAAAAATGTTGGCTTTTGAAGACTCCTTGAAGGCCTTCTGCCTTTGTCCAAAATCCTCATTGCTGTTCTCATCTCATACTCTGAAATTTCTGCTGAAATACAAAGAAAAAACTGCTGCAAAGCCATCCCTTTTCCCTTTCTCCCACTCAAAATTAACCTTCTTTTCCTTTCCCTTTTTTCCCATATTTTTCCTCTATTATTCATCTTTTCCTTTCTTCCCTTCATAAATCACCCTTCCCATGGTTAAAAACTCACTTTTTAACCCTTTCGGCACCCTTTGTTTCCATTAAAAAACCGTGAAAAATCATAAAAAACAAAGTTTCATTGTTATGGACCTAAGCCCCTTGAGCTAAGCCCTAAACCACTTCCCCACCATACGTTTTTGGTCTGGAACCACTTGCTAATACGATAAGTGCTAATCGCATCGAAAGGAATCAAAGGTGCAAGTCTTTGCCATACTCCAAAAGTTTCGATTACGATTAGCCTTGCTGCTTAAAGACCCCCGATCATATTATTATTTTCATATGACCCTGAGCCCGCCCTCGGCGCTTAAACCTTGTGAATATTTCATTTCCGACCCTTTTTCCTTTATAAAACTTGAAAACCCATTATTCCAAAGTTTGCTTTAAAATGCCAAAATCACATGTTTAAATAAAATGGGTTGATCAAAAAGACCGATCGCGCAATCGCGATCGGAGAATTTAAAATGGGTTGATTGAAAGACCGGGCCCGAATGTTTCGATTACGATTGGCCCTAGTTATATAAAGCCCGGGCCCATGGTACTCCATACACCCAGTGGCCCCGCAATCGGGCACCAGCCTATCATATATATATTCCGCCCATTTCACTCAAAACCTTGCTTTTTATTGAAATTTATGGGTTTCTTACGAAGTATAAGGGTCCCGCCGGTGCAAGAAAACAAAGGATCTAGACCGTCGATCTAGACCCAATCGAACGGTTATCGACCAATCGAAATGTTTCAATCGGAATGTTTCAATCGCACTGAAATTTTCAATCGCATCCCCTTTTCTGCCACCTCCGATTGAGACCCTTCGATTGAATCTGGACCGTCCACGTGTCCAGATCGGACGGTCCAAAACTACTCCGACTTGTTCATCTCCCCGCTCTCCTTTTCGCCTCGTCTATGCAGATCTCCACCGTTGGTTGCTTTCATCCGACGGTTTCGCTCCTCCCTCGCCATCTGAAGAAGTTTAAACCTATTTCCGCAGGATTTCTTAACTATTTTTGTGTTTTGCAGGCGTTTTAATGGTTTTCCATTGTTTAATGAAAGAAAGCCGAGGGTTGGGAAAGACGTTTCCTGCGCCTTCGAGCTGTTAAAGAGAACCATCTGCGGGGTTTCACTCCTTTGTTTTCTCAATGCTTCATGGGCATTGATGCCTTTAAAAAGCCCAGTGCGGCCTGCACATCGACAAGACACTGTTTTAATTCAAAAACAGTTAAAAAGTAACAGTTTGAAGACAGAACACAGCAAATGAAGATTGAAGACGGTTTTTATGGGGATTACGGCTAAGACCGTTATCAAAAGCCTAATCCCCAATCTAAAACACAGTTTAAAGGAAAAACCTAAAGTGTTTCATCAGACAGAAAGCCTCCACCGCCACATCTGAGGCAAATTGATTCCTCAGCTACCACCGAGCCACCTGTCGCCTCAAACCTTTCAAAATAGAGGCCGAAGTTATTGAAGAAAACCAGATATTCACCTCCAGCGCAGCCAGGGAGTTACTTCTGCAAGGAAATCAATGCAGAAAATATCTGCAGAGTTACTCCAAACATTACATAAAGCCTCAAAGTCAAATAAAGCTCCTGCTGAGCTTAATTCATAAATGTAAAACAGTTAATACAGTGTTCCACCTGTGAATTTCTTCATCGAGCCCCTCAAATGGCCACGAAGTCTTGAATCTCTATTAATTGCTTCGAGAGATCTTTTGTTAGCTCTCACCTCCTCATTCTTCTATAAATACTTCAGTAGAAGATGAGTGAGGGGTTGGATTAGTTGGTTGTTAATGTAATTGCTGAAACATTCTATGTAACTGAGCTGAAAACTCTTGACTGTAGATAGTGGTTTCATTGGCTCTTGGAGCTCTGCTTGTAGCAGATAGGTTAGGTTGAGAAGAGAGATGGATTAAAACATTGGACCTGAAGATTGTAACCGGTTTGAAGCATCAATACAAGTTGATTTATGGGATCCTGGTCTATGCTGATGGTGATGTTATTCTCACTGTGAACTTGTCATTTTATTTCCGTTTTCAATTCGTTTCATTTTCCACTGTAAAGAACAGTTTGAACAGTGTTAGGACTTACTGTATACCAGTAACCTTCTATGGCTGAGAAATCTTCATTCCAATGTTTTCTTCTAATTGTGTTATTTAGAAATGATTTAATTCAGTCTAAGTACAGAGATGCTGGCGTTCCCTCATCTTTTCGTCACAGCTGAATCTTATTTTTAGATGTTACTTTCAATATATGTTGTGTAAGGAATGAATTGAGGAAATCAAAGGTTAGCCCTGAGTCCCTTTCTTGTTTGCTCAACTATTCGATTGTTTCCCTTAGGATGTGTTAAAAGCTGACTAGTTTCAAAGTACTTATCAGATCTTAGGCCATTCTGTGTTATCTTTGTGATTTTCTTGGATGTAACTAAGTAAAGGAGAGCTAGGAGAGGATTAGGGTGAGCCCAGCCCACTAGTTTCTACTCCAAAGGTTGCCTTCAAGTTTCCCTTCGTTTTTATTTGTATTCTATTAGAAGTGTATCAAAGGTTGGATAGTTTCAAAGTACTTACCAGATCCTAGTTTTCTTCTCTGTTTTTCTTAAGTGCCTGGTAAAAAGGCTGGCTCGTTTCAAAGTACTTACCAGATCTTGGGCTGCTCTTTGTTCTGCATCTGTCATTTCCCTTTCTTGTTGTACCACTCCATTCCATAAATCAAGCCTTAAAGAGATCCTTAGGCATAGATGACTTGCCCCATAGATCACTCTTGAACCTGAATGTTTCAATTAAATCCTCTTATGACTCCATAGCCCAATGGATTGAAAATTTGCCATCATCTTTCTTCATGATCAAAGCTTACTCTTTTTCTTGAAACTTCTCACCTTTGAACCTATTTGCATATAGATATTTCTGCCTCAAACAACAATTATGTTCAACCATCTGAGAAAACCAAACAAAACCCTTGGCCTTCATAACTAGCCTAATATCATCACCTTAAACTTCAAAGACAATATCCATCTTTGTACATATTGGAGAGATCCCTCTCCGGATTCAGGAGGGCTAGATCCTAGAATCCCAAAGTTGGTTGAAATGATGTTAACTCTGTGATTGGACTCTCCCAATCTTGCTAATAAATTACAAAGACCTAACACATTGTCCGAGCGTCATTAATGTATCCTCCTAATTATCAAAATGATTATTTCCTATATATTTCCGCGGCTGAAATGACCATCGCTATGGTTTTGGTCCAAGTAGAAGATGGAATTGAACATCCGATCTATTATTTGAGTCGTAATCTCAATGATACGAAATTTGAGTACTCGTACATGGAAAATCTTGCCTTGGCAGCTGTTCAAGATGTCCAAATATTTTTCCATTATATCCTACTCCGAAAAACAACAATATTTTCGGATTGCAACCCAATGAATTACATGTTATCACGTCAATTGCTGGGTGGGAAATATTCAAAATGGATTGTCATTTTGCAGGAATTTGATTTGGAATTCATCAAATCCAAGTCAAAGAAGTCTTTAGTTTTGGCTGAGCTTCTCTGTGACCTTCCCTGTGATATTACTACTACTACGTCAAAACCATCTATTCCAAACGAGTCTCTATTTTTGATCGGATCATCTAATCCCTGGTATGGAGATTTCATCATTTATCTCCAAACGAAAATTTTTCAACCTAATACCTCTCGCTTTGATCAACGACATATTCGATACCAAGCCAAAGATTATATGATCATCGACGATACACTTTATCTTCGTGGTGTCAATACCATTTTAAGGAGGTGCCTCACTCATGAGGAGGTCGAAAAAGTCTTAACTGATTTTCATGCTGGGGCTTGTGGTGGACATTTATTTGGATATGCTACCGTGCAGAATATACTCCACGCCAGTTACTTTTGGCCTATTATTTTTCGAGATTGTATCCTCATAGTCAGAAGTTTTCATGCATGCCAGATTTTTGACTGTAAAATCCGCAAACCGCCAGCGCCAATGCATCCTGTTGTCTCTGCTAGACCATTTACGAAATGGGGTATTGACTTCATGACCTATAACCCTCCTTCGTTCGGGGGGCATGGTTATATTATTGTCGCAGTCGACTATTTTACCAAATGGGCCGAAGCAATGCCTACATTCAAAAACATATGACAAAAAACTGCATTGTTTTTCTTTAACCACGTTATTGCATGGTTTGAGGTCCCACAGGCTATAGTTACAGATCACGGGAAGCATTTTCGCAACCATATGATGTCTGAATTGACAACCAAGTTAGGATTGTCACATGATAATTCTACTCCTTACTATCCACAATCAAATGGACAAGTTGAGGCTATTAAAAAAATTCTTAAACGAATTCTTCAATGAATGATAGGAGTCTATAAAAGGAACTGGCACTTGATCTTGTACTTCGCCTTGTGGGCGTATCGAACCTCGGTGAGAAATGCGACTGAATTTACTCCTTTTCAATTGGTTTATGGTCTGGAAGCTATCTTACCAATCCAATGTGAAATATCATCGTTAAAAATCGCGATAGACTTGTTACCTGACACCTCAGAAGAAGAAGCGCGTCTCCTTAAGAAGAGTGCATAAGAGATGTATAAAGGCGCAATATGACAAAAATGTCTAGCCTCGCATCTTCTCAAAGGGTGACTTGGTCCTTCTTTACGATCAAGAAGTTGATGTAATAGGTACAGGGAAATTCGAACCATTATGGAATGGCCCCTATATTGTCAAAAGAGTTCTTGCTAAGGGTGCCTATGAGTTAGTTGATTACAATGGGATTCCATTGGCACAACCTAGAAATGGGTTGTATTTGAAACGTTACTATGCTTAATCATGAGTGTAGTAATTTTTTGTATTATATTGTTTATATGATATTGATTTGCATTCACTATCTTAATTTGTTTTTTAGAGCTTTCTTGACGTTAGTAATCCACTTTACATTTTATGGTAGATGTATGAATCTTCAGAACCATTTGTTGGATATGCTTATGGTGCTAGTCGTAGTACGCATAATCTATCCTCTGCAGCGTGGGCCATTTTCACTCCGAACGACAAGTTAGTGAGTTTTCAAGGGATTTGTATCAGTAGATCGATGAATAATATCGCTGAGTATAGCACGTTGATTGAACTTATCTCTGATGCCATTTCATTTGGTATTAACCGCATAATCATAAGATTAGACTCACAACTTGTGGTACTACAACTTACTAGTATTTATACTGTTAGAAATCCAACACTTCTTAGATTGTTCCTAAGAGTTTGACTTTTGGAGAGACATTTTGATTTAATTAAATATCAACACATTTCTAGAAATCTGAACACTTTAACTGATTCATTAGCTAATCAAGTTTTAGATAGACATTTGTGACATAGATAAAGAAAACATTCACATCATTGAATTGGATTGTGCATTAAACATAGGAAAAAATCCGAAAACACATAGATAGATAGTTATAGGTTTTTAAAAAATTTGTGCCCAAGACACGTTGGTCATCTGACCTCAAAATGTATGCAAAAATCACAAGTAAACTAGTGGTACTCATGGTAACATGCTATAAATCTAGCAATCCTATCGAGAAACTGCATCCAATGGTTGGGAACCCCAATAGTGTGTCGCTGTAGTTGCATGGGTAACTCTTCAAGCCGGAAATCCAAAATCCTAAAGGTTAATCCCTGTATGTGCTACTAAAGCTCAACTAGAGTCTTATCCATATCAAGGTCCTGAAGGACTGCTCTCCCGACAGCCCTCTCTGTTGGCGCATTTGCCTTGTGCTCTGATTCCTCTACTAGTTGAACGCGACCAATATCTGCATTACATTAAACATTTAGTTTAGTCTTGGAAAGAAATAAAAAACACAAAAACGTTGTATAAACCTTAGGAAAATAAAAAAACATTGTCGAATCATTCTTACCCATTGCACCCCACTGAGCTCCTTCTGGTAATACTAGATCTGGATCTCCTCAGAAGTTGACGCCTGCATATGCATACTCATCGATGGCGACGATCTGTTTCCGGAACCAGGTGAAGAGTACAGTCAAGAACACAATGGTCGATTGGCCTACATGCCGACCCATGAGTTCTACCCATATCTGCATTCGAGGATCTCTAGGACTAGGTATATCCAATGTTACATGTTGTGGCTGCATCAGTGGAATCCGTTCTAAAGCGAAGGAGATGAGGATGGAACCATAGCTGAAATTTTTCATCCTTCCTCCCTTTGCTTTATTCAGTTGTTCCTTTATATGAGATAGAACAACTTCAGACCAGTTGAAGACTGTTGGCTCTAAACACTCTAGCACATACTGCATATACGATCGGTTTGTTACATGGAGTGTAACGGTGCTAGCAAGTTTAGCGATCGTGAAAAGGATGGTTCTCAAAGGAAAATCCCTGAAATCTCAGATGTTTATTTTTCCATCTTTGCAAGGTTCTGACCCTGTATAGCAATACTGCATAACATAATCCCTCACTGTCTCTCCTCCAACGGTAGACCCTGTGAGAGAAATGGGAAAACCTCTCCTCGAAAAACCTATGAGAAAATAAACATCCTCAACTGTTATGGACAACACTTGATTTTTTATGTGAAATGCCTCTATCACCGGATCCCATGCTCAAATTAAGAACTCTAAGAGTTCTATTTATTGCCTCATTCCCGACAATTTGAAGTACTTAAGTAGCCCACAATCTCTTAAGGCTCTTACAGTACCTGGATCATTCAAGGCAATCATATCTTGTTCTTCATGTTCTCTTTCTCTCCATGTAATCGTCATTATAATCCGACGGAAACCTAAAAATCAACCATAAGATCCATTAGATACCATTCATTGCAAAAAAACTAGGCAAATTTTGGACACAGCATGAAAACCAAAAATTTCAACTGCGCCCAACGCACTCCCTAGGCTGAGACAGTGCGTTGCACATGCAGGTACACTTCACTGTACCTGCTATGTAGCGAAGGTTTCGACATTCAGGGGTACGTTGCCCTCATTTTTGGCAGAATTTACCCTAGGGGCCTAAAAACCCTAAAAAATTTCAAGGAATGGTAATGAAATGAATACTGAAAGAAAGAGGAGGTTCATGGCACTAACCTGGATCAAACGGCGACGAAATCTATCCACAGAAATGACCATTATCAATGACTGAAGTTCAGGGGAAAAATCAGGTTCAAAGCTCCAAAATGCAAATCGTAACTATGGAATGGTAAAAATGAATAGTGAAACTACTTTTTATGGTCATTTAATTGTTTACAAGTTAAATTTATTGCTATGAATATAGTTTTATTATGTTTTTATTATGAAACAGGTATTTTTAATCCATTTGATGTTGTTTTGAACAAGAAATACAACTGTTGAATAGATAAGTCGTGCAGATTTATTCAAAGAATGACTTGACCACAAAGCATACTTTTTCTCCTTATTTTTTGAGCTTTGTGAAAAATGAAAAAGGATTTGAAGCGCACTTTTATCTCTTTTTCAAGCTTCGATAACAGCGAAAAAGGAACCCTTGGAGTCTTCTTTCAGCTCTTTTCCGACTCCGATAATGTGAAAATATTGCCGAGCACTTGTCATTTCGAGCTCGTTAAAGTAAATGATTTTATATCTACTCAGGATAAGTTTAACCCTTTTCCGGACTGAGATGGATTATTTACGAAAAAGGAATACCTTGGTTAAACATGACCAAAGAGGTTCTCTCAGATGTCATTTTACACTTTTTCGGATCTGAGTGAAAAATTTACGAAAAATTACTTATGGAGTTCTCTTTCGTCCTCTTTTCAGACTCTCTAAATATGAAAAAGGACCGATCTATCACTGTCGTTAAGCTCGTTAAAACATAAAATAGCGACAGGCTTGTAAATCATGGCAAGAATCGAGTTTCATTCATTGCTAGACTCGTTAAATTATTAAATAGCGATACTTTATTCGCCCGAAGGGTTGAATTATAGATCAAGAAAATGTTATCCTCCTCAAGCTTGTTAAAAAACAAAGAGGTATTGGTCGACAAATGACCGAGGAAAATTTGGGAAAAGTAAGCAAAGTTTCTTTTTTGGTAGCAAGTCGCTCTTGAACATGACACTTCTTTCACTCCATGTCCGTGACTGTTTGGGTTGGGTAATCATCTTGACGGTTCATTCACACCTATGGTTCATCATACCTTCACTTTGGTTTTGGGTCAATGTTGCCAACTCATCACAGTGTCGCCGATATGTTCAAGAGAAGTCATCCAGTGATTAAAAACTCAACCATCTGCAATACTTGTAAACCTTCATTTTCATGACCGTCATCCTTGAGAATTGCTATATCAAGTCATACCCTTGTCTCCGAAATCAGAACTCCTGTTTTGCAATAAGGTGACTTCCTGTTGACTACAAATAAATATCCAGGAAGTTCACTTAGAAACATCAGATTCCAATACCATGAGGCTTGTTACATCATCGACAAGATCCTCGCTTTCAGACCTTTGACCGAAAGATTTTGTTTGGCGTTCGACATCAAATCATCTATTCACACCTTACGAAATGTACTTTAGTACCTTGAGGACCATTTCCATTAATGGTGGTTCTCTCGCATTTGTTAACAACTCACATTATTGGTTGGTAATCAAACAATGTCTTTCCATGTTTGACGACAAATCATATATTCACATGGCTAGACTTGTACCTGAATGATCGAGTGAACGAGATAAAAAGACCCCGGATCTAGTTTCATCCATCCGGGCTGTGATTTCAGGATTTTTGTACACATAATCTGTACGGTGACCTTACATACAAAATGTCATCCAAAAATGGGCCTATATCTGTAGGCGTTTCTACATCTGGGCAACATTCCAATGTAGACGACTTTCTGAATTATGTACATGTTATTAGATTGTTTTATGTGCTGAACATGGGAATGCCTACCCTCAGCAATTATGATCAATAGAGGATATATCATGATGAAATGTATTGTAAGATTGATTAAGGTGACCATTCTGCTTTGTTTCCAGGCTCATCAGAGCGTAAAGAATCTCAATCAAATGTTCTTATTATTTGGATCTCATGCTTTAGGGGGAAATTGTTATAGGTCACTTTGGGCACCATTCCTAATGACCTGGTTAACTGGGCATCATCTCCAGGACCAATGATCAAGGGTCTATCATTCCCTATCATTTCAGTTGCTATATGCCCTAAGACAAGAAACAAGACAAATCAAGCAAGACTTTCATCAAGCAAGGGTTTCCATGGTTTGAAGCTTATTATTTAACATATGAGAGCTCACCAACGCAGGCTCTAAAGGGCCTAAGTGCATTGCATATGCAGGTAGCCCCATGCAAGGTTGCTCTGCAAAGTACTTCCCAACATTCACAGGTGTGTTGGTCACATTGGGAGAGAAATTCTCATTGTTCCAGAATCTCCACTTAGCCAGTGCCTTCTAGAAGAGTTCACATGTGTCAAGCTTCAGATCCATGTAATGTCCCAATTTTAGCCTCAAGCTAAAATGGAACATTATAGTTAGCATATTTTGATTTTGTTAAAGAAAATGGGTAAGGAGACACCTTAGCCCCTTTTGATGGAGAAATAACACTCCTTGTGTGAAAGCAGGGATAATAAAGTAGCTAGATTGAGCACCAAATGGTGTGAATAGGATTGGATCAAGAAAGATCTAGTCATTTTGACCAAGTCAAATATAACTGTCTAGATACATTGCACCTACTTGGAAAATGCAGTTTTAGTGGAGGCTTCACTTGCTTGAGCTAGAAGTAAGTGTGAATGGGACCCATGGTGAGAAAGGTTCCTTTGCTTTATAGGGAGGAGATGGCAGCCCATTTTCATTATGCATTTGGCTTATCATTTTCGTAGGGTCTGCAAAGACTTGCATCCCTGGGATGTTTAGCAGGGTTTGTATTGTTCTTCACCCAAGAATGTTCCTGGTCAGGAATCCCTACCTCTTCCTCAAGGAAGGAGAGGATTTGAGCTTCATTTCCTCATTTCGGCATTTGGCCAAGCTTCTCTCTGTAGATATAGCGTTATTTCTGCAGCAGGTTAACGTTGTGTTGCAGGGTGCAGCAACAAAGGAACTTATAGAGCCATCCTTTGGCTTATTCTTCAGGGGAGATTTTGTATATTCTTTGGAGGAGTAGCAGAGGTGACTCTCGTGCATCATTTCAGATCTTTGGCACTAGGCCAAACACTCACCATCTCTCACAGCGCAGTATTCAGCAGATATTGCGTTATTTTCAGAGGCAGTTGCTGGGAGAGCCATTTGGGCTCATCAGGAGGATTGTTCTTGAGTAAAGGGATCAGCCTTCTGCTGAAGATAATTATTAGAGGAGGGAATCAATATTTCAAATCTGCCATAGCCTCATTGTATATTTTTGATTTAGTTGCAGTGACAAGTCAGATTTTCACATTGTACATTTTCCGGCATTTCTAGCAATCTCTCCTAGATTGGCTAGAAATCTTGTATTGGAGCCCATTCTTCTATTCTTGGGAATTTATTTATATATTTCAGTCATATTTCATGTATTCATATTCATAGCAGAAACTACACTCCTATAGACAGCGCTGTCACTGCTCTCCGGCATTTTATGCAGTTGTTGCATCTCTTGTATCTCATTGTTTACTCATTGGAGGTGGATTCTCATTGAATGAGGGGATTATTCCTAATCATATTTCTGTATATTATTGCTGATATTCTAATGTACATGATGGCTATAATATATTTCATCTTATGTTGTATTCATATTTGTAGAGTTTCATGATTGTGTTCATGTATTGCTGTAAGCTCTCTCATTGAACAATTGCTGAGAGACCTAGTTTTGGGGAGATCTGTATAATCCCTCTAGGCTTATTTCTTTGAGCCTATCTTATGGAAGAGAAGTGTTTTATGAATTAATAAGGGGATCTCAGCCCCCTTTCTGCTTATTTTCACACTGTCTTCCTTATACAACTTCCTTGAGGACAAGATTGCAAAAAATTCCCATTTGGGAAATTACAATTGAAGTGTCCATTTGACATCTACATGAATGGAAACATGTCTTGCCTATTTTTGGAAAGTTATTGATTGCAAAAAAACCTACAGTTCATATATAAATTGAACACAGATCTAAGTGTTTGAAAGGAAGAATTTGAGTAGAGAAATGCTGGAGAATTTTCAATTGAGAGGTTGGTTTGTAGAGATACTGCTGGAGAGATTTATGTTGTGATGAGACTTGGGAACTATGCTGGAAGGTCACTCCAAATCAGTCACTAGGTTGTAACCTCTCCTTCTATCATCAATAAAGAGTACTTCTTGTTTTTCCCTACATGCATCTATGTTAACTTTGATTTTCCATATTGTAAGATCTTGGTTGATGAATGTAGTTTATGCGTAACTGATTTAGATGACTAGCTTGAATAGATATCTATATTATTTCATCTTCTGCTGTTTCAGCGTTCTTTCTTGCAAGAAGCATTCATCTCACAAACCGCTTGAATTTGAAGCTGTAGCAGAAGCGACAGAAGGAGCCATTTGGAAGCAACTGAAACAAGTAAGCCTCCAATCCTCTCTGTATATTTGTTATGAGTTAGGAGAAATGGTAGTATAGTATTTCACCTGTTGTTCTAGACTAACACCTGTCTAGGGAAGCGTAATTTATCTGTAGATTAAAATTCTGGCCCAACACTATGTACGGCTACACAAAATGATTTTTTCGCACAACAAGATCTTAATCAGTAATGGAAAATTTTTCAAAAACTTACCCTGGAAACCCTTGAAGAATCTCCGCTCTACTTCTGAGTAGGAAAAAAATTGGTCGACTACAATTTCTATCACAAGTCCTCCTAGCACACTATCCACCCAATGATCTACTATGCGAGTGATGGTGTTATCAATCTTTTCTAAGTGTTGGATCCGCTCTGGGGTCCACTGCGTGACCCGTTCGTCTTTCCAACTCTTCTGAAAATCGATAAGCCTTGCGAGCTACCCTTGCAGTTTGATCACAATCATCACAAAGAAAATCTCATAGATCTTCGTGAAAATGTACTTATTCTTCCACTCCTTTGCGGTCAACTTCGCACTGCGATTTTCTTTTACTACGAATTCTTGAACTTTCTTTTCAAACCACTCGTTGATTTCTTTCCTCTCAGGTTTCCAATATGGTCTTGGCATTACCGATCTCTCTCAAAATGCCCTCGATCCCGACAATGGAACCATTTTTTGGCTTGATGGATCCTAACCCAGGTTCAGAGGTTAAAGTTTGCCAACAAACCCCTATACTATCGTCCCTTTCGGCAGTGACCTGCTTGCACAGGCCAAAGTCTCACCCGAAGCAGTATGGGAGGGTGCTAGAACCAGGTTTCCGCACCCTGGGAGAGAGCAGGTAAGTCAATCTGGTCTGAAATTATCAGATCTACACAGCAAGAGGCTCTTTGTAGGGTTTTTAGTATATGACCAGAATGGAGCTTATCATATCTACTTAATAGGTTCACATCCACATGCGTACTACTAGCTATGATAACAGAACAATATAATCACAACAATTTAACATATCACTTATACATATACCAGAAACAAAGACAGTTCGCATATATTAAATAGATACTTTCATACTTAATCATATAACCCAATTTCGCATTAATCATAACAGAACAGATCCAGATAACATCATATGTCCAAAAATAATTTCGCATATATATTACTACCAAAATCCTCTTACATTCCCAGAATACCGCTTGCGCACACAAAAAACAGGGTCCACACACGACAGGATAGAGGATCTCCGCACACACAACCAACAAAAGTCATAACCCAACAACCTTAACAGATCTAACAATTCACAACTATCATCAATCTCTATTATTTTCTGCCTATGACTCAAAAAGGCTTATCTATTTATGCCTATTTAGCCTAGGCATCCAATGGTTCGCAAACCATGGTTTGCAGAGTCTTGGTCTACCCTTGATCCATTAAAATGCATTATGGGCTTTGACCCACCCCAAAACCCTTGCGTTAGACTAATTAAGACCAAAATATACAAGAGTTATACAAAATTCACAGCTTTTAGGGGACCCTGTTCCAACACAACTTATCCTCCATATTCACATTTCCATAGGGACTACCCCCCATAGCCTATTGTTGGTAGATAACTAGAACATAGAGGTTAGGGATCAGAGTGACAACCCTTGACTCGAGTCGTTGTCGCAAGTGCCTGTACAATCTAAGCGACAAAAAGCCCTAATTTACCATAGTAATGTAAAGTGAAGGATGATCATTTTGGACATATTTTTTTGTTGTGTGATTGATTTACAAATTTTATTTTTGATGAAAATTTAATTTTTGAAACTTAAAATACCATTGAATTTGTTTTCTAGCGGTTTTCAAATTCTACTGAGTAAATATTTTTTCGGTATAAAATCATTTTTGAGGTATAAATAAATCACACATGGTATTGGAGATTCCACAGGGTATCAAAGAACTGTAAACTTTTTGGGGGAAATCATACAACACAGGGGTTCTACAACAACAAAATTGTTTAACAAACATAATTTCTATTTTGCAACAAGGGTTTTGTGGTTAAAATTGATCTGGTGAGGTGGCATCATCAAATCTGATATTTGAAAACATGTTAGAGGGTCCTAAAAGGTTCAACCCATGGAAGGAGAGGATCATCATTATTTTGATGACAAATAACTTGTGGGAACTTGTAGGAAAAAAAATCCAAGTTCCTCTAGATCTTACAAAAGAAACCAAACACAATCTTAAGGATGTGAAGGCTATATGTATCATATTGGATGTTTTGAAAGATCACATAATCGCTCACATATCAAGAAAGCATACAATTCACCAAATCTATTTGGCATTAATGAACTTATACCAAAGTAACAACCAAAATAGGAAGATGTTGTTGAGAGAGATATTAAGAAACATAAGAATGAGAAGACCTTAGATTGTAGCGTCATATTTCACAAGAATTTAGTTGGTCGTGATGAACTATCAATGTTTGGGGAGGCTATGAATGAGGGTGAACTTGTTAACATAGCCTTGAGTGGTTGTATCAAGCAAAATATTGCCTTTGTAATAGGTATCCTTGCTAGATATAAGCTTCCTGATTGGACTAGGTTGTGGAACAAAGGCACCCAAAAGGAGATATGGGAGATTTTGACATCAGATGAACAACGTAGAGGTGGAGGTGGAGATGAAGAAGTTGATATTTCTGGGAAAGGAAAGAAGAACAAGGGTAAATTCAAGCAGAATCATAGTGGAGGAGGATATTCACAAGGATAGAAAAAGGACATGAGCAAAGTCAAGTGCTTTGTATGTCACCAGTATGGTCACTATGTTATAAAATACCCCAAGAAGAAGAAAGGAAAATATAAGACATCAACAACTAAGAAATTCAAGGATTTTGCATTAGTGTCATGTCTTTTAGGCATTATGACATGTGGTGTATGGTTTGTGAACACCGAAGTTTCATGTCACATGACAAAATCTTGTGACATTTTCAGCAATATGGACAAGGAGCACTGTGATCTTCATGTGGAGCTTGGTAATAATGCTAGTTATGCAATGGAGGGTATTGAGAGCATACATTTCCAGTTGGACTTGGTAGTTCTATGGAGAAGAACCGACTCTATGTTTAGGCCACGGAGGATATAGGATTTGAGATTATTTTAACTTAAGGTGAGGTATCTATTAGACCGAAAGGCATTGATCCTAGCGTGATGTGAGTGAAAGGGAGTAGATAGAGAAACCTATATTTTTTGAGAGGAAACCTAGTAAATACCCTTGTACATGACACATCCAAAGTGAAATTTGACATAGGAGGATGAGTCTTCTACACTATAGGGCTCTAACAATGTTACAAGGGATGGTCACTAGTTTTTCAAAGTTCATTGTGGAGCATGATGGTGTGTGCAAAGGATGTGTGCTTGGAAAGCATGCTAAAACATCATTTCCTCACAGTGATATCACAACTAAGGGAGTGTTAGATTTAGTGCATTCTGATGTTTATGGTAATATGTCATTGGAGTATAACTTTGGGTTTCGTTATTTTGTGAAATTTATAGATGACTATTTCAGGAGGACATGGTTTTACTTTATGAAGGCCAAGGATGAGGTCTTTAGTCGATTCCAATATTTTAAATATCTTGCGAAGAATTAGACTGTGAAGAAGATCAAATTCTTGGGATTAGAGAATGAGGGGGAGTATACCTCCAACGATTTTAATGGATTTTTCCAGGAGGCAATAATCAAGGACGAATTAATAGTTCCCTACAATCTGCAACATAATGGAGTGGCAAAGAGGAAGAACATGATTATAGGAGCAACAACATTAATGACCGATGATAAATACTTATATCTATTCTTGTGGACTGAGGCTTGTAACATAACAATGTACCAACAAAACACGAGTCATCATAGGGTAGGGGAGTACCAAACTCTTGAGGAGGCATTTGTAGGAGTGAGACCAGAGGTAAGCCATATTTGCATATTCAGTAGCCCAATGTATGCCCATATTCCATTAGAGAAGAGGAATGATCTCAAGCCCTCACTGGAGAAATTTTTTTGTTGGATATAGTGAGAAATCAAAGGCCTACATGGTCTACATTCCAGGGTAGAGGAAGATAGTAGCTAAGCTGGGATGTTAGATTTGAGGGTAGGAACTTTAAGAGGTCACTTGAGTTAGGTATAACAATGCTATAGGATAGAGAGTAAGAGGCTCTGAATTTTGAGTAGGGACTAGAAACTCCAGTAGCAGGGTCATAAGATTATTATTAAGAAGATTGGTGAGATGTTAATTTGAGCTCTGCTAGCAGGAGGTCGAGATGGGATGAGCAGACCTTGAGTGATGCATATGAAAATTTCAAAGCTCCTAGTAAGACCCTCAGGGAGAATATAATACCATTCAATTTTTTTAGTTATATGGAATTGATGAAAAAAGTCAGTGAGTTTGAGCCTTATGCCTTTTATGAGACAAAATATTAGTAGGTTTTGAGCGATGCTGTATAGACCGATCTACTGTTCTAGATTAGACTCAATTTATTGTCAACCAAGGTAGGTAATATTAGAGGCACGTGTCTAATGTTTATAGACCTAAAAGGATATGTTTTCCTATGTAAATGTTTATTGTGGTAGGCTCCAACACTCTTTTTACAAGAGATTGATACGTGGTTCCTCACACACCTTAAACACTCATGAAATTAAATCTGATCTGTTGTTCTAAAAACAGAGTGCTACTAATTGTCTGAGTTTTCAATCCTTTTACAAGGTTATAGTTCACGAAAACTCTTTCAAAGTAACACACTAAAGCCTATTAAAAATCGAATTCATTAAAACAGAGATCACAGAAATGATTTCAAATTCAATACTCAACTAAACCCTCTTACAAGGACTGTTCATTAATTTAGTAATTGAATTCTTCAATTATAACTATGAATCATGAAATACAAATATTATGAATGAAATCACAAGCAATCTTAATCAAAATCAATGAACTTAAAGCATGAAATTTAAACAAAATACTAAATCAGATCTGAATGTTAAATCTAATGAAAATGTAAAGAAAAGTGTACCGACTTCACATGGGGGCCCTTCCACGCTTTGAAGGCACACTTGCGAAAATTCAAATGATGAAAATGCTAACTCAAAACACCATAAATGATAAAATTATATCTCTAATTAAAATCTGGGAACAATTTACATTAAAACAGTGTTCTGAAGCACGTACACAGTCTCAAGTCTTCTCTTCATTCAATAATATCACTAGCATCATTATCCTATCACATGCTTCCATTCAATTATTTATCAAAAATTACAATCAAAAGAGGCTATTTTCGTTCCTTCTAATCCTAACTGATCTCCAAAACAAATCGAATTAGTTTGGAATTCCTAATCATAGGCAAAATATCAAGCTCATTCATTATGACTCAGATTTTTTTGCTAGATTGGCTGGGTTTGACTAGCATTGACCGGCTATTTAGGAACTTCAAATCTGATGCTGGATATATTTTTCATCATCTGTGTACGTTCCAGATCATGTCCTTGTCCTTTTTTTTGATCTACCTGCTATGTCACGTGTCAAAACATAAACCATTTACAGGAAGTTATCACATCCTGTAATTTTCTTGAAAAATTTCAATTTTTAACACAAAAATTCCATAAATTAATTTTAATGTAAAAATAACAATTATAATGCTATATTTATCAATTTCAATAAACTATAAGGGATTTATGGAAGAAAATGATGGATAAATGATGGGATTTTAGTAGAAAAAGATAACCATACAATAATACCAACATTTCCCCCAAACTCAATGATTTAGCATGTCCTCATGCTAACCTGATGTGCTTCCTTTATGTTCTGCTTCTGCTTCTGTTGCTTGTAGCAATACATCTACATTTTTCTGAGCTTGAAACTCATGCTTTATGTTCTTGTATTTTTCTTTGAGAGCCTTTTTCTACGTGTACCATTTTGTTGCCCATTTACATATTTCAATTTGATCAGTTTTGAGTTCTTTGACTTTCCTTTTTAATTTCTCATTTTTCTGTTGAATCTTCTTGCTCTGGGCTCTTAACACTTAATTTTATTTCTTTATGAATCTTTCTAACATATTTTCTTCCATAAGCTCCTCTTTTAACTCTTCAATTTGTTTCTTTAGCTTTCTCTGTTTCTTGTTTGTAGGTACTGGCTCTTTTCTTTCTCCCTTGTTACATTCAGTGTCCATTTCTGCATCTTGTTCTGGATGTGAGTTAGCACTGATTTCAATTTCCATTGGTGTATTTATATCTTGCTCTGGTTGATCATCTTGTATTTTGTTTCTTTTTATCCTCCTTGATCTTCTTGTGTAAGTAGTGAAAATTTTGTCTTTTGAATTTTTCTTGGCATCTTCTTGCCTCATTCTCCTTGTTTTCACACTACTACTGGGATGAGAAACAATGCTTGACTTAAATTCAGGGGTTTCCTCATCAACATCAACCATAAACTCTGTGCTTCCTTGTTTCTCCTGTTCATCTTCTTTGGTTTTGATTTGATTGGCAATCAAAAATCCTTCCCATGTTATTCCTCTCTTTTGAAATTCAAATTCAATTAAAATTTTGATCAAACCAAAATGATACAAGCTTCTATCTTCATTACATTTTTGTTTCTGGATGGTCTTTGACATTTTAGTCAAACTCCGTAAAAGAAAGTAAGGAAAACTGATAGTGCATTGACCCTTTAAGTGCAACAAGATTTTTATGTGATACAAGTATACTATGCTGTAATGCCCTTCACATGTGACAATTTTATGGAGAATGTATACCATTTCGTCCCATGGGTGGATTAACCAACTTCTAGGAACACCCTTTTCCAATTGACAGAAGAAACTCTTGACCTAGACATAAACTGAGTCCATGATTTTTCTCTAAACTGCTTGGTTTTGAAATATTTTTCCTCTTTTGGACTAATGTCTAATGACTGAGCTATTGTATCCTCGTAGATTCTTAAAGAAAAATTTCCTATCAAAGCTTTTTCTCCATTAAATGAAAATGCAAACTGTTTTGTAACTTCTTCATTGTTTTCATTGAATTTCTCTAGAAAAGATAACCATTGTTTTTCCCTCAAAATTTTAACAAAGTCTTCATGGTATTTTGAGCTATCAAATTTCTCAGGCTCTGCTCTATTTGTCATTTTTAGAAAAATCTCTGTTTTAACCCTTTTTAATTATACTCTGTGAAACAAAAATTTAACTAGGGTTTTTCAACTTGTTACCTTTCTTGTTGCATTCCACTGAGATGACCTTAGGTTTTTGAACTAACTTCTTCAAATTTCTGAGCTGGTCGTAAATTTCCGAGCTTACTTCAATTTCTGGGCGGAAGTCACAATTCTGGATAACCCCTGACTCCTATACTTTCTCCTTTTTTTTAACACCTATTATCTTGACCTTTCTATTTTAAAACTCAGAACCCAAATGTTAGTTGACTTTTATGAACTCAGAGTTTCATAAAACGAAAACTCAGCGCCCGACCTTGATTTTGCCTGTTATCATGAGATGAGATTATTGTGATGATGGCGCAGAGAATAGGGTTTTATCATGAAAGATCGTAGTCTTATTTACAGAGCCTGAAGACGTGTCACAGAGAATTCAAATCATAGATACAGAGGAATGATAGTGGTTTGTAGAAAACACAATCATAGTAACAAAGTATACAAGTCATGCTGACAGGGAAATAAAATAATTGGCGGATACACTCATAAGCATATATAACTATATATATGCACCCTGGCCTTTCAATTAAATCCATATATGCACCTGAATGTCTTTCAATTAAATCCAAGGTTAAACCACACATCAAACATTCTCCAGTCCTAAATCTTGGCGTTATATTAAGAATGGGTCCCACCAATTAACGTACCTCTTCAAATCGATGGCCCCCAGCTCGTCGCACTGCAAACCCTGATCGAATGATCACCAATGAATATCGCGTTGTTAAAGTCTTCGAGCATTAACGCTCCAAATCTACGCGAAATTAGTGGTATTATAATACCACTACCTCCTTACGTGTCAACAACAAACACATATCGCGTTTTTTTGATAAGACTTAAATACAACTTTTCAACTACGCGATACTGCCAGTTTTCTATTTCAAACCCACTTTTACTTTATCGCTCAAGATTCCGCTCCTTATTCTCGTGGTTCCACACCTTTCACTTCTGCACCACTCTGATTCTGACTTCACTTCCCCTTTCACAAAATGTGTTATCCATTCTGAAGGATCAATTGAGGACAGGTGGTTTTACAGATGTCTTCCCTTTGACGGATCTTCTCATTATAAGGCTCGTTGGTACTTTGTTGGCAGAGGTTTATTTGAAACAATGATGACTGTATGAGGGTATGGGTAGGAATGGTTAAAATGGATAATATGGGTAGGAATGGGTAGGAATAGGAATGGGTATTATGAAAATAGAAATGTTCGTATAGAAATAGGCAAAGTGGTAATAGATATGAACTAATAGAAATAGGCAGAGGGATATGGGCATGAAACCATTTAAACAATAATATAGATTATGGTTTCATAGGTTAGAATGCTCAGAATGGATTAATATAGTTTATGAAATTGATAATAAGCAATCATAATTATTTATTTAACACTAAAATAATCTAGGAATTTAAATGCTAAAAACAAAAATCTTTCAATACATTACACTTTTTGGCTGATAAAATCCCGATTTTGATTTTTGCAGGTGTAACTGATTTTCTTGTACGGGTGTGACTGATTTGATTGTCTTTGTCACTGATCCTTGTCTTCTAAAACAGGTCCCTTTGAAATTGACTATAACAGGTCCCTTAAAATCTGAAGAGTCATCTTTGGCGTTGATGCAGCCTTGTTTAGAATTCTGATAGGTAACCTTTGCAAATTGTTGAAGTAGCCTTGTGTACCTTTGATGCAGTCTTCGAACAACTCCCTCTACTGTTTGTAGTATTGACATAGCCTTTGAACAGGTCCCTCTGCATAATCATGTTGAAACAGGTCCCACTGCATATTTTTTTTCTTGAACAGGTCCCTTTACTGATTAGAACAAAACAACTCTTATTGAAACATTGAATTACTGAAAAAAATTCCTTGAAAAATTGAGAATGAGGAGATGAGATAGGGAAAAACCACTATTTCTTCTCCCCCACTAATTCTTTGACTTGTCCTCAAGTCATTATTGAAATTATGAAAAACAGGAAATAACTAGAACAATGAATTCTTACCAGCCAAATGATTGGTTTTCCAGTAAGAATTTGGGTTTAGAGTGTGCCAGAGTCTGGTTTTCACATCTAAACCATTATTATTATTATTATTATTTTTTATTTTATTTTTTTTTTAATGTTTTTTTATTATTTTTTTTATTTTTTATTTTTTAAGAAATTGAAATGACTAAGGTAGAGATATCGTAGCTGAAGGCTGTGATATCTCAACCTCCTTTTGCTGAGATACAGTTTGAATAAAATCTTCTTTGCTGATGGGCTTATGATAGAGTTTCAACCTATGTCCATTGACAATAAAGGTGTTTCATTCTCCATCAATTGTAGTAAGTTTGACTGATCCATTTTCAAATACTTGAACTATTTCATATGGTCCCATCCAATGTGTTGTGAACTTGGCTTTATGATCTCTGAATTTGGAGTCAAAGAGTAAAGCCCAGTCAAATTCTTTAAACTCTTTCTTCTTTATGTGTGAATCATGCCACTGCTTCCTTTGTTTCCGCATTAGGATTGTTCTCTCCTTTGCTTGCTGCCTCATTTCATCTAACTGGTTCAATTACATAATTCTCTCTTTTTGTGCTTCATTGAGATCAATCCCTAAATTTGCAACCATTTTATAAGTATGTATCTGAAATTCAATAGGAAGAATTACCTCTTTTCCATACACCAGCTGATATGGTGTAAATCCTGTAGTGTCTTTCCACGTGATTCTGTAAGCCCAGAGATCATCCTTGAGCTTTTCCTCCTAGTTCTTTCTGTTCATTGCCACCGTTTTAGTGATAATTCCTTCCAAATTTTTATTTGTAGATTCCACTTGGCCATTGGCCCGTGGATGGTAAGGTGTACTTTTCCTGTGCTTGATTTTATATTTTTCTGTGATGTATTGAACCAGCCTTGAAGTAAACTGAGTACCTTGGTCTGTTACTATCTCTCTAGGCACTCCATACCTTACAAAAATTTCTTCAAAAAGGAAATTTACCACTGTTTGTTCAGTTGCCCGGACAAGTGATTTTTATTCAGCCCATTTAGTCACGTAGTCAGTACATACTAAGATGTACTTTTTACCCTTTGAAGGTGGATTGATGGGTCCTACAAAATCTAGAGCCCATTTTTCAAATGGCTCTAAATGTACTGAAGGCTGAAGTGGCATTTCATCTAAAGCAGTTGGTCGACCCATTCTTTGGCAATTGTCACAACTTCTCACATAATTCTTGGAATCCTTAAAAATTGATGGCCAATAATAGCCAAGACTGAGGATCTTGAATGTTGTCCTTTTAGCTGCAAAATGCCCACCACAAGGTTCACCATGGCAAGATTTTAAAATATCAATTATTTCATCATTTCTTACACATCTTCTAATAATCATATCATAACCAGTGTAAAATAAATCTCCATTAATCCATGAATATCTGGAACTTTGCTTGATGAGTCTTTTCTTCTCCTTTGTAGTAAAATATGGAGGTGTCTTTCCTGTGGACAGATAATTAGCTAAATCAACATACCATGGATCCACTATTGAAATTGCAAATAAATTTTCATCAGGAAAATAATCTTCAACTTGAACAACCTCACCTAGATTCTGGAGTCTAGAAAGAAAATATGCCACCTGTTTCTCTTTACCTGGTCTATCCAATACTGTAATATTAAATTGTTGTAGAAATAATAACTGTCTGGTAACTCTGCCATTAGTTATTGGTTTTTTCATTAAATACTTAATGGCAGAGTGGTCAGTATGAACAAAAACCTCATAACCAGTTATATAATGTCGTAATTTATTCACAGCATGTATGATTGCAAGAATTTCTTTTTCAGTAACTGTGTAGTTTAGTTCTGTAGGTGTCAGATTTTTACTAATAAAATATATGGCATAATTCAAAGACTCTTCTTTTTGGCCTAATGAGGCACCTATTGCAGTATCAGATGCATCTGTAAAGATGTGAAAGGGTAGGGTCCAATTAGTTCCTTTTAAGACTAGTGTGGTTGATAACTTTTCTTTGAGTGTTGCAAAAGCTTTTTGACAATTTTCATTCCAGTTGAAAGGTGCATCTTTTGCAAGAATCTTAAACAGAGGTAAAGCTATTTTACTAAAATTTTCAATAAACCTTCTATAATAGCTTGCATACCCAAGAAAGCTTCTTACCTCTTTTTGAGTCTTCGGAATTGGAAAATTGAAAATGATTTGGATTTTTTATGGATCTACTTTAATGCCTTTTGAAGAAATATAATGACCCAATACTACCCCTTCATTTAGCATCATAAAACACTTTTCATTACTCAAGGATAAATTGGCTTCAATACATCTCTTCAAAACTTTCTCAATATTTTCTAATGAATGCTCAAATGAGTTACCATACACTGAAAAATCATCCATATAAACTTAAACACACTCATGAACTAAATCAACAAACATAGCTAATATAGCTCTCTAAAATGTAGCTGGAGCATTACAGAGTCCAAATGGTAAAACATTGTAGGCATAAGTGCCCCAGGGACAAGTAAAAGTGGTTTTGTCTTGGTCCTCTAAGGCTATCCTGATCTGGTTATAGCCACTAAAACCATCAAGAAAAGAAAATGATGATTTCCCAGCTAATGTATCCAAAACTTGGTCAATAAATGGTAGTGGAAAATAATCTTTGAGGGTTGCTTTGTTCAATTGTCTATAATCAACACAAATTCTCCACTTACCATTTTTCTTGGGAACTACTACCAATGGAGATACCCACTGACTGTCAGAGATGGGATAAATAAAATTGAATTTTAGTAGTTTTTGTAATTCATCTCTAACAATATCCCGAAGGATGGGATTCATTCTTCTCTGTGGTTGCCTCACTGGTCTTACATTACTATATGTATAAATATGGTGAGTGCATGTTTCTGGGTGGATTCCCTGCATATCGGTGTAGTCCCAAGCAAATGCCTTTTGATATTTTCTCAATAATTGAATCAATTTTTCTTCCTAAGATAAGTCTAGGTGTGTGCCAATATTCAATGTTTTTCTTGGACTAATTTCTATGGTCTTACTCTGTGTGTTGGTAATAGATTGAATGGGAAAAATGTTTTCAAATAATGTTTGCAAAGAATGAATGGTACATGTTTCTTGAAAACTTTGTGCTAAAAGTTGATCTGCAGCATTGTATTGTTCATTTCTTAATTCTTCAGAAATATCAGGTTGAGAAAGGAACAATTGTACCAAAGCATCATTATTATGTTCTTGAAAATCATAGATTTGATTGATGCTGAAAATAGATTGAACTTCTTCTTTATCATTGTATTTGTCATCAAGCCATAAGTTGTTTGCTACTGCTGGTGATTGTGCTGATGGGTACAGAGTGAGTTGTCTTCTTTCAGTTCCTCGTGAAATAATCATATTACTTGATCTACACCCTATGAATGCATCAACAGTTACTAACCATTGTCTAGCAAGGATGATAGGGTGTCCTCCTAAATTAGATTTTGGCTGAAGGACTAAAAAGTCAACTAGATACTCCCAAGAGTCCAGTGAAACAATTATGTCCTCCAAAATCCCTTCAGGAATAATTTTAGACCTATCAGCTAGTTCTAGGACAATTGGTGTGTATTGCAAGTTTGTGAGCTGCAGTGTTTTCATTGTTTCAAGGGTCATCACATTTATTGCAGCCCCAAGGTCAATCAAAATGTTTGGAATAGGTATGTTGTTAATGATTGTAGTGACTCTGGGAATACCAGGATCAACATACTTTTCCATTGAAATGGTGTTTGTCATGAGGCCGGCTAGATGTCCAATAACATGAATAGTTTGTGGGTCAAGTCTTTTCTTTGTAGGCTTCTTGAGGCATAGTTCTTTGATTGCTTTAGTATATATCGGAATGTATTTTATGGCTTGAAGTAGTGGAATTTTTATATAGACATTATTTAGCTCATCTAAAACATCAAACTGAGATAAAGACATGAGGACTTTTGCTTGGATCAATCTATCCGGAAAAAGATGGTGGATTCATTGGTTGCATTTGTTTATTTTGGATGTCATCATTTTGTTTCTTTTGAATTGGAGTTTCATCTTCATTATCTTTGTTTTCTTTTTGTTTGTCAACTACTGGAGGTTCTTTTTGAAGTATCCTACCAGACCTAAGCTCAATATTTTGTAAAGGTAGAGTGGGGTAAGATGTTCCCTCATCTACACTGTAAGTTGGTATATTTGCTCTATTATTCAGATTAGGTACAGGTTGAGTAGGTATCTGAGTAGGTATAGGAGGCTGGTTAGATGGAAGTTGTAATTGAGATGGATTTATTGGTGGAGGAGTAGGCAATGTTTGTTGAGTGTTTTGAGGTTGATGGACAACTTGCTGCTGAGGATATTGCTGATATGTTTGAGGATACTGCTGATATGGCTGAGGATATTGTTGGTATGGTTGAGGATATGGTTGGTATGGTTGAGGGTATTTCTGAAATGGTCTCCATTTTTGCTGTGGGTAAGTTTGGTGTTGCCACAGCATGGGAACATTCCAATAATTATGAACGTACATCTATTCTTGTGCAGGAAATTGCAAATTTTGATTTGGAAACATACCTGGAGGTGGAGGTCGTGGTTGCCATGGTCTCTTAACGCCCATGAAATACAAATTCTCCATATCTGCGTTGGATTCCAAATTACAATTTTGCAAAATCTTGATTTTAGAGCAATGAAAGATATCATGATTTTAAGTGCAAAAGGTACAAACTTAAACATTTTGAACATTTTCTAAAGGGCAATCTTTCAAAGCATGTTTCTTCCGGCACTTCGAGCCAAAGACAACCATTAATTGATCTTCTTCTTCCTGTCTTTTCTTTGCTTTTAAAGTGTCAATTTGGTTCCCTAAGGTACTTAATAGGTCTGTTTTGAATTCTTCTAATAAGTTTCCTATTTCAGCCCTTGTGACACTAGCTGAAGAAGATTTAGTGGCTTTGGATGATATGGATCTTTTTCCATTCCTAGCTTTGCTCCTAGAATACTTTTCACATAAATCGGCAATCTCATCAAAAGGTAAGGTAGAAATATCACCTTTTCCCATCAAATTAAGATCATCTAAGTATTATTCTTGGATGCCCTTCAAAAATATTGTTCAGATCAGATCAAGAGACATGGTTTTATGTTTTGATTTTTGTAGATTGTAAACAAATCATTCCAAATATTCCTCTAAGCTCTCATCCTCTTGTTGATTCATTCTAAATATATCATCTTTAGAATCTCTTGATCTACAATAAGGTTGGTATTTCTTTAAGAATATTTTTCTCATGCCATCCCAATCAGTTATTGCATGTTCACCAAGTCCCATGAACCACCTAAGTGCTGATGCTTTTAGTGTTGCTGGAAAGAGTCTAAGCCTATGGGCATCATCTGTGTAACCATATGTTCGAAATACTATGTCAAATTCAAACAAGAATGAATCTGGGTCTTCTGAAGCCATGCCATAAAAGTTTGGTAGCATAGATGGAGGTATGTTTTTCATTTTTATTTCCTCATCATTGTTTTCTCTTGGTTCTTGAATAGGAAATTTAAAGGTTGAATCTTCCTCTTCTCTTGGTGGATTTCGATCTTGAACTTGCCTTTGTTTCTGTTCAGCTTCTCTTTGTCTTTTTATTTCCTCTTGCTGTCTCTCATATTCTCTAAGTTGTTCAGGAATGGGTCCTCTTGCTGATCCTCCTCCTTCCTCAGTCATTTTGATAGGTTCTTCTATTGATTTAATGTCTTGTTCAGTGTCACTTGTTACAAAGAAAGGTTGTTCTAGTGATTTTTCTCCTTATTGAGATTTTTCAAAATCAGTAGGTTCAAGGAGAGGTTGTTGGGTTGTTTTGCTACTCTCTCTTGTTATAAAGGATTCAGGGAGATGTTTCTTCTTTGCTTCGTATGCCAATAAAATTTGTCTTTCAATGAGTGTGAGTCTCTGCCCTGATTTTTGTTTGTCCTCTAATTCTTGTACAATGACTTTCTCGGCTGGAGTTGTGTGTTCAATCAACTCTAAAGGGTCTGCTCCTAGTGGTGGATTAGTTCTTGGATGGGGGGTTTTTATGAATCTACCTTTATCATCTATAGTTCTAGATATAAGTAACCATGACTTCTAAAATGTATAATTAAAACTAAATCTGTGTTTTTGTTTTTGTTTTTTTTTTTTTATTGTCTTTGTTTGTTTTTGTTTTTAAAATCTTCTAGTTGCGCCTTCCTGGCAACGTCGCCAAAATGTATAGACCAATCTACTGTTCTAGATTAGACTCAATTTATTGTCAACCAAGGTAGGTAATCTTAGAGGCACGTGTCTAATGTTTATAGACCTAAAAGGATCTATTTTCCTATGTAAATGTTTATTGTGGTAGGCTCCAACACTCTTTTTACAAGAGATTGATACGTGGTTCCTCACACACCTTGAACACTCATGAAATTAAATCTGATCTGTTGTTCTAAAAACAGAGTGCTACTAATTGTCTGAGTTTTCAATCCTTTTACAAGGTTATAGTTCACGAAAACTCTTTCAAAGTAACACACTAAAGCCTATTAAAAATTGAATTCATTAAAACAGAGATCACAGAAATGATTTCAAATTCAATACTCAACTAAACCCTCTTACAAGGACTGTTCATTAATTTAGTAATTGAATTTTTCAATTATAACTATGAATCATGAAATAAAAAAATTATGAATGAAATCACAAGCACTCTTAATCAAAATCAATGAACTTAAAGCATGAAATTTAAACAAAATACTAAATCAGATCTGAATATTAAATCTAATGAAAATGTAAAGAAAAGTGTACCGACTTCACATGGGGGCCCTTCCACACTTTGAAGGCACACTTGGGAAACTTCAAATGATGAAAATGCTAACTCAAAAAATCATAAATGATAAAATTCTGTCTCTGATTAAAATCTGGGAATGAGTTACATTAAAATAGAATTCTGAAGCACGTACACAGTCTCGAGTCTTCTCTTCATTCAATAATATCACTAGCATCATTATCCTATTACATGCTTCCATTCACTTATTTATCAAAAATTACAATCAAAAGAGGCTATTTTCATTCCTTCTAATCCTAACTGATCTCCAAAACAGATCGAATTAGTTTGGAATTCCTAATCATAGGAAAAATATCAAGCTCATTCATTATGACTCAGATTTTTTTGCTAGATTGGCTGGGTTTGACCAGCATTGACCGACTATTTAGGAACTTCAAATCTGATGCTGGATAGATTTTTCATCATCTGTGTATGTTCCAAATCACGTCCTTGTCCTTCATTTTGATCTACCTGCTATGCCACGTGTCAGAACATAAACCATTTACAGGAAGTTATCACATCCTGTAATTTTCTTGAAAAATTTCAATTTTTAACACAAAAATTCCATAAATTAATTTTAATGTAAAAAGTAAAAATTATAATGCTATATTAATCAATTTCAATAAACTATAAGGCATTTATGGAAGAAAATGATGGATAAATGATGGGATTTTAGGAGAAAAAGATAGCCATAAAATAATACCAACAGATGCCATTATGGAAGAGTTCCATCATGAGGAATGACGTGTGGGAGATAGTACCAAAGCATGAGGAGAAGTCGGTGGTCACCTATCGATGGATATTAAAAATCAAGCATCTAACAAATGCCAATATTAAGAAGTACAAAGTGAGGCTTGTGGCGAGAGGGTTCTCCCAGAAGGAGGGAGTAGAATATGAGGAGATGTAATTACTTGTTGCCATATATGCATCTGTTAGGCCAATTATATCTATTTCCTCAGAGATGGGGCAGATGATTTGCTAGATTGATGTGAAGAAAACCCTTTTTAAAGTGGTAATTAAGGAATATTAATTTATTGAGTAGTCTTAGGGATTTGAGGTGAACATGAGGGAGTTCCATGTTATATGTATATTGGAAAAGGCCTTATATGGACTTAAGCAGACATTTTGTGCATGGTACTCTAGTATTGATGGGTACCTACTTGCATTGGGATTTACCAAGAGTGATATAGACTCCAACTTGTACCATGTACTTGTTGATGGTGTGCAGCTTATCATGGTATTGCATGTTGGCAGTCTCTTTCCTTCAGGAGGAGAGATGCTCATAGGATGTGAAAGGAGGACCTTGCTTCAGAGTTCGAGATGAAGGATATTATATCTATGCACTAAATTTTGGGACTAGAGGTGTGGCAACAACTAAGAGATATTTCACTAGGGTAGGGAAAGTATGTAGTTGAGATCATGAAGATATTTAAGATGGAGGATTGTAGGATGATGTTTGTCGGCCCTTGTTTTTTATCTCTTTTTGTTTATGAAGTACATCTTATTTGCCATAATATCCATCTATACACCATAATATCCACCTTATTTTGACCAAAAAATGCATATATAGGTATTTAAATTATGTTTTTCAATTATTAGAAGTTTTTGTAAAAATTGAAATCTAAGTGCATTTTTGGACAACATCAGAAATTCCCCTAATGGCTTCATGGTTTGCGTATTTGCAGGAGACTTGGGGCTCGAGATAGATATATTTATAGAAGGATTGGGAACTAATATTAAGTGTACACTTGTTGGTACAATCAAACCAAGCTTTAATAGGCCCGGTCAAAGGCAGTCAAACAAGGCCTGTCTTTATGGAGGATCCCTAGAAACTATGTCAAAATTCTTATTTTGTGGGATTTTCTAGATTTTGATGGATGTGATGGATGAATTCGAATTTATTGGATAATATAAGGATAGTAATGAATATAGGAGCTATTTTAGATGAATTTGTTAGGTACTTTATCTATTTAAGCCTCAAACATTGAAGGCATTGATATGTAGAATTTGTATGAATTAACATTATTATTTCTAAGACTTTGGAGACATAATTGAAGATCTGTTATATTCTATTTTCCGCTGTTATATGCTAGTTGATTGATTTAAGTTTTAAGTAGCTGAAAACACCTTCAGTGTGCGAGGCAAGGGTGGAGGGCCCCCACACCTAGATAAGTGCACTTCCTAGTTTATTTGTAGTTTCTGTTGGCGAAAAAGGAGGTCTCTAGGCAAGACCCAGGTTTAGGATAAAGGCCAAGAAGGTTTTCGTAGTATTCTAGCACAACGCTGACATTTTCACCCTACTCCAGAGAGCAGAGCGTCTCGCCCGAGGCATGCCGTGACCTTAGTAAGATTAGGAGATAGATCATGTACTAGACAATTACAACCATGAAGAACAGCTAGGGAAAATTGGAACAACAAACAGATCTTGCCTCCCTGTATATGATATTAATCATCAAGCATGTTCAGAATGATGAATTAAAATTTAGAACTGGGCATACATTCATAGTAAGAAAATGATTAACGCTCAATTTATAAAATTACACACATCAATAACCATATTTCATTATCAATATCCAAACAACATACATCACTCCGTAGGGTCTATTACAGTGTGATTCAGTACAACAGAGATCTCACAGAGCTCTCCTATAGCTCTGCTCTCTCTATCTGCCTTCTGCCACACTGAATAACTAACTTTTCTACGCTGGTTGATTTCCTATTTTTTCTTCCGCTAGCGTGACTGTCAGTCTTTCCTCTTTTCCTGCTCCACTGCTTGCCGCTTCTTCTTGATTACTGGGAGTTCTGTTGATTGTCCTCGTCTCCCATATATGCCATCTGCACTGTTCTTCGGAACTGCTGTGCCACCTATCTTCCAGCTTTCCACAACCATGACAACTCCTTGTCTACCTTGATTGCACTCTGTCACCTGTTCTCCGTAATTCAAAAACTATTTCTTTTTCAAAACAAAGGCCCCAAAAGGCCCTGACCACATGCTATTCACTCGTCCCAAGTCAATATTTTCCTGTTGTTGTGGATTCCATTGTTCTGTTGGCTTCTAAGGATGAATTTGTGTTCTTTGTTTCTTCACTCTATCCAAAAAATGGCCTCAACTCTGGAACCTTGCTCAATGTTGAAGACTTGAGTTCTGTGAACTCAATGATTGTCTGTTGCCATTCTTTAGTTAACTGTTTGGTCTGGGTGGCAACTCTTTCAGCCTCAGTTTCACTTTCCACTGACGGCAGCTTGTTGAATACTTCCTGTATCTTCAGCCCGGCTTCAGCCACCATCTGCTATGTCGCCTCTGCTTTCTGCTTGACCGATTGCCTTAGATCTCTGAGGACCTACTTTGTGGCAGCAAAGTGTTCTTCTATCTTTTGGATTTTAGTTTCCAACACCTCTGCTTGGTTGTACAACTGGGTTATGCCAACCAGATCAGTGGCCTCTTTGATTTGTTGGGAAATTTTCTGAATTTATGCTGAAATTGGGTGGGATTTCATGGTTAATGAGTTAGAGCATTCATGTAAATGCTTCAGTAGGCTGTAGGCCTCTTTCACTGTTGTCCCCATGGTTTCCTTCATGACGGTCACCTGCTTCTGTTTCTTGGTAACCTTCTCAACGTATACCGTGGCAGGGTCTGGTAATGCCGGTTGGGCAGCTAGCATTTCTTTGAGCTCTTGGTTTGCTCTGCTAAAATTTTCACATGCCTTTTTCACTTGGAGAGACCTCTCGACCATGGAGTAGGCCGATATGTCCCTCGACATTTTTTTATCCTGGGCAATTACTGTCGGCCATAGATCTTTGAATATCTCGGCTACTTTTTCCAAATGCTCCTATAAGTTTTCCTTCTCCCCTTTAAGCTGATTGTGCTCTTTAGTAAGCGTGATGACCTACTGTTGTTGCTGCTCGAACCTCTATTGGAGGTCGTTGTGCAACCCTTCTGCTTGCTATGCTGTCTGCTGAATAAACTTGTATAACTGGCCATCCCCCTAGACCTGCATGCTCTCAGCGCCTGACATGTCTTGGATTGGATGTATTTCTTTGAGGGGTTGCCCACTGGTGATTGATCTCTCTGAGTGCTCGTGTGGTGATGGTGGTTAGTTCTGTTGTGGAAATTGAGGTTTTGGTTTATTCATACTGGTGGTCGGTAGAATCTACTGCAGTATTAGGTTGGCTTGCTAAAATGGGTTCAGCTCTGTTGGTGGGGGCATTGTATCTGCAGTAAAAGACCCTCCTTGAACTAATAGTTCTAGGAAAGTTCCCTACCCCACCGAAGGTTGGTTAACCTCGGGTACTCTAGTCGTACTTGAGTTAACTTCTGCTTCGGTGTCCCCATTTTTCTTGCTTCTTAGCTTTAATGGGTCTGAAATAGTCGCTGAGGTGGACAGAGTGCGGGTGGATTGGTCCTTGGAAGTAAATGAAGTATGTGGTGATGAGTTGTGAGTATGAGGCGATGAGTTGTGAGTATGAGGTGGAGACGATGTCTGAATTTTTAGAACCGAGGATGGTTTAAACATAGGTAGCGCGGAGGTTACTTGGGCAGTAAAATCTGTCTCTTCTCGAACTGGTACTCCTGTACCCATAGGTTGGGTCTGATCTTCCTCAGTGAGATCAACTATTTTCTTAGGTACCATAATTCTTGCTTTCTTGGCCTTGGGTTGAGCTACCTGTGGTTTAGGTGCCTTGATTTTGTGGATTGGGGTGACTGTGGTTACTGGGGGTGAGTTGAACATGGTGGAGGGTAGGGTGGTGACGATAGGTGTTGTGGATGGTGATGCAGGATTCGAAGACTGGAAATCAGAAAAAGAAGGAAACACAATAGAAGAACTTGTGAGGGTTTGTATTACCAGATTGAAGCCCTTCACCCTCATGTTCAGTTGGTCCAGTAAAGGTCATAGCTACAGTTGAGAAATCCTCTTTGTTGTTTCCTCTGGTGTCTCCCCTGGGAGAGCTTTCGGTAGCATTGCCTTAAAGGAATACTGGGGAATCTCGCTTCTAACCTCCATCGCAGCTCCTGGCCATGAATAGACTTTAGTGTGGAAGGCTTTTTCTTCCACTTGAAACTCTAACAATCACATTCAGAATGTGGTTTCATCCACGCAAATAGGTCTGATATATGTCTGCTTGTGGGTTACACCAAACCATATTTGCGAATAATATATGTTCAATAGGTCCCTCAGAACCCTTCGCTGTCTCGCCACCACATCCACCATCTTCCTGTACCAGAATGAGAAAGCCTCCTCATTAACCTCCTTGGTGCTGGGATCTCTCGATACTCTCTAGGGCGTAAAACTTAACGCCATTGGCTCGTCATTTTTTATTTCCACGAGCTACCTTACCCTCAGGTGAGTCCATTTCCACATCGCAAATGCCATAACGAGACAGCCATAAATTAAATCTTGTGGCTCATATGTAATTATCCTCGCAGGCCTCAAACAATTTGTTCAATAGGAAGGTACACCAGTTTAGCTGGGCTCCTTGGATGCAGTGTTCTGTGACTAATATGGTGTCGAGGGTGCATTAACCTTTTGTGTAATGCCTCATTGTCTTCGCCCCCTTCACTCCTCTTCTGGTCTCATATTTCTTATAATAATCACAGTCCCCTGCCTTCTTGGCTCTCTTGGACATGTTCTGGAGACATCCTTCCCCTCTGCTAATAATCCGGTAAGTCTAATGATGTCTTCTGCATGTATAGGTATTTCTCTCCCTGGCCACAATGATATATTCTGGACTCTGCTCAACAAGAATTTCATATACTGCATTTCCTCTCCCGTTGTTCCAAACACTGGGAGGTTCTTGAGGTTCAATATTGTCGATTTTTGGATACCTCTAAACTCCAAATTCATCCTTGCTGCTTCCACTCCTCCCTCTGTGGTATAATTTTCTATGTATACTTGTCGCTTCATAGCTAGGAATTGATAGGAGTTCGTGAAATCTGTATCAATTAACGAATAATTTTCATACTTGCCAGTCAGAGATTCTATCCTCTGAATTCTCTCATCGAGCTCGGGCTCGACAACTGCTGGTGCTACCTTCCTCATCTTTTTTCTTCTTCTGTATACCTGGAGTGCTGTTTCTGATTTCTTATTGTGAATTCCTGTTGCTGGACCATATCTTTGAACTTCCTCTAATGAAATTTCACTTGTTGCTATAGCTGTTTCTGTTTTTGGTGCTTTTCTTCTTTCATGCGGGTTAAGTAATGTAATCGACATGAATGAGGTTGATAAGACCCCATAACTAATTAATTTTTTCTATCTCTCCTGCGACTATAATCATGCGATTAGTTACCGCGGTGAGGTGTATTCTGACATTGCTAACTATGTCTTCGGGATTTGGGTAGACGTGATGAGTAATGATTATGGCTTAATATGGAAAATTTATTACGGTATGGTTGTTACTAATTATGGCAGTTAATTCTCAAATCCGGGGGATCCTACGGACTAGTTGACAATGGTATGATGGGTTATTATGATAGAATGATATTTGACACGCTTTTATTTCTAACACAGATGACATGTTAGACGCTACTCCTCCCAGACCACAATTGGTTGCGATGTGGTCTCCACATCGCAACAGGTGGAGTTCCTTTGCATTATTGTGATGTATTTTTATTGGAATTTCTATTCTACGTCTCATCTCAGGTGCGAGAGAGTTATTAAATCTATCTATTTCTATTCTACCCTACTGACTGCTCTCGATTGCGAGAGTTATTTGAAAAAATAAATAGTGGAACTTACTTGTGATAAGGCTTCAGGTGTGCACCATTCACCCATCCTTGCAATACTTGGCCATCTAGTTGTGCTAATCGAACCGCGCTTGAATCTTTAATTTATATGACATGGGATGGTCCCATCCAGTGCATTCTGATTTTTCCTGGGAACTTTTGAAATTTGTTTTCGTACAACAAAACTTTCCCTCTGATAGTGAATGTATTATGCTTGATGTGATGGTCACGCCAAGCCTTCTGTATTTCCTTTTGAACCGTCTGATGGAACTCTGCCACGAATCTCTCTTCTTCAAGATCTTGTAGCTCATGGAACTGTTTGTCCCAGTTAGGATGAACCAAGATGGGTGCACTTGCTAACTTTTCTTTTAATGTATTGAGGGTGTTAGTGCATTCGTCGCTCCACATGAATTGCTTTGACTCCTGTAGCAAATTTTCCAATGGTGCTGTTAACTTTGCATAGTTATGGATGAATCTTCTATAGTACCCGGTATGCCTGAGTAGTGATCTTAAATATTTCACAGTTTCTAGTGCTTCTATGTTAACAATGACTACTAATTTTTTTTGGATCCACACAAACACCCTGCTTACAAACAACATGTCCTAGTAGCATCCCAAAAGGTATTGCAAAGATGAATTTCTTGAGGTTGAGGGAGGTTTGGAGTTTTCTACACCTCTCAAACATTATTTTGAGTAAAGTTGCATGATTTTTCAGTAAACAATAAACTGTCCAATCATCCATGTATACCTCAAGGAAATTATGGATATAGTCCTGAAATGCTGCTATCGTGACTATTCATGAAAACACCGTTGTCGCATTCTTCAGTCCAAAGGGCATGACATGGTATGCAAATGATTCCCATTCGGTTGTGAAAGTGGTCTTCTTCTTGTTTTCTTTTGCTATTCTCACTTGATGATATCCTAAGAATCCATCTGTGAATGAATAGGCTTCATTTCATGCCACATTGTCGAGAACCTCATCACTAAACGTAGTGGGAAATGGATCATGTATGCATGCGTTGTTGAGGCTTCTGTAATCCACACATAATATAATCTCTTATTTCTCCTTTTTTCTTTGTATTACAATGGGACTGACCCACTCTGCTTCCTCTACTGGAAAAATCAGCCCTGCTTTCAACATTTTATCTATTTCTGCTTTGAATTTTTCCTTTAACCTTGGATTTAGGTAGTAAGGCCTATGCTTCACTGGTCTTGCGTCGAGCTTTAAGAATATGCGCATTTCCCCCATGTCCCCTATTATTCCCTTTAGCTCCGCTACTAAAGATGGAAATAAATCTTTATATTCCTGCAATAGGTCGAAGATTTACTTGGTCATTTCTGTATCCCAGTAGTCTCTGATGGACGCTATTTTGGGTTTCCCTATGCTTCCAATGTTCAGCTTCTTAGTCTTCAAGGGTAGTAGGTCTAGTCCTTTTGTGGTTGGTTCCTCCTGTATATCCCACCCCCCCTCTTTCTCTTCAAAGTATAAGTGTCGAAGATTCTCTAAATTGTCATCATCCATCTCAATATCTATCCGTTTGCATGCTACTGATTCTTTAGTTTTCTTCTTTGAGAGCGGTTGTTCCTCATCTTCTTGAATCTTTGGGAAAAATAATACCCTTCTGATAGCTTGGAGTGCATCTGTGGCTGGTTCGGTTTCTCCCTGAAAAGACAAACATTGCGTAAAATTTTCCGTGACTACTTGCCAAGTGCCAGTTCCTCTCTTCTTCTCTTTCGTCAAGTACTAGGCTTGCAGAATGTTGTCCAGTGAATGCATGAAATTGTGTATCCACAGAGATTCTGGATACCATTTATTCTTCCAGTTATACTCACAATTCCTTAAATGTTCTAGAGGGTCAGAATCCCCTTGGTACTTTTCAATGAATTATGGTCTTGAAGCTTCTTGGAATCTAGCTCTTAATTCTAGTGCAACATCTTCCCATTCCGGAAGTGAGTTGCGATGGTTGACCCACCATCTTGTTGACATGGATTGCAGTTCTACATCCATAAGGAGGAATCTATGTTCTATTGGTACTTTTTCTTCTACCTTTGCAATAAATGTATTTAAAACATGCATATTTGATAGAGTCAGATATCCTCTTACCTCAGTTCCAATCCAGTTGACTCCCCAAATGTTATTGCATTTTCTAGTGTTAGTCTCATATCCTCCTTGTTTCCAATCATCCCAAGCTATTTCTGAGCCCAAATATGAACTCTGAACACTTCTCCAAATTACAGTTCCTTCTATTGTTGGATTGATATAGTCTTCTCTCTTCCTTACCGTCATCTGGTAAAGGTGATCGAGAAGTTGAGCATCCTCTCTGTTGTCAACAGTTTCTGTATATCGGGCTTCTTGATATGGATCGAGTGGCTGAGTTACCCCGACTTCCCCGTCTTCAATCAATTGTTTTTTCAAGTCGATCACTGCATAATTCTCAAAGGCCCAATCTATCCCCAACAAAGCAGGATAGGGATTTTTGTCCCCCATATTTTCTATCTGCACTATTCTCTGCAACTGCCATTGTACCTATCTTCCAACTTTCCGCAACCATGACAACTCCCTGTCTACCTTGATTGCGCTCCTTCACCTATTCTCCGCAACTCAAAAACTGTTTCTTTTTCAAAACAAAAGCCCCAAAAGGCCCCGACCACATGCTATTGACTCGTTTCGAGTCAATCTTTTCCTGCTGTCATGGCTTCCATTGTTTTGTCGGCTTCTGAGGCTGAATTTGTCTTCTCTATTTCTTTGCTCTGTCCAATCTACCCCAAACAAAGCAGGATAGGGATCCTTGTCCCCCATGATGTCTATCACCTCAAAATCTGTATATGTTTTCACTCCCGCGACATCAAACTCGACCTCTTCTAGACTTCCTATGGGTACAATACAATACTGATTTTCCATTTGGAGTTTTAATGGTGAGTATGTCAACTTTGGCCTCCCTAGTGCTTCGCATGTCTTTCTAGGTAGAATTTTGACATCAGATCCTAGATTGAGAATTGTGTCTTTGATTTGAAATCCCGCAACTTGAGTATTCACACAAAATTCCTTTCCAGTTCTTCTCTTGTTTCTTTTTATCCTTCTTATGTATTTTTCGATTGAATTTCTTGAATCTCCCGGTTCTGCATTGTCCCGCACCACCAATTCTAGATTTTTCTTTAGTTGTTCTAGCATTGGTGCATTGGTTACAATTTTCAGGAACAGTCGGAACCATTCCTCAATCATTGTACTTGTATGAGTCTGCTTCTCTTTTTTGATGGTCAACTATGGAAGCTCAGTTCCTCTACTCCCCCCTATGTGGGAAAATTTTTCCACTGCCTCCTTAAAATATTGCTTCTATCTATCCAGTTTGAAAGCATTCCTTGGAGATGCGGCCCTGATCAGCTTTACCGGGTCCATATTCTGTGCATCTTCCCATGTTTTATTTCCTCCCTAGGTTATTATGACTATGCTTTACATGGGTTGAGCTTCTACTATTTTTGGCTTTTCATTTACCATATTCGCTCCTCTTTCTCTGGCTCTTTCCTCCCATCTCTTAATTAGTTCTGGACAGTCTTCAGTGGCGTGTGTATTGACTCTGCACTGAGAGCACCATGGCCTTCTTGGTATTGGAAATTCCCTTGCTACGTGCCCTTCTTGGTCACAGTTATAGCACCTTACTGGTCCTCTTCCTCTAGTTCTGCCACCTCTCATTCCTCTGTTGGACATTGGGTTCATCGCTCCCCATGTGTTTCGTGACATGGACTAACCGCCTCTCATGGATCCTAACTCTGGTGATTGTACCAGAGAATAATGCCTGCGGGTTTTGGTTTAACGAAAATCGTGATTGCAACAATTGGTATCAGAGCGAAAAGTCTCAAGTTCGAAACTCACCCGACTCACATTGGGGGGGAGATTGTTGGACATTGGGTTCAACGCTCCCCGTGTGTTTCGCGAGATGGAATAACCACCTCTCATGGATCCTAACTCTGGCGATTGTAGCAGAGACTAATGCTTGTGGGTTTTGGTATAATGGAAATCATGGTTGCAACATCCTCCTCCTCAGCCCCTTGGAGTTTCATTCACCCTATAAGATGGTCTGTCCAGTCATTCTGCCAGTGCATCGAGGGCTCTACACTGCTCTGTATTATGCATTTTAGAAGCGCAAAATTCAAAATATGTATTGTTTGGAACGTTGGAATATTTATCTAAAATTGGGCATAGTCGTGGAGGATGACCAATGCCTTTAAATATTTCACAGTAGTCTGTTGCGGTCTGATTCTGTTGATCGGGGAACCCTGGGAAGTGGGTTTGTGGTTGATATAATCCCTGAGTATTTATCTGTGCAACTCCCCCAACTGGTGGAGCCCCCTGTGTCTTTATTGCTGAAGCTCCTACATTTCCCCCCCGCAACCTTGGGTATTTTGTGGTGATGTTTCCTTCCATTAGACAATCAATACACCACACATTGGGCCTTGCAGGTCGTATTAGCTGAATGTCTTTCAAATTCTCCGTTAAACTGACTATATGATGTTGTAGCCCTAGTATGGAAGGGTCTTGTACTGCTGCTCCTCCTTTGAACTCTTGCAGATACCCCTCCATAGATTCTATCTTCATGGCTTGCTACAGGGCATCTTGTAATGTATCAATCTTTTGCTGTGTTAGTGGAGTTCTTGTCAATGGGAGGAGTGCTTTAATAAACCAATATCATTTATGGTTTGGGTCGATTGGGTAGCTCAACTTCCCAATCACATCCTTGAACCTTCTCATTATGTACCAAGACGTTTCTCCTTCCCGCTGTTTGATTTCCCATAACTCAAACAATCCTTGCTGATCTGTTTGAGGTAATTTAAATTCTTTGTCAAATTCTTTCTTCACATCGTCTATCGCTGGGCTTGGATGAGTTTCTGACCATTTAATGAACCAACGAAGATCTCTCTCTCTTAGAGTAGTCTAGAACTCAATCAAATTAAGTGCCTCTGGTGTCTGCCGAGCCCTCCATATTGCTTCGTAGAGATACCAGTGTTGATCCACGTCATCATTACCCCTCCCAGAGAATTTTGGGTATTGGGTGAATGATCCCACCATATTTACTTGTATGGGGGGTACTAAAATAAAGCCTCTATTTCCTGGCTTAGATATTACATTACTAGCACTTTAGCTAGGAGATATCTGTACTGTATACTTAACACTATTCAACTTTCTAAACTCCTGTAACTTAACAAAATTTTTATCTGGTGGCTTATAGAGTACCAGGGGAAGGTTGGGACTAGTGCTACTTGAACTTTGGGGAATAGGATTACCTTGAGTTACGAGTGTTGGCCTCTCTCGAAATAGTTGCTCCATCACTACATGTAGCTCCACATCAGATGTCTTCTCAGGGTGCACATCCTCCACATTGGACTTTTCTCCATTTTCTCTTCAGGTTGGGCTCCTATACACTTTCCTAACTTCTTTGATGGCCCCCCCTATTCCTTGGGATCCCATCTGACCTTCCATTTCCTTTGTCATCTGCGGCACATTTTCCTTGTCCTATCAACTACTCTCCTGCTTCTCAAACTCTTTCATTACCCTTTCCCGCCACTTCTCAGAAATCTGCGCCCTCCGATGTGCTCGTCGCTCTCTCAGTATAATGGCGGTTCCAACATCCATATCCATATTACCCATTATTACTTACTGGTAGCATCTTTCCCTTATATTTTCCCCCTAGTACTGGAGGTTTAAGTATCCATATTAGAATTTTGAAATGCCATAAAACCCTCATCCACCAATAAAGCTTTGATCCACAACGAGATTTCCTTCAACGATTATCCTAGCAATCCAGATCTGAATATGTCCTCAAATTTCGTAAATGATTGGTAAGACTCAGCTACTAATTCCACAATGTATCCTTCCAAAGTAGATTGCACCCAAAAATCTACTGCTCGGGTCAAATCAATATCTAACCGATGGAGTGCTACTAGATCCATGTGCATCCACTTACAATAGACTCTACACGATCCTCTTAGGAGTGACTTGATTTGAAATCTCCGCAACCAATTATAAAGTTCTTTAGGAAACTTTCCCTATAAAATTTCGTACAGGTCACTTGTAGATTCAGAAAACAGGACCCGATCTTTAATAGTCTTTTCCCTCTACTGTCGCAGCTCCGCTTGTTGTGATATGAACTGGTCTAAGTGGTTATCCCACCAGTTTTGTATTCCCCTCTCAGAGATCCATGATACCATGATCGAACTCCTAAGTTAATTTTCAGGTCCCGGCAACGGAACCATTTGTTGGCGAAAAAGGAGGTCTCTGGGAAAGACCCAGGTTTAGGATAGAGGCCAAAAAGGTTTCTGCAGTAGTCTAGCACAACGCGGGCATTTTCACCCTACTCCAGAGAGTAGAGCATCTCACCCAAGGCGTGTCGTGACCTTAGTAATATTAGGAGACAAATCATGTACCAGACGATTACAACCATGAAGAACAACTAAGGAAACTTGGAACAATAAACATATCTCGCCTCCTTGTATAAGCTATTACTAATCAAGAATGTTCAGAATGCTGATTTAAAATTTAAAATTGGGCATACATTCATAGTAAGAAAATGATTAACACTCAACTCATAAAATTACACACAACAATAACCATATTTCATTATCAATATCCAAATAGCATACATCACTCCGTGGGGTCTATTACAGTGTGATTCAATACAACAGAGATCTCATAGAGCTCTCCTATGACTTTGATCTCTCTATCGGCTTTCTATCGCACTGACTAACTAACTCTTCTACGCTGTCTGATTGCCTATTTTTTCTTCCGCCAGCGTGACTATCAGTCTTTCCTCTTTTCCTACTTCGCTGCTTGCCACTTCTTCTTGATTACTGGGAGTTCTGCTGATTGTCCCTGTCTCCCATATCTGCCATTTGCACTGTTCTCTGCAACTACCGTGCCACCTATCTTCCAGATTTCCGCAACTGTGACAGCTCCCTGTCTACCTTGATTATGCTCTGCCACCTGTTCTCCGCAACTCAAAAACTGTTTATTTTTCAAAACAAAGGCCCCAACAGTTGAAATTTCTGAATTAGTTTGCTTATGCTTAACTTGTTTATGCTGATTATTTATGAGTATTGATGAATCTAATGATCATTCTTACTTTTCATATGAAAGGATAGAAATTTTTTTAAGTTAAACATTCTTTATATCTAATTAATATCTTCAGTTAGAATTCATCTTTTCATGCTTTTATGAATTCCTGTTTCTAACAATAGCATTACCTATAGATGAATCTATGATGAAGGACAACCATGTCATCTTCAGTGAAGAACCTCTTCAATTATTACTTCGTGTATCTTAATCTATTTTTCAATTATTAGTTTTTCATTTCTAATTCATGAGGCAATTTTGTTAGATAAGGACAAAAAAATATCTTAAGTTAGGAGATTCTTCTGCTTCTGATTGCACACTTGAATTTAGAAATTGTTTAAGTTAGATTTACATTTGTAATATGCATTTCCCTAGTCATTAATAAACCATCTTCTAAATTTATCATAACTGAAACCCATATACTTTGGGGATGCTTCTAAGTTCCACTAGCTCGGATTGATAATAAATACTTGTGTTAGTTTACACAGTAAATTGACCCAACATTTTTTTGCTGTTGTCAGGGAAGCATATTTCAAAACGGTCAAATAGGAAGATAAAAAGATAAAAAGGATAAAATATAAAATCACCAAAAACAACATAGTTTTTCTTTTAAGTAATGTTTTCTTATGCCTAAAGATAGAGATCAGAAAGGTAGATTTGTGAAACAAAACCCCCCAACAACTCATTCATCCACAGGACTAATAACACCAGTTACTGGAATACCTACTATAAAAGAGTTAGAGGAAAAACAGAGATCAGGATAGAGATTAACTTTAGTTGAAAGACAAATCTTGTTAGCCTTTGAGGTAAAAATAAAGAAATCACCTAAAGAACCTCCTTCCATATGGAAACAAAAAGATACAAGAAAACCAATTGTTGAGAAACTAGAGCAACCTATCCTTGAAGAAATCAAAGTAGTGGAAGAAATAAAAAATCAACCTCATATTGAAAAACTACATATATTTGAACAAGAAATGGCTGAAGAAGGAGAAGGATCAACTAGAATAAACATGACTCCTGAATAGAGACTAGAATATGAAAGACAACAAAGGGAATGGAAAATACAATGAGAGGAAGAAAGAAGAATTGAGGAAGAAAGAAAGGTAGAGGAATACAGAAGAGCATAAGCACTTAGAAGGATAGAGGAAGAAGCAAGAAGAGAAAATCAAAATAGAAGAAGACAAGAAAATGAGCAAGAAATTAACAATGATCAGGAAACTACTTTTGGCTTTCCAATCTTAGATGCAAGAGAAATATTAGGAGAAGCAATAAAAATGAAAAATTTCCACCTTCCATATTTCCTAATTTCTATGGAATGTCAACATAAGATCCTGATTCATTCATGTTCGAGTTTAATATCTTGTGTATAACTTATGGATATACTGATGACACAGACACAAGATTCAAATTTTTCCCGCTACTTTGAAAGAAACAACCTTGAAATGGTTTATGGGATTAGGAGAACATACAATTGCTTCTTGGGATGATATGAAGAATTTTTTTCTTAAAAAGTATCAAGCTTACTGCAGGGCTAGAGACTCAAAAGAAGAAAGTTTCAGAATGACACAATAAGAAGAGGAAAGTTTGGAAGAATATTTGGAAATATTTCTTTACAATTTACAGAAATCCAAACATCATTCTCTCAGTCCCGATACCATCCATAACATTTTTCTTAAAGGTATAAGAGATAAATATTTAGACATCCTTAATGTGATGGAAAAAGAAGATATCTCCAATTTACCATTTGAAGAAATTTCTGAACTTTGTCAGAAATATTCTAGGGGAAGAGTAAAGAGTGGAAAGAGAGATATTTCATCAAAAGCTTCCAAATCTGCAGCAAGTGCAATAACAAGAGCAGAGATAGGAAGCCTACTAGAAAATTTCAAAACATATCTCTTAAGCACCTTGGGAACACAAATAGATGTCTTGAAAGCTAAGAAAAATAAAGAAGTGCAAGATGAAATATTAGCATTTTTTTGTCCAAAGTGTAGGCAAAAACATTCACTAAGGGAATGTCCTTTGCAAGGTATACAAGTGTGTGGACTTTGCATAGAAAATCATGCAACATAAAAATGTCCCAAATTAAAATAATTGCAAGGAGAATAAGTGCAAGGAGTAGATTCTCTCTATTATATGGCACCAAGGAGACCTTGGCAACCAAGGATGCCTCAACAATTCCCTCAACAAAACCCCCAAAATTTTCAATATTCTCAAAATAAATGGAATACACCAATGCCATGGTAGGCTTGGCCACCACAACAATATCAAAACCAACCCTCAAAAGGTTGGAGGGGATATGGTTATGGAAACCAACCACCACAACATATGTATCCTCAAAAATATCAATATAAAAAACCATACCCTCCACAACCATTTCCTCAATACCAAAAATTCCAGCAACAACAACCAATTCCATATCCACCTCAAAACAAACCAATGCTAACTCAACCACAACAACTTCATCTATCCACTAACCAACCATCTCCTATACCAACACAATTTCCAGCTCAGCCAATAGCTAATCCAAGTAACAAGGTGGATAGACCAGAATATCATGTGGAAGAGGCAACATATTATCCTACTTATTCTATTCTTCCCATATAAGATGTACACCTAAGGTCTTGGAAGGTGTTACAGAAATATTCTCCTCCGTTAATTGAAGAACAAATTGAACAAGGAGAACAAAGTCAACAATCTCAACGAGAAAAGAAAATTCAGAAAGGTAAATCTATTATGACATAGACTCCACCGTATCCAGAGAGATTGATACAACATAATATTCCAATATCTCTGCCTGAATTTAATATTTTGGATGAATTGAAGAACACATATGTCAAAATTCCTTTGTTGCAAGCAATTAAAGATATCCCGATATATGTAAAAACAATAAAGGAATTATGCATTAAGAAATCTGGCAGAAGAAAGAAGGATCCACCTACAATCCAAGTAACTGGAATTCTATCTAGTCTCATGTCTACAAGCACAACCATTGAAAAATATGTTGATCCAGGAATTCCTATGGTTACCATTTCAATTAACAAATTTTTACTGCCAAATACTTTAATAGACTTGGGAGAAACTATCAATGTTATGACTACACAGAATATGGAACATTTGAATCTGAACAACATTAGACATACTACTACAGTTTTAGAACTTGCAGATAGATCTAAAGTTGTACCAGAAGGTATATTGGAAGATATCATTGTCTCACTGGATTCATGGGAGTATCCTGTAGAATTCTTGATTTTGCAGCCAAAACAAATTTAGGAGGGCATCCCTTAATTTTAGGCAGACCATGGTTAGCCACTGCAAATGCTTACATTGGATGCAGGTCAGGAAGTATGATTATTGCACATGGAGATGAAAGAAAACATGTTACATTATATCCTCCCACTCAATCTCCATCTTTATTATCATGGCTTGATGGAGAGGAACCACAAGAGCTTCAATTTGTTCTTAGTCTTAATCAAGTTTATAATTTTGGAGAGGAGGAAGAAAATGAGGACTTATTAGATCTTTTCATCTCAGAACCAAATATTTTAGAGCATCTTAGAGTAACTCAATATGAAGTTGCTAATTATCTTTTAAATGAATGTTTTCAGGAAAATTGCACTATACAATAATTGCAAAATACATTCGAAATAAGTTTTCCTATGAATTCAATTACCAATTCAAACAACAAAATCATTGAGGTCAGTCCTGAGAGGAATTTGAATATTGGTAATAACTTACAATCATCACAAGAGGAAAAGCTAATAACATTGTTAAAAAAATATTCAAAAGATTTTGCCTGGGATTACATAGACATGCAGGGAATTCATCCAAAAACATGTATCCATCACATTTAAACTGATGATCAAATTAAACTTGTGAGGCAACCACAAAGAAGAATGAACCCGACGATGAAGGAAATAGTGAAAGAAGAATTACAGAAAATATTACAAGTAGTATTTATCTATCCTATTTTAGATAGTCAATGGGTTTCACCCTTAGTTGTAGTACCTAAGAAAAATGGGAAATGGAGAATTTGTGTGGATTACAGAGAACTCAATAAAGCTACATTGAAAGATCATTTTCCTTTACCATTTATTGATCAAGTGTTAGATTCATTAGTTGGAAAGAAATTATTTTCATTTCTGGATGGATTTAGCAGATATAATCAGATAAATATAGCATTGGAAGATCAAGATAAGACAACATTCACATGCCCATGGGGAACATATGCATACAATGTATTACCTTTTGGTTTATGTAATGCACTTTCTACCTTTCAAAGAGAAGTTCTTGCAATCTTTGCTGATTTGATCCATGAGTTTGTAGAAGTTTACATGGATGATTTCACTGTGTATGGTACAACATATGATGATTGTTTACAAAATTTTGAAAAAGTGTTAAAAATATGCATATAGACAAATCTATCACTCAGTAATGAAATTTTTTTTATGATGTTAATTGAGGGGATAGTGTTGGGACACCATATTTCTTCTTCGGGAATTAAGGTGAACCCAACAAAAATTCAAGTCATTGTGGATTTAAGACCACCCACAACACAAAAAGAAGATATAATTTTCTTGGGTTATGCAGGATACTATAGGATATTTATTGAAAATTTCATTAAAATATCTTTGCCATTATTCAAGTTACTTGTGAAAGATGTGGAATTCCAATGGACAAATAATTGTCAAAATGCATTTGAAAAATTAAAAGAAAATTTGTCAATTGCACCTATTCTTCGAGGACCTAATTGGTCTTTTCCATTTCACATTTCAGCTGATGCATTTGTTACAACTATTGGAGCATCACTTGGAAAAAATGTGAATCAGTTTAATTATGCCATATATTTCATAAGCAAAAACTTAACACTGGAAGAATTGAACTACACTGTTATAGAAAAAGAAATGTTAGCTGTAGTACATGTAGTTAATAAATTTCGACATTATATAACTGGTTATCAAGTTTACATCCACACGGATCATTCTGCCATAAAATATTTAATGAAAAAATCAATCAAAAATGGTAGAATAACTAGATGGTTGTTATGAATGCAAGAATTTAACATTATTGTACAAGATCGACCAGGAAAAGATAATTAAGTTGCAGACTTTCTATCAAGACTACATTCACCCGGTGATCCAAATTCAGTATCAAATAATTTTCCAGATGAACATCTATTTGATATAAATGTCAAAACTCCATGGTTTGCAGATATAGCTAACTATTTATCATCTGTAATCCTACCATCTCATTACACAAATAAACAGAAAAGAAGAATAATTAGAGAAAGTGCTAGATATAGTTGGGTCAATGGAGGTCTATTTTATACTGGTGCTGATCTAATGATTAGAAAATGTGTTAGAGAAGATGAGATTATTGAAAATTTGAAATAATTTCATGAAGAACCATGTGGTGGTCATTTTTCAGATAAGCAGACATCATACAAAGTGCTGAAACTTGGCTACTACTAGCCAACCATCTTCAAAGACTCCAAAGCCTATGTGAAGAGATGTAACAAATGCCGAAGAATTAGTAGACCGGTGGCATCATATGAAATGCCATTAAAGCCACAAGTACTGATTGAACCATTTTTTTGGAACAGGGTCTCCTACAAACTGCGAAATTGGTCCATTTTGAATATTTTTGATTAGAGTTAGTCTAGCAAAGAGGTTTTGGGGCGGGTCAAAGCCCCGAAAGCGTTGTAATGGGTAAAAGGTTAAACCAGGGGTCTGAAAACCACGGTTTGCGGACCATAGGAAAGTCTAGGCTAGATTGCTATAAACAGAGGGACATTTTGTATTGTAAAGGATAGGAATGATGAGCTATTGATGCGAATTATGGTTTAAACTATTGGTTTGGGTTTTTGGGAAAGGACTCCTGCTGGCTGTGTGCACGGAGATCCTAGTCCAGCTGTGTGCGGACCCTGCTGCTGTGTACATATTTGTAAGGAAGAATTGATGAATGAATAAATAAGAAGGATTGATAGAGAACTGAATCTGTGAGTACTCTTGTGCGAATTGTTGGTAATTGCTGTACTGTGTATTTTCTGTGTTTAAGCTGCGAAGATCTATGTAAGTGTGTTTTCGGTATCTGGATTGGTTCTGTTCTATTATGTTTTGTTTATGTAATGCTGTGTTACTATCATAAAGGCATATAATTATAGATATAGCGCACGTGGATGCGAATAGAGACCTAATTAACCCTGCACAGAACGAAGTAATCTGGGAATTACAGGGCTTAGCACAACTCTGCTTGCCTTACGTATCGTTTCTTAGGGTGCGGAAACCTAGTTCCAACACCCACCCATACTACTTCGGGTGAGAATTTGACCTACGAAAGTAGGTCACTGCCGAAAGGGCCAGTAGTATAGGAGTTTGTTGGCAAACCTTGCACACCAAACCTCGGTCAGGACCCCTCAAGCCAAAAAATGGTTCTGTTTCCGAGACTGTAGCATTTTGAGGAAGTGATCAGGCACTGGCAAGAAAATACTGAAGGTCTAACATGGAGGTGAATGAGCGCTACTTTGGAGGGAAGTACAACACGGAGTGGTAAGTACTATCGAGCTGATCGAGAAAGGATCACTCTGCCGGTAGCCCGCTAAAAAAAAAAGCAACGACGCAAGGTTCGCTAGTTACCCCCATGTCAGACTCACAGGAGAGCAAGACCTCGACCGAAACCTTGCTAGAAGGAGACATGGCAGTACACTTGAAATTACCTACCTTTAAAGGAGCGGCCGATGAGGACATGGATCGTTTTTGGTTCGTGGTCGACTCAGTATGGACTACGCAGGGGGTGGTGAGCGATACTATGAAGAGAGCACAGTTGTCCCTGGCCTTCGAAGACCGAGCGCTAGATTGGTATATGCCGTACGTATCTCAAAACGGGAGCGCATCTCTTCAAGATATTAAGGACGCCCTAAAACAACAGTTCCGGAAGCCAAAATCGTACTCTCAGTTGGTAGCAGAAGTAAAAGACTTCAAGAAAGGTACGTCGGAGTCGGTATGGGAGGCCGATCAATGATTGAAGAAAGTGATCAGGGAAGGAGGGTTCAAGTACGACGACAGACAACACACGGAATGGTTCGTCGATATGTTGCTACCTCACCTACGTATACCAATGGGCCAATAGACCTTCGAATCGTAGGAAAAAGCTTTGGAAACTGCCATGAAACTCGAAGCCACACCCAAGGATGACACGTTGGGGGGATTACAACAAATTCAAGAGCAGCTCAAGCCATGCACATGGAAATTCAGATCTTACAGACGGAACGGGGAAAAGGAGTTAGCGTAGACCTCTGGTGCATACGATGTTGGGCGTCTGGCCATAAAAAGGACTAGTGTCCTATATTGATGGATTACGTGTAGGTAGGCGAACCTAGTCCACTACGCCCTGACTCCAGTGGATCTATGCTATGGTGTGATGATTTCCGGGTAGCGGGACTACATGATACAGCCCAGTGCCCTCGACTAAGTATGGGCGAACTAAAGCAACAGTGATGCAGGTTCTGCCAGTCGGTAGGGCACGATGAGAAAAACTGTCATACGTATGATTTGATTGTGGATCGAGGGAACCACTATAGGGTACAATCAGACCCTGCGTCGCCAATATCCCCAACAAACTTTGGTGGCTCCCCAAGGGGCAGGGGAGGTCGGGGAGGAAGCGTAGGATGGGGGCGGGGGTAGCTGATCTGCTATAACTGCAAGGAGGTAGGGAAATTCCCAAGGGACTGCCCGAATCCCACCAGGAAATCCTACAAATATTGCCGGCAGCTGGACCATGAGATTGAAGACTGCCCGATCTTGATAGCCAAATTGCAGGAAAAATATCCCACCCCTACGCAGAACGTGAAAAGAGTTAAAATTGAGCTAAGGAATTCAGATCCAAGTGTAAAAGTCATGATGCGCAGCGAAAGGATCACCCAGGGAGAAAAGGAGGGGCTTGCCTCTCGGGAAGGAGTGAACTTCAACGAACAGGAATCATTAGCAGCCAACGCGCAGTTGCCGAACAAGATAGGGGAAGGGGTTGTGCCTTTCCTGCAGGCATGTTTGAAGCTACTACAAAATCCGTAGGCCATGGAGAACCTCCAAGCATTAATGAATTCCTGCGCATCTCAGCCTAGTTTGATTCTTGGGACCAAGGATGTACACAAACTATATAGTTATAAAAATCGCACTGGAAGAGAAATGTGGTTAACTATGCATATTGGCGACTACGAGATGGATCAAGTTATTCTCGATCTAGGGTTAGATGAGAACATGTTACCAAAAAAAACATGGAAATGAATGGGAGAGCCTAAATTGGAATGGTCCACCATCCAATTGCGTATGGTGAATCAACAGAAGATCATCCCTCTAGGAAGGTTGCCAAAAGTCATGGTAGATATCACAGGAGTAAAAGTCCTAGCTGACTTCGAAGTCATAGAAATTGTGGAGGATGCAGATCTGTACCCCGCACTCCTAGGACTGGACTGGGCTATAGACATGGGCGGTGTCATTAATCTCAAAAAGCGCAGCATGGTGTTTGAGAACAATGGTACGTGCGTAATAGTACCACTAGACCCAGCAGAAGGTGCGCAGTATACAGAGCCAGCCTATGAGGAGGAGGACATAGATCACATCTGCAAATTGACTGCACGGGACGAAGATCAAGATAACCCCATAGATGAAGGAGTACTCTGCTGGGAAAAGGACAGTGAGTGTTTCTCCAACTCTGATGAGGAATTGGAAAATTGGCAAGGACGATTGCACGAGGTGTCAGCGCTGCGATGTCTTTGGACCACCAATAATTTCTGCTGCATCTCTACCAAGGTAAGAGTCCTACCCTACTATGATAACGTAGGTAATACTATGACGTTGGTTGAAACCCAAATTCCCAAGGAACGCAAGCTAGGGGCACTGCTGCTAACCTTGTGCGAAGCACCTAAATATTGGTGGGGCATGCAAGAGAAGTACCAGAGTAGGATGATCCTGCGCTTAAAGACCCCAGTTGACAGATAGGCCCTGAGGTCAGTAGACCCATATGGATACATGCTAACATATGACACTCAAGGGTACGATAGGACCTCGGCTGAACAAGCTCCCCTAGTTAGCAATGACCTAGGTCTGCATTCGACTATGGAGGTACACAAACCCACGAGCATCTAGGAGAATTGGCGAACACTTCAAAATGGCACATGGATGCTTAGCGCAGCCCTGTGATATAGGAACGTCCTGTCTAAGGGAGAGGCACTTCGATCTAGAATTTTGGTGGCCAAGTTACTAAGTTGGTACTTGAACCATGTTACAAAACCCCTGGCGCCAGCCCTAATTCGGGATCCGCAAACGGCACGTAGGCGTCATCCAAGGTCTAATGATTCATGGGAGAGTCCTCAGGTATGGCTAATGATCGTCAGCCCGCCCCACGGTGATAGGAAAGGAGCGTTGTCATTATGCAAAAGGGGCGACAGACCATCAATGTAGCCATTTATGGTAAGCCGGATTCGAACGAACGATGGTAAGTTTCGCGCACGGGCTACTTCACCATTAAATAGCTTCAGATGATGTACATATAGTAGGATAACTTCGCAACATGCTACTTATTGTCTCTACACCATGCCCCTATTATCCGACGACTGGCTTACTTGGAGCATTGATATATCCTGGGATGCAGGTCTTTCTGTTGCTATGGTGGATCCTAACTTGCTGAATGTGTCAGTCCTTGGCTATTATGCACCCACAGAAATCATATTGAGGGGACATGGGAATGCTGAGTTAGATCAACTGATTGGGCGTTGGCCCCCTGCAGAGGGAATTACCTGTGAATCCCACACAGAGAGGCAACCTAGCTGCGTGACAAGAGGTCCTGACCTTCGCACCTTAGGGATGACCGCGTGACCCAGCCGGATGGCCTTGAAGGATACAACAGAAGAAGGTACGCTACCCCCCACCAGTAGTGTCACAATCAAGTCAAGACTAATTCTGCGCCAGGAAGTAACGATGAGATGTAGGGATATGTTGCAACTCCTTCGCAATTCTAGAGTACTAACCAGTAGAAGCCATGTCTGTTCGCTACCTTGTGCTGTCCTAGCTAACGATCATGCTCCAACTGCTACGGACATCCAAATTGATTTGGCACAGCTATCCCGCTTGGCACTACAAGGATTATACACCGAGGTGTTGCAAGAGGTCCATCGCCGAGACCGGACTACGTGAAAGCAGGGTGAAATACCTCCGGCTGTACGAGCACAACAGGTTACATTGGTCAGAGACACAACAAATATTATTCAGGAGCAGCTTACTCGGGGCACGCAGTTGGTTGAAGCAGCTACGCAACTCTGGACAACAGTCTGGCACCATTCTATGCTTCAACATATCCAGAAGAAATTACAACAGGCGGAAGCTGCTCTTGATCATGTCAGAGCTTCCTCACCCTCCAACGTCTCCGCGCACTGTCTAGCCGTCATGGACACGATTGAGAACCTTTGCCACACCAAGCATGTCATCTAAAAATGGTTGAAACCTTGGGCTGACACCGCACTCCAGCTCTCCCAGGATGCTTAGTCTGCCATTGCGCGCCTCCACCGGATGTTAGAATGGGTTACCATGGCTCTAGATCGCCCTGCCTCCCTGACACTTGTCAACATTGCACAACGAGCTACTGCCCAGAGTCAGGAAGTGCTCCCTCTGCTCGTTTGTGCCCTTGATACCTTGCATGCACAAATCAAGGCTGCACCACTGCAGTGACTCGGGACGAGTCACAAGATTGTGTTAGGGGACTGTTGGAATGCTACAATCTGCGAAACTAGTCCATTTTGAATATTTTTGATTAGATTTAGTCTAGCGGAGGGGTTTTGTGGTGGGTCAAAGCCCCGAAAGTGTTGTAATGGGTAAAAGGGTAAACCAGGGGTTTGAAAACCATGGTTTGCGGACCATAGGAAAGTCTAGGCTAGATTGCTATAATTAGAGGGACATTTTGTATTGTGAAGGACATGAATGATGAGCTATTGATGTGAATTGTGGTTTAAGCTATTGGTTTGGGTTTTTGGGAAAGGACTTTGGCTGGTTGTATGCGCGGAGATCCTAGTCCAGCTGTGTGTGGACCCCGCTGCTGTGTGCGCAGGTTGGGAAGGGAATTGTAAGGAAGAATTGATGAATGAATGAATAAGAAGGATTGATAGAGAATTGAATCTGTGAGTACTCTTGTGCGAATTTTTGGTAATTTTTGCACTGCGTATTTTCTGTGTTTAAGCTACGAAGATCTGTGTAAGTGTGTTTCCGGTATCTGGATTGGTTTTGTTCTATTCTGTTTTGTTTATGTAATGCTGTGTTACTATTATAAAGGCATATAATTATAGATCTAGCACAAGTGGATGCGAATAGAGACCTAATTAACCTTGCGCAGAACGAAGTAATCTGGGAATTACAGGGCTTAGCACAGCTCTGCTTGCCTTACCTATCCTTTCTCAGGGTGCAGAAACCTGGTTCTAGCACCCACCCATACTACTTCGGGTGATACTTTGACCTACGAAAGCAGGTCACTGCCAAAAGGGCCAGTAGTATAGGGGTTTGTTGGCAAACCTTGCACACCGAACATGGTTCAGGACCCCTCGAGCCAACACATTTGAAAAGTGGGCTTTAGATTTCGTGGGACCAATTAACCCTCCATCCAATGGAAAGAAGTACATCCTGGTATGTACAGATTATGTAACTAAGTGGGTGGAGGAAAAGGCAGTAGCACCGGAAATAGAAGATACTATTGTGTCTTTTCTATTTGAAGAAATATTTGTAAGGTATGGAGTTCTGAGATATATAGTAACCGACCAAGGCACACAGTTCACATCAAAACTTGTTCGCAATATTATGGAGAAATACAAGATCAAACACAGAAAATCAACTCCGTATCATCCTCAAGCAAATAGACAAGTCGAATCAACAAACAAAGTCCTAGAGAACATTATGACAAAGTCTGTACAAATGAACAGAAAGGGCTGGTCATAAAAATTGAGAGATGCACTATGGGCATATAGGATAACATGGAAAAACACAACTGGGTTTAGTCCATATCAGTTAGTGTATGGAAAAGAAGTCTTATTACCAATAGAATTTAAAATACATACATTCAAGCTAGTAGCAGAATTGGGGATGGAATTATCTAAGGCACAACAACAAAGAATTATGGAATTAAATCAATTGGATGAGATACGACAACAAGCAGTAGAGCACACATCTCTTGTGGAAGAACATAGGATAAAATGGTATGATCGATTCATAAAGAATAAAGTATTTCAGAAAGGAGATTGGGCACTCTTGTTCGATTCCAAGTTCAAATATTTCAAAGAAAAGATTACGACTCATTGGCTTGGGCCATATGAGATTAAAGAAATATTTGACAATGGAGCTGTTAAGATAAAAAAAATTGACGAAGCATCTGTTTCGTTTGTTGTTAATGGACATAGGATTAAAGTTTACAATAAGCCTATAAATAAAGAGGATTTTTTGAGAAATTTTTTGATAGATTCAGATATGGAAGTAGTGGGACAGCATGGCAATATGCCTCCCATAATTCCAAAAGAAGAAGAAGAATGACAACATATATATAATAATAATAATAATAATAATAATAATAATAAAAGAGTTTGGTTGTGAAAATCCAGGAAACTTACACAATACAAACTCGAATTCATATCGGAAAACCAACTTTTTTGGCCAATATGAATTATCTTTTTGTTTTCATTTTACTTTACTATGATTTTTGCAGATATACCCTCCAAGACATGTCAGACTTGAGGACAAGTCTTATCATCAGCTTGGGGGAAGGTGTGTAATAAAAAAATATGAAAACAGTTTCAACAGTTGAATTGAAGACGAAATATGAACTACAATTACAAAGGAACCCGGCACATCATTCAACATATACAGAATGGACCTGAATTATTATTGAGAAAATTATTCAGAAATGGACCTCTATCATTACGACATAAATTTTTTTGAAACATTATTGCAAATTACACCAGAAGGGACCTGGAAATACAAAATTTCAGAAGGGACCTAAGCTACATCAAATGAAGATCATGTCAGAAGGGACTTGGAATGTCAAAGTTTAACCTGCAAAAGGGACCTGAACAACATCATTCCAAATCAAATCAGATGCAAAGCAGAAATAAAGTCTCTACATAGTCTAAGAGATCCATTGTGATAAAAAACACAATGTCAACCATTATTAACATCAAATGGTTCGAGGGAATATAAGTACAGTAAGTAAAAATTTTCTCTTAAAATTTCAATTTTTTTTTTTGTGAAAATGTTGTAGAATTGTAAAGCTATTTTAGTACTGGTTATGCATTTTTATCACCTACTTTTTTCATCATCTACATTTCATCACCTATGATTCTTAGCCCTATTTTATCCATATCTATAACACTATCCTAATCACTCAATAAAACATTCCATAACCTATCCATACCATACCCTAGCCTATTTTTCTAAACAAAAAAACCATAAAAAAAAGGCTTAACATTAAACCTTTGCTGGACCTACAATAAAAAAACAAGAGGTTAGTGTCCTTATAAATATTTAATTTTAAAATATGACCATTTCATTGGTCAATTTAAAAATTAAATAAAAGAGAAAACCTAAAGTCTAAAATTATATGATAGCACAACTATTTCAAACAACAAAACAAAATGAAAAAAGCACAATCATAAATGATTATAAGCTAAGGTAATGGAGCAAGATCACAATCATAATGAAAACAATGGAATGAAAACTAACCTAAAGTTTGATGCTATGACAAAAAATGCATGAAAATGATGTATGTATATGGATGAAACTATGATGAGACAATGATACATACAACATTGGAGGAACGAAGAAATGATGGCATACAATGATGTGAATACAAGCAATGAAACGAAAATATTATGGCACATATGCAATAGGGTATGATGCATTTCAATGGAGGATGAAAGCAAACATAGTCATCAATGCAAATCATGAAAGAAAAACATGAAAGGGACTACGTGATAAGTGAAGAGGAGGACGAAATGTACACCAGAGTCATCATGACAGTCAAGAGTAAGCCACACATGCATCGGTAAAGCGGTGGTTGATGAATGGTAAAAAAAAATTCAAATGCCATATTACAACACTGTGTAAACTGTTGAGAGAACCTCCCCCATTTATAAGACTTGAAGCAACTGATAGTCACTGTGTTTTTCACCATCATCGCCTTTCGAAGGCTCAGTGAGAGAAGGAAGGCATGCAATCAAAACACGCATCCATTTTTACAACTATGTGAGAAACAAATAAACAAGAGAGAAGACATGGGAGAAGCTGTGAGGAGAATAGAAGAAATATAACGCAACAAAGAAGGCAGGAAATATAGCAAGTGAGAAGAACGAAGTGATAAGGGGAATTGACTAAAGTTTCAAGCCAAAAAATCCGGAAAATGTGTCAAGCAACCACGCTATCAGGAGGCAAAATCCTGTGAAGAATAAGGTAAAAAATAAAACTTAGATTTTGTTGTTTAAAACAATGATGATTTGCATGAATAAATATCTGGGTTGTTAAACAAACTGAGAGTTATAAAAGGAGTTCTTCTATTACGGTCTTTAAAAATTGTCATTGCCTTATGTTTTTTCTTTGACACCACTCTTAAACGCTTTGTCACCACTCTTAAACGCTTTGACACCACTCATAAACGATCTGCCATTAGTCAACACTAAATATTTTGTTGATTAAATGAGTAAATGATAAGATATTTAATGAACATTTTGATAAGATTGGCGCTGATTGAAACACACAAAATTCCGTTAAAATAAAAGGAAAATCACGAAGATCATAGCAGAAAATCACGAGGATCATTGAAAAGACAGGTAAACTTGAAAATGTCCTCGTGCACAATCTTCTATTTCAAAATGAATGAAAATAAAGAATGGAGAGTTTTGGTTTGAATTGCACAGTGAACTTGTTTTAATTGGGTTGTGTAGTAGAAGAATTTGAATCAGGTTTTGTAGAGAAATATTGGTTTAAAAGGAACAATCAACATGTTTTTATATTTTTGCATAGCTGAGGGCAGAGTCTGGTGAATTTTGAAGGAAAACAGTGAACTCATTATGAGATTTTTGATGAAATAATTGAGCTATTCTCTTGTATAAACAATGAGCTTATATTAGATAATGCTTTGCCTTAGGAAAATAATTTTTTATGGAATCGAAGGGTCACAATAAATTGTTGTATAATTTTTATTTTTTTTTACATAGTCAAACAAAAAAAAATTACAAAATAGAGGCAGAGGATTGTTATTCTTTTAAAAGAGATAGAGAATGAAATAGAGAGTAGGATAATAGAAACATGAATCGTTTATGTTTTCTTAAACTTCTCTATATCAAATCTTGTGTCTATTTGAAGCAGTAAGCTCACATTCTTCCAAAGGAAAACAAAGGATTGATTTCAATTACTTGGCAAGAGCAGCAAACAGAGGTAAGGCTTACTATTGTGATAACATCTAGTACTTGAATTTTTGTTTACAATTACTTGGCAAGAGCAGCAAACAGAGGTAAGGCTTACTACTGTGATAACATCTAGTACTTGAATTTTTGTTTACAAAAATGAAGTTAATGATAGTAGATTGGTACATCAAATGATTTTTAGACAATATGACATCAAGAACAGAGCCCAAATATTTTCAAATTGAACATTGGAGTAGGGAAAGAGTTGAGAAACTTTATCAATCAGGCTTAAAAAGCTTTCTTCAAAAATTAAAAGGGCACAATGAGGATATCACAAGGGAGTTTATAAAAAAATGAAAACAGAATGAAACTATGGTGGGTAGTTTACATATTCCTTAAACTCCAGAATCTATTTTCGAAGCTTTAGAGTTGCCATCATCAGGTGAACTATACCACAAAGGATTGCATTTCAAAGGCAAGGGTTGGACCTTCTTCTTGGATAAGAGCATAAAGGGTTCTTTTTATAGGTCAAAGGGGATTCCCAGGGAGTGGTTCAATGAACCTTGGGCTGAGCTAGTTTTGATAATTCAAAAGTTTTTCACCAGTGATAATAGACATAGTGTAGTACACCTATATCACATTAGGTTACTACAACATATTAAAAGAGATATAAGGATCAATTTTCCCTAATTATTTTATAAAAACTTGATGAAGATGATTGAAAGTGTAAAATTTGAGACCAAACCCAAAGAAGCCCAAATTCATCACTAGGGACTCATAAAAATCTTTGTGGATTACCAACTGAAAACTAAGGGAATGGTTTGGGAAGATTTCCTGATTGAAAATAAGTTTGTAGAGAAAGTCAATGAAAACAAAATTAAACCAATGCAGAAAACAAGAAATATTGTGTATTCACCTCTCTATCCTAAAACCAAGTCAAAGAAACAACAGGAAACAATTATGGTAGAGAGGGAAACATCATTTTTGACCATTTCTAGGAGACAGAAAAAGAGGAATTCAACAGAACCTGAAGTGCAAGTCGTAGAGACATCTCCTTTAACTAAACAAGCCAATGAAAACCTTGAGAGGTTGCAACAATAATTTTATGAAAATCCTGTAGACAAATATTCTTATTTTGAAAATAATGAAGTTGAAGCTACTTCAGTTTCTAAAAATACCGAGGAGGAAGACCAAAACCTTAGCATGATCATAGAGTTAACTGATAGCCTGGAGGTAAGAAGAATCATGGAAAGGCACATAAAATAAGAAAATGAAACCTATAAAACAACTAATGAAAAATTTGTTAAAGAAAATGAGAAGATAAGTGAAGGAATAGGAAAGTTGAAAAACAAAAACAATCTTCTTTATACACAAGCATTTAGGTGGCTTCAGGAGAAAAATTCCCGGAAGGCCAAATATGAGAAACAGAAGGTCAAGACCTCAATTTACAAGGAAGAAAAATGCAAAGATATGGATTCTCTTCTATATGCAGCACAATAGGAAGTTTCAGGATCAGGAATGGGATCAACATTAGAGCTCAAGAGGTCCAAAAGGAAAAAGCAAGCATGAAGACATGCTTGAACATCAGCTTGGAGGAGATGTTGGCCCTCGTTTTTTTATCTCTTTTTGTTTATGAAATACATCTTATTTTCCATACTATCCATCTATAAACCATCATATCCACCTTATTTTGAAAAAAAAATTCATATACAGGTTTTTAAATTATGTTTTTCAATTATTAGAAGTTTTTGTAAAAATTGAAATTTAAGTGCATTTTTGGACAACATAAAAAATTCCCGCAATGGCCTCATGGTTTGCATATTTGCAGGACACTTGGGCTCAATATGGGTATATTTCTAGAAGGCTTGGGAACTAATATTAAGTGTACACCTGTTGGTACAGTCAAACTAAGCTTTAATAGGCCCGGTCAAAGGTGGTCAAACATGACTTGTCTTTATGGAGGATCTCTAGAAACTAGGTCAAAATTCTTATTTTGTGGGATTTTCTAGATTTTGATGGATCTGATGGATTAATTCAACTTGATTGGATAAGATAAGGATAGTCATGATTATAGGAGCTATTTTAGATGAATTTGTTAGATACTTTATCTATTTAAGCCTCAAACTTTGAAGGCATTGATATGTAGAATTTGTATGACTTAACATTATTATTTCTGAGACTTTGGAGACATAATTGAAGATCCGTTCTATTCTATTTTCTGCTAATATATGCTGGTTGATTGATTGAAGTTTTAAGAGTTGAAAACACCTTCAGTGTGTGAGGCAAGGGTGGAGGGCCCCCACACTGAGCTAAGTGCACTTCCTAGTTTATTTATAGTTGCAATATATAAATTAGTTTGCTTATGCTTAACTTGTTTATGTTGATTATTTATGAGTATTGATGAATCTAATGATCATTCTTATTTTGCATATGAAAGGAAATTTTTTTTTTTAAGTTAAAAACATTCTTTCTATCTAATTAAGATCTTCAGTTAGAATTCATCTTTTCATGCTATTACATGCTTTTCTGAATTCTTGTTTCAAACAATAGAATTATTGATAAATGAATCTATGATGAAGGACAAGCAGGTCCTCTTCAATGAAGAGCCTCTTCAATTATTGATCCATGTATCTTAATCTATTGTTCAATTAGTAGTTTTTTATTTCTAATTCATGAGGTAATTTTGTTAGAGAAGGAAAAACAAATCTCTTAAGTTAGGAGATTCTTCTACTTCTAATTGCACACTTGAATTTAGAAACTGTTTAAGTTATATTTATATTTGTAATATGCATTTCCCTAGTCATTAATAAACCATATTCTAAATTAATCATAACTGAAACCCATATACTTTGGGGATGCTTCTAAGTTCCACTAGCCCGGATTGATAATAAATACTTGTGTTAGTTTACACAGTAAATTGACCCAACAATGTCTACACCCATGATAACCAACTTGAGGAAGATGATTTATTTTGAGGGTCATTTGGTGGATTTTGCATTGTACATGTAGTTGTTTGAGTTGTTGATATATCAGTAGGATAATTTTGAGGTCTAAAATGGACCTCCTAAGGAAAAAAATAAAATAATAATTAAAAATAATAAAATAAGGCTTGTGAATTTTTAAAGAAAAATAAGGTAAACTATTTATTTTTATTTTTATTTCTTGTTTATTTCCTTGTATATTTTCTCAGATGTCTAGTGGAGACACCTGTTGGATTGCAAAATAGTTTTGAGTAACTCACATTGAAAAAATATATTGAAATGTACATGAAAAAACATATTCAACATGTTTTTTCATGTATTTTCAATTTTTTCAATGCGAGTCTACTCAAAACTATGCAAAGTGGGTACTTATTGGATGTGGAATTTATTACACTTGGAAGTTGAGTAAATCTACAAGGAGATAAGTCAAAAATACATTAATTTTTTTTCTTCTTTTCCCACCAAAAAATTCTCCCCTAGGGATGACATCGTAATATTGAATCCTATTGGTTATTTTAAATTTAATTTTTTTAGCACGATTTTTGTTTTGAGACCTATTTTTGACCTAAAATTTCCCCTAATGCTAGTTAATACTAGATCACATATATGCTTTGCAGTGAATACACTTAGCAAGTTTATGGTGGAGCCAAGGAGGGTTCATTTGGTGGCAGTGAAACATGTGCTTAAGTATCCACACAGTCCAATGGACTATGCAGTGAGATATCTCCAAATTAGTGGAGTGGAGTTGCTGGGCTACACATATTTAGATTGGGTTGGGAGTGTAGTTGAAAAAAAGAGTACATTTGGATGTTTTTTTAGCTTGGGGTGAGCGATGATCTCATGGTACGACATGAAACAACACTTAATGGCACTTAGCTCAAAAAAGGTCGAGTATATGTCAATAAATTTGGGAAGTTGTGAGGCCATATGGCTTCACAAAATGCTCAAAAGATTTTTTGGTCTTGAGATAGGGCTTACAATGATCTACTATGGTAACTTGTTGGCGAGGACACAGGTCTCGCAGGCAAGACCCATGTTCAGGGATTGGGCCAACAAGGGAGTTTGCTGTAGTCTAGCACCACACCAACATTTTCACCCTACTCCGAAGAGTAGAGAGTCTCACCCAAGGCATGCCACGACCACATGAAGGAGGGGAACAAACTGGTATCAGTAGATGGATCCGCAACTCAAAGCTAACGCAGAATCGTACACATACATAACACCATATATAGAAGATCTCTCAGAATATCATGCAGATAATAAGAAATTAAAATTTTAAAGTACTACAGGAATCATGCAACACATTCAAGACATATGATATAACAACAACCTTCAGATATATTAAGAAACATTCAGCACAATCAAGTGTTACATCGCTCGATAGAATGAGCTTCCAGATTCAATTACAAAGGTCCCACAGGATAGAGAGAGATACTACAACAATAACAGATCTATGGAGACACAAGAAACACAATGATGTCGAGACTAGGATAGAGCTCTCCTGTGGCGTTTGCTCCTCGGCCTCGTTCTACTCTAACATCTCTCTCTCTCTCTCTCTCTCTCTCTCTCTCTCTATTTTTATAACCTTTTGCTGCTGGGTGACGGCCTATTTATTCACCAGCCAGTGCAACTGTTAGTTTCTCTTGTGTTTTCACTCGGCTGCTTTCGGCTTCTTCCTGTTGAACAGGAGTTCCACTGTTTTTCCTTTCCCGCATCTTTCCTTCATCTGCACTTGTCTGCACAAACCTCGCCACCTATCTCCTGCTCCTTCATAACCTCGGCAGCTCCACTGCCTACCATTGTTGCGCTTGCCACGTGCCGATCCACAACCCAAAATCTGTCTTCATGCAAAATTCAAAACAAGGGCCCCAATAGGCCCTGACCACAGTCTCTTGACTTGTCCCGAGTCAATCGCAGATCACCGTCTCGACCTCCATGGCTCCGCTTGTTCCCGTCTCCTATTCCGTCGGCCGTCCCTCCTCTGTTTGCTCAAACAAGGGCTCCAACTGAGGGACCTTTGGAAGGGCCGTGAGCTTGAGTTCCTGGAAGGAAGCTATAACCTTCTGCCACTCCTGCATAATTGGTTTAGTTGCAGCTGCGATTTGAGTGACAGCTTCCTCTCCTCCTTCAGTCGGGAGCTTGCCAAAGACGGTTGAGACCTGTGTACTGGCCTAAGTGACCAGTTGCTGTATCCTCTGAGTACTTTCCATGATAGGCTGCCTGAGCTCCCAGAGGGCTTGCTTGGTCGTTGCTGAACTGGTCTCTGTCTGCTGAATCTAGACTTCCAAGCTGTCTACTGCGGCATATAGCAGATCAAGGCTGACTGGGTCCTTTGCATTCTGAATCACATGGTTGATTTTTTGAAGATGTAGAGACAAGGGTTGGGTCTTGAGAGTTAGGGCCGTCATATGTTCTTTTAGACCCTTCAGTAGGGCATACGCTTCCCGGGCTGCAGTACTCAAGGCTTCCTGCACTCTCTCAACTTGTTCCTGTCTTGCTGTTATCTGGTTGGCATAAATGACCTGGGGGTTTGGCAGAGCTGGGCGGGCCGCTAGAGTTGATTTGAGCTTAGTGTTCTCATACCGAAGGTTGTCCCATGCTACCTTGACGTGGATAGCTCATTCACCCACAGCATCGGCTTGGAATTCCAGTGGTGGTACCTGGTTGTCATAGGCCACTACAGTGGGCTAGATGTCCCGAAAGATTTGAGTCACCAACGCAACTTCTTGCTGCAGGGTACCCTTCTCAGTTCGCAGCTGATCATGCTCTTCAGTAAGCGCGATGATTTGTTGATGCTGCCACTCACATTTTTGTTGAAGTTCGACATGGAGCCCATCAGCCAGTTGTGTTGCCCGCTGTATGAAGTGGAACAGTTGGGACGTCCCCCATTTTTCCATGCTTTCTACTCCTGACGTACCCTGCTCTGGCAACCTCGCCTATAAGGGTTGCCCGCTGGCTACTGACTTGGCTGAATGTTCTGTTGGTGACGGTGGCGAGGTTGGATTCTTGGCCTGGTTGCTAGAATCACACATGTTGATGTTGGGCTGTGATTCGGGTGCTACTCTTGTGTCTGGGGGGGTCGAGTGAGCTGGCTATTCTGGAGTCTGCACGGGAAGTTGGTCAGATCTGTATTTTATAGCTTTCTCTGCTTGGCTGATAAGTTCAGTAAATGTGACTTGGGGGGCTAGGGTTTGGCTAACCACGGGTACTTCTACAGTACTTGAGTTAACTTTAGTCCCGAGGTCCCCACTAGTCCTCTCTCTGGTGATGGGGTCGGACACGGTGGTGGATGACGTGGATGGGGCAATTAGTAATTGCAGGTGGTGGAAGTACGAATATGCAAAAAGTTAAGTGGAAAAAGTGGGTTGGGGGGTGGAAAATTGCTGGTTACCGGGGTCTCCATGAGGGGTTCTTCTCTATAAGGGACTCCTCGGCTGCTCTGTCACGGCTGATCCTCGCTAGTGAGGTCAACCATAGAGTTGGAGACTTCCACCTTGGATTTATTTGCTTTCCGCATTGCACCTGGCTTTGCAGCTTTTGACTTTTGCACTAGCATTGTGGGCGCTGGGGATGGTGTAGTAAACACAATATTAGGAAATGGAGTGAAAATAGGAGTCGTGATGGAGAGTGAGGCGGACTGGGAGGCTTGGATTTCTTCAAAGGTAGGGAATTCAGAAGACTCATTGGCTATGTTTTGAACAGTACGATTGAGATTGTGTACCTTGTCATTTAGTCGATCGATGACTGGATTCAGCTGCAGTTCCGTTACCCTGGCTGCTGTTTTCTCTGGTGTCTCTCCTGGTAGCGGAACAACCATCATTCATGCGAAGTCATAAACATATTCCCCCTCCCGGACCTCCATCTGTACTCTTGGCCATCTGCATACTTTCGAGTGGAAGATGTTTTCATCAATGTGCAGCTTTAGGGGCGTCATTTCAAAAGTCATTGCCAGCACACCTTTTGGCCTGAGGAGAATGTGGTTGTGTGTGACTCCGAACCAGACCTGTTCATTGTATTTGTCTAGAAGAACCCCCAGTATTCGTTGTTGGCTCGTGACCACGTCTACATACCAAACCCGAAATCCCTCTTCATTGGCCTCCTTCGAACCTGGGTTGTTGGATACCCTCTAGGGAGTGTATTTCATTGCTAGTGGCTGGCTGTCTAGTATTTTAGCTGGTGTCCGCCTACCGGAGAAGGACCATTTCCACATGGCGAAGGCCATGATCAAGTACCCGTATATGAATCCCGTCACTCTCCGATAGTTGTCCTCGCATGCCTCGAACAACTCGTGGAGAATGAATGAACACCAATTGAGATGTGTTCCCTGGATACAGTGCTCTGCCACCGAGATGGTGTCTAGAGTGCACTCTACCTTCGTATAGTGCCTCATCGTTTTTTTAGCGATGAGGTAGCATGCAATTTTAATATTGGGTAGTGATCTTCCAAGTACCAAGCTTGCGGAATGGTTTCCAAGGAGTGGATAAACTGATGTACCCACAGCTCCTCCAGATATCCCACACTTCTCCACTACTCCTGACATAATTTCAGATGGTCTTTCAGATCGGAATTTCCTTGGTACCTTCGCTTGCTTTGAGGTCCTTCGTCTTCCTTAAACCGTGCCCTCAAAGCCGCCGCAACACAACTCCACCGCGACAGGGAGTTGCGGTGATTTTTCCACCACCTGGCTAAGGTGGACTGTAACGCTACATCTGTGAGTGGTATTATTTTCTCCTCTGGTACCTTATCTTCTACCTTTGCAATGAAGGTATTTACTGCTTGCATATTGGAAAACGTGGGGTATGCCCTTATCTCAGCCCTAATCCAATGGATTCTTGCAATACTGGTGCATCTCCTTGTGCTGGTCTCATACCCGCCTTGCTGCTAGTCCTCCCAAGCTATTTCTGAGCCTAGCTCTGAGCTCTGGACACTTCGCCAGCTTACGGAACTGATTGTTGTTAGGTTAATGTAATCCTCCCTCTTCCCTGCTATCATCTGATAGAGGTTGTCCAACAACTGAGCATCTTCTTTGTTATATACTATCTCTGTATATCTCGGACCTTGATACGAGTCTAGAGGCTGAGTGAATCTAACTTCCCCATCTTCAAAAATCATTAACTCCCTCTTGAGATTAATGACGTCATAGTTTTCAAAAGCCCAGTCGATCCCTAGCAATACAGGGTATGGATCTTTGTCTCCCATAATATCTATTACCTCGAAGTCTATGTAGGTCTTGACCCTTGCGATGTCTATCTCGACTTCTTCGAGTTTGCTGATCGTCACAATCCAGTACTGGTTTGCCATCCTAAGTTGGATCGGTGAATAAGTCAGCTGTGGTCACCTTAAATCTTCCCAAGTCTTCTGAGGCAGGATATTGACGTCAGATCCCAAATCGAGCATGGTGTCCTTGATCTGGAATCCTGCAACCTGCGTGTCTAACCGGAACTCCTTTCCCATTCTTATTTTATTCCACTTTACTCGCTATACATATTGTGGTATTGTTTCCGGGGATTCCCTCGCTCCTGCGTTCCCCTGCAACACTTCCTTTAGGGTATGCTTGAGCTGTTCCCGCATTGGAGCGTTCAACGATTTTGAGAATTAGGTGGAACCATTCCTCGATCAGAGCCCCTGTAGCCCTATGTTCTCTGATATATTTCTTCACAGGTAAATCAATACCTTTGTCTCCCCCCAGCTAGGCAAAAGTTTCTACAGCCTCCTGAAAATATTTCTTCTGCACTTCCGGCCTGATCAGTTGTTTCGGGGATGCTGGCCTGATCACCCTCATCGGATCCTTTCCACATGCATCTTCCCCCATTTTTTTTCCTCCTCATGTAACTATAGCTACATTCTACATTTCCGGAGTCACTGTCCCTCTAGGTTCTGCATTCACCAGATTCGTGCCTCTTTGTCTTGCTCTTTCCTCCCATTTCTTGATAAGTTCAATACAGTCTTCTATGGCGTGTGTGTTCACGCGGCACTGGAAACACCACGATATTCTGGGTAGGGGACATTATCTTGCCACATGTCCCTCTTGATAATAATTGTAGCATCTCAGCGGACCCCATCCTCCTGTATGGCCTCCCCTCATACCGCCTCCTTTGCCTGTGGGAACCTCATTCACTCTGTAGGAGGGCCGATCTAATCGGTCTGCCAGTGCATCTAGATATCTGCACTGTTTGGTGCTGTGAGTCGTCGAAGTGCAGAACTCACAGTATATGTTGTTCGGAACATTGGAGTACTTCTGTAAAATCGGACACATTCGAGGTTGATGACCCACTGTTCAGGAAATTTTGCAATACTCTATTGTGGCTTGGGTCAGGTGATTTAGGAACCCAATATACTATTGTTGCGGCGGATAGAACCCTTGCGAGTTTATCTGCGCAACTCCTTCGATAGGTGGAGCCCCCTGCACTGCCGTTGCTGAGGTCCCCACTCCCTGGCTTTGCAACTGAGGACACTCAGTCGCCACGTGTCCTTCTACCAGGCAATGTGTGCACCAGACATTTGGCCTGGCTGGTCTTATGGGCTGCATCTCCTTAAGTTTTTCGGTCAGATTGGAAATTTGATGTTGCAGTCCCAGTAGGGATGGGTCCTGCGAGGCTGCTCCTCCCCTATATTCTTGTGGGTAGCCCGCCATTGCCTCTATCTTCATAGCCTGTTCCAATGCATCCTGCAAGTTTTCAATCTTTTGCTGAGTGAGGGGAGTTTGCGTCAAGAGAAGCAGAGCCTTGATGAACCAGTCCCTCTGATGATTCGGGTCGATCGGGTAGCTAAGTTTCCCAATCGCATCTTTGAACCTGCACATTAGCTCCCATGCAGTATCTCCTTCTCTTTGCTTGATCTCCCATAGTTCAGACAGACCTTGTTGGTCTGTTTGGGGTAGCTTAAACTCCCTGAAAAAGTCCTGCTTGACATCCATAATCGCTGGATTTTGGTGGGCCTATGACCACTTTATGAACCAGCATAATGCCCTTTCTCTCAGCGTGGTTTGGAATTCGATCAGCTTTCCTGCATCTGGCGTCTGCCTAGCCCTCCATATGGCTTCACAGAGGTACCAGTGCTACTCCACATCGTTGTTACCCCGCCCAGAAAATTCTGGGTATTGGGTGAATGATCCCGCCATATTCGCTTGTGGAGGTGTAACTAGAATGAACCCTCCGGGTCCTGGTTGCGTAAGTATACCACTAGAAATGCTATTATTAACATGCATTGCTGCTGACAACCGACTGCTATTCAATCGACTCAACTCTTTTAACTTAACAAAAATATCACTTAGGGTTTTATAGAGTACCAGGGGAAGGTAGGGACCCATGCTATTCGAACTTTTGGGAGTAGAAATACCTGGAGATATGAATGCCATCCTTTCTTGGAATAACTTTTGCATCGCGACGTACCAGTCGACATCGAAATATTCTTCGGGGCGCGCATCTGCATCTCCGTCGTCAGACATCGTCTCTCTCTTCCTCCTGGCTGGGCTCCCATGCACCCGCCGCACTCCCTCAACGGTCCCTCCCATCTCCTGGGGACCCACCTAGCCTTCCATGTCCACTATCTTCTAAGGAACCTCCTTTTTATCCTTCCGACTACTCCCCTATCGTTCCAACTCCCTCATCACCCTCTCTCGCCACCTTTCGGCGATATGCGCCCTCCGATGTGCACGTCGCTCCCTCAGCCTCCTTGTGGTTTCAACATCCATTCCCCTACTCCCCCTCTTCACATTTCTTGTAGCATTCGTCCCTCAGGCCCTTCCCCCAGCACTGGAGGTTTATGCTTCCATTCCTGATTTCTAGAACTCCATCAGCCCTTCTTCCACCATCAGGGCCTTAATCCATAATGGAATTTCCTTCAACAACTTCCCTCTTAGTACGGATCGGAATATAGCTTCCGCTCTGGAGAAATAATGGTAGCACTCCGCTGCAAACTCCACAATATACCCGTCCAAGGTAGATTCTACCCAGAAATCTATAGCTCGGGTCAACTTGGTATCCAGCTGATGAAGGGCCACCAGATCTCTGTGAACCCACTTGCGGTTGATCTTCCGCAATTTTTCCTTAGTCACTTTGGTCTGCAGCCTCCGCAACCAGCTATAGAGTTCGCTGGGGAGCTTTCCCCAGAAGATCTCGTAGGTATCGCTGGCAGAATTAGAGAACAAAACTAGATTTCTAATCTTCTTCTCTTTTTGACTTCTTAGCTCAGCTTGCTGAGTTATAAACTGGTCCAGGTGGTTATCCCACCATCTCCGTATTTCTCCTTCGAAGATCCTTGATACCATGATCTAGTTCCCCTGATGAAGTTTATGGTCCCGGCAACGGAACCATTTGTTGGCGAGGACACAGGTCTCACGGGCAAGACCCAGGTTTAGGGATTAGGCCAACAAGGGAGTCCGCTGTAGTCTAGCACCACGCTGGCATTTTCACCCTACTCCGAAGAGCAGAGAGTCTCACCCGAGGCGTGCCACGACCACATGAAGGAGGGGAATAGACCAGTATCAGCAGATGGATCTGCAACTCAAAGCTAATGCAGAATCGTACGCATACATAACACCGTATATAGAAGATCTCTCAGCACATCATGCAGATAATAATCAATTAAAATTTTAAAGTACTACAGGAATCATGCAACACATTCAAGACATACGATATAACAAAAACCTTAAGATATATTAAGTAACATTCAACAGAATCAAATTTTACATCGCTCGACAGAATGAGCTTCCAGATTCAATTACAAAGGTCTCGTAGGATAGAGAGAGATACTACAACAATAACAGATCTATGGAGACACAGGAAATACAATGATGTCGAGACCAGGACAGAGCTCTCCTGTGGCGTCTGCTCCTCAGCCTCGTTCTACTCTAACCTCTCTCTCTCTCTATCTCTCTCTCTCTCTCTTTTTCTAACCTTTTTGATGCTGGGTGATGACCTATTTATTCACCAGCCAGTGCAACTGTTAGTTTCTCTTGTGTTCTCACTCGGCTGCTTTCGGCTTCTTCCTGTTGAATAGAAGTTCCACTGTTTGTCCTTTGCCGCATATTTCCTTCATATGCACTTGTTTGCGCCAACCTCGCCACCTATCTCCTACTCTTTCACAACCTCGGTAGCTCTGCTGCCTACCATTGTTGTGCCTGCCATGTGCTGATCCGCAACCCAAAATCTGTCTTCATGCAAAATTCAAAACAAGGGCCCCAACATAACTAAAGTTACATGAAGCTTTAGGAAAATCCAATGTTTTAGATAGTTCCAAGCACATAGAGATCATAAAACACTTCATTAGAGACAAGGTTTAGAGAGGTGTTGTGAAATTGCAGTGCATTTCCAGAGGGGAGCAAATAGAAGATATTCTCACCAAACCTCTAGTGAAGGGGAAATTTATTTTCTATAGAGACAAGTTGGGGGTGGTGACAAATCCCTTCTTTGCTAGAGGGGAGGGTTGATTTTTTAGTTTCAAAATGTCTTCTACATAGGCTTGTGTATAGCATGCAAGAGAAGAATTAATATTTATGTGGTTTTTCGAGAGGAACAACTAATACGATCTCCTTATTAAGTTTTTAACTTAACAAAAAATACATTGATAATTATTTAATTAATGTTTACTTTGGGTTGAAGTTTATCTAAGGATAAATATTTAATTATTTAAGTGACTTAGATCTAATCTCTATCATTGATCTAAGAGGGATGAAATTTAATATAGATCTAATCTCCACTATTGATCTAAGAAGGTTGAGATTTAATCTTATCCTTCTATTACTTTGGAGATTAGGGATTGGCTTATGGAGAAATTGTAAAGAGAACATATGGAAGAGGATGGAGACACATTAAATTGTTATTTTTGAGGGAAAAATTTCATCAAGAAGTGAGAGACTCCAAGACTAAAGTGAAGGGAAAATGATTGCAGAAAGGAAATTTAAGGAGCAAATTTTAAGGAGGTTGAGTCTAGGAGAGAGAGATCGAATCACTTAAGAGGAGGGTTGAGTTTTGAAGGAGGGACAAAATTGCTAGAATTTATTTCTATTAAGTGTGTAGGGGTCATACGAAGGCAAAACAGAGGGGATGAGTTCACTAATGAAGGAGATTGATTTCTAGGGAAAACGTTTTTAGGAGAGCTAAGTTTCAGGAGGGCCAAATTCCTTGAGGCTGATTTTCTAGAGGGGTGGATTTTTGAGGTTCCAAGCAACTATAATTTTTCTGTGTATTATCTATGGGTTTAAACCCTAATTTTACAGAGTAATATGAAGTGAAATAAGATTGTTTTGGGCATAATTTTTTGTAATTGTATGATTGATTTCCTTTTTTTCCATTGCAAATTTAATTTCTTAAAGTTAAAATACTAGTGAATTTATTTTCTAGTAGTTTTTTTTCAGAATTTATTGAGTAGTATTTTTTGGGTATAAAATAATTGTTGAAATATAATATATCAAATTTGGTATTGGAGACTTATCAATCTTTAAGGGGTAATTGTTCCATAAATAAAAGCTTGTGACCCAAGCTATGCAAGAATAAAATCATTAAAGAAAAAGACACACAAGATGGGTGGTAAAAATAAGTTTAGGAAAGTGGTAATTTGGGTCCCATTATTGCTCTCTTCTCACATTATAACACTCAAGAATGATGGCATTTCATAACTAGTACACATATGGTGGCATATTCCATGAAGTGAAACCCCACCATACCAGTATCCATTTTCACCCACTAGTTGATGTATCATCCTAGGAATAGTTCCTCCCATTTGTGTTGGAATCATCTAATAGGGCCTCTGGATAACCCTCTTATATTTATGTATGGTAACTTGTTTACAAACCATAGGCTAGAAATAAATTTGAAGGTGATGATTGTGTGAAGTAATTTTGTGCCTTTTGAATTAAATATGGTTCAATGTGAATTTACTTATAATTATTTTACTTGATTTGTGGATATTTTCAAGGTGTTTTTTCCTAGTTATAGTTCCTATCTCGTGAGAAATTGATTGATACTTCTCTAAAAATTCAAAGAGGATGTCCAACCCCACTTGAAGACCTTTTGGGGCATCATAGCCATGAAATTGACCAATTAGAGAAGAGGTTTGAACTTGGGAGGGATCCAACACTGATGATGACCTTTTCCTCTCCTTTGAGACCCTAAAAAACTACTTATTGAAGGCAGGAAATTTCCTAGAAAGAGGATGTACTCCAGAGACCACAAGATTACCCTAGGGTGGAATTGCACTTTCTTGATGGAAATTTCCATATTCCTAGTACAATTTGATGATGATGCTGATGAATAGGGATCCCTCTAGAAAATATGGTACACCTTTTTGAATGATGACATCATGCCCTATCCTTATGATGTCACCCTCATGGGGCATAGAGTGATGATGTGGAATTGATTGATGATGACATGATGATTGAGGAGGTTTTTCTTGATGACACACATTTGTTGATGAGGATATGGGTTGGAGTGAGGATCACACTTTTGTCCCATCCTTAACACCTCTTTCATGGAGATGTTCATCATTGGAGAATGACATCACCTTTGGATAATGAAAACACCTTTGGAGGACCTTTAAATTACACATGTGGGTTAAACAGGCGATTTTTGTTATGTTTTTTCATTGAGATAACCGTCTTTTAGGTTTCCGTTTGACGTACGTAACTTGTAAACAATTAAGATATTATTTTTAGGGTTTTTTTGTTTAATTTTGACTAATTCGACTTGGTTTCCATTTTATAAATAAAGGGAAGTTGATTTAGGAGGATAATTATCACAATTACTCATTATTTCTCTCAGGAGAGAGTGCACACTAGTTGTTCTTGTCTATTTGACACAATGGATCACTAAAGGCAACAAAATGTATTAGGGAGGATAAAATTGTTTGGAGGGATTTTTTCTTGGATTAATAAAGTGATGCTATGGCAGATTATGCTATTTTATTGTTACCATCTTCTTCCATTTTTAAAATTTTGTAGAAATAGGTTATGAAGAATATTTTATGGCTTTAAAATCTCCTTTGCAAGATTTGTCACCTAGTATCCATCAAGAGAACATAGAATAACATTAGATATCATTTTTGGGATTAAATATGTAGAGTAAGTCACTAAAATATAGCCATATCCAGAGTATTAGTCCCAATTGATCAAAATTTTCATGATTTTGAATAGTCTACATAATAATCATTGTGTTAAGTGATTCTCATAGGGGCGTAGAAGTGAGATTGATACTAGTGAAGTAAATCTATCACCTCATGGGATTACACTCGGTAACCATGAATTCTTGGGAGGTTACCCATCCCAAAACTCCTATTTTTCGAGTGCGCTTAATTGAGGAGTTTTCCCCACAATCAAGCCCACTTAGCTTGCTACCCCATTTGCAATATTGTTCCATATAAACTATTTATTTAGATATCCCTTCAATATTTTAATTTAAACATTGAGGGGGTTTCACAGTGCAACATTATATATCATTTCAGGATTAACTACATAGAGTAAGTCATTAAAATATGACCATATGCATGAGTATTTGTCATAATTGATCAAATTTCTCAATGCGCATAATAACATTTCTTGAGCTCAAATCTCTAATTGATTGAACATTGTTAAGATTTGATCGAGAGGCTCTCCTCTCTCTTGCTCCAATCAAGGTATTCTCTCTTTGATCTCATCAATGTTTTTTACTACATATACCCAATATTGATAAGTTAGTAGTCCTTATGTGTATATCTAATACAATTTAAATCATTTCCTTTTTTTTATAGTAAAATAGGGTTGGATGATGAAAAAATATGTATTTAATAGCGTAAAATACCTTAAAACTTATATTACTATATTTATGCTTTGCATCTCTTAAATTGAAAAAAGGAAAATATAATTTTTCTACATTTTTAGCTATATTTTTATGGTTGACGTTGAGGGTTTAGTAGTTGTTTTGTGCATTTTAAACAATTGAAAATTTGTTATAATCTTTTCCTTTGTTTTCCCATTAAATAATGTTTGATTATTTATTGTTTGTCATTAATTGAAAATTTCTTTTGCTACTGCTGTAATAAATTTGCATGTTGTAAATTGTCTTTGTTTTAAACCCTAATTTATAACAACAATAAATTTATATAAGATATCATGTGTTCGGAATCTATTTTAGTATGTTTAGCACTTATCTTAGCCCTCTAGACTTAGCTATAGGCTTTTTGAACTTGATGCCTCATTTCACTCAAAGCCATACTTTATTGAATATTATTGTAGGGTGTATAATTAACGTAGTCATTATAGGGTATTTAGACTAGGAATCCTTGGGTTACTTAATATCTGAGGCTTTTTGGAGAAGTCTCTCTTGTGTGGATAACACCCATCCACAAAAAAAAAAGGGACAACCACTAAGGTGTCAATGGAAGATAATCTCATTATTGCATTAAGTAAGAGTGTGTAGTGATGCTTTGCACATTGCTGCTAGATTTTATGGTAACATTTTTGGCATCATTGTCATGGAGTTGAGTTCTTATCTTGATAATTTTAATTTTGTGTTTCAATCTCCCTTGATGAAGTTATCCCAAAGACAAGGTTAAAATTGCTCATTTTTTGACTCCATTGGAGGAACAAAGTCCTTTTTTCTTGTAAATATTCAATTTTTTTGTGCTTGTAACATGGAATACATCTTTATAAATGCAATTTTAGATTCGACTTATAAGCCCCATAAATATATATTTTGAAATTACATGGGAATTACAAATCACCTAAACCCAAATGCTATAAAATCTATCCCAAATTGGACATTGATTCTTCTTCAACTATTGATCATGTTGTTAGATTTTTAAAATACACTTCACAAGTTAATGTGGTCCATGAATATGAAATTATGAAACCGTTCATTGATTCTTTTGAAGAAAATAATAGGGAATGTGCTAATTTTTCATGTGACCCAAATAACATAGCTTTTACTAAATTTATTATTAAAAATTTTCAAATGTGTGAAGGTATTCTTCAAGACTTAGAGGAAGATTTTCTAGATATTTCTAAAGACACAAAAGAGGAAGTTGATGAAGAAGATTACCAAGAGTAATAAGAAGAAGTCCTTCTTGATTATCAATAGGAGCACATTGAAAATCTTGATGAATATCATGATCTTAGTGAAAATTTTAATATTGAAGGTTGTGTCTATGAAAATGATCCTATTAAAGATGTTGTTATTTCCAATGAGAACATGGTAAGATATATTTATTTCAATACTTTTGACTCATTGATACATATCTCCAAATATCAAGAACAGAATATCCTATTAAGTCTTTTAAGATAAAAAGTAATATTGATGATTTTCTACATACGGGGAAAGACAAGTGGGTTATGAGTTGTTATCATTTTTATGGAGATCCAATCTATGAAACTAATCAAGGTTTTGTGTAATATGATAAGGGCATAGTTACATATTTGTTTGAGCCATATTTACCTTATTTTGATGTTGATATTCAGTTGTCCCCATATCCATATTAGATAATTTTCCATGTGATAAGTTAACATTGGTGTACCCTTTTGAATCTGATATTCATGAATGGCAGTGGGTATTTCAAAATGAGGTCTCCCATCAATCTCTTCCTTAATTTCATTTTAAATATAATGTCCTTGTCTGCTTATGAAAAAAGTTCTAATAGCCTAATAAGTTCTAGCACGTTAAGGCTCAGAGAAATTTTATTAAGGGAACATGATTCACCTAGGAAAAAATTATAATTTCATGAGAGTGAAAAGGGGGGCATATCCTAGGTTTATGAAAATTCATTTTCATTTTATAAAGTGATTTAATAAAAAATATAAGGGTAAAATGGTAGTAAAGTGTCTACTCAATTATAAAAAGAGAAAAGTGAGGAGTATCTTCTCAATCTATCACTTGTTTTGAGAAAAATATCTATTGGAGAGTTTGTGGAGAGAATCTTGGGGTTTTCGAAACCCTAGCCACCATTTCTAGCTTCAATGTTGAAACTAGACACCCTAGTTAGTCTTGAGAGTGGAATCACTCAAATTTCACCGTTGATATTCAAGGTAGAAGAAGATTTGCTGAAGACATTGAGATAAATAGGTTTTATCAATTTATTTTATCCCCTAATACTTTGTTTTCCTCATATTCAAATGCAGGCTAACATATTAAAAAGGGAAGGCAAAATAAGAGCCCTTTCTCGAGGAACAAATACCCATCTTGTATTCTTGGAGAAAGGATGAGTTCATTTGAAGCCATGAAATAAGCCAATATTGTACTCCTTTACTGGACGAAGTATCTTCATAGGGTCGAGTTACTTTTGTTTTAAAGTATGCGTCTCTTCACTTTTTTCTTTTCTTTCTGGATGAGTTTCATTGGAGAAAAGGGGTCGAATCAATCATTATGAAGGGGATTTATTATTTCTATTTGAGGGTCAAGCTATTTCCAAAGCAAAGGGCTAGTTTTGAGCTTTAGAAAGGGATGAATTTTCTGAAAGGAAGACACCGAATCTTCACTTAAAAATGAAGGTCGATTTATCTGTTTACACTCTATTATTATAAGCCAAGAAAGGGAATGTGTTAATATCTAATGTTGGTTTATTATCACTCTCTACTCTGAGTATCATTGTTGGAGAAACCACGATTCCCATCCTGGTTAGCTGAAACCTCAGGGCTAATTCATATCACTACTGGAAGAGGCTATCAAAGAGAAAACATGAGTTCATATTAAGCCCTGTCCAATACTTTAGTTTAGCGTGGTCCAATGCTTCAGTGAATAAAGTGGAACAAGTCACGTTTAGGGGGATTGTGATCCCAAACTTATACTGTTGGTTTCATCTTATCTTATGGCTGATATTTTGGGAGCAATCATCTGAACGAAGTTCCAGGTTTCTCTAACATTCTTATCACTGTGTAATTGCATTATAAATCTAAGAAAATGGAGATGATCATGCTTGATTTCATTATGATAATGTCCATGTACCGACATTACATGTATTCATGGGCACTTTATAAATAATCCAGAGATGTTTGAAATATTCATTTAGTTTATATTAATTATTGTATGTATCTATTTTGAGATTGTATGATGAAAAATCACCTACAACAAATTTTCCTCTAACTGTTTGACAAAAATGTCACAAATATTGAATCAAACAAAACTCATAAATTTTCTAGCAGAGTTGTGGTATTCTTAAGAAGGGATATTACAATGGTAGTAGAGCATGTTCTTGGAAAAATGTGGGGTCTAAGGGCATTTCTAGCGATTTAATTAGTGATGGAGATCACCCATACATCAATTGTAAAAGAATTTATAAAGTTAGAGAGTCCACTCCCATTTCTGAGGAGGAAGAGTCTCCGAGGAAAATAACGAAGGAAGAAGAAACCCATAGAAAGGGGAAGGGGGTAGAAGAGACACTTGAAATAGAAGATTCAGACATGGGTGAAAAAAAAAAAATCAAGAATTTAACAATCTGCTAAGTGCATTGAATGATTTGGCTAAGGGCTAAAAGGATATGGTGGATTTGATGAGCCATATAGAAAATATATAAACTTCCACAAAAAATGAACTAGTAAATGGGGAAGGGTCTAATAGTGCAGAGGAAAATCATGCCTGTGCTACCACATAGGAAGGAAAGTTTTAAGAAACCCTCCCAAAATTGTATTTATAATAAATGGGAGAATCCCCATGGTACATATAAAATTGTACAAACTATTTTTTCAATTATATAATATGTATATATATATATATATATATATATATATATATATATATATATATATATATATTTTGGTTAATCTTTTATTGAATTATAATTTTTTGTTTAATCTTTGCGATTTTTTCACTAAATTTTAAAACATTGTGAAGTCATTGTAAATAATGTTACTTCTTAACATAGTGTTTTGGTGGCTAAGTCAGTAATGCTATGTTCAATTTGTTCAAAACCTTCACAAGTTATATTTTGGCACTGGGTGAGATCAGTGCAACATCTTCGAAAAGTCAAAAGAACCATTAATCTATGTGACAATATTTCCCTACCCACCTGTTTCAAGTTTTGGGCTTGCTCATTTTTAGGAGCATTTTATCCACTTGGTGAGTTGTAGTAGGGTTGGTTTGGTGGCATCTGGGGGGAAATTGGGTTGGTTAGGAGTTTTTTTTTTTGAGATAAATCTCAAACCCTTAATGTGACTAGTACTACAAATTAGTGTAGGTCAAATTGTTCCACCAAATAACTACTGATAATTAAATTAACATTTAAAAACCCTATTGTAAAAAAATACATCTATAAATATAATAACTAATAAATAATATTTTTTTTCAAAGGAATGATTAGCTTTACATTATCAAACTGGAACACATGCCAAATTCATAGATTGTTCATCAACTATTGGAAACCAAAATTGATCAAAATCGATTATGCCTCTACTTTGCCTATATCCTATTATGTCTCTAAACAAGTTTATCTTATATAGTTTCCAGAGCATTCCATTGCTGCATTGCAATGTATTATAAAATATATATCAAAAGGAAAGGTCAAATTAAACTACATTCCTGGTGGTTCACCATTTTCCATGGTATTTTCATCCATTGCCACTTCCAATACTAGGTCCTCTGCTGTTGCCATCATGTCAGGATCCCCTGCGTTATCCTCAACAAGGCGTGGAGGGTCCTACAAGCTGAATACCTCTTTGTGAACCCCCACCACTGCCAATTCCACTATTAATTTTATTCCTTCCACCTTGGCTGAGAGGTTATCAACTTTCTTAGCCACTTTTTCCATCGTGAGCCTCAATCTCTTCACATAATCTTTCATCGACTCAATGTCAAGCAACAACAACGAGAAATGAGTTCTCTCCTCCTCCATTAATTGCACCCTGATACACTCCACTCTTGCCAGCTTCTCCTCTAACAACACTGCATCCTAGACCTCTCCCAACTTCTCTTCATTATCCTCACATGGGGATTCCATTCTCACTTTCAAATAAATTTTAATATAAACTCAACACAACTCCACAATAACTACTCTCCATTTATATCGAATTGACTTAACAAATTCAAACTATGCCTTCATTGTTGCACATTTAATGGAAGGTCTTCTCATTTTTCTGTGATACTATTGTACTGAAAAATTTCCATTCTCCGAGTCACTACCTTGCTGCATTTATTCCTCCTCCTATACATTAAGGAACTTGCATGAGAAATGGCATATTTCAATGTTGAGCTGCATGGGAGGTAATTATAAATGTCCATTGTGATGAAAAATGCCATCACCATTCTTCCCCAAGGCGATCTATCTGACTTCATTTTTATTCCCGAGAGCCACCACTTCACTGTATCCATTATATACATGGTCATTCAATTCATTAATTCCCACTCAGGCCTGGAGTCCCTCCCAATTTCTACTGTTCTCCAATGTTTGATGGATCCTGTCCCACCTTGCTCATCTTGTTTATTTATCATGGTAAAAAAGATATTTTTTATCTCCTTGATTGATTAATAAATCACCTTGTTCATAAGTAGCTCCAATATTTGCTTACTCATCTGCAACTGTGTTGTATCTCCTTCTCATATGATAGAATTCAATAGAATCAAAATTTTGAATTTGTTCTCTTATTCTTTTGTCTAGAGGAGGCCAATATTGATCTTTTGATTCTTTATTTTTATGGAAATTTTGGATGTTTAACATCGAATCTCCCAAGACAATCATCTGAAGGATGCCTCTGTCAATGACTAGCTTCAGGCTGAGCCACAAAGCTAGAGCTTCAACCTGATTATTAGTGGATATACCCAAATCCCATGCGTATTTGATCTCTATTTTTTCATCGCATCAATAAATTACCCCTTGCACTCGTGCCTCCCCCAATAATTAATAAATAATATTAAAAATATTTATTAATATTTATTAAATAATAATAAATAAATAATAGAAAACATTTATTATTTTGTGTTTATTATTTTTCAATATTTACAACAATAGATAAATGCTATATGATGTATATAATTTTTACATTAAAATATCAATTAAAATAAATAATCTTTCTTATATAAATATTTGTATTTAAAATTTAATCATAATTATTATAATTATACGATAATTTTTTTATTATTAATTATATAAAGTATTACTTATATTTTATATATTTTTATGTAAATTCTATTTTATATTGAGTTATATAAATATAAAAATACCATTACAATAATAGTTGGTGTATTTACGTAAAAATTTAAAGATAGTAAATATAAACATTATATTTGCCATTTTTTTTTTCTATCATAATAAAATAGTTTCATTGTATCTCTACATCCATTATTTTTTAAGCATTATATGCTTATATGAATTTGAGTTATTTACAAGTGTTATGAAAATTTTTGTTAGAGGAAAATATACATAGATATAAAGGTTATTGTAAAACCAATAATGTTTTAATTTTTGTATATATATATATAACATTGAAATTTCTTGTATCTCTTTTACTTTGACTAAAAGATAATTTTTTATTTTTTTTATTTATTTTAAAAAAAAATTGGTGATAGTTATATAAATATAATTTTAAGTGCATGTATAAATTAAAAAAAAAGATATTTCTTATATTTTTCTAACTTAATTAACATATAGTTCATATTATATATATATATATATATATATATATATATATATACATATATGAATTATAAAAAAAATTCTAATCTAATCAAAATATAAACTATATTATTAGTATTATTTTAAATTCATTTTTATATCACCTGTCTTTTTTATTATAAAAATAATTAAATGTATATGAACAAATATATTTTTTAATTGAAGATATAATACAAAGAGAATTAGACAACGATATATATATATGAAAATCACGAAACAAAATTTAAGATTGTTTAATTAATATCTTAAAAAATAAAATTTACCCTAGTAAGTGTTTTCAAAATTAGTGAAACACTTGCCTTTCTGCTCAAAGTAGTGTAGATAATAATAATAATACCAAAACTAATAAAATAAATCACTAATATTATTACTATGAACAATAAAAAGTTTTTTTTTTCAAATAAAATGCAATAAAATGAAACAGAACAAGTGAATTAATTAAAAAAAATGGGTGTTGCTACAATTTTGCATCAAAACCCATTTAACATCAAAATCCATTTAAAAACATTCTAGCATTGGAATACAACATTTTAATGATATATATATATATATATATATATATATATATATATATATATATATATATATATATATATATATATATATATATATATAGATTTGATTTCTGCGTTAATTTCGGCCTCTATGGCCCTCGGGTCTCTGCAGTCACGTATGTGACTCTCCATCTCCTTTTTCGCGGGGGTGGGTAGTTTTTTTCGGGCTTAGGTTCTGGGTTGTACACGTTGCCCTTTTGCCTCCCTTCGATTTTCTTGCACGTGCCACCATCTGATTGAATTGCTGCTCAGCTGACTTCGCCATGAGCTTTGATGACGTTGATCTTATTTACAGTCCGGAGGCGGGGCTCGTTCTCCCAGGACAATTCGACTTCATGAAAAGAGCAACCTCATTTCACTGTACTTCCTAAGGTACTCAGACTGATCATCCATCTGCGCACTCCTCTTCCTCGCATGATGGCGTCTCTGTTCCCACTAACGGTCATTGTACTACTCGTCTTGGTAATAACCCTCCTACCTTTGAACGTAAAATCAAGAATGCCAGGAAGGGTGTTCGTGCTAAACCAAATTCGATCAAGATTATTGTGGGAAAGGAAATTTCTATTTCAGAAGTCCCTGATTATTTGGACAAGGCTTTGGTGGGTCATTTTTGCGGTCGGATGGCTACCTCGGAAGCTATTCAAGCTTGGATTAATGAACACTGGTCACCTATGCTGGGCTATGCCCTGTCCTTCCACCTAATTTCTCGTGGCTGGATTCTTTTCAAACTTGTCGCGGCAGATGATAAATTGAAACTTTTAAGCCGTGTTTGGAATTGGGGTCCTGCGGGTTTAGTACTTCATAACTGGGAAGTTCACTTTAATGTAGATAATGTGCCTCAACATTTGTAGAGGGTCTGGGTCATCTTGCCAGGTCTCCCTCAATTCTTCTGGCAGCGCCCACTACTTGAAGCTATCAGAAACAAGTTAGGAACTTTCATTGCTCTTGAAGATGATTGGGACTCGAAACTAGATCGAAGGTGCGCAAAAATACAAGTCGAACTGGACGTTCTTGATGGACTATATGAAGGAATAGCCCTGGAATTACATGACAGCTCATGGTTTTAGAAACTTGATTATTGGAAACTACCGTTCTGATGTTTCCTTTGCAGACAAGTTGGCCACCTTGCAGCCCAGTGCCCACGTCCTGGCCTCTCTCATCCAAAATACAAAAAAGAATAGAGGAAAGTTATTAAGGCTGACGCAATTCCTCACCTTTCTTCAGAATCCAACCACGATATCTCAGGGGTTTTATCGGAGAAGGGCCAACCCGAAGCCTCTGACTCAGTTGTTCAAACCGCTATGATAGGAGTTTTGGAGCCTCCAAAGGCCATGCTCAAGTAGGAGTCTGATGCTATAGATCTGGTATCCTTAGGTATGCTCCCTTACTCCTCTTCGCCTCTTTCCTATGCTTTATTTCCTGCATATGATGTATCTTTGGACAGACAGGTCTCCCCCTCTATTTCCCTGAGATCCTCTCCTTCTCTCTCGGGTCTGGTCTCCCCATCCTCCTCCCCTCTCCCCCCCCCTTTGTATCCTCTTCTCCTTCTGCCCATCCCTGCCCTTCCTCGAACCCCTCTCCCTCCTATGTTTCCAAATTATGCTCTCATTATTTACTTCGTAATGTACATGCTATAAAAGGTGGCCTGGTCTCTGACCCGTCACCCAAAATCAGTCTTGGATGTAAATCTCTTTTGTCCAAAGCTCAATCTAAAGCCTCCGTGGATATCAATTCGGGGAGACAGAAAACCATTCAACGGGCCCTCGGAGCTAGAAAATACCCTTCCAAGGGTTCCAAATGATCTTGCTCTCCATGAATGTGCGAGGTATTGGGGGAGCCCCTTCAAAACTTGCCCTCAAGCGGTTACTTCAAACTATTTCTCCTAACGTTATTCTCCTTCAAGAAACAAAGTTGCTAGGGTCCTGTGTTATGGATTATCTTTCAAGTTGGCTAAAGGACTGGTCTTTCACTTCCATTGACCTTGTGGGATTGGCTAGAGGGATGGTGATAGCTTGCAGCCCTTCTATCACTGTCTTATCCTCTTCTTTCCACCAAGCATATATTCTCTCATCTTGTTTTGACCTAGTGTTCGGGACTACTTTTTCCCTTTTAAATATTTATGGCCCCTGTTCGGACAAAAAATCGTTCTGGTCTTCCCTGTTTTCCTCTGTCCCTGATCTTCCTCAGCCTCTTATTATGGGAGGTGACCTCAATTTCACCCTCTCCCTCCAAGAAGTATGGGGTGAGTCTGCTTATGTTGATCCCCTGGCTCCTTTCCTGCTTTCCCTGTTGGACTCCCATAAGCTCTCCCCCACGTGGCAGAATATGCGTAAAGGAGATGATGCTGCTACTAAGAGACTGGACAAATTTCTTATTCCTGAGGAATTTTTTGACAAACCACTTAGATTTCAGTCTTGGTTCGAATCTGGTTGTTTATCTGATCATCATCCCATCATTCTTTCTATTGATACTCCTGAAATAAAACCTCCCTCTCCCTTCAAATTCAATCCAGCTTGGCTTATGGAGGAGGATTTTAAGTCTCTTATCTCAAATAATTGGAAGCATATTTCCTTTGATTCCCCTATTCCTTTTATGAAACAATGCGCCTCAAATATGGAAAATATAAAAAAAGTAACGAAGAACTGGTTCCATAACTTCCATTCCAATCAACTTGCTAGTTTAAAGAAGATTGAACTTGAGCTTGCCAATCTCTACTCCTCCTCCAATGAATGTTTTTATTCTTCTGATTTAGATTCTTTAAAATATTTCGAACAAAAGCATCATGAGCTTCTTTCAAAAGAAGAACATCTTTGGAGACTAAAAATTTGTGCTATTTGGATCCAAGCTTGGGATTAAAATACCAAGTTTTTCCATCGATATGCTTCTCACAGACAAAATATTAATACTATTCGAGAAATTATGGACTCCAATAATATAAAAGTCCATTCTTTTAAGGAAAAAGCAAGTGTTGGTTTCAGTCCAACATTTCAGAGATGCTTTCACTACTCCTAAGGGATGTCCTATTCAGGAAATCTTACAAGTTCTCTAGTTGTTCCCATGTTTGATTTCGGAAGAGATGAATGCAAATCTCACAAAGGTGGTAGACGAGGCAGAGCTGAAATCTACCCTCTTCTCTTTTAATAAAGATAAAAGTCATGGTGCAGACGGTATGACTATATAATTCTACTTGGGTTTCTATGATATTCTGAAGGATGATCTGCTGAAAGTTGTTAGGGAGTCCCAATCTTCTGGGAAGGTTTTAAGCTCTTTAAACTCTACTTTCATTGAACTCATTCCTAAGAAGAAACCTCCTTTATCCTTTGGGGATTTCCATCCCATCTATTGCTGCAATTTGATTTACAAAATAATCTCTAAAATCATTTCTCAACATATTAAACCCATCCTCAGCATTATCATCTCGGAAGAACAATTTGGATTTCTCCACGATCGTCAAATTCATGATGCTGTGTCTTTAGCTAAAGAGGCATTACACTCTATGCAACTTAATAATATTTTGCGCTTAAATTGGACTTATCCAAAGCTTATGATAGGGTCAATTGGACCTTCCTTCAACTCTTACTAATGCAGATTGGGATGAATGTGGATTTTGTCAATTGGATCATGGGCTGTATTTAATCAGCCTCCTTTGCGGTATTAATAAATGGCGCTCCTTCAGATTTTTTCCACCCTTCCAGAGGGCTTTGTCAAGGGTGTCCCATGTCCCATTTCTTGTTTATATTAATTGCTGAAGCATTAAGCCGTATTATAAAACAAGCCTGTTTCTCTGGCGCTTTTAAAGGTATCCCCATAGCTGGTGATGAAATATTGACTCATATCCTTTTTGTTGATGATATCCTTCTCTTTGGATGTGCTACTAAAGATAATGCCTCCTCCCTTGCTAAGAGTCTGGATATTTTTCAAAAGGCCTCGGGGATGCTGATAAACTTGGAAAAGTCTTGTCTTATTCATAACATATCCTCAGCTCCCCTACTAACTGGTATCAGATCATCATTACCATTTCCTGTGTCTAATTGGGCGGATGGATTTAAGTATCTGGGTTTCACGCTCAAACCAAAATCTTATGGTTTCAAGGACTAGATATGGCTCTTCAAAAAGGTTGAAAATCATATTAAGTTATGGACGAACATATTCCTGTCTAGAGGTGGGCGCTTAGTGCTCATTAAATCTATCCTCCAAAGCATCTCGGTTTATTGGGCCTCCATTGCAGCCATCCCTAAAGGCATCCTTCATAAAATCAAGAAACTTTGTTTCTCATTCTTATGGGCTGCGTATAAAAAGGATGAAGGTATCCTCTTATCAAAATGGATGTCTTTAGCACTTCCCAAGGAACTTGGTGGTTGGGGAATAAAAAATCTCCCCATTTTCTGTCAAGCCTTAGCAACAAAATCTTTATGGAGACTGTTGGTGAATTCGAGTTCCCTCTAGAGTTGAATTCTATGTGCAAAATATTTGAAGGACATTACTGTCATAGACTAGTTTCGTCATCAAAAAAAATCTCACAAGAAGGGCTCGATCTGCTGGAAAGCCATTGTCCAAGCCTTTCCCCTGATTGGAGATTGGATTGTGTGGAATATTGGTAAAGGAGATAAAATTTGGATCGATTTGGACCCTTGGGTTGGGGCTGGTAACTCTTATAAAATCTCTGAAAGACTCCGAAATATCCTGAGCTCAAATCAGATTCACACTATTGCAGATGCAACTGCTTCATATCCATAGGCTTGGGGTTCAGATGGCTAGAAATCTGCGATATCTCTTCACCTCAATGAGGAGGATTCACTTGAATGGTCAACTTATGTTCAACTACTGGTGAAAAATTTCATTCATTTAGATCTGGAAGCAGAAGACACTCTAGCTTGGACAAAAAAATTATGTCTTTGGAGCATACTCTGCAAAACTTGGCTACAAGGCTTATATGGAGAAACACTCTGTTTCAGATAAGGAATATTGGTGGAAACTCATATGGAAATCTCCTGAAAATTTAAAAGCCAAACTGGTGTTATGGCTGGTCTTTAAAAACAAGCTCCTAACTTGGGGAAAATTTATAGAAACGTGGGTGGGCTGGGCCTAGTGTATGCTCGCTTTGTAGATCATGCTATGAATCTGGGCCTCACCTTTTCCTCTTTTGCTCTTATGTAGAATCAGACTGGTCCACTGCCTCAAAAGCCTTCTCATCTATTCACTTGGACACTGCAGACTCCTTCCTCGCTCGTTCTTACCAATGGTGGAACCTCCCTGGGGTAAGCTCTTGGATGCGCTACCCTCTTTATTTTCTTATGGTATTTTGTGGGCTCATAATGCTGCCATTTTTAATGGGGTTCAAATCCCAGAAGAGCTGAAAACTTCCTTGATTATCCAGTGGACTAGGGAGAATTTGAGGTAGCCCAAAATAAAAAAATCGAGATCCATCCAACCTCCAATCATCAACCATTACATCCCTTGGGCTTTCTTCGATGGTGCAAGCCAGGGTTCCCCTCCACTTGCTGGTGCAGGTGCCATTATATTTCTCCCCTCTCGAAGAAAGTTTAAGATCAAATTTTCTCCTGGTCAAGGTTCAAACAACAAAGCGGAACTGGCAGCTCTTTGGGATGTTTTATTTGTTGCTCACAACAAAGGAATTACAGATATGCAGTGTTTTTGGGACTCCAAGATTTTTGTGGAATGGGCTTCTCAACGATCCTGAATTATGGCTCCACACTTACAAGCAGTTTTGAAAGCCATCCAACACCTCTTTTCCAAATTCTTCTCTCTTGTTTTTAGACATGTTTAGAGAATTAACTGAAGAAGCTGATCTCTTATCAAAACAAGCTTTGATTTTACAGCCTGGTCGTCTCATTATCTATGATGATACCTCGGCTGTAGAAGAAGCCCTCAGGGTATAAATGGTGAACAATACAAATCTCACAAAATTTTTTGATCATATTTTTTTTTTTTGTAAATATGTAAAATGTAAATCAGAGATTATAAAGTTTGATCTTAGAACTATACAGCTCATGGAGAATTGTAAAAACCTATGGGGCTAGTTCGTTATTCAAATATGAATAGAGATTTTTCTTCCATGGAATATATATATATATATAATTTTCTAAACGAATTTATCTTAATGGTACTAGAAAACATAATAAATCTATCGTTGCCATTTCCTCTCCACCAGCAAATCATCTATATAAATAATTATATTTTCTTATTCCATACAAAAACTTAGTATCTCTTTCATCTATATACGTAATTATATTTTTTTATTCCATGCACAAACTATCTCTTTCATCTATATAAGTAATTATATTTTTTTATTCCATGCACAAACTTAGTATCTGTTATCACCAAAATCATACTTGATTGGCTGCTGATCAGACAACTTCAGTGTAACTGTTTCAAGCCACTTATAAATGAAGATTAGCCTCTTCAGTCTGAGAGGGCTCTCTCACAGGTAATTTATGATATTGGTTAATGATAAAAATAGATGGATAACTCTATGAATTATGTATTGGTTTTTTATGTTTGCAGGTTGAAAAGATAAAAGCTTACTACCATTGGGTTATGGAGTCAGTGATAGAAATCTCAATGAAAAAGGCTCTCCTTGTGGAAGCTGAGGCAAGTATATATTTAAATGAAAGTGGAATACACACATATAGAGTCTACTCAATATATAAATGTTCAAAGGAAGTCAGAGCATGAGAAATAAATTCTGAGTAATGAACATTAAAATACTAAAGGCAGGACATGAGAAAGATATCTAATAGTTTATTGCTTGAAAGGAAGTCGGAGCATGCTAAGAATGAATTATGAGTAATAAAAAATTAAAATATTGAAAAATATTAATAAGATACATAGGTCAGTATTCATGAAAATATCAAATAAATCTCAGGTGAAGGATGAAGCCCAAAGCCATTTTCTATTACAGATCAGAAAACCTGTTTACAATAGTAGAAGTCAGCCATAACATCTCCCAACTTGTAGCACCTTTGATAAAAGTGAAAGAGGTTATTTTTATTTGATATGTTATTGAAAATAACCTCTCTCAGTTTCTTAAAATACTTCTCTGTTTTCCCAAAAACGGCCCTTGAAGTTGACTGCTCAAAGTTAGAAAACAAAGAAATACTTCATATTTGCTACGAAACTTTCAGCAGTTTCATAGCATTTTTTGCCTATTTTACATTGAATTCACTACGAAAGTAGGGATTCTTGGCTAAAATGACCTTTTTGGATTTAAATTCTTGGGAAATGAAAACTAACAACAAATTATGACTGATGAGACATGATGTGACCTATATGGAGGTGATTTTGGGATGAAATGAGGGTGGTCCTGAAACATAGGATAGGTCAAATATGAAAAAATAAATTTTCCTATGCCAGTTTGAAAAATGTTTAAGGAGTCCTTACCCTTTTAAGGAGTGAACTTTATGACCATGTCAATTAATGACTCACAAAATTATGAGTGATAACAGTGGCTCCACTTGGGATGGTGTGCCCCTGTGGTACACCAAATAACCCGTAGTTCTAGTGCCATCCATCTTCTTGGAAATAAAAACTCTGAAATTTATGAAAAATACACCAAGCTCTTATGGCCTTATCCTCGAGCTCAAGCTTGATGATTACTACTGAAAAGCCAACTTTTTACCTACTGAAAATATGCTCAGTCAACTTTGAGCTTATTCACATACTCCTACCTACCCTAACAGCTGCAATCTCCATTTTTAATTCAAGCAACATGAAACTTCCAATGAAGCCATTCATTGATCTGATATGACATTTGAGCCTCTTGATTTCCCTTGAACCAAAATTAAATAGGATACTGAAATTACCAAGGCAACATAAAATGGATCTGATCTTCATAATGAAAATATAACTGGAAATCTGGACTGTAAAACTCTTCCATGTAGTCAGCTATAGGGTCATAGAAGACATAATATGTTTGATGTTTCTCAAGACATTCGGCAGCTTTGGAAAAATCATATATGCTTTTCTCAACAACAAAACATTTGAGTTGTGTGCTATCAAACAGATTTTCAAAAACAAGGTATTCTTCCTCAATCTCAAAAAAGAAAGGTAGCAACACCCTCTCTTTGTGTTCTGGCATTAATTTTTTTTTGAAAAGACTAATATTGATCATGAAGACTATCATATTGAATTTTATCTTCTAAAACTTCAGCGTCTTTTTCAATGTTCTTAGCAACTTCATCCACAAATTGAATCTTATCTTCTGACTTGCACTCAAATGATTTCAGATTAGAAGACAAGAATACAGACAAATTTTCATCCACTTCCTCATTAGTGTGATCATTATTTGATGTAGGCTGATGCAAGGAATGACATGAAGAATAAAATTCTTCCTTTACCTAAGGATTATAGAAATTATCTTCTAGTATTTCCTCTTTTTATTTGAAATTATTCTCATATTCCCGATGATCAAAATACTGACAAGTCTGCTGCAAATTTTCATGAAACTCTGAGGATGTAACATGATTTTCATAAATAAACTCCTGCTGGGTTTCATTTTCATCCAAGAGAGAGGCTATCTTTTCTTCTTGGTGATGAAAGGGACTGTCATGAAGGGCCTCTAAAATTTCCTCATCCATGAACTCATCATCTTCATAACAATTCTCCAAATATTCAATAAAACTCACACAATGTTTACAACAGTCTTGGACCAGCAATAAGGAGGAATGAAACTCTTCATACATCTCATAAAATTCAACATGGATTTCAGCAAGAGAATATAATGAGCCGTTTGGCAAGCTTTCGTGCCATGACCATGATTTTCCTTCTAAAGTGGCCATAAACATCTTCATGAGACAATCCTCAGAGAACTGAACCTTAAGTTTGCATACATGCATATGGAATCTAACCAAATTTTGAAAGCACCTTTGATAAAAGTGAAAGAGGTTATTGTTATTTGATATGTTATTGAAAATAACCTCTCTCAGTTTCTTGAAATACTTCTTTTTTTTCCCAGAAACCTCCCTTGAAGTTGACTGCTCAAAGTAAAAAAAACAGAGAAATGCTTCATATTCACTACGAAACTTTCAGCAGTTTCATAGCGTTTTTTGCCTATTTTACATTGAATTCGCTACGAAAGTAGGGATTATTGGCTAAAATGACCTTTTTGGATTTAAATTCTTGGGAAATGAAAAATAACAGCAAATTATGACTGATGAGACATGATGTGACCTATATGGAGGTGATTTTGAGATGAAATGAGGGTGGTCCTGAAACTTAGGATAGGTTAAATATGAAAAAATGAAATTTCCTATGCCAATTTGAAAAAGGTTTAAGGAGTCCTTACCCTTTTGAGGAGTGAAATATATGACCATGTCAAGTAATGACTCACAAAATTATGAGTGATAACAATATCTCTAATAATGTTTTGTAAAAAATGTTTAATTATTAGTATTTTTATCTATATATGTTTGCCAATTATATTTTTGAATTCTATACACACACTTTTACCAAAAAACTATAACATGTAAGCAATATAATGTTTCTAAGCATCGAGGAAAATTATTATCCTCAACCTATTGCCCATGAATTTTTAAGATATAGGATTTCTAATATATACCTTAAACATGAATAAAGTTTTAATAAAACATATAAAATTGTTAGACTTAAGCAAAAAACAAAGGTAGATGTAAAATCAAAGAAATTTAGAGATTATTATTTCTAAAGGTGATTTCAAACCTTTAAAGCTACATGAAAATGAGTTAATATGAATCTCAACATGTAGAAACTAACTATTTTGTAACTTTTTTAAAAATGCCATCGTAAGTAAAAGGGAGACATTACAAGTTAGTATTTTTTATATCTACATTGGAATATAACTCCACCACCCTCATGCCATTATTTATAGCTAATTTAATTAGAAAGGATAGATTTCTATAGTTATGAGAACAATCACTCTTTCATGATACATGCTGTATCAAACCCATTGAATGCCTTGGAGTGTCCATGTTAAAGGAATTTGTGAACTCCTACAACAATCTTCATTGGACTATTATTTTATTAATTCCCGAACAATTTTGATGGTTTTGATGGTGAATGTAGAGACGTATACAATTAACTCTATCTTACAACCAGATTATTTTAGGTTTATAAACTCGACTCTCTCTTTTATATAGAAGGTTAAATGATTTAGTAGATGAATATATATATATATATATATATATTTTTGTAAGCTAGTCTAAGATCTATTAATTAAGAAAAATATAGTATAGTGCATAGTCAAAGTTGAGGAATTTAGCCTATTCCTGCTCGTATTTGTCTCCAAAATAGAAAAAAAGGGGCTTCCCTTGACAGGGAAACCAACCCATTAACGGTCTAGAGAAATCCGAGGTACCTAGCCTTTCTAAGGTGCTATTGAAAACTAGAAAAAATAAATTGATCAGATATGTCCAAAATATAACTATAGAGCATGAGGCACAATTGTCAAGTCTTGCTGGCATCTTCATTTTGGTCCGCTTCAGGTCTTGTCGAGTCTTCTTCTGTCACTGGGCATCCATAGATGCTCACTATTTCTTCCTCTCTGCTGTGAAGATACACAGAACCCTGTGAAGAACCTCTTCATTATTTTCCTTGCTCCATATTCCGTCAACTGATATATTCCAAAGGAGGTTTTTATAGGAAAACGCTTGAGCTTCCATGGCGGAGGCGACAAAGAGTGAGGGATGGTCAAATTCTAGTATCTGCGCTTGAATTTAGGCAGACTGGGCAAGGAGGGGTCAGATTTGGAGATGAGGGAGGCTTCCGCACCTAGGGGAGAAGAAGGAGAGGCTACTAGCTGAGCAATGGAGGTGGAAGAGGGATCAAGATCACAATCAAAATTCCTGTGTGCAATGTCGCGATGCAAGCGTGCCAGGAGAGCTCCTCTGACATTGCCACGACGTGGCTTCTGGCACCGGCAAGGGGCCATGGAACTGAAATTGAGCCAAGAAGTGAGGCAATGGAAGAGACATAGAGGGTAGGCAATGCTTAGAGGGAGAGTGAGGTGGAGAGGATGAAATACAAAGTGCAAGCGCATCACGGGAGGATTATGCTTGACTGAGAGATAGAGGGAGGACTTAAAATCACGATCATCGAGCAGAGAGCCCAGGTTAAGGCGATTGAAGGAATTAACTACCTTAGGTGACGATGCAGAGGTCTAGATCCAGTTGTAGGATGACCATATATTTTCTTGAAGGTGGAATTAAATTGCCACTTGGTGCAGTGTGGAGCTGGTAGCCAGTCATGGTGCCATCGGTTCAGACTATGGAATGTCATGTGCAGCCGTGGGAGGATGAGCCGCACACATGGTATGAGCTCTGGAGGGATCACACGAAGTTTCACCCAGATCCAGGAGTTGACTATCTTTGTGTAAGAGTGTAATGCATTTTGATATCAGAGTCTCCTCCGTTATGGATTGGAAGCTAGAGGAGAAAAGCGGGAGATTGTAATCAACTCATTTGTTAGCTAAGAAATCTGCGACCGCATTGGATTTTCTTCTCACATGAAGAAATGTTATGGCTTTTTGTTGCTGAAGCCACCATTCCAGTTGTTGGAGGTAGAAAGCCAATCTCCAGCTCTTGGTGATTTTTGTGGATGATGACCTAGATAAGAGATGAGTGGCAGCTTGAATGATGACTTGGGAGTCCCCTTCCACCTCCAATGGGAATAGATTGAGCTCAATGGCTATGATTATGACTTGGATAAGACACTCCAACTCTACTGATTTGTTGTTTTCCTAACCGATAACACTAAAGAAAATGTGCATAGGGCTACCATTACAGTCTCTGAAGATGCCTCCGAATCCGGCTTCCCCAAGATTGCCTTTAGAGGTGCCATCAAAGTTGAGTTTGACGAATCCAGTTGGGGGAGGGGACCATATGTCGTAAGCTATGGATGGAGCCTTTAAATGCATGGGGGAAATGGAAAATTGGGTGAGATTCAGGCCCCAATTGTTCCATATTGTGCGTTCAGCAGTAGATGATGGAAGGTCCAAGTTTGCCCATGGAGAGAGGGCCAGAGTCTCCTTCAAACAACCACATAATTTTTCCCAAATCATTCCCTGAGTAGCTTTGATTTATTTGAAGATTCGGCTATTTCATTCCTTCCAGAGAGTCCAAGTTAGGAGCCCTGGGATGAGCTGCCAAAGCTGATTGAGGATATTACTAGCAAATGGAAGCTCATGCCATTGGCTGGGTGTTTGGATTATATCTCCTTGAGCTCTGTCGGTTCTTTTGCATAGAGTCTCTATCCTATTCCAGAAGATGCTAGAGTTTGGGTAGAGGTCTAAGAGGTGGTCAATTTTCTCACTGTTATTTTGACAAAGAGGGCATCGTGATGGCCCAACAAAGCCTCATTTCATAATATTTTCCCAGGTGAGAATTCTTTTTTGCTGAGTAACATAAGAAGGTGGCTACTTTGGGCCAGAGTTTTCCATTCTAGATATGCATCCAGAGATTATTTGTTTGACCAGGATCTGAGAGTTGGAGTATCTGATAGGCCTCCTTGGTTAAAAATATGCCACGTGGTGTGTATCCCCATCGAAAAATATCCGATCCTTCTTGCACTCTGATTTTCTCTTTCTCTAGTTCTGCCCATATATCGAGGTGTTGTTCCTCATGGCAGTCATCTTGTCAATCTTTCGTTGGTAGCAAGTTTCGAAATATGTTGGTGACCTCTTGATTCGAGAATTTTTGAACCTTGTTCTGCTCTCTCTCTTGCAGATTGGCTCTCCAAAGAGGACGTTGGAAAATGGATGAAATAATTGGCATCTGCTGCGAAAAATGTTCCCAGAAGTGGGCTTGCATGCCTGACCTTATTTCCTAGAGATGTGATCTTGAATGAGGAATTTTCGTTGACTGGATGCATTCTAAATCAGGGATCTCTTAGGCTCTTGATTGAATCTAATTAAGTTTTCTCTAGACCAAGTAGCAACATATTTAGTGGTCCATAATTCAGTCCATGACTCATGAGTGTTGGAAATCCATTTCCACCAGATTCATGCACCCATGATTGTGTTGATTTGCTCTAGATCTATTAGTCTGAGGCCTCCTTGAGCCATGGAGAGAAAAATTCCTTCCAATTAACCAAGGGCCAATTTCAAATATCATTGTTGCCTCCCAATAAGAAGGTTCGCTGAAGTTTGCAAATATTTTTGAGGACCCATTTTGGAGCTGCAAGAACAAAGAAAAGATAAAGGGGAAAGGAATGTAAGCTGGAATTAATGAGGACGAGGCAACCAAAAATATTTAGGGATCTATAAGTCCAAGAAGAGAGTCTGTAATATTCCCAAATGGGAAGACTCAGCAATACATGCATGAAAAATTAATTTTTTCAGAAACATAAGTATTAATAGAAAAATGCAGCCCATGGATTCATTAGATCTGATATTATTACAACTAAATATGAAAGGAAATTAGAAAAAAATCATCATAGCCTAGTTAAATAGGCCTTCCATGCTCAAAACAGCTCAAAAACACTGAAACCCCAAGACTACTGCAAACATAAATTACTGCAGAAAGTGACATTGCAGTTTATTAAGGTTTTGTACTTAGAAATATGAGAGACAAAATATAACTGCTTTATATTAATCAAGGAGGCCCAAAAACAGAGATCTAGCCTCTTTTACAGAAATCCAAGAGGACCCGGCAAGGGTTTCTTGATAAACATGAAATACAAGAAGAAGATGCTGCATATATATGGATGAATCACACTGTATGGCTGAAGCTCTACATAATAATGGCTGATCATGCAAAGAAATCACTGTAGCTCCTCCCACTAGCTTCCGGGAAGGAGAATTAACCTCCTTTAGGGAAATTAGCTCAAAACACAAGGGATTAAACCCCTCCACTGCAATACCTTAATAAATAACGCAGTTTCTGAAAGGGACTATGCTTTTTCTGAAGGTAACTACTTGGTCTAACACTAGATGGTGGAAAATGTAGCACAAAATGCTCTCCTCAGATTTCTTAAACAAGATCTCCAAGCAAGAGTGGGGAATTCCCGCATGAGAAAACCCTTGCACTAAAAAATGAAGCAAACTTAGCTAAACAACCAAAGGATGTAGAGAAGTCTAAACAGACATATACAAAATATAATATTCAATCATTCCCATATGGTTTCCATTCCCTTCATTATATAGTTGATGAGCTTCCTCACCAAGGGTCCCACCCAATTATGAGGTTGCTTCCATGCAAAGGCTCCTCCACCAAAATTACACTGTCTCCATTAGTCCCACTCATATTTTTATAGCGTTGTTTGATTTAGTCAACCTTGATTGGATATTCATTCATTGTCTCTTTTCACACTCAAGGTGCCTTCATTTTGACTAGCTAGATTGATATTCATTCACAGTGAGCTGTCTTAATTTAGGATCCACTCTTCAAATATTAATGCTATTGACTTGATCAAACCTAACTTCGTCCACACATTTTAGACCCTGTTCACACATGTGGATGCTTTATTTGGTTATTAAAATGATCCCTTTTCACATTATGATGGATTTTATTCCTACTTAAGCAACTTATGAGCCTCCTTGCCCATTTATTCATCTAACTATATTTTAAAAGAAAAATTAATATTCCTATTAGCTGCATGCTAATTTAGGAATATTACAGTCTTCCCCTCCCAAATTTTTCTTGTCCTCAAGCAACTGCAAGGGTGCTGAAAAATCTCCCCTCCTCCTCTTGGGTCCTTCTCATCCAACAGTCTCCACCATTGCTTCAGATATTCTGCCATAATTCTGTCTCCCAATGGTTCCTCCCAAGTGTGCAAGTTGTCCTTTGGTGAATAAACTAAATGGCTCTCATCATGAAAGAATGGAAGGCCTATGTGGAAAACTTCTTGCTTGTCAATGGCCTCCTCAAGATAGAAGTGATGACAATCATGGGGAATCCCATCACCAATGAAGGAATCCCATCTCCATGCTATCATCCAAATGAAATGAATCACCTCCCAGCTTGGTAATTCATAGAAAAGCTCCTCCCAAATGCTCATGAGAGGTATGTCCCAAGTGCTCCAAACAGTCATATGGCCTACCTCATAAAGAAACAAGTGATCTACTATGGTAGCCATATCTTTTCCCATTCTCCCCTTGAAACATGTAGTGCAAAAAGTGTGGGAAATTTCTTCCCCAAGGACACATCCAACCAATGTGTTTCTCCTCCAACCATGTCCTCAACAAAGATAAGAACATTTTTAGCATATGGAATCAAAATTAGAGTCATGCTAGCTTCCATATGTAGTAAAGGAGAAGGACAATGGTCCCTCATGTGCAACCAATGCAGTTTTACTCCCAACTGGCATAGAATATGATATGACAAGTGTTTTTCCCAACACTTTTTTGCTGCCCCATCCTTCTTGCATGATTGGAGAAGGTGTATTATGGTTGGTGTTAATGAATCACACCATGAAGAGTACATCATCTCTCCAATATCTTCCAAGGAATGACCAACATCACCATTCTCCATGGCCCAAAGTAGCCCATGAAGCCCACAAGAAAAAATTTCCCCCTTTTGGAGCAAAGCCATGTACATGAGTGTTAAGAAAATACAAGCATACAGTAGGTATATTATGATGTTCAGGAATACAACTCTTACAATACACTTGATTCAAGTCATTGAGGTAGCTCATGGATGAGCTTCCTCTCACACCCAATGAGTAAGGAGGTGGTAATGATAACTCTTTCCAAGAGCTATGTTCCTCCTCAACCATAAAATGATCTATGAACTTCCTCATATGAGAGTGCATATCATCTTTGAATTCTTCCCACATGAATCCCTCCAAGATGGTACGGTATGATTTAATAAATCCAATGGGTTTAGAAAGCAAGATCTCGTAGGCTGCATTAAGTAGTTTATACTTGAGCTTGGAATCTTTAGTTAAGTAGATCTGATCATGGAAATAAATGACTCCATAAACTACTTTATAACTCCCATCCATCACTTTCCCATCAAGAACCTTACATGTGAAGAGGTCCTTAAAATATTCCATCAAGAGTTGGGACTCCCAATAAGGATCTAGGCTCCCCAACAATGACAGCGTTGTAGAAATTTGAAATTCAACCCTTGTCATAACATGGCTCTCCTCTTTGTCATCCTTGATGCAAAAGTCACTTGTTGGAGTACTATCAACTTTATTTTGCTGCCTCTCTTGCAGCTGATCTTGCTCAAGACAAGATTGAAGTTCATGGAAGTCAACCGTCTTTTGAAAGGGTCCTCTCTTCCAAAACTTCCATAGTTTTTCCCATGCATACAAGAGTGGGAATACCCTCTTGTCATATTTAGAAATCTTCATTATGTATAGAAGTATATTTTTCTACTCCAAGGATATAGAGTGGCCTTTTGATACCATGCTCATGTCAACACAGATTTCTGAATTCTTCTTTTTCCAGCGTAAATAGATGACTGGAAAATAGAAAAGTCAATTTCAGAAAATTGCTCAGCTCTCCTTGGAATCCATCAATAGTTCTCAGCGCTATGGTAGCTCCCCTCAAGTCTCCTTCCGTAGTAAAATATGTCACTGCTGCACATAGTTGAGAGAACACTTTAGTCTCCCTCCAATCAGGAGGTATCCCTGGTGGAATACCTTCATGCAAAGAGACATCAAGGCATAGAGCAGGATGTATATGTGTGTGGATAGATTTGTCCTTGCCTTCATTGCATAGATCCTCTTGCCTTCTTTGTGTATCAACCTTATGAAATAAAGAGGGGTGTATACTCCTCATCATATGATGCTTACCCTCCCCTTTATCTTCTTCTATTTTCAATATCTCACCATTTGATAATGATGGCACATGCTGCACATGGATTGTGCCATGATCCCCATATGTGAGATTATTTGGAACTCCTTGCAAGAGTGCAAGATTTTCTCTCCTTCGAGAAAGCACTCCATATTCCTCTTCACGAGGTCCTAGATGTACCCTTGTCATGACTACACTCTTATCTCCAGCCTTCTCTTCCTTATCTTCAATAGTTGAAAATGCCTCATCATCAGTAAGAGACCTTAGATCTTGGTCTTATTTTGAAGGAGGAATCTCCATGTCTTCCTCTTGAGAAGAAATCTCTTCTTGAAATGGGGAATTTTCCTTTGGCAAGGCATCATGCAAGTTTCCTTCCCTTTCAATGGTTTTCTGAAATGGAGCTGAGTATATGGATCCTTCCAACCCATGAATTTTTTTTGTTTGATTTGGTTTGATAAACTCAATAGAAGGTGTTTCATAAGGTTTTTCATCAAACCTTTCCACTATTCTTCTAATGAACTTTGCATAAGTAGGTGTATTTGAATTTTTTAAGGAAAAAGATTCAAACAACCTCCAAGCATAAGCCTTACCCTCAAGATGCAGCGCTGCTATTTTGATGGCTTCCTTTTCTGAAACTTGATTTTGTTGCACATAGGTGTCTAGCTCCTTCACCCAAGCCCTAGCTGGACATTTAGCTGATCCATAAAAATTAGATAGAAAGAATCTACCCACACCATGCTACATGCTCCTTATGATTCTTTCCTCTTTGATCTTGCAAAACCCTTGGAAGTTCAAGTGATCTTTGAACCCATTAGATTGAGCTTCATACTCTTGCAAATAATCACCAAGAATCTCCTTCTTTGGCACATCTCCTTTCTTCCTCTTCTTTGTCATGAAGAAGTGGCTGATAGAGCATTGTAAATCTGATGATGTGGCTGAATTCACACAACCATAAGATGAGGAATTAGAGCTTTCCTCATGTATATATCTTGCAGATCTTGTTGAGGGATATCCATGTTTTTCCCTCCTCATTTATTTGATGTCTTTGCTTATACCCTGCAGAGTTTGAAAGAGAAGTTTTGAGAACCTCTTTCCTCCAGAAAATAAGGGTTTATTTTGATCTCCCTTGCAGATCTTCCCCTTCCCATGAGAAGACTCCATATTGGTTGAAGAACATAGGCTGAGCCAATGTAATGTTCGCACTTAGCCTTAGCTAGGAGGAACATTCAATTTTGTTTTAATTTCTGTTTCATGAATTAATGAATAAAGGAGGACATGTAAAACTCCTAAAAAGTCTGAATAAATCAATGCCCATGTGAAAAAAGACAAATCAGGGCCATGTAAATAATCACTTGCAGGTGCGAAAGAGGTTTGATCTAAATACTGGGTCAACCTTGACCAAATCAACAACGCTGTCTAGGTTCATTGCATCTCCAAAAGGGACGACGCAGTTATAGAAGGAAGCCTCTCATGTGAAAAGGGATAAATCATCAAGGTGGTTTATGGTTTGCAAAAGATTTCTCATCTTATAAAAGGAAAAGGAGGGCAGCAAGAGAAGGTTGTTGATTGATCATATTTCTGAGTATTTGTCTGCTTAGACAAATACCATTCTCTGCTGTTTAGTGGAGGATTGTATTTGGAATTCCTATGTAGGGATTTCACCTCTTCCTTTGAGGATTCTTGGAGGAGTGTTTGCTGAATTGAACCACTATCAGGCTTGAGGCCAAGCTCTAATTTCATTAGAAGCGCTGATCCATTGAGGGTTTTGCTGCTTCTGCAAGATGCAGCAAGTGGGAGTCTAGATCTGCAGAGATCTAGTGTATTTTTGAGAGCCTCTTCTCATGGAGTGGGTCCTTTGACCTCCTGGAAGAGTGTTCATTTATTTGTACTTCAGATCTGAAATTTTACATTAGTTTTCTATGTCATTTGAGCTATAGTGTTGTTCCCATGAGTAGACCGCGTTATTTCTGTATGAGGGTTTTCATGGTGCCTTGCTCATAGTTTAGATCAGAGATCTCTAGTGCTGGGCTTTGCCTTCCACTTGGTGATCCATGGATTAGCTAGCTAATCCATGTTCTGTTTAGATCTGATCCATTGTAATGAAATGTTATTTTCAGAAATTTACTGCAGCATTTTACAGCTCTGAAACTTGTTTCTCAGATCTACTCTTGTTCATGCATGCTTTTGTCAAAATTCCAAGGGGATCTTGAAGAGAAAACTATATAGTTTCCAAATCTGAAATAGATCTGATGTTTTGTCCACATATCTGCTCTAGATCTGAGTTTTAACTTCCAACTGCTGAAGCTCCTTAAAATTAATGTTGTTGAGCCAATTCTGCAAGTTTACATGTGTTCTAGCTCTCTTTTCTGAATATTTCTTGCTGTATTGCCTCATACATTCTACTGTAAAGTGAAAGAGTTTCATCCTAATGCTGATTTTCTGTTGTATTACTGAAATATAAGCCTCCTTTCTGATCTCCACTGAACATTTGATAAAACTGTGCAATTCCTGAAGTAGTGTTTGCATTTGGCTGCAGTCTTCCTCTTTGGGTGCTTTTTAGCTAGTCTAATTTGTGGGAGATCTGTTTAGTGCATATAAACTGATTTTTTTTTGATGAAATTCCATAAATAAGTCCCATATAGCATAAATAAGAGGAACCAAGTCCTGATCTATGTTATTTTTTCACATTTTTACTTATACAACGTTTCTCTTGAGCACATTGTTGAAATTCCTAAAAAAGGAATATTATAGTGGTATCAGAGCTCCACTCTTGGCACAGTCTGTGCTTGACTTGGAGCACCAGTCATGATGCATCCTGAATAAGAGGATCCTCTCACTGAAAGGGAGAGGAGGTACCAAAATATAAGTCATAAAAGGTATGACTACACCACTGATGACCCTGACAAGGGTCAAGACAAGGGGAAAGCCCCTGAAACTGTGAATGATAAGGAAGCAGAGGAGTTTGCAAAAAATCTGTTGGAGACCATGAAATATATTTCCAAGAAGATCAAGGAGATGAGGGTGGATATAATGAGGGAATCTCTTGGGAGATTTCATCAAGGAGAAAGTTCTGTCATGTCTCATTATGGGACTGGTCAACCTGTGAGCTTGCCACAAGCTCCACACGCCTCACAACGCTCTACTATGCCTACCTTATTTGCTGTAGAGAATGAAGGACCGCAAGAGAAAACCTCCCTGGAAGTTTACTTTGTGGAATATGACTCTCAGAGTCAGAGATTCAATGATAACTTAAGTTTCTAAGACTTTTGCCATCTCAAGGACTGGAGGAGACCATGGCAGCAGTATAGAGATGGTGGTTTCTTTCATGGGAGACACCATACTATGGGCAGATTCTTTTTGCCCAAGTTTGATGGATCATCCTCTTGTTCTGCCAAAGCATGGGTGGAAAAGCTGGATATCTATTTCAAGTTGAACAAAGTCCCTGAAGTAGAAGCCATCAAGATTGCAGCGCTGCACTTTGAGGGTGAAGCCCACAATTGGTGGTTCCATGGGTTGTCCACATTGGGACACAAAAATGTGTCTACCTAAGCTAAGTTAACTAGAAGACTGGTGGGGAGATTTTATCGAAAGGATCCCGAGGCACCTTTCATAAGCTTTGCAAAGCTGAAGCAGACAGGAGATGCAGAGGCCTATATCTCTGAGTTCCTGAGATTATCAGTCATGGTCCCTGATCTATCTATAGCAAGGAGAGTCTACATGTTCATTGATGGTCTGGAGGAACCTTTGCATGGGTTGGTTAAGTTTACCAAGCCCATCACTTTGCATGATGCCATTGAGAGAGCTAGAGACCTCCAAGATGCCTTGCCAAGAGCAAAGGAAACTTTCCAAAGCAAAGCCCCTCACTCTTCTAAGGGGAAAGAAGGGAAAGCTGCTTCACCCAAGGAGAGCTCACTGAAGAAACCTCTTGACATTGATCTCCGGAGGGAGTTGAGGAAAAAGAGATTATGTTTCACTTGCCAAGAGCCATGGGTACTGAGACATAGATGTGCTGCTGGAAGGGCACACTATATAGAAGTATTCTCAGATTTTGAGGAGGAAGATGGGAATGATGGACTTAGGAGGGGTCACAGCACTGGTGATGATGAGGATGAAGATCAATCACCATCCAGAGATGAAGAGGGAGCCTTTGCTCCAACAAGTGGGACTCTTGCCTCTTTGAGAGGAGTGCTTAAGTACTTGATCCTAAGAGTACAAGGCTCAGTCATGAACCAGAGAATGTCTATTCTGATTGATAGTGGGACAATCCACAAATTTATTGATGCTCACCTTGTGCAGAGGAGAGGAATGGGTTTTTTGTTTTGGTCCCAGGAGATAGAACCATGCAATGCATGCAATATGTTCCATCACTTTCTGTCACTATGGGATCCTACACCTTGGTGGACCACTTCTTTGTAGTTGACATACCAGACACCAGTATCATCTTGGGTGTCTAGTGGTTGAATAACTTGGGGAAGGTTACCACTGATTAGAAATCCTTGCAGATGGAGTGGGTGGACTTGAAGAGTGGGAAACTACAAATAATTCAAGGCATGCACACTTATCTTGCACTTAATGTTTCCACACAAACAATAGAGATGGATTTGCGTAGTGGAAGCAAGGATCTCACAGTTCCTTCTCCCATGTTTATGAGAATGCTGCAAATAACATTCCTACTTCATGGCAAGCCACATGGAATGTCATTAGATTTTAATCCTGTGGGGGAGGCCTCACAAAGTGCTGCTCCAAGTATAGATCAAGCAAGGATTGGAGCAATGAGAGAGAAAGCTACAGTGCTAGGGGAGGAAGGAAAGGGGAGGATCAACCTCCCAACAAAATTTTTTGGCATTTGTGATGTCAAAGAAGCAATCAGCAACAAGGAAAGCACCACCATAGATGTATCAGCAGCGCTGTCATTGTTGAGCTGTGTGGATCCATATTGGAGATCTCAACTCCTTGTGGAGTACTCCAAAGATCTTCACACCGGGATGTAGAAATTATATGTACTAAGCATGCATATGTCCAAGATCCACCTGATCTCACACTATTTAAATTTATGCAAGATACTGAATCTATTCCACTTTTTAATCTTTTGCTGAAAAATTAATTGTACACACATGTGAAGTATAAACAAAAATTATCAATCGCACATAACACAGTTTTTAACCGGGAAAGCCTGAAGCTGAAAACCCCAAATATATATTAATTAACATCGAAATCATATGAAAATCTCATACAAACATACAAAGCTTATCACAAGCTCTCAGTACAGTACAATCGTCATACAATAATCAGGCCTAATATTGCAAATCCATGCACCGATCTATGCCACCTGCTAGCGTGCCTCCACTGCGCAATCTCTGCTGAAGAATAGCTCTAAACGAATTCGAATTACTCTTGGATTGACTGCGCAATACTCATTGGCATCTCCAGTGTGTGTTGGATGCAATCAATGCATCACTAATAGTCACAATAGATAGTCTATCTTGCCCTTTCACCTATCTCTCCACTGGTCTCCACTGAAACTGCCA